>CP126892.1:123395000-124082500 GCA_030440675.1 Furcifer pardalis | reverse complement strand
CTGGAAGGTCAGGAGGTTAGCAGTTCAAGACGCGATGGAGTGGGCTCCCGTCTGTTCCAGCTTCTGCCAACCTAGCAGTTGAAAGCAAGAAATTGCAAGGAGATAAATAGGTACTACGTCAGTGGGAAGGTAAGCAGGGTTCCGTGTCTAGGCATGCCTGCCACATGATCATGGAAACATCTGCAGACACAGACAGTGCTGGCTCTTTGGCTATAAACAGAGATGAGCACTGAACCCTAGAGTCACATACGACTGGCTTTTGAGCAAAGGCGACCTTTGCCTTTATGGTGCCTGTTTGTCATATAGAATTTCAAGAACGGAGAATTATGGGATTTGCAGTCCAAAGGTCAAAAAAATAAAATAAAAATAAAATCCCACCCCTAACTGAGTGACAGCTGCAACTCCAAATCACCTTATAGCTTCTGCAATTCTAGTGCTCTCTTTTCTTCTGTCACTCGACAGCCTGCCAATTAAGTAGGAATAATCAAGGCCGCTGCAAAAGACGCTGCCCACAGCGCTGAGAAGCAGGAGTTTACTATCATCGGCCGATGCGTTGCACAGGGCTCTTCTTACCTCCTTCATGATCTGTTGAAAGTAAAACAATGTAGTTCTTTGACATTCATACCTAAGGTGAGTGTTTGTCGTTAAAACAATGGCTAGAAAGAATATCAATATGACCTGGGCAACATCAGTGAGACAGACAGAATTTCTGAACCCACATTCAGAATTTTTGTTACTCTTTGCCTCCTTAAAACATTTTCTCAAAATGGCAAAATTTTCAAATACGATTTCTGTACCCAATTTAACAAGCTATTTCCTCATGTTGAAGACAACCACCATTGCTATAGATTCCAGATGTTCTTCAACTTCAATTCCCAGAACCCTAAGTCCCTGTGAATCCACACGAATGGGTTTACTGTGCATACCATTCACATGGATTCACTGAGACTTGGGCTTCTGGGAATTGAAGTCCAAGAACAGTTGGAGTGCCAAGGTTCACCATCACTGCTATAGAATAAGGGGAATTCTGCATAGTTTGGGGCTGCTAAGGGGCTTTCTGAAGACTTATTATTATTATTATTATTATTATTATTATTATTATTATTATTATTATTATTATTATTATTATTATTATTATTATTATTATTATTATTATTATTATTATTATTTATTGCATTTGCTACCCCACCCCAATCGGGTGAACCCAACTCTGAGCAGCTTACATCAAGGTTAAAACATAGGATAATCTATACTATATATAATTAAAACTTAATGTTTAACTCTAAAAATCATAAAAGTTAAAACAGTGTACAAGCTGCACATAAATTATAAAATTCAGACCCAAAGGGTGGTAATCCACTAAATAAGCCACCTAGCATGAGAGCCCGCGTTCCTGGGTCCCCAAACTTGTCCTGCCAGCCAGGTTTTTAAACCCTTCTGGAAGGGCAGGAGCTTCGTCTGAAGCCACAGCTCAATGGGCAGGAGGTTCCAAAGGGTTGGGAGGACACGGAGAAGGCTCTCCTCCTAGTGCAAGCGAGGTGCGCCTCTCTTGCCGATGGAATAACAAGGGATCCTCTCCGATCCGCCCTGGTGGGATGGACAGATGTTCTTAGGGTGACACGGTCTCTTAGGTATCCTGGCCCACTACCATATAGGGCTTTAAAGGTAATAACCAGCACCTTGAATTGCACCCGGAGACATACTGGCAACCAATGTAGCTCCCGGAGCAGCGGTGGAGCACGAGCATAACGCCCACACCCCGCCACTATCTGGGCCGCCGCATTTTGGACCAGCTGGAGTCTCCGGATGGTCATCAGGGGCAGCCCCATGTAGAGCGCATTACAGTAATCAAGTCTGGAGGTGACCAACGCATGTGTGACCATAAGCAAGGCGTCTCAGTCTAGGAGTGGGCGTAACTGGCGTATTACACGAAGTTGTGCAAAAGCCCTCCTGGCCACGGCTGCCACCTGCTCTTCGAACAGTAGCCGTGAGTCCAGGAGGACCCCCAGATTACACACCGGGTCTGTTTGGGGCAAGACTGCCCCATCCAGAACCAAAGTTGGCAGCTCCTGTGTTAACACAGGGCCCCTTACCCACAGCCACTCAGTCTTGCCGGGATTCAGCTGTAGCCCGTTTCCCCCCATCCAGACCTTAACAGCCTCCAGACACCTGGAAAGGACTTCCACCGCACCGCTTGGGTCCCCATGGGCCGAGATGTACAACTGGGTATCATCTGCATATTGATGATACCTTACCCTGTGGGAACGGATGATCTCACCCAGTGGCTTCATATAGATGTTAAATAGGAGAGGAGAGAGTACTGAGCCCTGAGGCACCCCGTATTGCAGGGGCCTAGGGCTGGACTTCTCCTTCTCCAGACACACCGACTGGGTCCTGCCCATATCCCAACAGAGCTGGTAAGTAGCAAGTTTGGGGCCCAAGATGAATGAGGTGACAATTGCAAGTTGTCAATCCAGGCGTGCCTGTTCCTGCTGCAGAATACAGTGACCATTGGCATTGTGGAAGGAGAAAGCAATGCAGAAATGGAAAGAGAAAACCCAAAGAAAGGGCTGGGGTGAAGCACAGGTTCTTGAGGGAATGTTCCAAAGGACACCAATGTCAGAGAGACAATGGCCATGTGACACTGGAGAAATTGAAACCACAGAACACCTTCTCTGCATCTGTTCCTTCTATAGAGACATCCAGAACAAGTTCATATCTCTGCTGCTCTGCAAACATCCTGCCTGGTCAAACAGCACATACACCCAATGGCTGCTATATGATGAAAGGCTCACCTTCACCCACAACACTGACAATTTCTGCACCACAGCATGCAAAATCAAAAGAACAATCCTGGCACGTCCTTCAGCTAAATAAACTACTGGCGCTACATCATAGGCTTAGTAATAGTTGTAACAATATAAATCAGGGGTCCCCAACCTATGGCCCGTGGGCCGGCCCTGGCCCATGACATCATTCCATTCAGCCCATTGCTGTCGCCACTGCACCCAGAGGTTGAAGAGGGTGTGTTTACATCAGCTGTAAAACTCACTAGCAGCTGCTATATTTTCCACCCCTGACTTATATTCAGGTCAATCTATTTTCTTAGTCTTAGAGATCTAAATTAGGTACCTTGACTTAAATTCGGGACAACTTATAGCCGAGTATATACAGTACATAAAACATGTCACTTTTAGCACTGAATTTCTGTTGTCTGAAGCAATCTCCAGAGGCATTATCTGTTGAACACTCCGTTGCAGAACTTGGTATGTAACAGATAATGCCTACAGAAATTTTGTTACTTATGGCAAATTGCTGCTAAAAATTACACTTTTTAGTTTAACTGCTCAACAAGATATTAGCAATTGTTGGTTTATTTTAATAGTGTCAGTACCTGCCCTGAGACTTCCATGAAGGGTAGGACATAAATAGGAGGGTGTCTATATGGGATTTTCTATATGGACATATCACCCCATCTTTGGGGTGAGTTGGCTGTCAGCTGGGGCAGATAGGTCTGACTGCATGCATATGTCAAATTGGGCCAGTAAGCCCCCACCATAAAATCGCCACTACTGCCACCGGACACGTTTTGTAACTGTGGTTGGGAGCTATATATATTCTTGAATTGTTTCTGAAATATATTTTATGATTTGATATTTTGTAATTGTGATTGTAATTATTTTGCTCTTTGTTAGCAGCCCAGAGTTTCTTTGCAAGTGTGGCGGCATACAAGTCGAATAGATGATGATGATGATGATGATGATGATGATGATGATGATGATAACAACAACAACAACAACAACCTTCCTCAGACCACTCTATTTTGAGACGCCTTCAGGGGTTCAACTTGATTGCTCTGATTTATTTTATCCAATACCCAGTGTAAAAAAAGTCACAAATGATACCCAGTAACCTTGCTCAAGCTCCCAGAAACTAACAAATCTGTAAATTTTTTAACATATATCCTCTGTTTATAACCTTCTATTAACAAAAGGTGTTAAGAGTAAATTTTGGCAATTAAGGGCTAACTCTGATTAAGGAGTAACTCTGATTCCTAATTACAACCAAAGTAGACTGAGCTAGGCTTGACCTCGCTTTAAAGAAAGCTTCTAGATAGCCCTGGGGAGAAACAGGAAGCTTGAGCAAAGCTAGGCCTAGCTTGGTCTCAAAAACTGACCAGTTGAGACTACCTCCCAGGTGAGCAACATTAGGGAGACTTATGGGACCGGTAATCTGAGAAATCAAAACATAAAATCCATCCTTATTGTCAAATCAACTGCTAAAAGTCAATAGTTAGGGTAAATTCCACGGACACAACAGATCTACTCTAGTTTGAAATAGCTGTTTATGCCAGAATGTCAAGACAGCTTTTTGAGTGGGTAGAAATGACAAACCTAGGTTAAGACCGACAGTAACTTTCCCCCACCTCTCAGGATGTTTCCACTTTGCATGGATGTTCAGCTGCATACCTCTGGAGTCAGTGCATTGTTATCTGAGGTCTGACTGGACAGGAGGATGTGGGTGAATCCCTCTTCTTTGCGTACAACAATATCTCTGAACCGACAGTTGCTCTCATTTTGGCGCACGCTGTACCTGAGTCTCTTATCAAAGACGTAATCCTTTTCTCCTTCCAGTTTCCGTTTCACAGTGCTATGAAGATTCAGGCCTCCATTTGCCAGAGAAGAACCTTTCAAAAGGGAAAGAGTCAGAAGAGACACCTGTTAATACCCATATCAAGCTGAAAAAGTGAACACTGTGTGTGTGTGTTTTATAAACTAAGAGCCAGATTGATGATTAGACTGTTGGATTGAACTGTTATGGGGAGGTCCAATCTTTTTTGTCTCCACTGAGCCACAAAACTAACCAGTTGACCACTATTTTTGCCAGTTTGACCCACCTTAAAAAGGGTAAAGGTTGCCGGCTCTAGGGTTCGGTGCCCATCTCTGTTTACAGTCAAAGAGCTGTTTCCATGGACAAGTGGCAGAGCACACGGAACGCTATTTACCTTCCCACCCATCTACTTATAATTCCTTGCTTTCAAACTGCTAGGTTGGCAGGAACTGGGACAGAGATGGGAGCTCACTCTGTCGTGCAGCACTTGGGTCTCAAACTGCTGACCTGCCGATCTTCCACGTCAAGTTCAGCGTCTTAACTACTAAGCCACCCCAGTCCCTTTGACCTACCGTATAGGACCATTTTCTGAGGATCATGTGAGGAGGAATATAGCAATTTCTGCTGCCTTGATTTCATTAGAGGAAGCAAACGATGAAGATGTAGCTAATTAACCAACTAAAGAAATACACTTTCATGGGAAAGAAAAATAACCTTCAGAGTGGTTACATTGGATTGTGGCTGCTGTTGTCTTTTGAGGCCAAGTTAACCTCCTTCTCCTGATTTGTTCTTCTAGAGAAACAAAAGCTCTATAGCCCTTTGCTTTATTAGACTTCCTATCTAATGCTTCTGTTATCTCCTGAACCTACTGCTTCTGTTTTATCATATTGTTCATTTTATTTTTTCACAGTTTTAAAGGGCTCTTGTTGTTCAGTTGCACAGTTGAATCCAACCCTTTGAGACTTCACGGACCACCGCACGCCAGGTTCCTCTGACATCCGCCATCTTCTGGAGTCCGTCCAGATCTATGCCAACTGCATCAGCAATGCTGTCTAGCCATCTCATCCTCTGCCATCCCCTTCTGCCTTTGATTTTTTCCAGGATCAGGGTCTTCTCCAGTGAGTCCTCTCTTCTCATTTGGTGGCCAAAGTACTTGAGCTTCAGCTTCAGTATTTGTCCTTCCAAAGAGCAGTCAGGGTTGATTTCTTTCAACATAGACTAATTTGATCTCCTTGCAGTCCAAGGGAATCTAAAACGTCTTCTCTCTAAACCAGGAGTTCTCAACCTTCTAAAGCTGAGGGCTGGGTCACGCTCCCTCAGATAGCTTCGGGGCCTGGATGGTCATTTTGCCCTTCCTCCACCACATGGCACTTCCTGGTGTGGTGGAGGCGGTGGAGGGCCATATAAAATGGCACTGTGGGCTGCATCTGGCTCATGGGCCCCAGGTCGAGAATCCCTGCTCTGAAGGGCTCTGAACTTCCTCAAATCATGGTGTAAGCAACCTGGTTCATGCCGGCATAACAACGTGAACAGGATTATTCCCAATAATTACATTAGTGGGAGAAGACCTTTCTGTATTTTAACCAGAGATATTCCTTGGTGAACCTGGTATGGGAATGCTGTGATGAAAAGTAATTTTCTTCTCAAGGTTAGGGTTAGGGAACTCTTTTAAGTTATATTAATTGATAATCACCAATTGGTTTTCTTGATCACAAATTTTGAAGTGTTCGAAGTGATAGCTGTGTTAGTGTGTGCAGGGAATTCTGTGCACATTTTTAATGCATGTATTAGAAAAATGTACGTGCATTGTACAGTTGTTTTCTTCTTTTTGTTTGTTTTTTGTCTGATATGCTTGCAAAGACTAACATGGTGACCGTCTTCAAACATTATAATGAATCAAATCATTGATCCTGAATCAAATCATTGATCCAATGCTGAATCATCCTACTGATTCAGCATTGCTAAAACTGACTCACACGAACGCTGCAATTTTCTGGACAGGTTTTTTCTAGCTTAGAGATTCCAGAGATTGAACATAGGACCTTCTGAGCATAAAACAAGAAACCTATCACTTAACAATGATGTTGTGTAACCATCACAAGAAGTCTACTTCTTGCTCAGTTGGGCCTGGTTTCATCAATAGTGTTGGTGAATCCACCAGAGTTTAGCTGGAACTTTGAAGGAGCTAGCCACGGTGCTGGACTTATTTGGAGGGTAAGACTCAACATTCTGGGTAGCTCTTGCAAAACTGAGACTAAATCCTAGTCCACAAAATAGAGTCACCCTGGAGTAGAACGTTGGAAGGTCTAGTTCAGTAGCCTCTGCTCTGAAAATTGTTAGTTCTCCAGGGGTGGCCAGACTACAGCCCATGGGCTGGATCTGGCCTATGGCACAAAATCATCCAGGCCGGGCTGCCCTCACGTTTATGACAGCAGTGTTTTGAACATGCGCGGGCACGTTTTACTTCCACTTCTGGTGGGAGGAACCATGTGACTAGCCCATGGTGCAAAAAGTTTGGGAACCTCTGTTATATTAACTGCAGCTAAACTGCATTGTGATGATCTAAATACTTTGTATTAAATACATCAATACATTTATCCTTATCTTTGAATCGCAACGAGCAAACATGCTTCTTGGTCTCTGGACACTGCAATATAATTGCATTCAAAATCAACAAACCTACAGTTGGGGCCTGAATTTGAATTTCATAAATTGGAGCGATCTTTTCTTAGATGAAACACTAGTGAATTGCTGTAGAGATTTAAGGTAAATTAGTCTCTGTGGGAATAGCCAAAGGCAACAGAAAACCATTCAGTTAATATAATGGGGTCTCTGGATTATTTGCTTTTGAGGCTCTTGGAAGCAAAATGGTGGGGTAATATGCAACGGGAAAGTTACTTCTGCTACAAGTTAAGGTTCTGTAAACACTAGTACAGTATTCAGCAACAATAAAGGATTTAGATTTATAGTCAAACCTCGCATAAAGAGCGTTTCGCTTAAAGAGTAACTTGCTTAAAGAGCAGAATTTTCTCTGAATGGTCGCTTCACTTAACAAATAAAACCAAACAAAAACTTGCTTAACAAATAAACCGGGGTTTGCAATACCCCCCCCCCCCCCACACACACAACTGGTCACTTACAATGGTGTTTCACTTAAAGAGCAAACTCGCTTAAAGAGCAATCCTGTGGAACGCATTATGCTCTTTAAGCGAGGTACAACTGTACTTCTTATAGTGGACTCATGAACATGAAAGGGATTATTAAAATCAATTTCAATCAGCCATTAGCAGCTATCCTCCCCATTTGTTCCACTTTTGCAACAATCCCTTGCACACACAATTGGATTTTTCTAGCCTTGTGGATGGAGACATCCTCTAAATCAGGGGTTCCCAACCTAAGACCCGTAGGCCAGATTTGGCCCATGGCATATTTTCATGTGGCCCCCAACCCTTGAAGGGCATGCGAGGAAAAAATGGCCACCACTTGGAAGCTGTCGGGAAAAACTGGCCACCCCCATTGTGCAGGCAGGGCAAAATGGCTGTCTGGTCCTTGAAGCTGACTGAGAGAGCATGACCCGGCCCCCCAGCTTGACAAGGTTGGGAACCCCAGCTATAAACAAATAAATGCCATACAGAAATCCTGCTCATTTCAATAAGGCAACATCCAACTTCATAGTACCAATTCAGTTTAATGAATTCCCCCCACAAGCATGACTCAGTCTAGAACAGTGTTTCTCAGCCTTTGGTTTTTGGACTTCAATTCCCAGAAGCCTAAGTCAATACATTGGCTGACCAGTGCTTTAGGGAATTGACAGGCTTCTGGGAATTGAAGTTCAAAAACCAAAATTTGGGACTAGAACCAACCTCTTCACCTTATTTATGACACCTGCAGCCTTTTCTGTGGGTATTTTTTATTACTGCATGAATAAGTTGTTTTAAATATTTAATAATAATGTTGGGGCAGATTACTTTTATTTGTGGGATTTTTTTTGCCGTTCCCCCCCCCCCAAGCAACTTTTAATTAATTTTTTTTCTCATATGTTAAATATGCAGGAAATTTAATGGAGTCCTACTGGAGATCGTTTGTGAAATAATGATTATGGATGGTGATTATTAATCATACTGAAAAACCCGCAAATTACTTCTTCAGTTCATAAGAGCACATTTGAAACTCTTAATGAGATTTCATTATTCTCTCCCCAGTCCTGGCTTCCAACAAGTATTAAGTGGAAGAAAAGTAACCTGTAATTTATTGGTGCATGTGCTGTCATTTCAGTAATCTGAGAAATTATAATTTGGGTACTATAAATTGTATCTGTGCTGAAACTAGAGAGAGAAAATGCATGTTTTACCCCAAAAGGTCCTAGCATTTCCAGGTTGCTTGAAAGCTATAGTACCTCAGGTGTGCAATATTAAATCAGGTGGATTAAACTGTCTATTATTTATTATTTAAATTATTTATACTGCACCTTTCTTCTCAAAAGGACCCAAGGTGTCTTACAATAAACAAATGATACTAAAAACAAACTATAGGTCACCCCCACGTATCTGTGGGGAATACATTTTGAGACCTACCATGGATACCTGAAACTGCTGATAGCAGTGAACCATATATTTTACACTGCAGGTAGTGATAGTGGCCTCTAGTGTCCATCTATGTTACATTTCTGGATTTTTATTGATGTTTTAGACCCATGGATAACTGAAACTGTTGGTACTAAAGCTGATGGGTGGCAACCTATAACACACATACTGTATTGGAATAATATTTTAAAAACAATTAAATCATTGTTTGTTTTTTGTGCCTTTATACCATCCAATATAGTCACCAACACTAGCCAGGATGGTGAAATAATATAATAATTCCAAAATAACCCAACTCACAAAATCAAATCCCACCCACAGTATAAATTTAATAAAATCAGCAATCTAAACAGCACACCCATTATCTTTGAGTTCAGTATCTGTGTTTTTAATTATCTGCAAGGCTAAAAATATTTAATTAAAAAATTATCAAATGTGAAATATATACTTATTTCTATGGTGTACTACCAGAATTCACCGCTAGAGGGCACTGTTGGCAAGGCAAATATAGGGTTTGATGTTATCCACGGTTTTAGGTATCCATAGTAGGTCCTGGAATTTATCCTCTGCTGATAAGGGGGGAAATCTGTACCACTACTATACCACTTTTAACCTTTGCCCACATCTGATTACTTAGACAACTGCAAGTGTGAAGTAGAGAGATGGTGGATTCAGCACTTCTGTACCTCTGAAAAGCTTCGTACAAGAGTCATACAATTAGGCTCAGGTGCAAAAAAGGTACAACCAAAACCCCCCCAAGAATCCAAAGAGTATTAAACCAAAGCTTGAAAACAGCAATTTATTATTCTTAAAAGATTGTTCAAACATGTTTTTGACAACGGCCACCTTGGGGCAAAAGGTCTTTATAGACTTTACTCCAGTGTATAAATCAAAAGAATTCTCCCTGGGAATATCCTTTTTATTCTCAAAATACATTGGACAAATGTTCAAGCTGTAATCACTGCCTCTATTAGCAGAATCAGGTGGTGAGTCTTTATATGATTATATACTATGGAGCCACACCAAAGAAAATCCCAAGAGTGTCAGGGAAATAGCAACCAAGAATTGCAGAAATTAAAAAATAAAAATAAAAATTCTGAGGAAAAACTACAGTTTTCTTTCTTATGAATGAAAATGCAATGCCTTCGCGAAGACAACCACAGATGTGAAATAAAGGAAGAATTGTTTCCCCCACAAATGTATATTTAGCTGATTCATTGGCCGATAAAAACACACATTTATTTCACTAAGCTTTCTTTAGTCAGTCAAAAGCTCAAATAAGTAACATTTTGCGTTGTCAAGGACTGTTGGGGTAACACAGAAAGATTCTCCTCAAAGATTGTGAATGAAATCAGGTGTCCCCTGTATGTACGGCAACCTTGACGGCTAATCTTTCTAACACAAAATCCATGCATAAAGTGACAATATGCCTCAAACCTAGACCACTTGAGAAAATATACCCTCTTGCTGCTCCACCTAATATAAAGAGAGAAGTAGCAGCAGACGCTGAGAGAACTAAGAAAGACAATGACTCTTGACATCATCTGAATGGATATGAGCCTCAAGTCCACTGGTTCAGATCCAAGAAGGGTCTCAGATCCAAGAAGAGTTTTATGGCCAGAACAAACATTCTTGAGGGTACACAAGAGCAAAATCAAATTAGAAGATGGAGGAAGGAGCTCACTGGACAAGGAATAATATTAAAGGAGGATATAGTCAAGGAACCCAACGTCACTTGGAGGACCCTGAAGAGGCTGAGGGTTGGCGTGGCTAAAAGTAAGACAAGCATGTTCAAGTGAGGCCTGCTGGTGAACAGAAACATGCTGTGTGAATGTGGAGAAATACAGAATCTGGCTCATTTACTGGTCTGCTGACTATTGGCTTCATTTTGGCAGTCCAGGGTTTGAAGATGAAGTGACTGTTGTGTCACTCTCACATCTGCCACAAATGTGAAATAAGACCTAAAGAAGCCCAATCCAGAGAGTAGAGTTGGGTTTCCTTAGTTGTTAATATACATACTACTGAGGAATTGGCAACAGCTGTTGAAGCTAGAACCAGCAAGGGAAGAGGACAGGGGATCAATCCATCAGAGAAATCAAACACAAGAGAACCACACTGATCAATCAAGTTATCATCATTATTAGTTGTTCAAAGAGTGTACCTAGTGAGAGAATTGAAGAGGTAATAAAGAAGGCTATAAATAATAATAATTTTGTGTCAAAAATTATTCTGGGTTGAAAGGATTTCTGCTGTAGAAACTTCGCTCAGGGGATGCCTGAATGAGGCTCCTTTCATGTCCCCCAAGAACACCCCCCACCAAAGTGGTCCCTGTTTATCTACTTGCAATTTCTTGCTTTTGAACTGCTAGGTTGGCGGGAGCTGGAATAGAGATGGGCACTCAAACCATCTTGCAGTACCTGGGCCTCAAACTGCTGACTTGTTGGCCTTCCAGCTAACAAGGTGAGCTTCTTAACCACTGAGGCACCACAGCCACCATAAAGAAGGTTGTGAACCTCACAGTGTCCTCAAAGCAAACCAAGTCTGTGTACAACTGGATGGGGATTTACAACTGGATGGGGAATTCAAACAAGGGCTGGTTTACAGGAGACCGACTACAGCGGTTGTGACAAATAAAAACAAGAAGATAGAGATGATGTGAGCTGGCCTTTAACAGGATATGATGCAGTTTGTGTGTGGCTGTTTCACGCATTAAAATGTAATTTGCTTAATATAACAGCTGCCTGCAATGTCTGTGGAACATTTGAACCTCATGAAATGACCAATAGATGTAAAATGAATTAAGTTATGCCTCAGATGCAGGGGAAATAATTCAGAGCAACCTGAGACCATGCTGTTAATAGCTGTGCAAAAGATGAAAAACCTCAATGGGGCAGCTTTTCCTTACACAAACCTGCTAAAGGTTGTGCAGCTGCTAAAGACACAGAACCACTATCATGAGCAAGGGGCAGGAACATGGCCACTCAGTGAGACAATCTCCAAACCTGGACCTCAGTTCCCATCAGCCTCAACCAGCATGGCCAATGGTCAGAAAGCCTTGGATTCTTCTTTTTCTGCAGTATCCAATTCCAAATACAGGCGATCCTCATGGTGATCACTCAAGAAGACTGTCGTGTCAATATAACGCAGTGGTCCTTCGTCTGCCTTCTGCGTAACAGTGTGACTCTCGGACCACTGATTCAGCTCCGCAAGTCAATTTCTAGTCCCGAGTCCTTTTGGCACACAATGTCCTAATTGGCCCCAGGCTAGGATGGATGAAGCTGCTGCCCTTCATCAAGATGGATTCAAGTGGGATTTAACCCATTTGAAGGGCCATCACCCTTCCCTGTGGAGTTCGCCAAGGCTGCTAGTCCTCAGGGTTGTCAGGTTAGTTAACTGCTGCCTGACACTTGGCATTGAGTCAGTGGCAGTATGGTCTACTCTATTACCATAGCAGGATAACCTGGTCAGACGAGAAGCTTCGGATTGGGAGACTAAAATATCAGGAGATTATTAGATCAGTGAAGGTTCCAGCAAAGAGGTACCTGAATTGCAGAGAGGTTGGAATAAGTCAAGCACCAACTCAAGGCAAGTTAATGGGAGGAACACAAGAAATTGAAAGAGTGGATAAAATTGACTATTTGGGGAGTGTGTTAAATGAAAAGTGGGATCCCAAGGTAGAGATTAAGATATAAATAGCAAAAGCAAGATCCACCTTCATAAAAATGCATCATTTGTTATGCAGTAGAGTTTGAACACTTGCTACAAAGATCCAAATACAGTAGTGAGATGTTACGTATGCCCAGTGTTGCTATATGGAGTTGAGCCTTGGACATTGACTAAAGCTGTGTTGGCACTTTGTGATAAATACAGTTGTACCTCGCTTAAAGAGCATAATGTGTTCCACAGGATTGCTCTTTAAGCGAGTTTGCTCTTTAAGCGAAACACCATTGTAAGTGACCAATTGTGGGGGGGGGGGGATTGCGAACCCCGATTTATTTGTTAAGCAAGTTTTTGGTTGGTTTTATTTGTTAAGCGAAGCAAACATTCAGAGAAACTTCTGCTCTTTAAGCGAGGCGCTCTTTATGCGAGGTTTGACTGTAGGTGAATTTGAGGTTGCAGTTTGGGCATTCAGTCCCTAAAAGGTTCGCCATCCCTGACCTAGATCTTCCTCCAGACAATGAGATGTATTTCTGCTAAAATCATAGTAATAATTTCCAATTTTGCATCTACAGAAATAAATTAGCATCTGTAATTTTTATATTAAAAAAATTGGTGTCTGGATTCAAAATGACTAGGAGTCTCTATACACAAACCTCAGTTTCCATTACATTTAAAAAGGCAGAATTTCCATACAATAAGTACAGTACATAAATGAACACATGAATCTTTGCTTATAAAAAATGTTCATCTGTCTGTTCTCATCACAACAGGAAACCTAGTTTCCTAAAACCTAGCAGGCATAGTATGTGGATTCTGGTGTGTGTGTGTGTGTTCCAATCTGGTATTGTTTTTGTTTTCAAAACAGATTAATGGAACTGAGATAATTAAAAGCTCCCAATAGTGTAGGAAGTGTCATCTTTGTACACTAGGAATTCTTAATCTTCCCTAGAGACATGGCTGGGTGCAGGCTTAAGTGGATCATTAAAAAATGGGAGATAAGAAAGTGAAGAAAGCAAAAGGATGAGTAAAAGGTTGCCCTTGCTCAAAAGCCAGTCATATCCAACTCTAGGGTTTGGTGCTCATCTCCATTTACAGCCAAAGAGCCAACACTGTTTGCACCTGCAGACATTTCTGCGGTCATCTGGCAGGTATGACTAGACACTGGAGCACATGGACCCCTGTTTATCTTCCCACTGAAGTGGTATCTACTTGTCTACTTGCAATTTCTTGCTTTCAAACTGCTAGGTTGGTAGGAGCTAGGACAGATGACGGGAGCTCACTCCGTCATGCAGCACTCAGGTCTTGAAGCGCTGACCTGCCAACCTTCCAGTAATCAAGTTCAGCATCTTAACCACTAAGCCACCACAATCCCAATTGATGAGTAAGTACAGTATCAGTATTTTAATTAGGGGAAACTATTGAGATGAAAGGAAGACAGGAGAAGACTTAAGGAAATAATATCTAATGTAAGAGAAGTTGGTAATTTTGGTAATGAATAGATTAAAACAAATGTTGACTTGGAGGCCCGGGGGGAAGAGTTGAAACTTCTGTATGAAAATTCTCTAAGAAAGTCCTTCAAAGATGTAAACCAAATTTTATTCTACCCCCCTCCTCTGAAATTTCCAAACCTTGCCACTGTAACACACTAACAGAACACAACAATCTGGTCATCACAAAGCATTTTCTTGCAGAATTAACATACAGTATGTCCAAATTTTTTTACCACTACGTCTACATCAACAGGAACAAACATGGATGTCCTCTGGATGAATATTAAGGGACAAGTTTAGATCATTTCTGGATTATAAAGGTTACATGAATGGAAAAGAATAATGAAACACCTAAAATATTATTTAGCAAATGGTGTAGTGCAGGGGTGCTCAAAATTTTTGGGCCATAGGCCGGCCACATGGTTCAGGGGGCTGGTCACTACAGCCTGGGGGCCGGATCCAGCCCCCGGTGCCAATTCATCCAGCCCACGAAGCCCTTGTCGCTCCTGGAAGTGGAAGAAAGCACGTCTGTTTTTAAAATTCTACTTCCAGGAGCGACGAGGGCTTCGCAGGCCGGATACATTGGCTTCGGGGCTCAGATCCGGCCCCTGGGCCTTAGTTTGGGCACCCCTGGTGTAGTGAGTTAGATCAGCAGAGAAAGAAAGGAAGAAAGGAAGAAAGAAAGGACAAGTTGAGGGTGTTTTTTCATCCTTTTTAAAATGCTGTCAAGAACTTGACAAAGCAATTATTCTCAATTACGGTATCAACAAAGAAGCAGACAGTAATGTGATAACAGAAGACGGCAAATGCCAGAGAATGACAATTGATTACAGTTGCAAGTGAAAGCAATTTCAGCCGATGTTTTGCAAGTTATCAAGGCAACATGGGCTTGGAGACACCCAAGAAAATGTTGACATCTGTTGACTGATAGCAATACTGGGGGAATGTTCTAGCTCAAATTTAACTGGATTGGTGGGCAGCTACTGTTCACCACAGGCTGGCAAATTTTTTCCAGCCCAGGCATCAGGAACTAATCAAGGGAAGATCTTAGGGGACTAAATTACAACAGTGAGTAGGGGTTATGAGCACGAGTGATGCAAGAGGAACATTGGCAATGCAAGAGACACATCTTACTAAATGGACTCATAACAACAACCTGCAGGAATGCAAAACACAGCAGAGTTTCTTCACATGTCAGTTTCATGCAACAGCTACCCAAGCTACAAACCATTCCTCTGATCCATGCAAGACATTCCTGGGCTGCAAAATGGAGGTCTTGTTCCTTAAAAAAATCACCCCAGGCTGTAAATTATTGTTAATCACTCCAATCACAGACCAGAAAAACAGGCTGAAGAGAGACACACAGGCCAGATGTGGAATGCATGTGAGCCAGTGATTCTTCTTTTAAAAGAAGGCCAGGGGGAATACTTCATGCCCATTTTCCTTGTTTCTTTTGGGAGACAGAAGATCTAGGTTTTAGGCTCAGGGTGGCAAGAACCCCACAACAGTGGCTTTGGTCTGGTCACTGGCCCTATTCTCCGCCCAACCTATATAGAATCATAGAATAACTGGGGAAATTCCCTACATGGACATCAACTCCAGTCTCTTGCTCAATGCAGGAACCCAAATCAAAACAGATCAAAGAGATGGTTGTTCAAGTTCCTCTTGAAAGCCTCCAGTGTTGGAGCACTCATCAACTCTTGATGTAATTGATTCCATTGTTGCTCTGCTCTAACAGGAAGTTTTTTCTGATGTTCAGTCTACATCAGTTTCCTGTAACTTGAGTTTGTTATTAGTTCTCCTGCATTTTGGGGTGATAGAGATCCTGTCCCCTCTTTATGACTATCTTTCACATATGGTTTCCTTTTTGTCCTCTTCCGTACCTGTTCCAATTTGACTGCACCCTTCTTAAAGTTCAGTGCCCAGAACTGGACCCAGCACTCTAGATGTGGTCTAACTAGAGCCATGATGGCAAACCTTGGCATTCCAGGTGTTCTTGGACTTCAATTCCCAGAAGCCCAAGTCAACATTCCTGCTGATCAGGGCTTCCGAGAAATGAAGTTCAAGAACAGCTGGAGTGCCAAGGTTCACCATCAATGAACTAGAGCCTTGTAGAGGTGGTCTAGTACCTCTTGGGTTTTTGAGACTATAATTTTGTTAACACAGTTTATAATGTCATTTGCCTTTTTTAAATAGCCACATTGTACTCTTCATTCATATTTAGCTTGTAACCTACAACAATTCCAAGATCTTTCTTGCTCATAGTACTGCTAAGTCAAGTTTCTCCCAATCTTGTATCTGTTCATTTGGTTTTATTTCCCAGGTGTAGAACTTAGCATTTATCCCTATTCAATTTCATTCTGTTGTTTTCAGCCCCAGTGTTCAAGCCTATCAAGATCTTTGTGAACTCTGTTCTTGTCTTCCAAGGTTTTAGCTAAGTTCTTGTGCAGATAAACCAGGGAGAATCAGAGACGCATGCCACCTTGGAAGAAAGATGGGGCATAAGTACATTAATCAAATTAGTTGATCTTGGCAATCTTGGTGAAGGTCTGCCGAAGGCCTGTGGGGAAATGTGCACTTCTTACAGAGTGGACAGCTTACGATATCAAGTGTTGCATTCCCACAGGATGCTCTAAAGAAAGAGTAATGAGTGAACAAAATGGGGTGGTTTTTTGGAGTGTGGGTGGGTGGGTGGAATGGGAAAGGAATTAGAGATTCTATGTATATCACCATCACTTTCAGAAATAGCTCAGGCTTGATTTGTTCTAGATTACATTCATAGCTACATACAGTAATAAAACAATCTCAATCCATGACCTAGCTCAGTCATGGTGAACCATGGCACTCCAGTTGTTCTTGGATTTCAATTCCCAGAAGCCCAAGTCTCTGTGAATCCACACATATGGTTTTACTGGCACTCCAGCTGTTCTTGGATTTCAATTCCCAGAAGCCCAAGTCTCTGTGAATCCACATGTATGGTTTTACTGGCACTCCGGGTGTTCTTGGACTTCAATTCCCAGAAGCCCAAGTCTTTGTGAATCCACACAAATGGGTTTACTTCGCGTATGAACCTTGGCACTCCGGGTGTTCTTGGATGTCAATTCCCAGAAGCCCAAGTCTCTGTGAATCCACACGTATGGTTTTACTGGCACTCCGGGTGTTCTTGGACGTCAATTCCCAGAAGCCCAAGTCTTTGTGAATCCACACGAATGAGTTTACTGCGCGTATGAACCTTGGCACTCCGGGTGTTCTTGGACTTCAATTCCCAGAAGCCCAAGTTTCTGTGAATCCACACGAATGGGGTTACTGTGTGTAGATTCACAGAAACTTGGGCTTCTGGGAATTGAAGTCCAAGAACACCTGGAGTGCCAAGGTTCACCATCACAGACCTAGCTGCTTGGGCTTTTCTGTCTTGGGTTTTGTTCCCTCTCCTGGTTGCCTCATTTTTCTACTGCTGGATCCATAGTGATGTGTGTGTGTCCGTTTGTGTGCAGTTGTCCAACTCATTGGCAGCTCTAACTGGCATCCTGACCTCATTGAGCAAAGAGTTGGCTAAGGAAGTAAGCCCAGGTCTCCATTGCTGAGAATCTTAAAAAGCCCCCCTTAATATTAAAGAAAGGTATGATAAAGAAAAATGATTTTACAGAGATATGGGAAGACATTATTCATTATGCTTTTGTTAAAACAAAAGCGATAAAACCTACACACCAATATCTAAGTTTTTAGAAATAGGGGATAAGAACAAGTAAGTGAGACTTTTGTTTATATTACTTGTTAAGATAGTAATGTCCCATTGGTAGTGGCTGCATGTATTTGTAGATGTAAAGTTGTTGTGTTTTTCACATAATTTTAGTGTTGTATTGTTAGTGTTGTACTT
Organism: Furcifer pardalis; assembly: GCA_030440675.1. Lineage (NCBI taxonomy): Eukaryota > Metazoa > Chordata > Lepidosauria > Squamata > Chamaeleonidae > Furcifer > Furcifer pardalis. The sequence continues at coordinate 124,064,279 of CP126892.1, read as the reverse complement.
TTGAAATATGTATTTATTTCCTTCTGTTAATTTAAATTTGTTTTAAAGCCCATACACACACCAAAAACGTAAGGTCGCCCTTGTTCAAAAGCCAGTTGTATCTGATTCTAGGATTTGGTGCTCATTTCCATGTATAGCCAAAGTGACAGCATTGTCTGTGTCTGCAGACATTTTGTGTGGACACGTAGCAGGCATGACTAGACATCGGAATGCACGGAACACTGTTTACCTTCTCACGGAAGTGGTACATAGTTATCTACTTGGAATTTCTTGCTTGGCAGGAGCTGGGAGAGACAGAAGCTCACTCCGTTGCATAGAGAGCAAAGCAGGAGTAGGGTAAAGGGGAGTACAGTCAAACCTTGCATAAAGAGCACCTCGCTTAAAGAGTAACTCTCTTAAAGAGCAGAATTTTCTCTGAATGTTCCCTTCACTTAACAAATAAAACCAACCAAAAACTTGCAATCCCCCCCACAATTGGTCATTTACAATGGTGTTTCACTTAAAGAGCAAACTCACCAGCCCCCCACTTTGACAGCTTATGCACTAAATGTAACCCCAGAAGGTCACTTTTGTTTCTGGCTTATGGTGAACTTTAGTTTACGTTAGACTCTTGATTCACTTTCGATTCTCCCCTGCAGTATGAGGGAGTGTCCCCTTGGAATGTATAGAGAGTTAGGACAAGATAAGGGAAAGAAGGAAGAATAGGCACCGCTTCAGCCACATTTGCTGCCCAGATCTCTCATCAGCTGATTAAAGAGCTGTTTTATTATTTTATTCAGTCTCTCCTTGTCTGATTTAATTGGGTAATAAGGCATCCAACAAGCCTAAGGACCTGGGAATAGTTCCAGTCCCCAACATTTTCCTATAACAGTGATGGCAAACCTTGGCACTTCAGGTGTTCTTGGACTTCAATTCCCAGAAGCCCATGTCAGCACTCCCACTGATCAAGGCTTCTGGGAATTGAAGTTCAAGAACAGTTGGAGTGCCAAGGTTGGCCATTTCTGTCCTATAATATCTTCCCTGATCAGATCTCCAGATGGCTAGGATTCCACCTGCACAGTCCATGCCTAGGAATTATGGGCATCCAAAACCTGGTCAAGCAGTTAGCAATAACCATGACATGTGTGGGCTCCTGGACATGATGGTTGAAGGACATGAAGGCATGATGGTTGATGTAGTGAGACCCCCTTTTTCTGATATCACCGAAGATAACAGCCCATATCTAACGTATTAAAGCACAAAACAAAAATCTTATTAAGCCTCAGTCCTTCTGATTGGTTCTCCCCCACAATAAAGTCAATTTTGGGGAGAAGTATACAAGGTGCTATTATATATCTGTAAGTTCCAATTATTATTTTAGTCCAATTTGTATCTCTTTCTCTCCCCCTTTATTAATATTGTATCTCCAGGTGACCAGAGGTGTTCATAACTCCTCTATCCTATTTATCTTCACCCAAGGCTAAGCAATCCTACTGTCCTTCATGGTCTCCTTATATGGAAGTCTGCTTCAGCTTCCAAATATGTTTGCTGATCTTTCTTCTATCCTTTCATTTTCCATTATGTCCTTTTAGGTATTATGGGATCAGAATAGAGCGCTCTGTTCCATCAGAGGATGTCGTAACAATATGTTCTGTTCCATGTGAACAATTTCTTGCTTTCTACCAACTAGAGTTCGGCATCTTCAACCCTTGCAGAGGTCAGTCAGGAGAAACTTCAAAACTTTCAAGGACAAACTTCTCATCTTTTTTTTTCCTATTAGAGTTTCACTTTGAAACTACACCTTTAGCTCCTTGCAGGCATAATTGCTACCTACAGACCTTTTTTAAGGTTCAGAGACTCAGCGGCTTGGTATTCATCTGATGCATCCTTGTTGTTGTTGTTATTGTTGTTGTTGTTGTTGCTGCACAGTTCGGCCTGACTCTTTGTGACCCCATGGACCCCCACACGCCAGGCTCCTCTGTCATCCGCCATCCTCCATAGTCCAGCCAGATCTACACCCACTGCATCAATGATGCTATCTAGCCATCTTATCCTCTACCACCTCCTTCTCTTTTTGCCTTCAACCTTTCCCAGCGTCAGGGCCTTCTCACTTCTCATTTGGTGACCAAAGTACTTGAGCTTCAGCTTCAGTATTTGCCTTTCCAAGGAGCAGCCAGTGTTGATTTGCTTTAGGATTGATTGATTTTGACATCCTTGCAGTCCAGGGGACTCTCAAAAGTCTCCTCCAGCACCACAGTTCAAAGGCGTCTATTCTTCTGCACTCAGGCTTCCTTATGGTCCAGCAATCACAGCCATACGTTACTGCTTTGCTGCTACAATATTCTGTATAGATATGTTTGTTTTCCCCTTAGTTGTAGGGCATCCTTTTTTGTTCTGTTATATTTTCTTTTTCAGAATACAGTCATATGAGAATATTGGAGTTGCTCTAGATTGCAACTGATAGCACCAAATGTAGGTTGTATCTGGAGTGAATTATACTTAGAACAGACTCATTGAATTCAGTGCAATTTAGTTTTATCTAGACTCAATCCATTAATAAGAATAACAGCAACATCATCGACAACTCGTATCCGAGAATGTATTTTTTCCTGAAGCAGGAAAAATGCAACTGGTGTGAATTTGTTTAAGGTGGATCCCAGCATGAAATGAGTCATGCAGGATTTAACACCAGGACTGCATTGGGTTGCCACAACCTTGAGGATATTATCAAGGTGTGCCTTCACAGCCAGTCCATCTGGCATGGTCTCTTTCACTTCCACGACTGTTCAGAATCAGGGTTCCTCCTCTGTTCATTTTGCCATTGGGCTCAATAGGACGTTTTCCAGTGGCATTTCCTCTACTGAGGGGACCATCACCCCACATAAATGGGCTCATCCATCCATAGCTGTTGGCCCCTTTAGAGAGTCAGGTTATTATTATTATTATTATTATTATTATTATTATTATTATTATTATTATTATTATTATTATTATTATTATTATTATTATTATTATTATTATTATTATTATTATTATTATTATTATTATCCCACCCCAATCGGGCATACCCGACTCTGGGCGGCTTACAAGATAAAAATACAATCACAAACCCAAACCCATCCAATAAAATACTAATAATTAAAAAATTTAAAACTCTGAAAGTTCATAAAAACATGAAATAAACCAGGAACAAGCAACTCCACGGAATGAAACCAACAGCAAGGGAGGCTGTCCCTTAAATCAACCACCCTGTGTGGGATCCCACAGACCTTGGTCCCCACACATGTCCCGCCAGCCAGGTTTTTAAACCCTTTCGGAAGGGCAGGAGCTCTGTCTGTAGACGTAGATCAGTTGGGAGGAGGTTCCAAAGCGCCGGGGCGAACACAGAGAAGGCCCTCTTCCTAGTGCTAGAGAGATGAGCCTCCCTAGCCGATGGGATGACAAGAGAGCCCCTCCGATCTGCCCTGGTGGGACGGACAGACATTCTTAGGGTGACGCGGTCTCTGAGGTATCCTGGCCCACTACCATATAGGGCTTTAAAGGTAATAACCAGCACCTTGAATTGCACCCAGAGACATACTGGTAACCAATGCAGCTCCCAGAGCAGTGGTGAGGCACGAGCATAACGCCCGCACCCCATCACTATCCGGGCCGCCGCATTTTGGACCAGCTGCAGTCTCCAAATGGTCACCAAGGGCAGCCCCATGTAGAGCGCATTACAGTAATCAAGTCTGGAGGTGACCAAAGCATGTGTGACCATGAGCAAGGCGTCCCGGTCTAGGAGTGGGCGCAACTGGCGTATTACACGAAGTTGTGCAAAAGCCCTCCTGGCCACGACTGCCACCTGCTCTTCGAACAGTAGTCGTGAGTCCAGGAGGACCCCCAGATTGCGCACCGGGTCTGTTTGGGGCAAAACTGCCCCATCCAGAACCAAAGCTGGTAACTCCTGTGATAACGCAGGGCCCCTTACCCACAGCCACTCAGTCTTGCCGGGATTCAGCTGTAACCCGTTATCCCCCATCCAGACCTTAACAGCCTCCAGACACCTGGAGAGGACTTCCACCGCACCGCTTGGGTCCCCACGGGCAGAGATGTATAACTGGGTATCATCTGCATATTGATGATACCTTACCCCGTGGGAACGGATGATCTCACCCAGCGGCTTCATATAGATGTTAAATAGGAGAGGAGAAAGTACCGAGCCCTGAGGCACCCCGTAGTGCAGGGGCCTAGGGCTGGACTTCTCCTTCTCCAGGCACACCGACTGGGTCCTGCCCCTCAGGAATGAGGAAAACCAGGACAACACTGTGCCCTGGATCCCCAGACCCTGGAGCCTACCCAGAAGAATGCCATGATCGACAGTATCAAAAGCCGCTGAGAGGTCGAGAAGAGCGAGGACAGATGGCTCCCTTCCATCCCGCTCTCTCCAGAGATCATCCACCAATGCGACTAGCGCAGTTTCAGTACCATATCCGGGCCTGAATCCTGACTGAAACGGGTCCAGATAATCCGCTTCATCCAGGACTTTCTGTAACTGCTGCGCCACAGCTTTTTCCAAAACCTTACCTAAAAAAGGTAGGTTGGACACTGGACGGTAGTTGGAAATTACTATGGGGTCGAGGGACGGCTTTTTAAAGAGGGGAAGCACTAAAGCGTGTTTGAAAGGTGCAGGAAAATGCCCCTCTTTTAAGGAAGCGTTAATGATCACCTCGACCCAGCCACCTGCCACAGACTTGGAAGCTTTTATTAACCAGGCAGGGCATGGGTCCAGTGCACAGGTCGTGGCGCGAACAGATACAAGAAGCCTGTCCACTTCCTCAGGGCTAACAGGATCAAACCGATCCCAGATAACATGGCTAGACTGTGCTATGGTCAACCCCAGTTCCGTACATTCCACGCTGTTATTTAGCTTCGAGTGAATCTGAGCGATTTTCTCCGCCAGATAATCAGCAAAGTCCTCAGCCAATCCCTGCCACCCAGGGCCTGGCCCCCCTCTACCGAGGAGGGACCTGGTCACCCGGAACAAGGCCGCTGAGCGATTATCCGCGGAGGCAATAAGGGTGGTGAAGTATTGGCGCTTTACCACCCTCATCGCCACTAGGTAGTCTTTCATAGCTGCTCTAACCAGTGTTCGGTCAGACTCGCTCCGAGAGTCTGCTGCCCAGCATTCAGTGTTGAGTCACCGAGTGTATGGTCTACTCCATTACCGTAGCGGGATGTCCAGCCAGACGTGTACAGCAACACATATAATAGCAAGAATCATATTGATGTTTGTGCAATGTTTGTGTAACTTACTAACTGCTGCTAACTGACAGGGTGTTGGAGCACAACTCAGTTATGTACCTGGTCATGCACATAATTGTATACCTAAGATGTGCACTGGAACCTTATTAATTAGTCACAATTAGCTGTAGCAAATTACATTAACAGTCTACAGACACCAATACGCTGCCATTCTTGGATAAGAAATCCCTCTTGACACTGGTTCATGCACTGGTCATTTTGAGAATTGATTACCTTAATGCACTCTAAATGATGCTACCTTTGAAGATAATATCGAAACTTCAATATATGCTACATGTGTTTGTGAGACTGATGGCAAAGTTATGCTAGCTTAGTTTGTAAGACCTGAGCACAGCTTACTGGAAAAAGACAATACAGTAATACCTCAGATAACGTTTACCTCGGATAACGCTAAAATCGCATAACGTTAAGTAATCTGGGGAGGAGAATTGGATCGAAAAATGTTAAGGTCCTATGGGATGGATCGGATAACAACCACTAAAGCCTGTGCGGTTACAATGTATCTCTATAGAGCTTTAACATTATCCGATACATCCCATAGGATTTTAACATGCATCGGATAACACTAAAAATCAGATAACACCAAGACTTGTGGAACCAAGTCTTAGCGTTATCCGAGGTATTACTGTACTGCTAAGAAGGAGAAAGTGTAAGAAGAGAGAATGACCTAACATAAGATGCTGTGGATTGGCTAGAACTGAGAAAAGCTGTTAATGGTAGGCCATTTTGGGCATCATATAGTCACATTAGAAAGGACCTAATGGCACATAGTATCATTGATGCTTTCCCCTCAACTACCAAACAAGAATATAGCAATAAGACATGTGGGATAGTCACCAAAATTCAGCTAGTATCAAGTAAGACCACCTCACCCCCTGCCAAAAAACTGTAATTTCATATCTTAAATAAGTTCGCTTCTGAATATTTCTTCTCTATAATTTTAAAAATATCTTTAAAATATTTTACAAGAACCAGAATCTCTTTTTAGTCTTTTTTGCCTATGAAGGACTTAAACCTTTTCCTTATCAATGTCAGCTAATTTGGTCCTGATTGATAGAGTCAAGAGTTCAGACTGCCCCAGAGCTCAGTGAAACTGAAACAATGTATCAATACCTTGAAACATCACATATTGGTAAGCATTTTCAACTCAGTTTATAACAGTCATCTTTACTCTTTTGAGAGGCCTTTTATAAGGATCATTATCTCAACCCCTACAAGCTGGGATTCCTTCTAAATAAAAAAGTGGATATGACCAGCAATTCCCCTTCAAGACTGGTTTTTTTCAGTTTATGTGATAGGTTTTAAATCAAAGGTTGCTTGTTTCTGTGTTGGGGGGAGGTTTAAACAGTTGTACTTTTAAAAAAATCATTTCTTAAAAACCCTTTGTCCCAACACCCTGAAATTTGACAGAGCAAGGGTAAACTATTTGTTAAATACGCACCAAGTTTTATGCTCATCTGAAGTTCAGTTTAAAAGTTACAATTTCTGGTTTGGAGTGCAAACCAAATGCTTTTCTCTGCCAACAAAATATACCACTGCATTCACAAGCAATACTTATATAAAATACTAATTGTGCTGGACTGGACACGTCTCTCAAATGACAAGACAGGCACTGGACAGCAGTGGTATCCCATAAGAGTAAAAAGATCCCTTGGCAGCCCCCCCAAAAAAGATAGGAATACACAATCGTGAAAAGTTTTGGTCGAACCTAGAGAAGAGGAGCACAACAGCAAATGGAATGGAAAACAAGGTGCGACCAGCAAGAACTGAATCCTTGGTAGTCTAGTCCAGGGGTACCCAAACAGCGGTGTGGGGGACCAGATCCAGTCCCTGACACCAATTCATCTGGCCCACAAAGTCCTTGTCGCTCCTGGAAGCGGAAGTATGGGCGTATTTTACTTCCACTTTCAGGAGTGACAAGGGCTTCATGGGCTGGATGAATTGGGATTGGGGGCCGGATCTGGCTCCCAGGCCTTAGTGATCGGCTCCCTGCACCACGTGATTGGCCCACGGCCTGAAAGTTTGGGCACCCCTCATCTAGTCAATCAAGGAATCAAAAAAACTAATATAGGAACTGAATATTTCCATATTATAGTCAAAACAGGGGTACACAGAAAGAGCTTCCTTGAAGACTGTGGTATTTTTGAACTACAATCGGGTGTACCTTGGTAATGGCAACCTTGTGTTGCCAGCTAATCTTTCTCACACTTGGTCAGGCAAAAGGAACTGCAGAATGAACTCACCAAAACGTACCTTCATTTTGGCAGTTTCATGTCTGGCCTAGAAATGAAAGGGGGGGGGGGATGATCAAAACACAGTCCACAATTTAAAAAAAAAAACATTCTAAAATAATATTTCTTTTAAAATTCACATACCGATTCCATTCATGACTGGTGATTCGTTACTGACATCCAGTTCTCCAGACAAATCAGGTTCCCCTTCATGTTCATTTAAATCAATGTTTGCCTTTTGGGAGTCATTCCCAAAATGTCTAGTGTCTTTCTCGTAACTGGCATCTCCATTCTGCAAGCCGTTGTGTGGCTTTTTCAGTGGCATAATCTGTAAGCCGCTGGGCGTAGTCCGGTAAGATACCGTTTTAGCAGCTCTGTCACTGGAAGAGGCTGGTTTGGCTGTGTATCCCTTCTTTTGCCTTTGGAAGGCTGGGGCCATGCGCTTTCTTTTATGGGACAGCCCTTTGCTCTTCCCAGAGTCAGGTGGTCTGTGTGGTAGTTTGTCAAGAGAGGATCCTCTGCTCTCTCGTAAAAATTTTGGTGTGGCAGATTGCTTCCCATGCTTGGCTCGTTTGTCCCTCGTGACATGTAGTCCATTGAATTCATCGATAAATTCCTCACAGTGTAATAGGTGATGTTCAGGTTCCCATGTGTCTTCATTACTGCCATAACCTTTCCATCGTATAAGATATTCCCATTTGCCTTTTTTGTTCTTCCTTTTATCAACAATTCTCTCAACCTGAGTGGAGAAAATGAAAACAAAATTTGGCATCATAAATGAGAAGAAATATTTTTGGCTGGACTCCCAGATACTAGAGGCATGCAGAGGTGTGCTTTTGAACCACAACTTACAGAAATCCCTAGGGAATACTGGAATTTGTCAGCCAAAATGCAAATCTGCACATCTCTTCTAGTTACATTAACCTCGAACAAAGTCCAGGAGAGCTTCTTTCAGAGCTAACATGACACATTCCTGACAATACTACAGTGCTTGGGAGTTCTGTAATACCTTTGTGGGGTACACAGAAAGTGCCTCCTCAAAGATTATGGTATTTATGAACCACAATCGGGCGTACCCCTGGCAACGGTCACCTTGCGCCGGCTAATCTTTCTCACACTAGATCAGGCAAAAGGAACTACAGAATGGATGCACCAGAAGGTGGCTTCAGTTTGGCAGTTTCATGTCTGGCCTAGAAATGGAAGAAGAAAACGGGACAAGGCAGGGATGCCCACTGTCACCCATACATTTTTGTTTTAGTGATAGAGCTATTGGCTAATGCCATTAGAGAACATACGGGAAATAAAAGGATTGTGTAATAAAAAATAAGTATCTACGCAGATGATACGCTATTGGTATTAAAGGATCCGAGTAATTCCATAGGAAAAGTTAAAGAACATCTGTTAGGATTTGAAAGGATAACCAGGTTGAAAATTAATTGGGGGAAACCCGAAGCTATCATGTGTAATCATAGTCAAGTAGAAAAGGAAAAGATAAATAAACACTATAAAACACAAATGGTTTTCAAACAAAACACAACAAGCACAAAACACAATAAGTGGCCTTTCCAGGTGACCTTTGCTTTTTTAAAAACTGTCTTGAACTCCTGTCAGATGTCACTGCAAAATCAAGGACTTCATAGGTGAAAAGGATCCATCTTTCATTGGGTCATATAAAAGGGAATATTGCCATTGAGCCAGTTTTGTAAGATACCTGTTAAACATTTTACAGATTCCCTCCTTTTCTTTAGCAGAAAATACAATTCTGTTGTCAAAGAATGACAGACTCTAATCTTAGAAATGCTACAATGGGATCTCTCTAAGCAATAGGTGGCAAAAAGGCCACAGAGAAATCTTGCAGCATTCAATGAAGATTTCTAAAATAAGACTACGTTATAATTCCACCTGGCAGCCATCTCTACTATTAAAGGGCAAACCAAGATCACTTAATGGGCGACATTCTTTCACTGCTTCGAAGACAGGACTGTATTATTGTATCTGTTTTACTCACGCTAGAAGAAAAGAGAAAAGGAAATATACCATTTGATGTAAGACTGCATCTATTTTAGCATCAGTTCACTCCCATAAGTTTGTGCACATCTTTAAAATGTAATCTTCTATATAGCAGGATATGTTCCTATGTTTGGCAGTAAGGCTAATGGAGATAAAGTATGTGATTTTTCACATGGGATTGGCAACAGCATCTCCCCTTGATGTGAAAATTCCTTGCCAAACATCAACATGCTATATGACAGGAGGGTAAGAAAGCCAGTGGTTCACCAGAACTCATGCTGAATGTAACATGTTCATACACTGCTTTAAAGCAGGGGATGGCAACCTTTTAAAGTTGGGGGCCGGGTCACACTCCCTCAGACAGTCGAGGGGGGCAGACTGGTGGTCCCCCTGCCGTAAACGCATTTACCGCAACAATAAACACGCTCACGGCTGTCATAAATACACTTACAGCAGCCATAAATGCACCTGTCATAAACGCATTTACAGCAGCTGTAAACACGTCCACAGCTACTGTAAATGTGCCTGTGTCCGGTGATGGTGGTGGCTGCTGGAGTGAGGGCCTGATGATTTGGCACAGTGGGCCAAATTTGGCCCATGGGTTGTAGGTTGTCGACCCCTGCTTTTAGAGTATCCATCACTGCATTAGTGCTGTGTAAGTTGTATGTCAATAGATTAAAATTGGGGAGGTTGTCTGTAAACCAGTATAGAGCTGCCACCAAGGACTCTGGAGAGTGAAGCATTCTTGTTAAGGATAGGGCGAGGATAATTTATAAAGAGTGTGAATGGTCTCAGTTGTTGGCTGAAAGTCACAACTCCTGGTATCTGGTTGGTTTCTGCCCCCCACCCCCGGGTCTGTCTTTAATAGGTCGCTTCTGGGTATTAGTCTTGCCTGGTTAATTTGTTCCTTAGTCATATTGAATGAGTACTGTAGTCGGTGAAATGTATGCCAGGCAATGGTATTCCCGGTGGCAATGTATGGTTGTGAGAGCTGGACCATTAGGAAAGCTGAGCGCAAAAGAATAGATGCCTTTGAGATGTGGTGTTGGAAGAGAGTTTTGAGAGTCCCCTGGACAGCGAGGAGAACAAATAGGTCAATCTTAGAAGAAATCAACCCTGACTGCTCCCTTGAAGGTCAAATAGTAAAGATGAAGCGAAAGTACTTTGGACATCAAATGAAAAGAGAGGATTCACTTGAGAAAGCCTTGATGCTGGGAAAGGTGAAAGGCAAAAGAATAAGGGGGCAGCCAAAAATGAGATGTCTAGATGGTATTGTAGATGCAATGGGCACAGAGCTGAGCGAGTTGAAGAGGATGGTGAAGGACAGAAGTACCTGACGGACAGTGGTCCATGGGGTTGCAAAGGGTTGGACTCGTCTGTGCGACTGAACAACAACAAAAATGCCAGGCTACGATATTTACCCAGTACTGTATGGTTAAGAAAATATCTAACCAAGTAAGACTAACATGGCTACCACTTCAAAAAGTATCCCTTGCTACTAGAAGTTAGAAACTAGTACGACACTTGTCTTTCCAAATGACTCTTGTACCATAACAACAAGAGACCGCATCGTCCCAAGGACATCTGTCCGTCCCACCAGGGTGGATCGGAGAGGTTCTCTTATCATTCCATCGACTAGAGAGGCGCATCTCTCTAGCACCAGAAGGAGGGCCTTCTCCGTGGCCGCCCCGGCCCTTTGGAACCTCCTGCCAACTGAGTTATGTCTACAGACAGAGCTCCTGCCCTTTCGGAAGGGCCTAAAAACCTGGCTGGCAGGGCAGGTGTGGGGCCCCAGGAATGTGGGGTCCCATGTTGGGTGGCTGATCTGATGGGACAGCCACCCCTCCCTCACTCTTTTAAACTTTTTAAATCTTTTAAAACTTTTTAACCTTTTTAAATCTTTTAGATCTTTGTAAATTCATGATTTAATTCTTTTTTAATTGATTTTTAAGTAATTTTCAACCTCAAGGTTTTAATTTATGAATTTTCTGTAAGCTGCCTAGAGTCAGGTTTGCCTGACTGGGGCGAGATAATAAATCTAAATAAATAAATAAATAAATAAATACTAATAAATCAAAACAGCTTTAGACACAGAGCAAGAGCATGTTGCATTGCAATGGTGGTACTGTACTGAGAAAAATATACAAAACTTTCCTGTTGAAGTCAATGACACTGAGCCCTTAACTTTGTAAAATGTTTACTGCATAATAGGCCTCTTTTCTAAACTTGTGCTTCATAAATATCCAAGGAATCTTTCTGAGTGGCAGGTATACAATGCACCTTTTCAGAGAGAGAGAGAGAGAGAGAGAGAAGGAAATTGCCCAGCCTCTAAAAATGTCCTTTAAAAATAGATGCAGCTTTTGGGTTTTCCAAAAGATAATCTACTGCAAAAATTATCAAAATTAAGATTTGGCCATCCTTTCTCTTTCAAATGGGAGAGAAACTAAAATTTGCTAAATATGCCTAAAATTTGCTAAGCACTTATGAATCACTGAAGCTTTCTGTGGCTAACTGATCTACATGAAAACTGGAAATGGTGACTCACAAAAGGTTGTAGGAGAACCCAAGAAGTCTTTGTAGCAGCTAGATGTTGATATGGATCTGCAAAGGCTACTCTTTGTTGTTGTTATAATAATAATTTCATGCCAGAAATTATTCTGGGTTGAAAGGATTTTTACTGGAGAAACTCCACTCAGCAGACGCCCAGTGGTGTAGCATGGGTTTCAGCCACCCGGGGCGTAGGCCCAGGACGCTGGCGGTGGAGGAGGGTCCAGGCGCCCATCCCTGCAGTGGCCTCTTCGCCCCAGCCTCTAGGAAGTCCAGGGGCGGTGGCAAAGTTCTGTTTATTGTTAAATTTTGCCATTCCCAATAAGTGCTTCCAAGGACGGGCCCCCTCCGCCCCCTGCTATGCCTCTGGGGATGCCCAAATGAGGCTCCTTTCATGTCCCCAAAATCTTTTCCCACCAAAGCTCCAACACCTTAGGTAGCATAGTTTACACAAATTGTTAGCACTACTGAATTGATAAGAGTTACAGAGCACCCTTGGTTCTGTTTTCTGGTAAGCATAGTGAATGCTTTGAAAAGAATAAAATAATAACAAAGTTTTCTCTCTTTTTTTGACATTACAGTCATTGACTGCAAATCATATCTGAGAATGCATTTTTTCCTGAAGCAGGAAAAATGTCACTAACGTGAATTTATTTAAGGTGGATCCCAGCTTGCCATGAAGTGACCCTCGCACTGTGATCTTGGAGCCTTTTCCCATGGAACACTTGAAGCGCAACATGAATGACTTAACACCAAGACTGCAATGGACTGCCACAGCCTTGAGGATATGGACAAGATGTGCCTTCACAGCCAGTCCATCTGGCATGGCCTCTTCCACCTCCATGATCATTGGGAATAAGAGTTTCTCCTCTGCTCATTTTGCTGTTGGGCCCAAATAGTGGTTTCCAGTAGCATTTCCTCCACTGAGGGGGCCATCACCCCACCTAAAGGGGCTCATCCATTGGCCCCTTTAGGGAGTCAGGTTAGTTAATCGCTGCCTGACATTCGGCGTTGAGTCACTGTGTACGGTCTATTCCATTACCATAGCGGGATGTCCTGCCAGACATTAAAGTAACTCTTTCCTAACCTTTTAGTAATAAGTACCCAATCCTGCTCTTCCCATCATTATAACTGCAGAATAAACAAACTTGTATTGTACTTCCTCCTGTCTTCTTCTTGTTCTGCCTTATCAAAATCTGAATATTGGTGATCCTTATGGTAATCAGCCATGAAGAGTGTCCTGAGAATATAATGCAGTGGCCTTTCATCTGCCTTCCGCATCACAGCATGAAACCTGTACCACTGATCCAGTTCCATGAGTCACTTTCTGGTTCTGAACCCTTTTGGAACACAAAGTCCTCATCAGGGGCCCCTTCCGCTTCGCCTTCCTAGTAGAAGGTGGGAGTAAAGTTTTCATAGAAATCAATTTTGCATGGTGGCCTTCTCAACTTGTGTGCACTACGGCTTCCTGTTGGCATCCAACTTCACCAAATATGGTAGAGTTCTTCTTCTGCCTTATCTAAATCTTAATATTATCTAAATCTTAATATTGGTGATCCTCATGGCAATCAGCCATGCAGAATGTCCTGCTAATATAATGCAGTGGCCTGTCATCTGCCTTCCGAATCGCAGCATGACACCCATACCCCTGATACCACTGGTCTTTGGGAATCTGCAATGAGTCGTTCTTATTCCTTCTATTGATTTGTTTGGTCCTGTGTTTGTGTCAGGAGGCAGAATTACATGGGCCAGAATACCTTGTTGGGATATGCATAAGAAAAAGCCTCATGGAATTGTTTAGAAAGTATACTTTTGGGGTAGGATTCCAGCAAATTGGGTAGAGACACCATTGCCAGTTGTAATGGAGAACTGAAAAGGAGAATTATGTGTAGGAGATGCTTTTGTATGCAGTTGAAATGTTTTTCTTCTTGTTGTTCTGCCATATCAGAATCCGAATATTGGAGATCATCATGACAATCAACCATGAAGTCTGTCCTGGGGACAGTATAATGCAGAGGTCTTTCATCTACTATCCGCATCACAGCATGATACCCATTCCACTGATCCAGTTCCACAAGTCACTTTCTGGTCCTGAGCCCTTTTGGCATGCAAAGTCCTTATCGGCCCCAGGCCAGGATCGAGGAAGCTGTTGCCCTCCATCAAGATGGATTCAAGGGGGATTTAATCCATGTAGGGACCATCACCCTCCCCTGTGGACTTCACTGAAGCAGCTAGTTATGTCCATTCAATTTGAAGACATTTTTCAAGAGATCTTCAACTGGATTTGGGTGGGGTTTTTTGTGTCTTGTGTGCTGTCTTCATTTTTCTCCTCACCACACTTAGGAACCTAGAAAACCATCTTTCCTTGAAGAAACCTTCATAGTCGCCCTACTATTCATTCAGCGGTGACTATATTTCAAATAATCTTTTAATAGAATTATCAACGCCTTCTTAAATTCTCTACACATATACCAAAGTTCCCAGGTTCACACTAAAATAAAAAAACCATCTTGCAATGATATTTAGAAATTCCTAGAAAGTACTTCACCATTTCCAAGATTAAGATAATTCAGAAAAGAATTTCTCCAAACATATCTTGATTTTACTATATATTTTTGCCATCAGTCCATCTTCATTACAATCAAATATTTTTGTTAACTAGGAAAAATTGGCAGCATCATATCTTTATACACACTATATAGTCTAGCCAGGTTATCCTGCTATAGCAATAGAGTAGACTAGTGATGGCGAACCTTGGCACTCCAGCTGTTCTTGAACTTCAATTCCCAGAAGCCTTGATCACTAGGAGTGCTGACTTGGACTTCTGAGAATTGAAGTCCAAGAACACCTGGAGTGCCAAAGTTCACTATCATGGGAGTAGATCATATTGTCAGTGACTCAGCACCAATCATCAGGTGGTGATTAACTAACCTGGCAACCCTGAGGACTAACAGCCTTGGATGGTGAATGTCATAGGGCAGTGGTCAGCAAACCTGGCTCTCCAGGTGCTTTTGGACTTCAATTCCCAGAAGCTCAAGTCAGTACACCTGTTGATCAGGGCTTCTGGGAACCGAAGTCCAAGAACATCTGGAGAGCCAAGTTTGCTGACCCCTGCCATAGGGAAAGGTGATGGTACCCAAGTGGATTAAATCCCACTTGAATCTATCTTGATTGAGGGCAGCAGCTTCATCCATCCTTTGCCTGGGCTGAGGAGGACTTTGTGTGCCAAAAGGACTCAGGATCCAAAAGTGACTCGTGGAACTGGATCAGTGGTATGGGTGTCACACTGCAATGCAGAAGGCAAATGGAAGGCTACTGCATTATACTGTCCCCAGGACAATCTTTATGATTGATTGCCATGAGGACAGCCAATATTCGGTCTCAGATACGGCACTCAAAGAAGTACTATCTTAAAAGCACAGAAGCAATTTCTTTGGATTCATTGGATTCTACCTATATCTAATGGCATTTTGAAATGCTTGTGGTTGGTTTTCAAGCTTTATGGTTTTGGACCCAGATATCTCAACAAACACCTGCTCCTCTACACCCTAAAACACTGTTGGCCTTTTTTTTGCAACTACGTCGCAGTGTTGATTCATATTTAGCCTGTGAACAACATCAATTCCAAGATCATTCTTGGTTGTAGTATTAATAAGCCAAGTATCCCCCATCTTGTATCTATGCATCTGGTTCTTGTCCCTTTGGTATACAACTTTGCACGTCATTCTTACACATCATGTAGTCGATGGGGAAAAAAATTAAGAATCACACCATTGTATCCTAGAGAATTTCCTCTATTGTTTGTCAATGTAGTCATACCCTCAGTCAAGAAAAGGTACTTCTGACAGTGGCCTTCCAGGATTTCAGGCATTCTTTCCTAGCCATATCTAGAGATTGTTAGCATGTCCTGGATGTCTTCCAACCAAGGACTAATCAAATCTGACCCCGCCATATTCAGGAACAAATTCTCTCCCATCAGAAGAATCTTATTGTAAGTCAACTTTTGCTCTTTGTGTCTACTTGAACTGTTACTAGCATGAAACATGTTCTATTAGTCATGTTTCCTCTTTTTTAGTATTCGGTGTCCTTAACATTTTAGGAAGGGAGAATTCCTACTAAGTAATTATTGTTTTGGATATTCCCCTCCCTCATTTTTGTTTGCCTGTGTGTGTGTGTGTTTTTTTTTTTTTTGGTTTTGGCAGAAGGAAGAACTGACACACTGGGTTGGGTTTTGTTTGTTTGTTTGTTTCCTTGTTTGTTTAAACTTTAGGACAGATTCCCAAATCGACACAGAAATTATAATGGGTGACATTCTGTCTTAGGCAGGTTGTGGGAAACCACAGATAGGAAGGATGCAACACACACACACACACACACACACACACACACACACACACACACACACACACACACACACACACACACACACACACACACACACACACACACACACACACACACACACACACACACACACAGATAGGAAGGATGCAACACACACACACACACACACACACACACACACACACACACACACACACACACACACACACACACACACACACACACACACACACACACACACACACACACCCTATCAAGTTTCTGGTTACTGAAACTATATTCATTTTAAGAATCAAAAGCCATGTGCATCATCATTCTTGCTCCGGGAACGTGGGTTCCCATACCAAGTGGCTTATATAAGGACTGCCTCCCTGGGTTGGAATGTGGGAATATGGGTGCGTAGTTCTGTGCTGTTTTAACTTCTGATGATTTTTTAATCTTGACGCTTTTACTGATATTGAGGGTTTAGGTTTTATTTTTGTTTTTATCAGGATGTAAGCCGCCCAGAGTCGGGTCCTCCCGATTGGGGCGGGGTATTAAATTTAATAAATAAATGAATAAATAAAGAATTGCTCATCCATGAACACAGTAATTTCTTCTTTTAATCCTGTTAGCAAAAAGCACAATGGTAGCATAGAAGCAACAGAAATGAAAATATGGTATTATTAGCAATTCAAATAAAGAAATATCCATCGATTGTATGAGTTTTCTTCTTGTTGTGTTGCTGTATCTGATTCTGAATATTGGTGATCCTCATGGTGATCAGCCATGAAGACTGTCCTGAGAATATATTGCAATGGCCTTTCATCTGCCTTCCACATTGCAGCATGACCCCCGTACCACCGATCCAGCTCTGTGAGTCACTTTCTGGTCCTGAGTCCTGTTGGCATGTAAAGTCCTCCTCGGCCCCAGGCCAGGATGGATGAAGCTGCTGCCTTCTAATAAGATGGATTCAAGTGGAATTTAATCAACCTGGGGACCATCACCCTTCCCCACGGACTTCGCTGAAGCTGCTAGTCCTCAGAATTGTCAGGCTAGTTAACCGCCACCTGAAGCTCGGCATTGAGTCGCTGGCAGTAGGGTCTACTCTACTATCATAGAAGGATAACCTGGCCAGACTTGCGTATGAGTTTTAGTGCATTGAATCATCTCAGGATAATGTCGTTCTACTTCCTTTGCATGTTTTCTGTTTGATGAAAAGAGCTGGGAAATCTTGAAAGCTTACCTAGACTGTGACTTTGTGGATGGCAGTATTGGCTTAGAAATTTACAGAACTGTATCAGCAAAATACAGACATAGTTATCCCCTTCTTTTTTTTGGTTCAACTTAATTCTTAAATCACAGTGTTTCCCCTTTGCAAAACAGAAGGAGGATCTTACTCCAATTCAGTTAGAACAAATGTGGATATGAAAAACTCTAGTCTGTTCTCACTGCTCTATAAATGTTTTGTGTTGCCATGACTGGAGAATAACTTCCAACCTATCATCTACTCTTCTCTACAAAGAACAATTCATCATTTCTTTCCTCCCAAAATGGTTGATACTACCAAGACAGTAATGTCATAAAATAAGATATGAAATGTTTCTTCACCCCCTCACACAATCTATTGGATAATAGATTATACTTTGCCAAGAATATGCAACACTGTTGAAAACCAAATGAATGGACAAAAGAACAGTTTTTTCTACTACAGTAAGTCATCACAATAACGCCTTTGATTTTTTTTATTTAATAAAAGCTGATTTTGCTCACATTTGAATGTTGCAATTGTTTGGCATAAGACATCTGAACGTTAACTAATTACCTATTCATGGCACATCACAAGTAGCACTAAAGTCATCATTTTGTGATTATGGTTTCATCTATATTAACACAACAACCGAAGAGTGTATGCTGTGGTTTCTAAATAGTATTAATACTACAGGTATAGATTCTCACATACCGTATTTGCTGGTGTATAAGACGACTTTTTCACCCCGAAAAACATGCCTCCAATTGGGGGGGTCGTCTTATACGCCGGGTGCACTTCAGCTGGGATAGACATAGCTGCCCATAGTGGCATTCTACATGCCATCCAGATGAAGAAAGAAGCTCTACATTACAATTGTGTCTCCCTTTCAAACTGGTGGGGAAAAAGAAAGGGTTTCATTTACTGGTACCTTCTGCCCTTATCTCTCTGCTCTGCCCAAAATGGAGGAAAAAGCCATGCTGGCAGGGGAAGCAAGAGGCTAGGCTAGAGCAACACTTCCTGCCTCAGTGCAATTGACCTGCCCACCCACTTTACCTGCAGCGCCACCACTGGTGGGTGGTGCAAGTACAGTTCTAAAAAAATCAATAAAATAATTAATATTACTGTATTTTAATTACTGAAACTCACTAGCAGTTGCTACATTTCCCACTCTTGGCTTATACTCAGGTCAATCTATTTTCCTGGGTTTCAAGGTCAAAATTAGGTACCTTGGGTTATATTTGGGTCAGCTTATATTCATGTATATATGGTAGATAAATAAGTACCACTTTGCACTTGCACTGTTTTATGTTTACTGTACATGTTTGATAACATACAGCCTTGTGACAGTTTTTCTGCATGTCATAAGCATTTGAATATAAATTAACATGTTGAAATCAAATCTGATGTTCTTTTATGTTTTATTTGGTGTGTGGAAGGTGTGCGGAAGAGGGGGTAGTCTTATACGGCGAGTATATAACAAACTCTATATTTTGAGTGGAAATGTTGGGGGGTTGTCATACGCCCAGTCGTCTTATACGCCAGCAAATACGGTACTTGTCAATCAACTTATATACTCGAGTATAAGCTGACCTGAATATAAGCCGAGGTACATAATTTTGACCGAAACCCCCAGGAAAAATAGATTGACCCAAGTATAAGCTGAGGGTGGGGAATGCAGCAGCTGCTTGTGAGTTTCAATAATCAAAATACAGTAATACCTCGGATAACGCTAAGTCTTGGTTCCACAAGTCTTCATGTTATCCGATTTTTAGTGTTATCCGATGCATGTTAAAATCCTATGGGATGGATCGCATAACGTTAAAGCTCCATAGAGATACATTGTAACCGCACAGGCTTTAGCGGTTGTTATCCGATCCATCCCATAGGACCTTAACATTATTTGATCCAATTCTCCTCCCCAGATTACTTAATGTTAGCGATTTTAGCGTTATCCGAGGTAAATGTTATCTGAGGTATTACTGTACATGAAAATATGGTAGAAAATAATTAAATTGTTAGCACATCTCAATCCAATGTGGTCTTGCGACCGTCGTGGTCACTGACCCGAGCATAAACCAAGCCCCTCCTTTGGGGCTCATTTTTGGGGCTAAAAAAACTCAGCTTATGCTCAGTACAGTAATACCTCGGATAACGCTAAGACTTGGTTCCACAAGTCTTGGTGTTATCCGATTTTTAGTGTTATCTGATGCATGTTAAAATCCTATGGGATGGATCGGACAACGTTAAAGCTCCATAGAGATACATTGTAACCGCACATGCTTTAGCGGTTGTTATCCGATCCATTCCATAGGACCTTAACGTTATTTGATCCAATTATCCTCCCCAGATTACTTAACGTTATGCGATTTTAGCGTTATCCAAGGTAAACGTTATCCGGTGTTTTACTGTATTAAATATATCCAAAAGTTTAGAAAAACTGAAGGGTGAGACTCAGTTGGATTCTCAAAACTCTGTCTCAAGTTAAACTCTGTACTTGAGGAAAAGCTAAGATATGCATGATTTTAATGTCTTGATATCCTTTTTGAGTTAGTTCTGCACACGAAAGAAGCGCTAAAGGTGATCTCCTGTGTGCTGATTTTTTTTGCTCACTGACTCCAGAATCAAACACCATCATGCACATTCCATCGCTGATAGAGCAAAAGATGATACCACCCCGTGTTGTAAAAACAAATCATCTCTATGACAATACTGTTGACTTTTGTCTGCCACTCATCTCGTTAAGAATAAAAAACTAAGGAATTAAACATCTTTAGTGGATGGACATACAGTAAAATCACGTATAACGACTGCATTGTACAGTGATGAAATTGTACAACGATTGCCTTTCTAAAAATAAAATTGTATCATGCAACAATTTTCATTGTTGTATGGTTTTTTTTTAAAGGCAAAAGCCAGGTGGCTTTGAGGTGGCATGGGTGAGCCTCCCCTCCCCCCCAAAAAAGTCCCTTTGTGAACTGGCAACACTGGGATCCACGGACCCCTTGCCATTTTGAAATGGCAAGGGGAGCACCAAAAATCCCTTTCTCTAAGAGGGCTGGGCTGCTTTCACCCTGAGAACTCTTAGAGAAAGAGACCCAAGGACCCCTTGCCATTTCGAAAACTTGTGGAACCAAGTTTTAATTTTATCCGGGGCATTACTGTATTACTGAAATGTAGAATTGAGATGAGCACTGAACCCTAGGGTAGGATATGACTGGCTTTCGAGCCAGTCATATCTTTACCTAGAAAGCATGAGGTAACCAAGAAGAGAGCTTGCAAAATGTATTTTTTGGAATGCAACTGACAGAATAACACAATCATAGAACAATTGAGTTGGAAGGGGCCAATGAGGCATTAAGTCCAACCCTTCCCCCCCCCAAAGTGGTACCTATTTATCTATATGCAATTTCTTGCTTTTGAATTGTTAAGTTGGCCGGAGAGAGTTTCTTACTTGGCCTTAAAGGAGTCATGTCATTCATCCAGGCGCTAATCAGGTCTCCAGTTAATTAGTTTCAACAATCCTTCTCCTGGAATAGACCATTAATGCATGTAGCAAGTGATCTGAATCCGTGAGTGAAGCTCGATGCTTTCTGGTCTTTTCTCAAACGATGCGCAGATTGGCTTAAAATTTCTTTCCCCCCCCCCCCTGAGATCACTTCCTGTTTCTTCCTGGGGGAGAAATTTGGTCTTCATTTCATCATGAATTTTCTACTTCTAATGAATACTTGGAAATAAACTGAAAGGGGCATATAACTTTTCATTGTGAAATAAAGGCAGGGAGAGTCAGGAATTGAGGGATAAGCCAGACTTAAGACTGCTACTTCAAGATGTTTTTACAGCTGCCAATTGGGATAGCTTTAAAAGCTGATAAGGCTACCAACATCCACTAGTCAAAATGAATATATATTCCAATATCAGTTCCAGAGGAAATAAGTCTCAGTATATGTGTTAAAGGGGAACACAAGCATGTGAGTGCTTTTCCTGTCATCTTATGTTGTGTAAAAAACGTCATTTCTAATTGTACTTGAAAATTCTGTAATACAAGTTGGATTTTTGCTCGACTTTTTAAATTTATGTTCTTCTGCTGTATCCCAATCCGAATACTGGCGATCATCATGGGAACCAGCCATGAAGTCTATCCTTAGAATATAATGCAGTGGCCTTTCATCTGTCTTCCACATCGCAACATGACCACCGTACCACTGATCCAGTTCCAGTTGACCTGGATATAACTCGAGTCCCTTTTTTGGATCTCATTTTGGGGGCTAAAAAACTAGACTTATACTCAAGTATATACAGTAAATGTAGCATTATATACTCAGAGATGTTAGAAACACCAGGCACAATCCAGTCCTATTTCAATGAGGAACCATCTGCTTAATTTCTCTTTCCTCTATTGACATGTTCTTTTCCTTCAATAGATTGGGCACCATCATGGGGAAACTTTCATATTGCTTTCATTTTTGGGTCTTTCGGGGAGGACTTTCAGGTAAAGATTCTTCTGATAAATCTGAAAACAGGCAGATCTCTAAGGTTCTTGCATTTCAGTTTTCCCATTCTGAGTCAACGAAATCCTACAGATTCCTCAAAACTAATCCAGAAAAAGCAGGGGCAAAACAACAAACAATCATTCATTCTAAAAGCTGGTGGCAGAAAGAACAGCACAGAAGAAAGAAAAATCAATCATCCACAGACCTATCCAGACACTAATAGTACCTTAAAGTACACATTTATCATAATATCACCATATTTATCACCCCATCAACTCATCAGCAGGAAACAGCAGAGGGCTACTTTGGTTTGGCTGGAGTATCTTTCAACTGTGATGTTGTACTGCATTGAAACTAGTTCTTAAGGTTCTTCGGAAACCATCCAACATTTTGTCTTAAATGATCAAACACTCTTCATGTTTATTCTACTTTCATCAACTGTAACGATCTCTATTTTTTGTTTAACATTATGTCCTAGGAGTAGTATAGTTTCAGCATTTCATGTGGTTTTTGATTCCTTGGTAATTCTTCATCTGCCTTAGCACTGCTTCATTGCTTGCCTGATAAATTCTTATCATCATGCACTAAATACACACTTCAAATGCTGCCTTTAAAAAATAATTTTGTTGTTGTTCAGACGCACAGTCGATTCCGACCCTTTGCCACCCCATGGACCATTACCCGCCAGGCATCTCTGTCTTCCACCATCCTCCTCAACTTGCCCAGCTCTGTGCCAATTGCATCTACAGTACCATCTAGCCATCCCATTTTGGGCCGCCCCCTTCTTCTTTTGCCCTCCGCCTTTCCCAGCATCAAGGCCTTCTCAAGTGAATCCTCTCTTCTTGTTTGATGTCCAAAGTACTTTAGCTTCATCTTTACTATTTGACCTTCTAAGGACCAGTTAGGGTTGATTTCTTCTAAGATCGACCTATTTGTTCTTCTTGCTGTCCAGGGGACTCTCAAAACTCTCCTCCAACACCACATTTCAAAGGCATCTATTCTTCTGCACCAATGTTAATGATGACGACGACGACAACGACAACCAATGTTAAGATCCATTATTCCATGCAGCACAGTAGAACCAAGATTATAGACTACCACACAAGATCTGTTATGAAAGCCAATACAACCTTTTGGTGCATATTCCTTGATTCCTTGATTGACCAGACTATCAAGGGATAGGTTCCTGCTGGTCGCAATTCATTTTCCATTCATTTCATTACCATGCCCTGATTCTCCAGGTTCAACCAAAGTTTTTCATGATTGGGTCTTCCCATCTTTTTTTTGGGGGGGGGGCTGCCAAGGGGTCTTTATACTCCTCTGAGATACCACTCAGTGACTGCTGCTGTCCAATGCCTGTCTGTCATACGAGAGACGACTGACAGTGCATCCCAGTGCAATTTCCATTTATGATATTTGACTACAGCTTTGTTGATTCCGCTTTGTTCTCTTATCTGAGCATTGGGGATGTGGTCATAAAGACATACCTATAGCATTGATCTTTCCATAGCTCTTACAGTACTTGATAGTTCTTCTTCCTCCGCCTTCGTTAATGACCATGTTTCACTCCCATAGAGGACCGCAGGTGGTACTGTCAAATTAAAAAGGTTGGTGCATTGTTTCTTGTTGATTTTCTTGTTTAGCAAGATTTCTTTGACGGAGTTAAATGCCACCCACCCTGCTTCCTTTCTTCTGGCCAGTTCTGCTCTCTGATTGTTGTTCATCTGAATCACATTACTTTTTTTATTTTAAAGAAGATGCTCTGGACCATCTCTTAATTCCATATTGTACTTCATGACTATGACCCCACTGTTCCAGAAACTTAAAATTAGTCAGTGCACTCTACATCCTCATTTAGGATTTTTTGAACTGCATTTCTTGGGCTGAATTACTTTTTTTAATTGGTTACCATAAACTCTGTTTTCTTAACATTTATTTTAGAGCTTTGTTCATTACTTACTTCATTGACTCTGTTGAGCAACCTCTGCAGAATGCATACATTGACAAACAGAAATACCATATTGGGTTCATATCAGATGGTGTAGACCAGGGGTTCCCAAACTTTTTGGGCTGTGGTCCAATCATGTGGTTCAGGGAGCTGGTCACTAAGACCCGGGGGCTGGGTGTGGCCCCCGACGCCAATTCATCTGGCCTGTGAAGCCCTCGTAGCTCCTGAAGCGGAAGTAAAACGTGCCCATCGCTTCTAGGAGCGACGAGAGCTTCGTGGGCCGGATGAATTTGGTATCGGGGGCCGCACCTGGCCCCCGGGCCTTAGTTTGGCCACCACTGGTGTAGACAATCTCTCCACTCTCCACCACTTGAATCAGAAGCTCTTTCTCTAAAGGTTTTCAATCATATTAATTACGTTGAACAGCAAGTATAAAAATCTTTCTTGAACTCTTCTCCATACTTTTATTTCCTGTCATCTGACATTCAACTTTTATTGCAGCTTTTCAGAGGCCCTAGAGGTTGTCAACTGCACAAATATACTCATCGCATGATGTTCATGTATCAACAACTTCATCAGTTTGCTATGCCAGACTATTACAGCTTGTCTCATACTCAGTAAAACAAACATACACATTCAACATTTCTTCCCAGGTTGATTGTAGGAGATCAATCAATCATTCATTCATTATTTATTTATTTAGATTTATATTGCCGCCCACTCGCCAAGGCGACTCATCCCTTGCTGAATCCAAACTGCATGTCCATCACCCGGTCTTCATACCTTATACAGTCTGCCATGCATTTTATCTATTAAATCTTTAAGAAAATGGTTCATTAAATTGCTCTCCAGTCACTACAAGCCTTGTTGTGTCGTGAAGCTCATTCTCAACTAAACGTCAAGAATGATTTCTGTTCCTTAGATCTGACTGAAAAGATTTGAGTGTTAAATACGTCAGCAAAAACATCACTGAATCCCAGATTTTTTTGGGTCATTTTTGGTTAGCTGTATTGCATCTTTTGATTTCTGTATTTCCAACCTTGAAATCTCGGACAAAAAGTTACACATATTTGTTATTTTTGAAAAAGACGCTTAAACACACTCATTTTACACCAGTATTTCCTAACCTTTGGTTTTTGGACTTTCAATTCTCAGAAGCCTAAGTCAATTCCCCTAAGCAATGATCAGCCAATGTACTGACTTAGGCTTCTGGGAATTGGTCCTTCTGTGGGGCATGTGCTCCACTGATCTACACCAGGAGTGGCCAAATTACGACCCACATTAAAAGTTTATATTCATTTTATGTCCCTAGTCCACATTTCTGCACAAAGTTTCTGCCAGCTTCTTTTTCTAAAGTCCTCCATTATAAAATTTAGGGTTTACCTTTTTCATGTTTTAGAGCACCTTTGAGATCTTTTATTTATTTATTTTTCTTATGCTTTCTTCCTTTCTGCTAATAGAGACAGAAAGAGCCTCCTTGGAGATTGCGGTATTTTAAAAAACACAATCGGGTGTACCCTGGTAATGACAACCTTGTGTTTGCCAGCTAATCTTTCTCACACTAGGCCTGGCCAAAGGAAATGCAGAATGAACTCCCCAAAAGGTGCCTTCGTTTTGGCAGTTTCACGTCTGGCCTAGACAAGGAAGAAGCTGGGGAAAAAAATCTCTGCTAGCAATTGAGGCATATCCCCAAGGTTAAAGTGTAAGATATTTACCTGTGGTTGGCTATGCATTGCTCAATCTGAATACAGAATCAAGTTTATTGTAACTGAATGTACCTCTTCTCTTACTATGGCTGTAATTCCATAATGGTGCTATGTTATTACTGCCTAAGTAAAACACTATGCCCAGTAATTATCTTTTATGCATTGTCCTTGTTTCAGGAGACCGACAAACAGAGGCCACCTGGAGAGTCAGATAAATCATAGACGGGAAATCTGAAGTCAAGAATAATGGAGTCACAGCAGTCTAATGCCCACTAGGAGAGAAACAATCCAAGAAATATAGTCAAGCTATTCACTGCCAAGGATCAGAATACACACAGGGCCAGGAAAAAAGTATCCAGCAAAAAATAAAATCCCAACCCATCTGTAAGGTATACTGTCAGGAAATATCCCTATTTCCTAATGTCTCCCAAGGCTTGAAATTGCTATTTTTCAGCTAGGCCTCATAGAAATCCATTTTTCTCTCTGTGTGCCTTACAAGACTGCCACGATGATTTGTTGACATTTCAGTGTTCCTCAGTATGTCTTATCTCTCTAGCAGAGCCTAGCCGTGTTGTGTCTTTGCATAAATGTAAACAAACCTTGTTGTGAGAAAGTTTTCTGTGTTACGTGATTGGCTAAGCTGTCCCACCTGATGGCAGATTCTCCATTTTGTAGAGAAGTGAGAGTTAGTACGTGTCTGGATTTCAATGGCGTAAGACCCTGGACTGTAACTCTGTTTGCTGGTATGGGATTACTCTGCTTCTCCATGAGTTAAGACCCCGGACTGTCTGCTGGCATGATTTTACTATGATTACCTAAAAGACCTTGGACTGTTTACTGGACTGATCTTATGGATATGACCTTTTGATTTCTGCTTTTCCATGAACTTTCTTACATGAACCTGGTGGAATAAAACAGCTGTTTCTCTTTGAAGATTGTTGTTTTCCTTATCACACACACACAAGGCAATTTGGCTGCATGCTACCAAAGAAGAAGCCTCCCTTGTTCTGCTCATTAAGTTTTCCTTTGTAAACGTGGCCCAGGTCTCTCAGAGTTAGAAGGTAAGGGTTAAATATGTTCCAGAAATGAGCACATGCTCAGGAGCATGGTGGGGGGCCCCTTACAGAGACGCCTGGTGTGCCGACATATACATAATAGAGTTTTTGGATCTCCACTTAGAGCTCAGCTGTAGCATGTAGGTAGAAGGTAAAGGTCACCCTTGCTTGAAAGCCAGTAATATCTGATTCTAGGGTTCAGTGCTCATCTCTGCTTATAGCCAAAGAGCCAGCCCTGTCTGTGTCTGCAGACGTTCCCATGGACATGTGGCAGGTATGACTAAACGCCGGAGTGCATGGAACGCTGTTTACTTTCCCACCGAAGTGTTACCTTTTTTTAGTGTTACCTTTTTTTTGTTCAGTCTCACAGTCAAGTCTGACCCTTTGCAACCCCATGGACCACCGCATGCCAGGCTCTCCTGTCCTCTGCCATTCTCCGCAGCCCACACAGGTCTACGCCCATCGTGTCAACTATGCCATCCAGCCACCTCATCCTCTGCCATCCCCTTCTCCTTTTGCCTTCAATCTTTCCCAGCATCAAGGCCTTCTCAAGTGAGTCCTCTCTTCTCATTTGGTGGCCAAAGTACTTGAGCTTCAGCTTCAGTATTTGTCCCTTCAATGAGCAGTCAGGGTTGATTTCCTTCAGGATGGACTGATTTGATCTCCTTGCAGTCCAGGGAACTCTCAAGGGTCTCCTCCAGCACTACAGTTCAGGGGTGTCTATTCTTTTGCGCTCAGCCTTCCTTACGGTCCAGCTCTCACAGCCATACATTACTAGTGGGAATACCATTGCTTTGACTATGTGAACTTTTGTTGGCAGGGTGATGTCTTTTTATTATGCTGCCTAGGTTTCTCATAGGTTGCCTCTCAAGAAGTAAGCATCTTTTTAACTCATGGTTGCAGTTACCATCTGCAGTGATCTTGGATCCCAGGAAAGTAAAGTCCGTCACTGCTTCCAATTCTTCCCCTTCTGTTTGCCAGGGAGTGATGGGGCCAGATGCCATGATCTCGTGTTTTGTTTTTGTTTTTTTGATGTTGAGTTTCAGACCAGCTTTTGCACTCTATTAATCCACTTGCTATTTCTTGCTTTCAAACTGCTAGGTTGGCAGGAGCTGGGACAGAGACAGGAGCTCACTCCATCGTGCAGCACTCGAGTCTCGACCTGCCGACCTTCCAGTCACAAAGGTCAGAGTCTTAACCACTAAACCAACACAGTCCCTTCTATAGCATTTAGCCAGCTGCAAAACAAGAACAGCAATTGAAGAATTTGTCTTGCTTGTCGTTCTAGTAGGCAGATGTTCCCCTGTGGGGCTGGGCTACTCCTGCATTATTATTTTTCAGTTGGCAACGATCAATTCATGACCGGGTTTTTCCCCCCCCAATGCATCTCTATGGATTCTTTTGTTTACAATTTTTTCGGGTTACGACAGAGGCTATTGGAACAGACCAGGGTTTTACTGAGTATTAGAATGATAAAACTAATTACTTCCACTTCCAGGAGCGATAAGGGGTGTGTGGGCCGGATGAATTGGTATTGAGGGTCAGATCCGTCCCATGGGCCAAAGTTTGGGCACCCCTGTGTTAAACCAAATAATCAGCTTCTTGGTTCTAGAAATCAATGTTTTCTGAGGGTTTCCTATATCCCAAACAGAAAGAGAATGAAACATGGCATGGCCACCTAAGATACAACATCGATTTTGGTGGAAATATCTGTTAAGAGTGAGTTGTAACAGTTGTCGGCAGTTTATGTTGATGGTATGAGAGAGAGATCTAGCGAAAGAGGTTGGTTGTCCAGTGGTTTAATCAATTGTTTAATCAAAACCCCATATCTGCATAATTTAATCACACAAGGATTTCTCCTCCATATTTATTTATTTATTTATTAGTTCAAATTTATACTGCTGCCCACATATTTGCATGATTAATCACAACTTTTAACCAAACTGAACCTGTAAATAAATCCCTTAATATATTGCACACAGACAACAGACAAATATTATGTTGTAGCCCAGACAGCATGACTTAATCATCTCAGACTGAAAGATGTTTTCACTTACCTCAAGCCAACAGATGTAATTGTGTGCAAATTTCCATATCGTCTCAAGTAAAAGCAGTCATTAAGATAAAAGTCAGTCTGAAGCTGAAAATATGCTAATATCATCACCATCTATCCAATAGTTGAAAGTTGGTTAATGGACATACTTGCTGTCAAAATTGGATTCCCGAAGTGACGTCATCACCATGTGCTTTTATTTACCCACGTGACTGGAAATGACATCACACCATGTGCTCTTGTTTACCCACGTGACCGGAAGTGACATTATTGCCTCCATGTTTGTTTACCCACATGGTTGGAAATGGCGTCACAGCCATGTGCGCCGGAAATGACATAGTAGCAATGCGCCCTGTTTACCCACATGATTGGAAATGATATTCATCGGTAGCCTCCATGACCGGAAAGCGGTTCGGCGAATGCCACAGGGTAGGAAAGGACACTCTGAAGCGGAAATGACAAACCTCAGGTATACCTCAGACCGGGAACGTGTGGCTTGCTGCACCAGAAATGAGGGCAGGACAACCCTAGCACAGACTGGCTGTGTAGGGCAGGTGATACTCTCTATAACACATATGGCCTCCCCAGAGATGGCCCTTTTGAAATAGGCTTTCCCTTTTGCGTGCTAGACAAGTTCTGAGAAGCAGACGTAAAGATGACAAGCAGGCCACCAAAGACCTCGGACCTTTCTTTACCGCATAAAATGCCAAAAATACAATGGAGGAAGAGGACTTGGGCAAAACATGTAAGCACCCCATTACCTGAAGCAGATGTGGGTGTTGTGGGCATGCTCCTACCCCATGCACCCTTGAAGAAAAACCCAAAAAGATGAAAATGTCTAACCTGCAGCCTACGGGGTTTTCATTTCCACCCTTAAGTCTGAAAACAAACTCATTAGACTTGGATTTTTTTACAGCTTCTCAGAAGGGAAGAAAGAAACTTTTTTCTGCAACAGAGAGCTTTTTCTGCAGCAGAGAGCTTACCATATTTACACCTGGTCAAGACTTGGATTCTGAAACCACCACGCCGACAAAAAGCTGTTTGGAACGTAGTGAGCAGTGGACCTACTGTAGCCGTGAGTGCAATCTAAAAGGACTGTTCCAAAAGCTGCAAACCATAAGATCTTCAACTGTTGAGGGTTTTCCAAAGCCTGTAGATGTTGTGGATGGTGGGGATACTTTTCAAAGCCACCAAACCAAGTGGTGAGAAAACAAGGCAGGAAGAATTTGGACCTACCTGGTCTCCATCCCAGTTATTCTTTGATGGCCTTTTGGAAGAGGAAGAAAATAAAGATGAAGAGAAGGTAGCTTTAAATGAGACCCTGGAAACTGAAGTGGGCAAAGAAGCCACGCCAGTAAGAATTTTATTTCTCAGTGTGTTTTTCTTGAGAAAGCATGCATGTGTGTATGAGAGAGAGATAGGTGGGGGAGGCAGGGACAGATGGAAAAGTTTACAAAAATGTTCTTCTATTTCATTTTGTACAAAGGAGTATGTCCTTCACAGGGATCTTGCTGAAAATCTACACATCGGCAATTCAAAGACATATTCCCTTTCCTGCATTTCTTGCACATCCAGCAGGCCTGAGTACTAAACCTCTCCCCCTCTGCTGCTTTTATTTTTACCAATAAAATGATTTGCCCTACACCAGTGTATTGATTAGGTAACTCCAAGGTCTCAGTTTGTAGTTCTTTAACTTATCCATGCAATAGATTCTATGCTCCTCATACTGTCTGTGTGTTCAAGACTTCTGCTGGTCGTTATGTTCTCAGGGAGAAAGGTTTCATACTGGAGAAGGATAAAAGACTGCTGCAGCCTGGGACCAGGAGGAGTTTCCTGTCATCAATCCCTTGGGCCCCTTCACCTACTGAGGGAAGAGGACTGGACCCAGCTATGGCAGTTTTGCTGGTGGAGGAAGCTCCAGGCCACCTAACTCCAGGCTCAACCTGCCAAGAGAAGGATAAAAGACTGCTGCACCCCAAATGCCAGGTGTCCTCACTCCTTAGCCTGGATGTTTGTAGCTCTGAGGCATGGAGTCTGAAATTCAGGTAATATTCATTTATTTATTTGTTTGAATTTCTCCACCACCCTTCTCACCGAAGTGACTCAGGGCGGTATACAAGTAATTAAAAAAAAGACAATAAAACACAAACACTACAAAAAAACCCTCAAAACTGTTTAAATTAAAATTTAAAATTTAAATCTAAAAAAGATTAAAAGCACACCAAATGCTACATCTTACTAATTAAAAAAGTAGAGGGAGGGGCTCAGATCATCCAGCAAGCTGAGGTCATTATACCTCCCATGCCAGCCATGTTTTAAGATTCTTCCTAAAAGGTAGCAACTCCATCTGGAGACATAGCTCTGTTGTTCTAGCTCAAGTTCTAGTTCTAGCTCTACTCTTGTTCCATCTACATCTACATCTAATTCCTGTTCTAGTTCCTGTTCCAGTTGTACTGTATTGTAGCTTTTTAGGAACTGTGGTAGTACATCAATATAGGTAAAGGTATTATTAGCTGTGAAATACCTCCACATTTTTGTTTCCAAAGTTTTATTAAATCTTTCCACCATTCCCCGGTTTGAATTCATTATTGGTGACAAAGTGATGGACACTGTGTAGTTTTAGCATATAAATTATAAAATATTCATTCATTTCTCCATCCACCCATCCGTGAGTGAGTGAGTAAGTGAGTGAGCTGGTTAAAAAGGCTTCAAACAAATTTCCAGAGTACAAAACCTTCTCAAGGCATCGCATAGGATCAAAACAACCTAACAGTAAACACCATCAAGAATATTTGTACAACACAACACTAGCAGCGAGTAGACCAGGATAGCCAACCTTGGTGCCCCAGGAGTTCTTGGACTTCAATTACCAGAAATCCAAGTAAGCACACCTGCTGATCAGAGATTCTGGGAAGTGAAGTCCAAGAACATCTGGGACACCAAGTTTGGCCACCCCTGGAGCAAACCAACCAAGCAACTGATCAATTGCTTCCAGCCAAAATAATCCACTGACAGAAAGGCAATGACAGCATTGCAGAAAGGCAGAAGTGATGCAACACATTCCTTGACTAACCACAAACTTCAACTTACACAAACTAGTCCAGTTGCATGTGACCAGTAGAGATAACAATGACCTTCTCACCACCTGCCATCACCACGAGAGATTCAGTTTTGCTCCAGAATAAATGGAACAATATTGTATGAACAAGCATTCAAAATCTTGACTGGAGTACAAGGTTTTAATTATGATTATACCAATCAGGATGCATGCACACTGTTTCTTCCATAATTAAACTTATTTTTTGGCCTCAAACCACCCACAGGCTAACCATCCATAAAATGACTCCCAGCCACACTTGTTTGAGAAAACAAATCTAGCAAGCGGAAACAAATTTCATTCATTATATGCTTCTAAACTTACATTTCCTGCTAGAAGCTCAGAGTGTTCCTCATAACAACCTTCAGAGGCTAAGTAATGAACTATAGTCCACAAGAAGGATCCTGTTCCATCTGTCAGCTCATAAACATGATGAAGCACCAAACACATTCATGTTTGTCTAGGACTAATCACTGCTTAAAAGCTTGGGGTACAAATCCATTTTCACCAAGACTGTTCCTTGTGGCCAATATTGATAATTATGGTAAGTTTACTATTCAATCAGTTGGTCTCATCTGATGAATGGCTGCTAGAACCCCCCAAGATTCCCCATTGTCAACTAGAGTATGATTTGTGCAAACATTTCTTTGAGCTCATTGGCTATTGTGCATTAGGTTTGCTGTATGGCTGCCATTTGGGTTTGCTACATTGATCGTCAACTTTGTGACAGATTGTTTTCAACAAAAAATATTGTTTGTTTATCTTCCAGACCAGAAGCAAATGACTATCATTACGAAATACAAAATATCATTTGCACCAGTGTGCTGTCTACATGTATCATCTGCCATCTAGGAAACATTCCCCAAATTTCCATCCAAGATTAATCACCATTAAGACATTAACAGTAACTCGGATCAGTTAATTAATCATATAATTGGCTACAGACAAGGCTACTTAATTGACTTCAAAAACCTTTACATGGATGGCAAGCATAACTAAAAAAAAAAAAAAGGGGGGGGGTATTTTTAGGTGGCCACAGATTTCATGGTTACAAAGCCATTGTTATCATAGAGTACCAGCTCCCACTTTGCTAGGTTTAGAACAAGTTCAGAACACATGCTTTAAGACACTCCATGCATGAAGCATGAACCAGTCTAAATCTTACTGTCCCCACTGCTATTAGGCTATGACATGTGAGTTTTATTGGTAAGACTTCTTCTGGAGTTAGTCAGTCAGAAATTGATACTATCACACAGAGAACAATTGTACAATATGAGATTAAAACTACAGTAGCACATTTAGATTTCCCTCTTGGCTCCTTCCATGTGTTAGGTGTGCATTAACACACTGAACTGAGTTCAACTAATTGGTGGAACAGGCTTGCACATTTTGAGGAAGTGAGGCCTCAGACGGTAAGACTTAGTATCGCTAGAATATGCAACCAATCCAGTAAAATTCTTATGAGTATCAAAGTCCACACAAGGATGATGAGATCATTGGTTGGGCTGCTGGCATAGATGCCCTTTCCATGCCCAGTCTGAGCAATGGGTGAGTGCCAATCCACCAATATGGCACCACCTTCAACCAATGGCATCCACACCACTTCCTGCCCTGAACTTCATGATGAACCCAGTCATCACCAGTCAAAACAGCCCACCAAGAAAGGCAGCCCAGCCCGGCGAGTCGAAACTGGCAACCTGCTTCCCATTGAGAAACCCAACCCCATCCACTTACATCCCAAATGGCGCCCTTCGATGGCTCATCAACGCCAAGACAGGGGCTCTAAGCTCACTCTCTACCTTCCAAAGAGAAGAGCCAACCAACCACCTCCACCTTGGGTTCTCCAACCCGCCATCTGGGGGCACCTGGCTCATGTGTGGGCTCTGGAAGCTCCTCCCTCTGGCTAAGCCCCTCCCTCGTCTCAGCCCTCGGCCCCCCCCCAGGCAAAGGTCCAGGGGGAGGGAGGGGAGGCGCCTTCAGCCCCCCTTCCCGCACTAGGTTTTGCGCAACGGTAGGCGCAGCGCCCTCCACCTTGTCCCCCCAAAGTGCTGTGGGGTGAGGGGTTCAAGAGGACCCTCTTCACCTGGACTTTTCTGCTTTCTTGGGGGGGGGAGCCTGAAGGGAAGCGTGTGTTTGTGTGTGGGGTGGGTGGTGGTGGAAAGGTCTCCCATCTCCGCCCCCCCAACTCTCCGCCCTCCCACCAAGGCCTTCGGGGCTCAAGGCTAGAGAGGGGGCGCCAGGGAGCCCCGAGGGCGGAGGGGGTCGCGGCATCCTTCCCGCCTGGCCCCCTCCCCAACCCTCGCCTTGGCAATTTCCTCCCCGGGGCGGCCAGGAACTCCCCACAAACGCCAAGGCAGGGGCTGCCGTCGCCACCGCCGCCTTCTCTGTCGGCCACCCCCGACGGCTTTCCGGGAAAAGCGACCCCCCCCGGTCGGTCGCCCCCTCCCCGGCTCCCCTTCCCCGGGGCTCAAGCCTCCTCCGCCCTGCCCGACCCCCCTCCCTCCCTCCCTCCCGGCTGCCCTCGAGCAAAGGCGCTCTTACCTCGTAAAGGTCCCCCGAAGCCATGCTGGGGCGCGCCGGAGCGCCTGCTCTCTCTCCCCCACGATCCCCGGGCTCTGGGGCTGGCCCCCCGACCGGAGCCCAGGCAAGTGGGTTGCGCGGAATGACAGGCTGGTCCGGGCGGCCGCGGTGTGCGCAGAATCGGAGGCGACGGCAGAGGCAGCGCAGGCTTGGCTCGGCTCGGCACGGCTCGGCTCGGCTTGCCACCAGAGCCGCCCCCACCCTGTGTGTGAATGTGAATGCGCGTTCGCGTGTGTGGCTGTGCCTCCAGGAACCTCCTCTCTCCCTCCTTCTCTCTCTGTCCTTCCCTTCCTCCCTTCTCCCCCCCTCTCCCCCGGTGCAATCCAAAGGACACCAGACGGGTGGGGGCGGAATTAAAAACGGAAGGTTTGCTCCTTGCGCATCTCAAGGCCACCCACCCTTGGGCAAGTCGAGTGGCCCGGAAGGACACCTCAAAGAGTCCTTAGGACTGGGCGGTTCACAAGTTAATTAGCATTTTCTCCCCAACATGCTGGAAGGATGAGTCAACCTTACCTTGAGCCCTGGTCAGGTTTGAACTCACAATCTTCTGGCTGCAGGACAGCAGTTTAACCACTGCATCGCCATGGCTCTTATGCCAGAGGTTCCTGGGGTTCCTCCACCTTCCCTTTCCTAGAAACTAAGAGTGCACCATTGAGGCTAGAACCTAATCTTAGAACCTAATGGATCTTAGAAGAAATCAACCCTGAAATCAACTCCTTAGAAAGCCAAATAGTAAAGATGAAGCTAAAGTACTTTGGACATCAAATGAGAAGAGAGGATCCACCTGAGAAGGCCTTGATGCTGGGAAAGGTGGAGGCCAAAAGAAGAAGGGGGCGGCCAAAGATGAGATGGCTAAATCGTATTGTTGACGCAATGGGCACAGAGCTGGGCGGGTTGAGGATAGTGGAGGACAGAGGTGCCTGGAGGGGAATGGTCCATAGGGTCGCAAAGGGTCTGAATCGACTGTGCGACTGAACAACAAGAACCTAATCAAAGAAGACCCTCCAAATTCCAGCTCAAGGAGTGTAGGAAGCCTCCTTAGATACAACCAGGTCTCACAATCCCCAATACCTTCTGGCTTGAGACCTTGCTACTTCTTGGAGTTTTTTCATCCTGGATCGACTACCCATCGTAGTAGATCTTTCAAGTCTCTGTGGTTGAGGATGTCTATCCCAAGACATCACATTTTCAACAAGAAACCAAGCTTTCTCACAGTAGCACCTTTACTATGGAATAACCTTCTGCATGAAGTCCATAAGGCTCCTTTCCTTTAGGAAGCAAATGAAAACTTTGCTTTTCAGAGAAGAGCTTAGAGCAGTGGTTCCCAACGTGGGGCCCATGCCCCACAGGGGGACTTCAATTCATAGAAACCTAAGTCAGCCCATTGGCCGATCAGTGCTTTGGGGAATTGACTTGGGCTTCTGGGAATTAAAATCAAAGGTTGAGAAACGCTGGTTTAGAGGAACTCTTCACAATGTTTCCCCCTTAATTTAATGTATTTTACTGCCTTCTTTGTAGTTATTTATTTAGTTTGCTTGTATTGTTTATCTGCTTTTAATTGTATAATCCATCCAGACTACTTCTTATGCTCAATGAGCAATATAGAAATTGAATAAATGAACAAATTGGTCAGACTAGTTTATTCACTTGCTTAGATAGGGAGGAGGACGAGGATGAGGAAAAGTGTCTTACGGCTACCTGCTTATGTAGAAGTCAAAAAGTTGTCCTTTAAAATTTGTCTTTCTAAAAACACTTAAGTCTCCTATGCTACCTTAAAACCCATTAAGGTCCTGGGATAGCCAGTGACTCAAATTAAGCAGGTTTCTTTTGGCCTTTCCATTACAGGCCATTTCAAACAAGGGTGACTAAAGTTGTGCATGAATTGAAGCTACCATAATTTCTTGCTTTGGGATGTGTTATTTCGGGGTGGGGGGTGGAATGCAACCTCCCAGCTAATTTTCTGCTAACATTAGAGGCACTCAACTGGCTGAACATTGAGTATAGGATTTAGTTAAAGAATGTCTCCAAAATCATAGATCTTGGAGTGTAGTACCCCTCCACAGACCCAACCATACAACTAGTCCATCTTGCTCAACATTGGGTGTCTTGGCCAGCAGCAGCTCTCTAGGGCAGGGGTTATCAATGTGTTCCTGCTGTGGGCCAGACAGCTGAGCGGGCTGGGCTGGTGGTTTTCCCCACCATAAACGCTGTCGTAAAATCCATCTGCAGTTGCGGACACATTTACCGCATGTTTAAAACAGCCATGGGTGCATTTATGGCTGTTTTAAATGTGTTTGCTTCTGGCAGCGGCAGGCCACATGAAATGGTGCTCTGAGCAGGATCCAGTCCACAGGTCAACCCCTGCTCTAGGGCAATGGTAGTGAACCTATGGCATGTGCCAGAGGTGGCACTTGGAGCCCTCTCTATGGGTACTGTGCAGTCACCCAGCATAGAGTTTGCCCCACCCCTCTGCTCAGAAGCCCAATGGGAATGCTTCCTCCCTCCCCCAGCACAAAGTTCACCCCACCCCCTGTTCAGCAGCCCATTGGGAACACTTCCTTCCTCTGTTCAGCAGCCCACTGGGATTGTTTCCTTCCTCCCCTGTTGCTATGTTGGCACTTTGTGATAACTAAGTGGGGTTGGGTTATAGTTTGGGCACTCAGTCTCTAAAAGGTTCACAACCACTGCGTTAGGGTTTCAGACAGTGATGGGATGTAACAAGTTCTCACCAGTTCACCAGAACCGGTAGTAACTTTTCCCAGTGTCCCAGAGAACTGGTAGCAGCTTTGGGGGGAAACCACCTTCAGGGCTTACCTATTCACTGGGTTTTTAAGCAAAGTCTTGGAGTTACCTCTTCAATAAGCTACACCTGTGCTGTTCCAAGTGCTGTTCCAATTGGAGAACCCTTAAGGAGGTACAGCTGTTTTACATTTACATTAAGACATATTATCCTAGAGAACTGGTTAGGCAAAGACTTAGTACCTAACTTCTTTAACTGTTGAAAAGTTGAAAAGTGCCAAAATGAAGCCATCTTGTGGTGAGTTCATTCTGTAGTTCCTTCCATCTGACCTAATGTGAGAAAGATTAGCCAGAATAAGCTTTAAGCTCTGGTTTAAAAACTCTGGTTGATTTGTGTTTGGGGTGGGTGTTTGGGTGGGTGGGTTAATTTTAATGTATTATTTATTTATTTATTTGTTTATTTACGGGTTTGTGTTGTGGGTGGGTGGGTTGAGGGGTGTGTGTGTGCTTTATTTTATTTTATATTTTGTAATTTTTCCTTTGGCCCCACCCATGACATCATGACATCATGATGTTAGCTCCGCCCACACTGTGATGACTTCACGGTGGGGTAGTAAAAATTTTGTCATCCCACCACTGGTTTCAGAGATATGTCAGAAAGTTGTGGGCAAAGTACAGTATCTGAATCTTAGATTAGGGGCACACTATCACATTAAATTCAGATACCATATCCCCACCCTCTTTTCTGAAGTCCTGAGAAATAACGACAGAGGTAGCTAGACCAGGGACCAGCAAACATGGCTCTCTAGATGTTCTTGGACTTCCATTCCCAGAAGCCCTGATCAACAAGTGTACTGATATGGGCTTCTGGTAACTGAAATCCAAGAATACCTGGAGAGCTCGGTTTGCAAATCCCTGGGCTAGACCAACTGTTAGCAGTTCATATTGTGGGTTTGTTGCTTCAGGAAACAAAGAGTTAATAAGATCCCATAGTGTTCAAACTTATTCATACAGTACTGGGCTGGATGAATTGGCATCGGGGGCCGCACCTGGCCCCCGGGCCTTAGTTTGGGCACCACTGTTCTAAAAAGAAGACTGTTCTTTTTAAGCCTGTAAAGATATCTACTATATGGCTTTTAAGTCTTGGAAGTCATCTGTTATGGGCAATTTCACATCTTAAAACCAAGGCAATCATTATCTAGCCTGCTCATCTCTCTACACAAGAGAAGCATAATTTTAAATCTATAACTATGATTTTTTTTTTTTGGCTTGCTTCACTTCCCTCAAACTCAGAAACACAGAACCTCCAGAGAGTAGCTATGGTAGTCTATGAGCTGTTGCGGCAAAGAACCACATCTGAAATAGTCATGGGACTTCTTGAAGGCTAACATGTTTTATTTGGCAGATGTTTTCATGGGGTGCATTCCAGTCCTTCAAAGGCACAGAAGAATTAGACTTCTGTACTTTGAAAGAAGTGGGCTACACTCCACAAAAACTCTTGGTAAATAAAATTTGTTATTCTTGAAAGTGCCATAAGATTTTATTATACAGTAATGTTTTGATCATAAGGGAATATATTTGGGATTTGCCCTGATGATCTTGAATGAGTGTCTACTCATTTTCCTTCTTTGTTTCTTCTGGTTTCTATATTCCCACAATAAATTTCATTATTTTTCATAGGTGTGGAAATAATCTCAGAAACTTCAACTGCAGTCCATTGGTCTTTGCCAGGGCAGTGGGAGGTCATGGAAGGGTTGGATGGTCAAGAGTCAACCTCTTCCAACATGCAGGTTCAACTCCAATTACTCCAGAGTGGTCAGTATTAAGTAAAGGTAAAGGTCGCCCTTGTTCAAAAGCCAGTTGTATCAGACTCTAGGGTTCAGTGCCCATCTCTTTTTACAGCCATAGAGCAAGTGTTGTCTGTGTCTGCAGACGCTTCTGTGGACACAAAGCAAGCATCAACACCAGAGCGCACAGAACGCTGTTTACCCTCTCACCAAATTGGTACTTATTTATCTACTTGCAATTTCTTGTTTTCGAACTGCTAGGTTGTCAGGAGCTGGGGCAGAGACGGGAGCACACTCCCTTGTGCAATGTTACAGATATACAATTTCAACTTCAAAAACCTTTGCTTGGAATGAAATAAGCACGTTGCAGTGTAGAATAGGTATGAGATGCCGAAAATAAATTAGGGAATAAATAAATAGTCCCAGAGGAAGACATGCTCAAAATTGTATATATTCAGCTTTCAGGTTTCCTTAGTCATTGTTTAGCACTTTATGCACTACATTGGATACACACTACTATTACTCTTTCTCTTTTTCTGATATTAATTGATTAATGAGTGGACCACAGTAATACCATGAATTAGCCAAGATCTCTTTAATGTGCACTCTTGGTTTCATTTCATAGTGATGCTATGCACTAGAAATGTTTGACGGGTTGCTCTGGACAATGTACTGACCACATTCCATTCAATTAAAATTAGGGCTGATATTCCAATTCAAAGTACAATCATTCTCTTCTTGGGGAGGGGGAAATGGTTGTGCGTGTTTCCCATGCTTTTGTGTGAGGTCTTGTGTGCTTTTTTGACCAGGAACGCTGCCTAAAATACTGTATTGCAAAGTTTTTTCTTTCATGTCCCGATCAAACCCTGGACTGACAAAATGAAGCCACTTTCTTGGCTTTGTCGTTGGCCAAACTTAAGTCTTCATCAGTGGCAGTTACTGGCAGTAATTGGCAGACCAGTAAATGAGCCAGATTCTGCATCTCTCCACAATCACACAGTGCGTTGTTGTCCACCAACACCCCCCACTTGAGCCTGTTGGTCTTACATTGAGGGACTCCAACCCTCAGCCTATTCAGAGTCTTCTAAGTGACGTAGGGGAGGTTGAATTCCTCAGCTATATCTTCCTTTAATGTTGTTCTTTGCCCAGTGAGCTCCTTTCTCCATCTTCTAACTCGGTTTTGCTCTTGCGTACCCTCAAGAATATTTTCTCTTGCCATAAAGCTCTTCCTGGATCTGAGAAGGTGGACTTGAGGCTCATCTCCATTCAGAGGATGTCGAGGGTCATTCTCTTGTCCAATCTCTCGGTGTCTGCTGCTACTTCTCTCCTTATCTTAGCTGGAGCGATACCAACAAAGGGGTATATTTTTTCAACTGGTGTAGGTTTGAGGTATCTTGTCACCTTACACATGGCTTCATTAGCAGTGATGTCAACTTTGTTTGTGTGTGTGAATGGGTGAGTGGCCGCTCAGGGCCAAAGCTGA
This sequence comes from Furcifer pardalis, assembly GCA_030440675.1. Lineage (NCBI taxonomy): Eukaryota > Metazoa > Chordata > Lepidosauria > Squamata > Chamaeleonidae > Furcifer > Furcifer pardalis. Next base: position 124,023,695 of record CP126892.1, on the reverse strand, counting down.
TGTAAGATCAAAAGTAATATAAAACTTTTGACTATATATTATTTTGCCTCTGGTACATACAGAGTTGTAATGTCTCATAATGCACTTGCAACCTGATAATAGGTAAAGGTCATCCTTGCTTGAAATCCAGTCGTATCCAACTCTAGGGTCCAGTGCTCATCTTTGTTTACAGTGAAAGAGCCCGTGTTGTCTATGTCTGCAGCAGTGGCTTAGCGTGAGTTTCAGCCACCCAGGGCGTAGGCCAAATTTTCTGCCCACTTATTTAGGCACTCCACTTAAACAAAATAATGAATTGTGGCAGGTTAAATGAGTCAATGTGAATTGGATGACTGATGATTGATCAATGAATAAAACTTTCTTTTAATTTTCAAAGCAATACTCACGGCTTCCTCGAAGGGATTTACCCGTACCGTATCCCAATTTGCAGGTGTTATTAGACAATATTGAACTCTATTCTTTATATGAAATAACTAATTCTCACTGAATATTCATCATGAACAATCTGAGCACAAAATAAAACACGAGTAATTACCGCAAGGCAACTTGTTAGTACAGACAGTGTTGCCAGTCTCTAGAGTGAGTGAAATGACTACACTCATTTAAAGAAAGGGGATTCCCTGGTTCCGTCACAGATTAAATAATAAAAAGTTACGTGCTCATTTTAATCGGTCCGAATTGTAGGTATGACAAAAATATGAAATGAAATGGTTCAAATGTTTAGTTCATATTAGAAGATATTATTTATTGTGAAATGTTGCTGTCCTCAAAAAGTGCTGCCCAGGGCGGGCCGCCACCACCACCTCCGCTACACTACGCCTCTAGTCTGCAGACATTTCTGTGGACACGTGGCAGGCATGCCTAGTGCATGAAACACTGCTTACCTTCCCATTGAAGTGGTCCCTATTTATCTACTTGCAATGTCTTGCTTTCGAACTGCTAGGTTGGCAGGAGCTGGGACAGAGACAGGAGCTCACTCCGTCATGCATTACCTGGGAATTGAACTCTGACCTTCCAGTCAGCAAGTTCAGCGTCTTAGCCACTTGAGCCACTGCAGTCCCTGCAACCTGATAAGAGGCTGGTAAAAGTGATGCCCTGACCTTTCCCTAAGCAGCTGACAATTTAGAGTAGCTTTTACAGAGTTAAAATAATGGTGTACAACTGAATCAGAACACCCAGATCTGGTTTAACCTGCATTACAGATGGCACAGATGGCACAGATAGAGACTTCCATTCCACTCTCTCACCCACATAAAGTAATATATAATTCAAACCTTCCATGCAACGGTATAGCCCCAGTTGAGACAAAATTTCTGTAATCTGGGCCGTAACTTTGTGTGGACCAATGGCATGCCATATAGGGGGCAGGTGAAGAAGCCTTCCAATGGATCAAGGCTTTTACCTGGATAATTTTATTTTACAGAATAAATAGCTCTGTTTTGTTGTATTCCCAGATGTTTATTTCCATCCAGATTGCATTTTAGCAAGCTACATTTATTTCCTCATTACAGTTTATAGCTTAATGATCTAAGAATCTATTGGGTTATCCTGTGCGAATTTAATACTTATTTATTTTCTTATTTTTCTCCCATGTCTCCTAACGTACCTCAAGACATAATTAAAAAATAAATACATATTTTAAAAACAACAACTTAAAACCACTCTGTTGTGGGAGGCATTTAAAAACCTCCGTCCTGCAGCCAATTAGTTTTTGTTCTAATTTTCCAGATGTGATAATTTATGGTGGGGAGAATAGATATAATTTTACTTTTAACATGATGCCCCTCATTTGGGTAATGGGTTTTATTTTGTTTCTATTTCATAGTTATTTTTGATTATTTATTTGTTATGTCTTCAGTTTTAGGAGGGTAAATCACAAAGAGTGGCAATGTTTCCCAGATGGACAATATGGAAATGTATTGAATAAATAAATAATAAATATAACTGAAGTTTATAATAAGTTGAACAATTCAAATGGCAAATATATATATTTTTATGACTGGGAAATGGGTAAGGATGCTTTTAATATAGACGCTGGGAAGCAATGCTCTGTCGACTGTTAGGAGTCTTTTGGAAGATTGGAGAGGGGGGTGGCAGAATATAAATTAAATTAAAATAAATTAATTCTGTTTTGCCACTCACTCACCCCCATGCCAAACATATATTAAGCCTCATGTATGGCAGACTGGAAGAACCAAACACCTGCAATTGTTTCTGATAGAGTCTGGTCAGGTTATCCTGCTATGGTAATAGAGTAGACCCTACTGCCAGCGACTCAACACAGAGTGTCAGATGGCGGTTAACTAACCTGACCACCCTAAGGACTAATGGGTTGGGTGCCCAAGTCCACAGGGAAGGGTGATGGTCCCCAAGTAGATTAAATCCCACTTGAATCCATATTATTATTATTATTATTATTATTATTATTATTATTATTATTATTATTATTATTATTATTATTATTATTATTATTATTATTATTATTATTATTATTATTATTATTATTATCATCATCATCATCATCATCATCATCATCATCATCATCATCATCATCATCATCATCATCATCATCATCATATACCGCCCTACTTGGTGAAAACTGACTCAGGGCGGCTCACAACATACAATCAAATACAATGTAACAATTCAATAGAACAATACAATGTCACAATATAAAGAAATATTATACATCAATAATTCAAACAATAGAATATCATAAAATACAGTACAGTAAGATAAAACCCCAATATACGTCATAAAGTTACAAAAATATTACAAAAACCATAGGAACATTACACATTCTTACAAAGAAAGAAAGTTACAAAAAGGCATCCCCACCCCACTCACCCTGGATCCTACCCATTAAGCTGGTGGCCACCAACCGACTACTACCCTTCCTTCTGTCCAAGGGAAAGGAGAAAGGCAATGTGTCCATCTGGCATGTAGGTGCTGCCACAAAACCACAGCCTAGAAAAAGTGGAGGGCAGCAGCTTCATCAATATGCCCGGGGCCAATGAGGACTTTGCATGCCAAAAGGGCTCAGGACCAGAAAGTGACTTGTGGAACTGGACCAGTGGTATGGGTATCACGCTGCGATGTGGAAGACAGATGAAAGGCCACTTCATTTTATTCTCAGGACAGTCTTCATGGCAGATTGCCATGATGATCGCCAACATTTGGATTCATATACAGAAGAAGAAGAAGAAGAAGAAGAAGAAGAAGAAGAAGAAGAAGAGGAGGAGGAGGAGGAGGAGGAGGAGGAGGAGATATGACTAATCCATCTTTGTGTACTTGGCAAAAATGAATATTTTTCTTGCACAGCAAAAGAAGATCTTTTTTCAGTCTCAAAGAGACCTTATGGATGTATGAGGCTAACTTCGCACAATTTGCACATTTTTAAAATAGGGGCATAAAATGTACTTGCACTATCACTGCAACCTTGTATGGGCTGCTAACGACTGAAGCTTTGGATGGATTGTTTGTGTCTTTCACAGCAACCAGTCCTTTTATCCTTACTCTCTCTGTTTGTGTTTAGTTTCACAAAGTGGAGAAATGTGACACACATGATGCCCAAGTTGTGCAAACCATAGCCAAGCAAAACAGAACAAAACCAACGCTCTTGATACACTACTTTCATGCTGAAAGTAAGGTTCTTGTAGGGCGTTATGAATCCTCAATAGCATATTTATTTGTGCAAAGTCAGGGATTGCTCACAGCAGTGTAATATTGCTGGGAAATGCATTATCCTACTGCCTGTTGCTAATTGCAGCTAATCTCAGGCATGCCTGGAGTGAGTGGCAAGTGATACCATCATTTCTTCTAATTACACTTTGCTGGGACTTCAATCCTGTGAGCCCTGGCTCCATTTTACAATGGCTCAGTGGCTAAGAAGCTCACCTTCTTAGCTGGAAGGCTAGGAAGTCGGCAGCTCAATACCTGGGTACTGCATGATGGATGGAGTGCCCATCTCTGTCCCCGCTCTTGGGGCCATGAAAGGCGCCTCATTCGGGTGTCCCCTGAGTGGAGTTTCTCCAGCAAAAACCCTTTCAACCCAGAATAATTTTCTGACACAAAATTATTATTATCACGAATTGCCGTATTCCTCCAATCTGTTTCCTCATTGTTTCATGCATTCACTCTACCTGGCCTTTGTCTCATCCTCAATACCGATTTGGTTACAATAATTTGTCAAATGAAGAATTGGTGCAGCTTTCCATTCTTTTGAGTGTCCCAGTCATTCTCCATACCACTGATGCACAGATGTGCAAAGGTAAAACACTGGAGAGAGGAAGGAAGCAATCCACTAATTGTTTATGCACATGATCATATTGAGATTCTTCTTTTTTTTTTTTTTGCAGGACTTAACTTCTGCACAAAATCCTGTCCCCGTTAAACACGGTACATGGAAAAACAGTTATTGGGTCTACAACTCCCAAAATATCTCAGCACATATGGAAAGAGCAGGTTTTAAAAAAACTTTTCTCATAAAACAAGCACAGAAAAAGAGTCCTGATCAAACTATTTATATGCATGCGTGTGTATACATGTACAAACAGTGCACACAGGAACACAATGTGCTAGGAATCTAAAAACACAAGGTTATGTGAAGAAAACTGATACAGTTATGCAAATGTACATATCTTTTGTAAATGCACATTTTTTCAGACGTGCTTGGCACATTATATGTTACATGTTATATGTTTTTTAAATAAGTAAATCAATAAAAAAAGAATTATGGAAGACAGAAAGCTGATGCAGAAAGCAAATGGATATTATCAGTATATTAAGATAGGTAAAGATCTCCCTTGCTCGAAAGCCAGTCATATCAGACTCTAGGGTTCAGTGCTCATCTCAATTTACAGCTGAAGAGCCAGTGTTGTCTGCATCTGCAGATGTTTCTGTGGTCATGTGGCAGGCATGATTAGACATGGAACACTGTTACCCTACCCACCAAAGCGGTGCCTATTTATCTACTTGCAATTTCTTGCTTTCAAACCGCTAGGTTGGCAGGAGCTGGGGCAGACAACAGGCACTCATTCTGTCATGCAGCACTTGGGACTTAAACTGCTGATCTGCCAACCTTCTGGTTGTTAATTTGAGCATCTTAACCACTAAGCTACCTAGTCATGCCTGCCACATGACCACTGAAATGTCTGCAGAAGCAGACAGCGCTGGCTCTTCAGCTTTGAAACAGAGATGAGCACTGAACCCTAGAGTTGGATGCAACTGGCTTTTAAGCAAGGGAAACCTTTACCAAGGCTTAGATATTGAGATACCCGAATAATAAAAGATACCTTGAAAAGTTCTGAATACAACAATTCTTTTCCTGAAAGGAGGCCAGGTAATAAAGAACACAGAACATCCACTTTAGGAAGTTCAGCTCAAGATATTCCAGAAACTGTTTTGCTGGTTTAAGTGTCCTGGAAGCTTCAGTTAAAAATATATATATATAGTTTTCTCATTTCTGATAAAACACTGCAGAAAAGGAGTTTTGATGCCGCATTGCATGCAACCACACTCCTTGCTTTTTCTGATAGTACAGTATAGAAAGTGCTAGGAAGACATCCAACCTCACTGAAAGAAAGAAATCTTGATAAGAAGCAATGAAGGATTGGATGTCTCCTTTGAAGGAACCAAACTAAGGGCAGCTAATTGTTAGAAGGAGAAAACTGGATAAAGTAACTTGCGCATATGACTTATAAGAGACTGTAGTGGCTCAAGTGGTTAAAACACTGACTGGAAGGCTACAGGTCAGTAGTTCAAGACCAGAGTACTGCACGATGGAATGAGCTCCTCTCTCTGTCTCAGCTCCTGCCAACCTAGCAGATCGAAAGCAATACATTGCAAGCAGATAAATAGGCACTACTCCGGTGTCTAGACCTCCTTGCCACATGTTCACAGAAACACCTGCAGATGCAGACAGCGCTGGCTCTTTGGCTATAAACAGAGATGAGCACTGAACCCTAGTGGCAGATACGACTGGCTTTCGAGCAAGGGCAACCTTTATCTTTACCTCATATGACTTGGCAAACCTGATTTCATATGACTAAGAATGGAAGGAAAGATGTTTCCCATAACTTCTTTGCTCTACTGATAAGAGCAAAGCACTTTAGCACTTGAAATGCAAGGGACGAATTTCATTGTGTGGGTGGACACAACCAGAACTGCCTCAGATGGCAAACTGTAAATCCGAGTGATGGTGCAATTAAGTATGTGTGAGGACACCCACAACCTATATCAGTCATTTGGATCTCGTTCTTGGCTGTGCTTTGTGTAGATCAAAAGAGCAGCTTGGGAAGTGGAAGAAGTAAGAAGCCAAGAATGCCATGAGGTCATCAGAAGAGAATCACAAAGTTTGATCAGATTCTGGTTGTAAAGGGAACAATGAAATGTGCAAATGATAAAGCCCAAGGCCACCTATAATGTATTTTTCACATAGATGACGGAGTGGTTTGGAATAGGAAAAGGAGCAAGACAAGGCTGCATTTTATCACCCTGCTTATTCAACTTGTACACAGAGCACATAATGCGCAATGCAGGGATGGAGGAATCACAATTTGGGATCAAAATTGCTGGGAGAAACTTCAACAACTTGAGATATGCAGTTGATACCACCCTAATGGCAGAAAGTGAGGAAGACCTAAAGAAGCTGTTGCCTAGGTTGAAAGAAGCTGGCTTGAGACTCAACATCAAGAAAACCAAGATAATGGCAACAGGCCCTATCAGTCCCTGGAGAATAGCTGGGGAAGAAGTAGAAGCAGTAGCAGATTTTACTTTCTTAGGATCCAAGGTCACTGCAGATGGAGACTGCAGCCATGAAATAAAAAAGTGACTGATTCTTGGAAGACAAGTTATGAGAAACTTGGGGAACATAGTTAAAAATAGAGACATCACATTGAAAACAAAAATTTGCATAGTCAAAGCAATGGTATTCTCATTGGTAATGTATGGTTGTGAGAGCTGGACCATTAGGAAAGCTGAGCACAGAAGAATAGACACCTTTAAAATGTGGTGTTGGAGGAGAGTTTTAAGAGTCCCCTGGACAGTGAGAGAACAAATAGGTCAATCTTAGAAGAAATCAACCCTAACTGCTACTTAGAAGGTCAAATAGTAAAGATGAAGCTAAAGTACTTTGGACATCAAATGAGAAGAGAGGATTCACTTGATGCTGGGAAGGATGGAGGGCAACAGAAGAAGGGGGTGGCCAAAAATGAGATGGCTAGATGGTATTGTAGATGCAATGGGCACAGAGCTGTGCGGGTTGAAGACAGAAGTGCCTAGCGGACAGTTGTCCATGGGGTCACAAAGGGTTCGGAATCGACTGTGCGACTGAAGAACAAATCACTTGTACCTTTTTCATTAATCTCTCACATCTTTAACCTCAAACGTATAAACACCTTATGTGACCAAGTCTTATTTGGCATAAGTTTTTATGGATTTTTGCCCACTTCTCTTGCAAAGAAGACATTTAATTACTGATGGACAAGAAATCATGATCTCTGAATTTGATTTCAGAGTTTAGGTTCATATCCATGCAAGCGATCTAGTCCAAAGTCACTTGGATCTTTATAGGTTAATACCAGCACTTTAAATTGAGGCCAGAAATAAATTAGGAGCCAATATAATTACTGAAGAATCCTTGTCATCACGTGGGTTGCTCAAAGTTTATTTCAAAATAAATGTTTCAAAACGTCTATATCAATTTGGCAAGAGGTAGTGTGGTATAGGGGTGGACTACACCTTGGGAGATTTGGGTCCAGATCTCTACTTAATGTCATTGTCATCATTGTCATGAAACTACTGCATCTGGAAGGTCGGCAGGTCAGCAGTTCAAGACCCGAGTACTGCAGGACAGAATGAGCTCCTGTCTCTATCCCAGCTCCTGCCAACCTGGCAGTTCAAAACCAAGAAACTGCAAAGAGAGAAACAGGTACCACTTCAGCAGGTAGGTAAACAGCGTTCCATGCACTCCAGTGTCATGTGTCCAGTCATGCCTGTCACATGACCATGGTAACATCTGCAGATGCAGACAGCGCTGGCTCTTTGGCTGTACACAGAGATGAGCACTGAACCCTAGAGTCAGATATGACTGGCTTTTGAGCAAGGGTGACCTTGACCTTGACCTAATTGCATCAGAAAGTGGGGTAGCAGGTACACGGACGTGTTCATTAAAGAAATTATAACTGTTGTTTATGAAATGTAAAAGACTGTAACAAATAATATGCCCAAGATATAAAACCCATCAGTGTCAACTTCATGTCTGTCACAATTAGCCAAGGTGGTCTTAATGAAGCCACTGAATTTTAGCTTGTCTGCAAAATGGATCTAACACATCTTTTGCCTGGGTTATTGGAAGGATTATAACAACGCAATGTACATGAAGAAATCTGAATTCTTGAAGTAATGTATAATTGTAAATGTTGTTATTCGATCACAACGACTCCTTCTTTATAGGAAACCACTATAGTAGTTACATGTTTATAGCTACTAGAGAAATGAAGGTAAAGGCCACCCTTGCTCAAAAGCCAGTCATATCAAACTCTAGGGTTCAGTGCTCATCTCTGTTTATAGCCTTTGGAAGCTGTCCTGCACTGAATAGTGAAGCTTCCAAAACAGCAACAGGAATTCACAGCACACTCCAGGTGTAATTTTTCAAATAAATATTATGTCTGGCCTTTGAGGAAATGTTTGTGTATTTTTGTGGCTGGGAAGTACAGTACATTCATGGTCTGTTTCACAGATTATAACCAAAATAAATAAATAAACTAAATACATGAAACTTAGACCTTGGGTTGAATTTACTGGCAATTTGCCTGGGAGGATATCAGAACTATAGTCCAAAAGAGTAACTTTTCTCACATCTGACAATCTTTCCCATTTTGGCAGAAGATATACGTAAAAAAAAGAAAGAATATGCAGGGACAGGCAGCTGGAAGATAATGAAATGTTGTGAAGAATGTTGAGGATTTTCATTTTTTTTTAAAAAAAAAAACACCCAAAAGTCTGTTAGGGTTCTGGGGGATGTAGGCACCTCCTAAAACTCTCTGAGGTGTTTGATATAAACTTCTAAAAGACTTACCAGCTGGTCGTCTCCTCTTGTATCCACTTTCTTGGCTTTGTTGTTGGCCAAACTTAAACCCTCATCAGTATATATGTCATCGGCAGACTAGTAAATGAGCCAGATTCTGTATCTCTCCACATTCACACAGAGTGTTGTTGTCTGCCAGAAGGCCTCCATTGGGCATGTTGGTCTTACATTTAGAGACTCCAACCCTCAGCCTGTTCTGGGTCCTCCAAGTAGGCTGGTCAAGTCCTCAGCCTTATCCTCCTTTAATGTTATTCCTCATCCTACATAAAAAAACACAACAGCAACAAATTGAATAAATTCATTGCTAATCTTTCATGACCCTGAAAATCTACCTGAGTTTGCTTTATTCCTAAATTATATTGCCTTCACTGTTCCCTCTGCCACTCTGTGTCTTACCTTATTTTTATGTAGTTTTCATCTCATACCTCAAATCCTTTCAAATACCCAACTTTAGTGTTCGAGCAGAGCAGTCCCACTGAATCAATAGGATTAACAAAGGTGTTGATTCAGAAGTCAGGTTGAGAAAACCCATTGGATTCTGCCCAAGCTATCTACATACTTCTCAGCTACTCCTGCCAGGCACACATCCAAAGGAGAAGAAAATAAATAAGGATGAGTAACCCAGGCTAAGATCCAGCTCTCTATAATTAGACAGTGACTTAACCATCTTCATCAAGCTTTTCAATAAAACTGCTCTCATAGCTCTGTGTGGGAACCAGCTTACCAAGCAGGTAGCCTTCAGGGTCAATCCAATCTAAATACTGTATAACTTTGGCTAAATGGACCTAATGCATTATTGTTCTTCACAATGTATTTGTGAAACAATAACAATAACAATAGCAACAACAACAACAACAAGAAGAATAAGGATTGATGGTGATGGTGATGACGATGACGATGACGACAATGACGTCGTCTTTGTTGTTGTTGTTGTTGTCATCGTCGTCGTCATTGTCGTCTTCGTCTTCGTTGTTGTAGTCGTAGTCATAGTAGTAGTCGTCGTAGTCGTCGTCGTAGTCGTAGTAGTAGTAGTCATAGTCGGCGTAGTAGTAGTAGTAGTCGTTGTCGTCATCGTCATTGTTGTAGTAGTCGTTGTCGTAGTCGTAGTAGTCGGCGGCGTAGTAGTAGTAATAGTAGTAGTAGTAGTTGTCATTGTCGTTGTCGTAGTAGTAGTAGTTGTCGTAGTAGTCGTCGTCATTGTAGTAGTAGTAGTAGTCATCGTAGTAGTAGTAGTCGTTGTCGTTGTCGTAGTAGTAGTCGGCAGCGTAGTAGTAGTAGTAGACGTCGTCGTCGTCGTCGTCATCGTAGTAGTAGTAGTCGTAGTCGTAGTCGTTGTCGTCATCGTAGTCGTAGTCGTAGTAGTCGGCGGCAGTGGCGTAGTAGTAGTAGTAGTCATCGTAGTCGTAGCCGTAGTGGTCGTCGTCGTCGTCGTCGTAGTAGTAGTAGTCGTGGTCATAGTAGTAGTAGTCATAGTCATCGTCATAGTCATAGTCATAGTCGTAGTAGTCGGCGGTGGCATAGTAGTAGTAGTAGTAATAGTAGTAGTAGTAGTAGTAGTAGTAGTAGTTGTTATTATTATTATTATTATTATTATTATTATTATTATTATTATTATTATTATTATTATTATAGTTCCACTTATACCCCACCTTTCTAGGGAGAATAAATCCCTACACGAGGCAGCTAACAACATAAAATCCCCATACAACAGACAGGCATTTTAAAAGTACCCCCCCCCCCATAAAATTATAATAAAAATAAGCTACAATAAAATCAACAGTAAACATGCCATAAAATTGAGCCAAACCTGGTTTATTTACGGAGGACGTTGCTCACTGCTATTCCACATCGATCTTCCTCTAAACAGGGGTCCAGTGAAATGATTTTGTCTGATTAAAAAATAAAATAAAAATAGTTTTATAGAAGTATGAAATGTGTAGTACTCCTTCCCACCGCATATAATGCATCAAATAAATCTTTTTTTTAAAGAAAGTAACCTCAGTACATAGATTGTTCATTTTGAAAGGCTCGAAATGAAAAGGCTTGCATATCTGAGTGGAAAATCCAAATTTCATTTTCTCAAGAAATTCAACCAGATGTACTGAAGCTACAAAAATTCCCTGTCCTTTTCATTTGGCCTCGTTTTGTTTTGACTGATGTCAGAGAACCTTATGCATAAGCATTTATTAATGCAAGTTCTCCTTGAAAGGGTTAATTGAAAGGATCGAGACAGAAAGGAAAAGAAAGACATTACATTTAGAAACAATACCAAAGAGAAATTTATTTTAAAAGGGAGGAGAAAAGTCTGACTCTAAGATGGATTTATAATAAAGAAAATAAGTAGGGCAATATTTTTTCCCCTGAAGAGATGGCTCTTTTGCAAAGTTCTGTTGTTTTGTTATTTTGTTTGAGCAGCTGAAGTAATTTTGCAGTTGAACATAAAATCGCATGAAACTTGGCTGCCTATCGTGAAAGGAAATCCATCACTCTGTAAAACTGCTGTGTGTAGACCAGTTACTGTAAACAGTGTCAAAAGACACTTTCATTTTTGTCGGGAAAGTTGCCAGCAGTATTATCAGAAATGCAAAACTTCAGAGAATGAATACAAACCTCCCTTCCGCCTCCTCACCCCCCTGGAAATAAGCCCAGCCGAACATTGTGGGACTTCCTTCTGATTAAAGACAAACATGATTGTACTGAAAGTGCAGGGAATTTTATAAAAAGGTTTAAGCCGTTTTCAATAAGGTCAAGTAACTCTTGACTCCTAGGCTCAGTCCAGATCATGAACCCCAGGCCTAGATCTCCGACTCAGGACACAGTTGAAAATGGAATTCAGCTGCAGAAGACACTCAACTTGTGAGAAGTCAACCTATGGCCTGCAGAACGGACCCAGCTCACAGTGCCATTCCATCCTGCCTGTTGTCTCTGCCACCACACCCAGAAGTGGAAGCGGGTGCTTTTACGCTAGCCGCAAAACATGCCCGCATGCGTAAACTTGCCCGTGGCAAATGGGCACATTTATGACAGCTGTAAATGTGCCCACCTCTGCTTCCGGGGGCACGGTCCAGCCCACCCAGCTGTCCGAGGGGCCCGTGGTGAAAAAAGGTTGGCCGTCCCTGACCTAATGGCAGGGTACTGCTCTATGAATTGAATTCCGCAGAATTTCATGCTTGGGCAATAGGATTTGAAAATGAAGTCATTGTTTACGTCCCAATGAGAACCAATCACAAAGCAAGCTAATTTTCAAAATGGAGAGGTGAGAAAAGCCTGTTCTAGACTGAACCAACTCGTTCACTCCCTTACACATGATACTGTGTAAGTTGATAATGAGTGTTGGTAATTAAGAGATAAAATTATGGATCTGGATGCTGCATTTCGGCAGACACACAATTCAGGAATGCTTCCAAGAGGCAAGAAACTAGTGAAGTAAGGGCTGGAAGACAATTTATTTTGGAATGCATGTGTTACATCAAGACAAGGACTTCAGTCTCTTTATAATTTGCTCACCATGACTAGAGGTGTATAAAGAATCTAAGTATTATCCATATAACTGGCAGATGCACATTCTATCTGAAAAACTGTACATTTCAGGATTAGATTCATTCAGGGGAGCAGGAAGGGGCTACAGTGGCTCAGGGGGTTAAGAAGCTTGCCTTGTTGGTTGGAAGGTTGGCAAGTTGACAGTTCGAGACCTGGGTACTGCATGACAGATTGAGCACCCATCTCTGTCCCAGCTCCTGCCAACCTAGCAGTTCGATAGCAAGAAGTTGCAAGTAGGTTTCACTTCAGTGGGAAAAGTTCTTCGGGACATGAAAGGAGCCTCATTTGGGTGTCCCCTGAGCTGAGTTACTCCAGCAAAAATCCTTTCAACCCAGAATATTTTCTGACATGAAATTATTATTATTAATGGAGCAGGAAAACATAAAGTAGAAGATCATCCAGGTGCCAAGTCTATCTCAATTGAACACATTATTATAGTACATAGCAGAGCAATCCACAATTACAGTGGAACTGTACCTCGCTTAAAGAGCATAATGTGTTCCATGGGATTGCTCTTTAAGCGAGTTTGCTCTTTAAGCGAAATGCCATTTTAAGTGACCAATTGTGACTTCTGGTGGTGGTGGGGATTGCAAACCCTCATTTACAGTAGTTGTTAAGCGACTTTTTGGTTGATTTGAGTTGTTAAGCAAGGTGACCATTCAGAGAAAATTCTTCTCTTTAAACGAGTTACTCTCTAAGCAAGACACTCTATGCACGGTTTTACTGTATTATTATCCCCCCCCCTTGCAGGATGGAATCTTAACAGTTAAACTATTCATTTTTCAAATTCATTTGTAGTTGTTGCCTCCTCCCTGTGGCTCAAATTCTTTCCATGCCTTCATTAGCTACCTACAAGCTCTGACAAAACAGAGTTTAAAATGATCAAAGCCACTAAAGTTACTGGTGAATATAAAACAAAGTAAGGCCAAATTAATTTAAGCCACCATGTTAAGGACATTCTGACCCTGCTGGGTTAAAAGCTACTCACCTACTTGATTAAAAATGATTTGTTTATTCCAAGTGCTAATATTAGGAGCCAACTTACATTTCAGATTTAATTTAACAGTGTATCATCTAAGAATGGTCAGTGCTTACAAGGAGATACCTGTAGTCCCTTAGAGACATAAGAACCATAGCCTCAGGATATAACACTTTCTTTGCAATCTGTAGCATATAGTCTGTGTTCTGTCCAGTTCAAAGCAACAACTATGATGGGACAACCACTGTGATGGAGAAGAAAAGAAATTAATCAATTGGAGAGAAGTTGGATCCTTCTAAATTTCCAGTCCTGTCACTGAATTACAAGGTATGTCTACAATATGTAAATTTAATACCAGATCTGTTTCCATGCCAGGTTGAATGTGCCAGTTCTTACCTATAAAGCCTAAATGATTTGGCACCTCCAAATATATTGGAGGATCTCTTTCTAAGATATTCTGCCCATCCTACCCAATCCCCATACAACCAGCAATTGAGGTTGCTTTCCCTAAAGAAGGTCAGGAAGTCAGTGACTACGGGATGGGTCTTCTCAGTTGTGGCACTCATGTTATGGAATGCACATCTCCATTAAATATGTGAGGCTTCTTCTCATAACATATTTAAGGAGAAACTCAAAACCTATCTATTTAGGGAAGCTTTCCTAAAGGTTCTCTCTGGTGGAAGAACATGGATAGTATATGTTGACCACCTGCTTCACTTAATACTGTTATAGTTTAACTTTTTGATTTGTATATGTTGACTATGTTTTGTTTATTATTTGGCATGTTGTATTTTTAATGTCTTTGGTATATATATGTTTTAATATTTGTTATACAATGGGCTGTGTTCATTCCCTATGATGGTGGAAATCTCTGTTCCTGTTCAGATGAACCACAGAATGTTCCTTCCTCTTAGCTATATGCATTCTACTATTGTAGGGATGCAGAAATAGGTTGTATTCATCTATCATCAATTGTGTAAATGTCTATTTGAGTACAGCTAGTGCAGCATAGCATGACAGCACGGTGAAGGATGATGGATCATGTCATTGTGTGCCATATGCTGTATGCTTGTGTGAAACTGTTAATAAAGAGAGCTGCTGGGAGAAGGAGATAGAGAGAGAAGGTGGAGAGGAGGGGAGAGAAGACTCCGAATTACCCAGCAAGCCCCCCACAAATCTTGTCTCTTCATTCTTCAGGTCAGAATCCCATGTAGTTGGTTGCTACAAGCACCAAGCTAGACGAGTAGTATATGAGTACAACCAGTGGTGGGATTCAGTAGTTCACCAGAACTGCAGAAATTCTGGCTCATCCAAGTTTTGAAATAAAGTAGTCCTAATTCGGGTGCAATGCAGGGCTTTCCCCCTGGCCATGCCCACCATACCACGCCCGCAGAGTAGGTAGTAATTTTTTAAAATCCTAACACTGAGTGCAACCAACCAACCAACCACACTCTTTTTTATACAGTGCTAGGATTTGCTGTTTGGTGCGGTGTTTAAAATAAAAATTCCACATAGTTTATTGTTCTAGCAAAAAATTCTAAGTGCATACCAAACGACAGATTCCAGAACCCTTACGTTGAAACCATGATGAGTGGTCAAGTTGATACATGTAGTGCAGATACCATGTATAGACCACTGCCATAAAAGATGTAAGCCAGGTACATCTACAATCTCTTCTTGACTGTCCATTCTATTCTCTGCAGGCAATGTAAATAATTACGTGCTGCAAAGTTGATTCTGACTTATATGGTGACCCTTTTCAGGATTTTTAAGGTATAGAGTACTCAGAAGTGGTTTAACATTCTCTTCCGCCCTGGGACTGTGCAACTTGCCCAAGGCCACATAGACTAGAGACCTTCTCTTAGGAAGGCACAATGGAGAATTGAACTTCTAACCTCTGGTTCCACAACCAGATACCTAGCTCAATGAGCTACCTGTCATTTAAAAAATTGTAACTATATCCCTAGCTAATTGACATAAAAATACAAAGTACTGTACATAGTTCTACCAGTGATTCACAACCATGATCAACATTTTAAGTGAAAAATGTGAACAGAAATATTTGCCTGATTTTTTCATAGTTTCTCTCTTTTATTCTTTTTTCAAGACCTATTAAAAGAAAGGAAAAATATTTCCGCCTTCTATTTTTTAGAAAATGCCTGACTAAGCATGATTAACCTTGGCAAAATCAGATTGCAGGAGAACAGCTATCTTGAAGTAAACAATTCTGTATAAATATTTTCCACTTAGATCAAATCTGGGCTGCAAATAACAAGGGATAATTAGTTCCATGAATTCTCCTGAGTGTTTAGATTTGTTTTATGTTTCTCCTGAATTGCTGGGTTTAGCACATTACATT
This sequence comes from Furcifer pardalis, assembly GCA_030440675.1. Taxonomy (NCBI): domain Eukaryota; kingdom Metazoa; phylum Chordata; class Lepidosauria; order Squamata; family Chamaeleonidae; genus Furcifer; species Furcifer pardalis. The sequence continues at coordinate 124,007,732 of CP126892.1, read as the reverse complement.
CAATTGAAGGTTTTGAGCTTCTTCATTAAGCCCTTCTTTGAACAGTGGTGGCGGTGGCAAACTAAATTGTACATACTACAATATTGGTGGTTGGGCTCTTGAAACCTGCAATGCCGTCCAATGTCTTCCAGCTCATTTCTTCAGCTTTCTGACGGACATGTTCAGTAAATTGAGGACAGTGTTCTTAACATTTAGAACAAAAATGATAGCAAGAAAGCTATCTTTTCTGCTCTCCTGAAAAAGACCTGGATTAGGAATACCTGAATTCAAAAAATACTATAGAGCTTTTCAAATCAGGACAATTGTAAGAATACTCATGAATGAAAAACTAATCTGGGAAGAAATTGAGATGGGCAATAAGAGTAATAAGAAATTACCGTTATTAATGAATAATTCAAGGGGAAATGACAAAAATAAAATAATAAATCAATTTTTAAAAGCATGTTAGAAACATGGAAAACCATAAGGAATGAATTATGTTCAGATGTATCCCATCTGTTGGAGTTAAAAGATATAAACAATTATTACATAAAAGATAAGAAGAAATCATTAGAAGCTTTGGAAAAGGAAGGACTGAAGACCATCAATGACTGGATGGAAAAATGTAAAGATTGAGATGTAAGAGAAAGATTATATTAGACCATGGAACTCAACTGGTTTGAGAAAATCCAAATGGAAAGATGGAATAGGGATTGGAGAAAAAAAATTACATTCAGGGCAGAGAATTAATGAGATTTGAAAAAGTAGTTGGACAATTAAGGGAGGAAAATACTAAACAGAAAGGATTAGCAAATAGATTATATAATCTACTTAATAAAGAAGGGACAACCCAGAATACATTAAGAGAAATATGGGAATCAGATCTATGAACAGGGAGAATTATGAAACATTTATCAATTACTATGAAGATAGTATACAACACCAATTTGGATGCATCAAATTGATAATACTTATTAAAAAAATGTTGGAGATGTAAAGTTGAAGATGGGACCTATTTGCATTTATTGTGGCATTGTAGTGAGATAAACACTATTTGGGGGGGGGGAATGATGAAATCAATAAGATATTATCAACAAAAAATGGCATGAATCCGAAAATAGCATTACTAATGGATCTAAATGATATTAAAATTGAGTAGACCATACTGCCAGTGACTCAACGTCAATCATCAGGTGGCAGTTAACTAACCTGACAATCCTGAGGATTAACGGCCTTGGATGCCGAAGTCTGCAGGCAAGGGTGATGGTCCCCAAATGGATTAAATCCCACTTGAATCCATCTTGATGGAGGGCAGCAGCTTCATCTATCCTGGCCTGGGGGCAATGACGACTTTGTGTGCCAAAAGGGCACAGTACCAGAAAGTGACTTGTGGATCTGGATCAGTGGTATGGGTGTCATGCTGCAGAGCAAGGCAAATGGGAAACTACTGCATCAAATTATTCCTAGGACAATCTTTATGGCCAATCACCATGATGATAGCCAATATTCTGAACTGGATACGGCACTTGACAAAGAAGATAAGTTGATTTTTTAAAGTAATTTTGAACCTCAAGGTTTTAATTTATGAATTTTCTGTAAGCCGCCTAGAGTCAGGTTCGCCTGATTGGGGCGGGATAATAAATCTAAATAAATAAATAAATAAATAAATAAATAAACAGGTGCTACTACAACACTACTGTGAATGTAATTGCAATACCAGGATACCTGCGATCAATACTTTAAAAAGAGTAAATAGAATCAGCATGTGCTAGTGACAGTATTGTCTAACAGTGAATCAATGGCTTCAGTGCCTATGTTGTTAACACAAAGTGTATTTTATCTGCAGTATATTAGCAACATTTTTGGATATGTTCCTTTTTTGGTTTTGCAAACTATGAAACAATATAAAAGGCTACAGTTCATACTACATGCAACATATCTGGCAAATGAGAGCACCAGTCTAAAGCAGGGTGTCCAAACTTTTTGGGCCACGGGCCGGTCACATGGTTCAGGGGGTGCATTTTACTTCTGTTTCCAGGAGCAATGAGGGCTTTGCAGGCCAGATGAATTGGCATCCGGGCCTGGATCCAGCCTGTGGGCTGTAGTTTGGGCACCCCTGGTCTAAAGGCTACATGCTCACTCCATTGCTGGTAATAAATAAAACTTAAAAAGCAACTCTGATCATAGATATGGATTTCCACCAGTGCTAGCAAGTTTGTGTCATTCAGTCTCAACTGCTTTTGTACACTCATCTCAAAAGAATCCTGGTTGCCTAATCCACTCGGTAAATAACCCATCACTATAACACACTCTTGGATTTTGTTTTTAAAAACCCTGTACAGTATAAAATGAAATATATCAGGAAATATAAAAGGAGGTAAGGAAGAATAAATATTTAAAAAAGAAACAATATATATTATTTAAACTGGGTTCAATTTCAAGTTTTCTTTGTTTTCCCAATACATTTTCATTAATAGCAGTGTTCTTTAAAGTACAGATGCCTCCCCTTCCATGATGGATAAGTTCTGAGATCTACCATAGATATCTGAAATGGTGGATAACAGCAAACCCTATATTTTACATTACAGAATGTTGCCTCTAGTGGGCAGCTTTGGTAAAGCACCATAGAAATATATACAGTGATACCTCGCTTAATGAGCAAAATGCACTCCATGGGGTTGCTCGTTAAGCGAGTTGCTCGTTAAGCAAAACACCGCTGTTAGCAAGATGAATTCGCCTGCCCACCCTGCTCAAGCAACAGGGTGGGCAGGCAAATCTGTCTTGCTGACAGCGGTGGCTTGCCTGTGAAGCGCACAGCAGTGGCGTATTTGGGAAGCAGAACAGGGAGCCCCCGTTCTGCTTCTCAAACACGCCGCCGCTGTGAAGGGGAGATAGTCTGTGTTTTGTTTTGGATTGCAGTACTCTATTTTGTTTTGCTGGGTTGTATTTTATTGTTATTATGATTGTTACTGTACTGTTGTTGTATTGATTGTAAGCTGCCCTGAGTCGCCATGGCAAGTGGGCGGCAATAGAAATCAAAACAAACAAATAAATGTGTGGAATGTCGTCATGGAGATGTCTACCAATGCACAGACTCCTTGCTGAATAATGACTCAATGTATCCAAGGTAGTCTGTAAATCCAGACCTTTCCCTTCTTTTCTTAGGTGCCTAGATTAGAGGATATCTCTAATACAACTAAAGACAAGTCAGACAGGCCATGATACTCCAGTTTATAGTGTTTTTGGACTCAGCCTCTTAGTCAAGATGGCAGATTTTTGGTTTCAGAATCTTTTATGTAGAGCTGTTATTTTGCCTACAGGCTGTAAATGCGCCCTGATTGTCTACACTCAATGAGATAAATTACATTTCAGGACATGCAGGCAACATTGTCTTTAATATAGTAGGTCTCACCAGTCACAGTGCTATAAAAGTCACTATTTCCCTGAGACACTTATCTATCAATGTCAGAAGTAACATATGCCTGATTTATAAAGCATTTTATAAAATGGAAAACTGAAAAGGTTATATCTAACCTTGGGCCAATACATGTTCTAACTATATTGGCAAGCTTGCCCGTTTAAAGTAAACCGCCCCAAAGGCAAACTGTGGTGTACATGGTTTATTTAGTAACAGATAACAAAAGAACACATGGTAAACATGCAATAAAAGCATGGTTTCAATGTTAAATGTTTGAACAGAGAGTGGTTGTTAAAAAAAAAATCCATCATAATTTAAATAACCCCTAATCTTGGAGTCTGGCAAGAACGTATGTATGAATCCACAGAATTGTCTCTACAGATTTTTACTCTTCTGAGCCATAGCTGGGGTTGATATACTGCAGTCCACAAGGCACCGTGTGTGTGTGTGTGTCTGTGTGTGTGTGTCTGTCTGTGTGTGTGTGTGTTTGTGTGTGTTTTGCCATTTTAATGGGTAATTTCATAATGATTAGAAATAATTACACACTCTCAGGAACATTTTGACTTATAGTGACTATTCTTAGGGTTTTTATTGATACATTCACAAGTGGTTTTCTATTCCCTCTTTCTAAGGACACTTTTAGACTGCTTAGTTTGCCCAAGTCCACACAGGCTAGCTGTTCTGCCGAGAGTCACTGTGGAGAATTGAACTCTCGACCCTAGCTCTCCAGCCAAATGCCCAGTTCATCAAGTTATCCAGCCAGCTTAATTTTCTTAACAGAAAATTAAAAATCCATTTTCAGAGAATAGAAGACTCCAAGGAACTGTTTTTTAACTTCTACCAGACTCCCTCAAGGCTGAGTCTTGCCCAAAACTAGGTCAACACCTTGGAAAACTGCCGCAAAATGGAAATTCATTTCTCTGAAATTAGAGCTAGCACTGACTCCTAGGAAAGACCCAAGGGGAAGACCACTTTGCAGATGGGAAGGTTTTCTCAAGAAAAATGTTGGACCAACATGGAGAAGAACTGCCAGGGACAGATTGTTGTGGACAGACATTGTGCAGAATGTCATTGTGGAGACGTCTACTCATACAAAGACTCCTCACTGAATAACGACTCCAAGGTACTAACTCCTGGCTGGCCAGCACTGATATTTTGGTGAAGGACTGTCAGTTGAATTGAATTCCAACATGAGCAATGAGGTAGCAGATTTCACTTCACTTCATGATAGCATCCTCATTGAGGGACTCCCAGACAAGACACATGATATACACCAGAGGTTCCCAACCTACAGCTAATGGGCTGGACCCGGTCCATGGTGCCAATTAATCCGGCCCATGGTAAGGAGCCCGCTGCTGCCAATGGATGTGGTGAAAGCATGCTGGAAGCAGAAAAATGCTGCAAAAATGTGCTAAAGGTAAAGGTTTCCTTTGCTCGAAAGCCAGTCATATCCGACTCTAGGGTTCAGTGCTCATCTCTGTTTCAAAGCTGAAGAGCCAGCGCTGTCTGTGCCAAAAAATGCTGTGAAAATGCGACGGAAGTGCCAAAAATGTGGCAAAAACAGACGGAAATGCAGCGGAAAAAGCAAAAAATGTGACAAAAACATGCCGCTCTCACTCCTGCTGCCACGGGAAGCAGAGGAAGCGGCGAAAACAGAAGAAAATGTGCTGTGATTGCACCTGCCGCTGCCACCAGAAGTGGTGGAAGCAGCGGGAGGAACAACACCTCCAGCATGCACATCTGTCCGAGGGGGCATGTTCTACTGGTGTCTGAGGTTGCTTCATTTTGCTTAATGCTTGAGCTGTCCCTCCATCTTCAGTTGGATATTGGAAGAACAGGATGATAAACTATTTTGAAGACTCCCCCCCCTTAAATAATACATCTAACACCAGGTGTTAATAACCGTCATAAAAATAGGAACCTTTCCATGGAGATGAGAGAATTAACAGTAAGAGCAGGAAGAGATGCAGTGAGTATTTAAAATTAATACCTCTATTGAGTAGCTCAGAAAATTTGAAGCATGTCTCGGCATAAAACAATCCCCCTGGAATCCTTAGCTTTCAACCTGAAATAATTGAAAAGTATTAAATTTAACTCTGAGGACTATCTGTCAGTAAAATCTTCTAATATGATCAGTTTAACAGATAATAGCATACTTACAGCGGTCTGGCCCTATTTTAACAGAACAGCAACAGATCCATTGATCAATATCTCGGAGTCAGAATAAGTTCTAATTATCTTTAGCTGGCCTGCAGAGTTATATGAGGACTGCTCTAGGTATCCTATCAAGTTCCTTTATATCATGTAAATCATGGCCATTTGATACTGCATCACAAAAATAAATACCGTATATGCCGGCATACAGGGCGACTTTTTCACCCCCCAAAAAATGCCTCTAAGTGGGGGGTCGTCTTGTCTACCGGGTGCATGTCATTTGGGTTCCCAAATACTTACCGGGGCTTGGGCAGCAGCTCCGGGGAGACCGTTGAATCCTTCCCCGCCACCTTCTTGGAAGATCCCGCCCTAAGCTCCCCTTCGCCCAATCAGGGGAAAGGACAGGTCTTCCTGCGCGGTTCCTGTCCTTTCCCCTATCGCGGTTCTTGTGCAGCGGCGGAGCAACCGCCCACATGGCTGGTGCTGCTTCTCGTGCCCGCGGCAACCATCCGCACGACCACATTGAAACTCGCCCGCATTCAAGCTCGCCCGCGTTCAAACTCACTCACATTCAAACTCACTCGCATTCAAACTCGCCCGCATTAAACTTGCGCCCGCGGCAACCTGATTGGCTCCTCCGTCTCTTCGGGAAGATCCCACCCCAAGCTCCCCTTCGCCCAATCAGGAGAAAGGACAGGTCTTCCTGCGCAAAAATATACCGTAATATTTTCTGAGCAAAGCGTATCAGAGACTAAACAAAACAACATCAAAAAACTTGTGACACCTTAAAGATTACGGTAACTCTTGTATTTACTCTTTTGCATGTGTGGAAGGTGTGCGGAAGAGGGGGTGGTCTTATATAGCGAGTATATAACAAACTCTATATTTTGAGTGGAAATGTTGGGGGGTCGTCTTATCTACCCAGTCGCCTTGTGCACCGGCATATACGGTAAATATTGTCTACTACTTGGTCTAAGCCATGTGTCCTATACTAAATCAAGTGCGCTGAATCCAAATCTGGAGTCCGATTCTATTTAGGACATCAGGGTCTTAAGTTAGCAAACCTCACCCTCTTGGTTTGGTTCTTGTGTTGATCATGTGGGGAATTTTTGCCACAGTCTTTGCAAAAAGTCTCCAGTTTATTAACACAGCTGCACCTACTCATCTTTAGCTTAAAACAGACTCACTATGGCTTAGCTGTACTATCCAATAAGATGGTTTCGCACTAGAGACAAGCCCTTGGTCCATCTCACCTTATATACCTATTTCTGATGTCAGCTCACTGACTTGCCCAGACATATCCACCCGCTGCTGCAATCGCATCTTTTTTCCTCCCTGTATTTAAACTACCGGGGGAGAGAGAACGGCTTCTGTCTTTCTTTCCCTCCCTGTATGTAAACTACAGGGAGGGGGAAAGAGAGAGATGTGATTGGCTCTCTAGAGAACCAATCATGTCTCTCTCTTTCTCCCTTACCTGTAGTTTACATACAGGGAGAGAAAGAGACAAGGAGTCTCTGCGACTGCAGTAGGGTCTAGGGAAAGGCGGGTGCTTTTCCCCGACCCTACTACAGTCGCAAAGACCGCTGCGTGTGGGGGGTGGATTGGGTAGTTTTACCCAAACCACCCCACACCCGCAGACCATTGCATTGAATAATGCTAAGAATCATCATCCAGAATCATTATCCGATGCAAGTTTTTTCCAAAAAACTTGCATCGTTATCCGATTCTAGCGTTATCCGATGCAATCGTTATCCGGGGTATTACTGTATCTTGGAGGCTCTTGATGATGGAGCCATAATATTACAGTGTGGGTGTTTCTTGTTACATGTTAAGCGTATTTCAAAGTTCATAATTCTTTCAGAAAGCAACAATGTTTGAAATCAGTTCAGTGCATGGAAATTACTGGGTAAATGAGCATCAAAGCAGAGACAAAGAGCATAAGGAGAATGTAAGATGACTCCTGCTGTGTCAGTTTGAAGATACCTACCCCAATATCCTACTCTTAAAATAAGCAGCCAGGTATCTATGAGAAGTCCATAAGGTGTGTGTGAATGCAAAAGTACCCTCCTGAGACCCAAAACCAATTCAGATGCTGGAGGTTCTGGAAAGCCATCACGACCAGTAATCCATCATGTGAAAAAGCCTGATATTTCTGGAAAACTGTATTTATTCTTTAAGTATTCTCACAGGATGAAATCTTGAATCTAATGGGAGAGGTAGAGCTTTGCTCTAGATTTTTAATTAGGAGAAGAGTAGGTAAATGTCACCCTTGCTTGAAAGCCAGTCATATCCAACTCTAGGGTTCAGTGCTCATCGTTTATAGCCAAACAGCTGTTTACCTTCCCATCGAAGTGGTCCCTATTGATCGTATTGCAATTTCTTGTTCTTGAACTGCTAGAGTGACAGGAGCTGGGACAGGGACAGGAGCTCAAGCCATCATTCAGTACACGGGTATCGGACCCTGGCCTTCCAGTATTCAATTTGAGCCACTGCAGTCCCTCTTCCTGAGGGTACACAGGAGCAAAAACAAATTAGAAGATGGAGGAAGGAGCTCCCTGGACGAGGAATAACATTAAAAGAGCTAAAGAACTCAATCTCCTTAACGTCACTTAGAGGACCCTGAATATGCTGAGTGTCTAAATGTAAGAGCAACATACTCAAGTGGGGGCTGCTGGCAGACAATAACAAGATGTGGAGAGATATAGAATCTGTCCCATTTACTGGTCTGCCAATGACTGCCAGAAACACACGCTGATGAGGACTTAAGTTTGGCCAACGACAAAGCCAAGAAAGTGGCTTCATTTTGGCAGTCTGATGTTTGATCTGGACACGAGAGGAGGAGAAGAAGAATTCTCTCGTGCATGTCTTCATACAAATCCATTCCCCCTCCATCTTGCTTGAGGCCCATAGAACTTCTTCATCTGGAGAAGACCCTATCCTTCCCTAGATCCTGCCTGCCTGTGTGGGGAGTTTCTCCGGTGCCTTGTTCATTCCACTATTTGCAAAGTACTCCATGTGCAGCACAATCTCACCGTTTAATTTGCTAATGTTATTAGTACTGTATTTGCAGCTAGAGATGGGAAAATGCTTGATGGATTTTCTTTTAGAGTGCTTGGCTGCTTTTTCTTTCACCGGCAACAATACTGTGGGTTGGTTCATAATGAGGTGGAGTGGCAGTAGTGAGGATAACTGTGGCCCAATGCCCAGCGAAGAAATGAAACCACACAAGAAGTTCCTTTTTTTTAAATGCAACATTCCATGTCCTTGCTTTTGGCAGAACTGCTGAGTTATTGTTAAAGCTCGCTGCTGTGGAGCTTTGCCAGCTGCTCCTCTGTGGGCACCTGGATTTACTCTTCTTTAACTGCTTGAGTGGACAGAAGGCCAAACTGGTAACTCCAAACTGCGCCCGTGCTGTAATTTCCAGGATATTCTCCTGGCTGCCATTCAGCTGTAATTAATACAATTGCTGCTTACTCTGGAAGAGAGCTTAATGGACGGGCCAATTGAAAAGAGGTTAAAAGCAGAACATAATACACAGATGAGGATGCAATTGATGTACAAGCCTGGAAGTGAAAGTTTCTGATGTTTTTATGATAAAGTCTTTTTAAGAGAGTTAGGCATGTCTAGGGAAGAAGGGCAGAGTGGTAGAGCGCGTGCTTTGAATGTATGGTAAAGGTCTCCCTTGATTGAAAGCCATTCATGTGTCTGACTCTAGTGTGTGTGTGTGTGTGTGTGTGTGTTCTCATCTCCATTTACAGCCAAAGAGCCAGTATTGTATTTATTTTATTTTATTTATTATTTATTAGTCGTATTTATTATCCCGCCCCAATCAGGTAAACCCGACTCTGGGCGGCTTACAGCATGAACTAAAATCACAGATTAAAACTAATATAATAGTTATGTTTAAAACCATAAAAAATTCATAAGAAAAATTAAAATTAAAATAGCGCACCGCTAAAAAACCGGAGCAGGAAGAGGTGGCAGTCCCCTAAACCAACCAGCCTACATGGGATCCCACGTTACTGGGTCCCCATACATGTTCCGCGAGCCAGGTCTTTAGGCCTCGACGGAAAGACAGGAGATCTACCTGCAGGCGCAGCTCAGTTGGGAGAAGGTTCCAGAGGGCCGGGGCGAACACAGAGAAGGCCCTCTTCCTAGTGCTAGTGAGGCGAGCCTCCCTAGCTGATGGAATAACAAGAGAGCCCCTCCGATCCACCCTGGTGGGACGGACAGACGTATGCATCTGCAGATGTTTCCATGGCCACGTTGAAGGCATGACTAGGTTTTGGAGTGCATGGAATGCTGTTCCCTTTCCCACTGAAGTGGTACCTATGATTAATTTCCCGATCCCTCCATGTTCTCTAAAAATGTATAGTTTGACACCCGGTGTGACTGATGGGCTAGAACAAAAGAGACCTAGGCTCAAATCACTACCCAGCCATGGAAACTGCCTGAGGAGTGAAACTGGCAGAACAACTTGTTAAATATGTCATTTACCTCAAAGGTTCTGTTAGGGCAGTGGTGTCGAAACCTATGGCACACGTGCCAGAGGGGACACACAGACCTCTTTGTGTGGCCATACAAGCTGTCTCCCAGGCACAGAGTTCACCCCGCCCCTCTGCCCAGCAGCCCAATGGGAACAATTCCTTCCTCCCCTCAGCACAGAGTGGGATTTGGGTTGCAGTTTGGGCACTCGGTCTCTAAAAGGTTTGCCATTACTATGTTAGGGTCACTATAAATCATTTTCAATTTGATGGCACCAAAAATAGCAAAGGTAAAGGTTGCCCTTGCTTGAAAGCCAGTTGTATCCAACTCTGGGGTTCAGTGGCCATCTCTGTTTACAACCAAAGAGTCAGCGCTTTCTGTGTCTGTGGCCATTTTTGTGGACATGTGGCAGGCATGACTAGACATGCTGTTACCTTCCCACCAAAGTGGTACCTATTTATTTACTTGCAATTTCTTGCTTTTTGAACTGCTAGGTTGGCAGGAGCTGGGGGAGAGAGACAGGAGCTTATTCCATTGTGCAGTACTCAGGTCTCAAACTGCTGACTTGCTGACCTTCCAGTCATCAAGTTTATCATCTTAATCGCTTGAGTCACCAAGATCCCTGAGGTAATATTTGTTGTTGTTCAGTTGCACAGTCAATTCTGACCCTTTGTGACCCTATGGACCACTGTCCGTCAGGCACCTCTGTCCTCCACCATCCTCCTCAACTCGCTCAGCTCTGTGCCCATTGTGTCCACAATGCCATCTAGCCATCTCATTTTTGGCCGCCCCCTTTTTCTTTTGTCCTGCACCTTTCCCAGCGTTAAGGCTTTCTCAAGTGAATCCTCTCTTCTCATTTGATGTCCAAAGTACTTTAGCTTCATCTTTAGTATTTGACCTTCAAGGGAGCAGTCAGGGTTGATTTCTTCTAAGATTGACCTATTTGTTCTCTTTGCTGTCCAGGGGACTCTCAAAACTCTCCTCCAACACCACATCTCAAAGGCATCTATTCTTCTGTGCTCAGCTTTCCTAATGGTCGAGTTCTCACAACCATACATTGCCACAGGGAATACCATTGCTTTGACTATGCGAATTTTTGTTTGCAATGTGCAAGGTAATATTAGGGTCACTATAAATCATTTCCAATTTGATGGAACCAAATATAACAAAGATGCATTTAATCCACCAGACTTCCCTCCCCCCCTAAGCATTTCCTTGCTCATGAAAAACCTGAGGAATACATGGCAAAATTCGGAGGAATACAAGTTGAAAGGATAGCTTACTTTTTGATAGACATTATATTGTTGGAAGGAGAAATGGAGACTAAACCAGTCCTTGACAAACCTCTAAACAGGAGCAATCACAATGTTGGAAACTTAACAGAGCAGATATGACATCAGATATTTTGGCAGAGGAGAATAATTGGCCCTAAGCAATCAATAATAGCTCCCGTTCATGTATCCCCCAATTCACGGCACACTCTCCAGAGAGCTACAAGTGTTTTAGACAACAACATGTCTCACAACTCTGTCTGCTGGTACAGAAGTGATTTCTCAAATTCACTCTTCATTTTCCGGAATAGAGGATAGCTCATTCTGCTAAAATTGTAAGCTAACCATTGTAGGCTGTTTGAAAGGCATCTTCGTATCGGTGTTAATTTGCCACTCTCCTCTGTTTGATGTTCTGAGTAATAACCATTGAGAGTAATGAGAGAGAAGAGACACTGTAAAGGGGTTACAATTAGCAACAACCACCCAAATCTGCTTTGAAGCTTTTCCGACTGCCATTTGCTGTACTTTGTAAATGTGTAAGAGTGTATACAAACAGTCTGAAAAATGGAAGCAAACAAAAGATGAATAACCTAATTTGTTGCTAGGGGCAAATTGTCTCAAGTAGCAACTAAGGGACAGGGCCGTAAACCAGGAAGTCTCAGGCTTTAAACTCATCTCTGCTTCAAATTCCTTAAATGACTTTAAAGGAAGCCACTTTCTTTCAACCCCCTCACTTCATCTGAAATATGTAGAATAATAATACTGAAAGAGAATTATTAAATAATATGGGCAAAGCACTCTGAATCAGGGGTTCCGAACCTAAGGCCCGTGGGCTGGATCCAGCCATGGCACCATTTATGTGCCCCCCCACTCCTGCAAGGGCATTTGAGAAAGAAAATGACCAGCCCTTTGAAGCTTTTGGGACAAAATGTCCACCCCACCCCCCATCGTGCAGGCAGGGCAAAATGGCCATCCGGCCCTCGAAGCTGACTGAGAGAGTGACACAGCCCCTGGCTTGAAAAGTTTGGGAACTCCTGCTCTGAATATAGGAAAGCATTATGTTCTATAATAAGGATATACAGTAATACAAATTAGGTAAAGATGGGAGTAGGTTGGAATGAGTGGGATATTCAATGCCCTAATTCAAGTCCACTTTGAACTCTATACCTAGAGAGGGCTTCAGTATCATTATTTCATGGGAAGGCCAAGAAGATCCAAAATCGTTAGTTGATAGTTGAACACTAGACACTTCCTTCCTCTGATGGCTTGCTTTATTTTGGAAGCAGATGCTACAGGAAGCCCAAAATGCCAAGCGACCGTATATAGGGCATAATTTGATGAGAACTTTGCTCATTATCCTAATCTAGTTTCATAATTGTGGTGTCTCTCTACATCAGCGATGGCAAACCTTGGCACTCCAGTTGTTCTTGAACTTCAATTCCCAGAAGCCCTGATCAGCAGATGTGCTGACTTGGGCTTCTGGGAATTGAAGTACAAGAACAGTTGGAGTGCCAAGGTTCGCCACCATCTAGATCAACTATTAGACATCTGGGTCTGAGCAGATTCCATAACTTTCTGGCAGATATGTTGGCTGACATTGATGTTCTGGGAAGACCATCCAATAACAAGTAGATATGAGTCATAAATCTAGGCTGTGACGTGATGTCTTTTCTACTGGTCTGGCTATGTAAATCAATCCTAGGTGACATGGGTTATCAGATGGGGCCTCTCATTCTGGAGGCACCAGAGCAGCTGTTCCATACATGTAACAGAAAGGAAGGCTGTTGCTTAGCAACCTGAACCACTGTGAAGGTTTGGAATATAGCTCCTCCCTTCCTTGGCTTATATTTGTTATAATTATTTATTTATAACTCGGTACCTATGTATCTATAATATCGAACAATATGCAATTAGATCTTAAAAGGGCAAAACAAATGAAGGAACATATGGCTATTTTTGATAAAATGTCTCAGGGACAGAAAACACACTAACTCAATCTACATATAAGCTAGATACTGAATGGGGTGTATTGGATAGAGCAGTTGATGGCAAACCTTGATGCTCCAGATGTTCTTGGACTTTAATTCCCAGAAGCCCGGATCAGCAGGAATGTTGACTTGGGCTTCTGGGAACTGAAGTCCAAGAACACCTGAAGTGCCAAGGTTCACCATTATGGGGATAGAGTAATGGACTAAGATGCAGGGAGTTTGGGTTACCCGAGTACTGCATGACAGAGGGAGCTCCTGTCTCTGTCCCAGCTCTTGCCAACCTAGCAGTTCGAAAGCAAGAAAATGAGAAACCTGGGGAGCATAGTGAAAAGTAGAGACATCACATTGCAAACAAAAATTCGCATAGTCAAAGCAATGGTATTCCCTGTGACAATGTATGGTTGTGAGAGCTGGACCATTAGGAAAGCTGAGCGCAGAAGAATGGACGCCTTTGAGATGTGGTGTTGGAGGAGAGTTTTGAGAGTCCCCTGGACAGCGAGGAGAACAAATAGGTCAATCTTAGAAGAAATCAACCCTGACTGCTCCTTAGAAGGTCAAATAATAAAGATGAAGCTAAGGTACTTTGGACATCAAATGAGAAGAGAGGATTCACTTGAGAAAGCCTTGATGCTTGGAAGGGTCGAGGGCAAAAGAAGAAGGGGACGGCCCAAGATGAGATGGCTAGATGGTATTGTAGAGACAATGGGCACAGAGCTGAGCGAGTTGAGGGGGATGGTGGAGGACAGGAGTGCCTGGCGGACAGTGGTCCATGGGGTCGCAGAGGGTCGGAATCAACTGTGCGACTGAGCAAATAAATAAATAAATAAATAAATAAATAGGTACCACTTCGGTGGGAAGGAAAACAGCATTCCCGTCACTCTGGTGTCTAGTCCGGCCTGCCACATGTACATTGAAATAACTACAGACACAGATAGCACTGGCTTTTTTGGCTATAAACAAAGATGAGCACTGAACCCTAAGAGTTGGATACAACTGGCTTTCGAGCAAGGGTGACCTATACCTAGAATCTAGAACTTCACTTCTGCTTCTGGAATCCAACAAAAATGGGGAATATCTGCTTTGTTGAAGAAAGCCTTCACTCTTGAACATTTTGATGCTTATATTGTTTATAAGTAATTCCATTAATAGAAACCAAAACCAAACAACTTTTGTGTTCATAATTATGTATAAGTGCTAACATCTAGTTGAGGAAATAACATATTACTAGTTTCTACATTGAAAAGGAAGTGAGTGATTGTTTTAAACAATTGGAAACTGTAATCATTTGATTTTTAAAAAAATCAGTGACCTTTGAAAAAGGTTTACTTCTTTTTATGCGTAAAATGAAATAGAAAATGAATGGGAGTTATGACAAAATTATATTATCCTATTAATATGACTGGATGTAAATTTCAAGAATAAATAATCATTGTCTGCTGTTTTATTGCTTTCGGAAACTCTACAATCAGTGTGTACTATGTCATAAGCATAACTCTTTGCAGGTGTTCAGTGAGATAAACATATAACTCAAAGGTAGCCTGAAAGAACATTGGAACATTTGCAAACTAATAAGCCAGCCATGCATGCACAACAGCAGCATTAAATGCGAAAGTAAGAAAAGTGGAGACATTTATAGAAGGTATAGATTTGATAGTTTCATTAGACAGATACTGTCATCCATGAAGCAATCCAGTGAAATATGAGCTCAAGAAGCAAACAAATGTGCACAGCTAAAGTCCAGCTAGTTTCCTATTATTAGAATATAAGAGAAGAAGGAATGGGAAATGGGATATTTTATTATTTGATTTTGCATCAGTTCCTTTTTTTTCTGTCGGAGGAGAGATCAATTTCCTCCCATGCAAAAGGGGAAAAAAACAAATTACTTTAGCTCCAGGGCTAGTATAAATTCCCCTGATGTTGAGATCATGCTTGTTGACTATGTAGGGTTTAGATCCAGTGCATCCAAAACTACTGTGATGCACCTGGTCAATGTTTCCATGCTTGGTGGTACGGAAAGCCACTGAGAAGTCCATCAGAGCCCTGTAAAATCAGGGAGGAGGGCTGGGAGGCTGAGTTTAAGGTTGATTTTCCCCTTTTCTGTTAGCCTTTGGGATAAGATCTGGACAGTTGTATCATTCCTGGGATGATATCCAAGAATCCCAGAATGGCAACCAAAGGATACATTTGAAAGCAAGTTTTTGCTTGACAATAGACAGATCTCTCAATGTTTATTAGCTATTGATGACTCAGATCTTTCAGAGTGTTCCATATTCAGGGTGGGGATGAGGAGAAAAATTAGCTTTTTCCAGTGTGTTAATGTGAACCTGCCTGATTTGCAAATCCCGAACTGCATATGTACTGTATATACTCAAGTACAGTTAAACCTCGCATAAAGAGTGCCTCGCTTAAAGAGTTATTGGCTTAAAGAGCAGAATTTTCTCTGAATGTTTGTTTCGCTTAACAAATAAAACCAACCAAAAACTCGCTTAACAAATAAATCGGGGTTCACAATCCCCCCCACAATTGGTCCTTTACAATGGTGTTTCACTTAAAGAGCAAACTCACTTAAAGAGCAATCCTGTGAAACGCATTATGCTCTTTAAGCGAGGTACCACTGTATAAGTCTAGTTGTTTAGCCCCCAAAATGAGGTCCAAAAAAGGGGAGGATTGCAAACCCCGATTTATTTGTTAAGCGAGTTTTTGGTTGGTTTTATTTGTTAAGCGAAGCAAACATTCAGAGAAAATTCTGCTCTTTAAGCGAGTTACTCTTTAAGCGAGGCGCTCTTTATGCAAGGTTTGACTGTACTTGGGTCAACTACTCCCAAAACCTCAGTGGTGTAAATTCAAACATACAGTAAAAAACAACAACAACCACTAACACTACCGTAAAAACCCAAAAACATACCCACACAAATATCTACATTAATTAATTTTACCGTATTTTCATGTATTTTAATTATTGAAACTCACTAGCAGCTGCTGCATTTTCTTTCCCCAACTTATACTCAGGCCACTCTATTTTCCTAGTTTCAGAGGTCCAAATTAGGTACCTTGACTTATATTCGGGACAACTTATTGTCAAGGATATACGGTAAACTGAAATGCAGTTTGGCTGGACTATTTCGACTTCACAGATTTCTCTTGGGCATTTCTCCCACAAGTAAAAAAGAAAAAAGTCTCCATGCATGGAAAAGTATACATAAAACGTAAACACCTGGATTTGGGTGTGCTGTGTCCAACACAAAATTAAGGGCAAACTGAAGCAAGGAGGAGACAGATGTGTTGGTGCTCTAGACCAGGGTATCTCAACCGTGGGCCCCCAGGTGTCTTGGACTTCAATTCCCAGAAGCCCAAGTCAGCACAGCTGCTGATCAGGGCTTCTGGGAATTGAAGTACAGGAACATCTGAGGGCCCAAGATTCAGAACCTATGATCTAGACCTGTGATGGTGAGCCTTGGTACTCAAGGTGTTCTTGGACTTCAATTCCCAGAAGCCTAAGTCATTACACCTTCTGATCAGGGCTTTTAGGAATTGAAGTTCAAGAACAGTTGGAGTGCCAAGGTTCACCATCACTGCTCTAGACCACTGTCTATTTGTCGATCTCATTGGGGATGCACAACAGATGTATTCTTGAGCACAAAATTGAACATGACTCTGATGACCATCCCATAATATGTGGCTTAATGTAACATTTCCTGTACCACCTTTCTGCTTTATCCTCCTGTCAATCATTGCCTGCAAAATTATTCAGCCACTCTGAATGCAAGAAAAATAAACCTGTGAGGATTGAAGGTGATTAGCTCTGCTTCCCTGTCATAATTTCTACTGCATGCACAGGTATATTTTCAAGAGCAGATCTATCTTTTTCTGTGGAGGATTCCAGTGTTGTAGCTTGAATGGAGAGCCTTCAAAACTGAGAAGGTTCGCTTCATAAAAAGGCGCTCTCCAGGTGAAGAAAGTAACAAAAACAGGCAAGCCATTCTTGTGTGTTTATTTAGCTTATATTTTGAATGCCTGAATAGGTGATATATTTCCAAAGTTCAGAGGTGATGGTAGATCTTTATCTAGCTCAGATAGTTTCAGCCATTAAGATGTTATCACCCAGAGTTTTATAGAAGCACAAACTTGGATATTCAGAAATATAACCCCAGAGGTGGGAGCTCACTCCATCATGCAGCACTCAGGTCTTGAACTGCTGACCTTCTGACCTTCCAGTCGTCAAGTACACCGCAGTCCCTACTGAAACAATAGAGTGATTAAATTTATGGGTAAAAGTTAAACAAATTAAACCCAACTCAAGTCACAGAATAGTGGCTTTTTGGCGTTAAAATTTACCAGGTTAATTAAAGAGTTTGAATTAATTAGTTTTCCCCTACAAGGTTGGGTAATTTTGAAAGGCTAGATGGCTAACTGAAACTCTGAACAGAATTTTTTCGGCTTGTGATATTTTGTTGTAGGTTCTTTCATAAGACCATATTTTTAATGCTACAGAAACAATACAAGTCTGCAGTGTGTCCTTATTCCCTGTCAAGCTACTTTGGAAAATTTTATTGTTTGTTAGGATGCAGGTATTCATATTAACAAGTCATGAGCAAGAAGTGTCAACCAAAGTCTTCCATACAACATTGCAAATGAATAAAAACACGAGGCAGCTTTACTGTGCAGTTCTTAGTGTCTGTCCGGGTTATCTTGCTATGGTCATAGAGTAGACCAGGCATACACAACCTACGGCCTGTGGGCCAGACCTGGCCCCTGACACCTATTAATCTGCCCCCTGATACCCTCACCGATCCTGGAAGCGGAATTAAAACATGTGCCATGCATGTGCAGAACATTCTGCGCATGCTTAGCACATGTTTTACTTTCTGTTCCATGTGGGAGGAACCACATGACCGGCCCAATCAGCAGTCCAGGTCAAGCCTGTGACCTAAAAACATTTGAGAAATCCTGGAGTAGACCATACTGCCAGTAACTCAATGCCAAGTGTCAGGCAGCAGTTAACTAACTTAGATGGAGGACAGTAGCTTCATCAATCCTGGCCTGGGGCCGATGAGGACTTTGTGTGTCAAAAGGGTTCAAGACCAGAAAGTGACTTGAGGAACTGGGTCAGTGGTATGGGGGTCATTTATTTATTTATGTATTTACATTTTTATACCGCCCTTCTCACCGGGGCGACCCAGGGCGGTTTACAACATCATAAAAGCATAATAAAACCCAACCCAAACCCATTGTTAAAAACTTCAAAATTACAATTATAAAATTTAAAAAGTTTTTAAAATTTATAAAAATCCACAGGTCCCAATAACAATTTAAAAAGTTAAAAACTTAAAAACAAAAGATTAAAAAGATTAAAAGACCAGGGGGGAGAGGGAGCTCAAACAAGCCAGCGAGCTGGGGTCATAGTACCACCAAGACCCCATACCTGTCCCACCAGCCATGTTTTTAAGTTCTTCCTAAAAGATAGCAAGTCCATCTGAAGATGTAGCTCAGTTGGTAGGAGGTTCCACAGGGCCGGAGCGGACACAGAGAAGGCCCTCCTTCTAGTGCCAGAGAGATGTGCCTCTCTGGCCGATGGAACAACAAGAGAGCCTCTCTGGTCCGCTCTGGTGAGACGGACAGATGTACTTGGTCTCTTAAGTATCCTGGTCATGCTGCGATGTGGAAAGCAGATGAAAGGCCACTGCATTATATTCTCAGGACAGTCTTCAAGGCTGATCGTCATGAGGAGCGCTAATATTCGGATTTGGATATGGCAGAAGAAGAAGTGCAGTTCTTTCTACTTGTGACTAGATGTAGAAGAGCAGGAGATTGAAGATGAATCTGACCATAAAAATTATGCACCCAAGAATAAACAAACAAAGAAACAAAAATAAAATCCTTGATGTAAGGTATTTCCACTTTGTTCTTGTCTCTGCCACAGGGGTTCTGGCACATCCAGTAACTTTGTTTGTATTTTGCAAATTAGCAGATGGCTCTTTGATACAAAAAAATAAATAAATTTCCTACATCATATTTTTGTCTTCTGTTTCCCTTTGGTTGTTGTTTAAGATGATAAACAAATCATGAAAGGAAATGTCTTCTTAAAAAAAACCCATTATAAGCAGATCAGCAGGGCGAAGAGAGGGAATGGAAAGTGTTTTCTATAGGAGGCCATTTATAGCTAGACAGACAACATTACAAGTATTTGCAACAAATTCAGAAATTTTGCTAAAACTATTCAATGACAGACAATATGGGGTTCTATAGAATGGGAAAATTTAGCTGCTGTTCTGGAGGCTTCCAATTTCTGGCATAATTTTGTGATGTCACGTATATATATGCACAAGGGCCTAGACCAGGGATTCTCAATATTTTTCCACAATGGGCCGGACCACTCACACTCAGACAGCTGAGCAGGCTGGACACACGGTTTCCCACCAAAGTGGATATGACTGGTTTTACCTTTACTAGCTAGCTTATCTAATACACCTTGTCAGAGAGATGGGTTAGCATATTCTACTAACAAAGGCAGGAGACAGACTGAGTGTTGAAGTAAAAATATAAGGTTAAGGTGTTAGACCTGTTTGGAATTGCTTTGATGCTCTCTCAAACAGAAGATAAAACTATACACGTCAGTTGGCTTTGATGTCTTTTTTAGATAGATCAACTGAAGGTGTTACTTCTTTTTAGTAATTAGCACATATGAATGTCTATGTTCTCTCAAGCACATAAAACAAAGCCTTCAAATCTTCTAATGGAACAATTCTTTCATGTCCCCCAGTTCATCAGTTTCTCAGCACAGAAAAACTGTTCTGGGCACTGCATTTTAAGAAGGGTTCATACAAACTGGAACAAGTGCAGAGGAAGGCATCAAGGATATCCAAGGGTCTGTAGACAAGCCCTATGAGAAAGACTGAAAGAACGAGATGTTTAACATTGAGAAAACAAGACAAACAAAACCAAAACAAGTGGAGAGATGATAGCAGTCTTGAAATATTTGTAAGATTGTCATCACCAGGGTGGCAGGATCTGTTCTGAATAATTCCAGAGTGGAGGACATATAATCCCTCAATTCATTGATTGTCCAGATGAATTCCTGTTGGTCCAACATGCTTTCCATTCAATGCCAATCTTGATGGAGAGCAGCAACTTCATCAGTCCTGGCCTGGGGTCGATGAGGACTTTGTGTGCCAAAAGGGCTCAGGACCAGAAAGAGTAGATAGAATAGGATGACAATGGTTAGCTCAGAAAGTAGTGAGTGCTCCAACAGTAGAGGCATTCAAGAGTATACCAGACAACCATCTCCCAGATATATTTTGATTTGGATTCCTGCTTTCAGCAGGAACATGTTGGCCATGTAGGCCCCTTCCAGCTCCATTATTCAATGATTCTAAGGTTCTACATTACATTTTATACATTATTTCCATTAAATGTACAAGCACTCCATATTCATCATTAAGCAAACGGCACACATGGGGGAGACTTCCAGTATTTGGATCATAACCTGGATCAAGGATGTGATGAGGGCTTTGTGGGCCAGATGAATTGGCATCATGAGCCAAATCTGGCCCCTGGGCTGAACACCCCTGGTATAGAGAATTTTCCCCAAATCTTATTTGCTCATGAAGTATTTTATCAGAGGTGAGGTGGAGATAGAATGGGAAGGGATTCCCCCCCCTCCCCAAATAATCAACCCAACTCAATTTCATTTTCCATGGGAGGAATTTACAACAGCAGAGTAGGCTACTCAGAGAACAGCTTGTCATATCCTGACCTACTTTTGGACCAATCTTGTTGCAGGCATTGCAGTTCTTCTGTTGACACTGTAAACCTGAGCTGGCAAGCTGAGAGATGAGGCAATTCCAAGCCCAAGTCCGATTCTGCAGCTGCTTCTGACATTGAGAGGAAACACATACAAACACACACATGTACAGTACTGTACTTATATACAGGTTTCACTCTAAGGCATAAAGTAACAAATGCTGAAGTCATTCCAAAAAAGTTTCCCAGGATTTTTTGTGGGAAAAGCTTGATCCACAGAGTGCTCTGAATCACCATTCAAGAATTGATGAATGGGCCGGACTCTGTGTCTCTCCACATTCACACCGTGTGTTGTTGTCCAACAGCAGTCTCCACTTGAGAATGTTGGTCTTGCATTTAGGGACTCCAACCCTCATCCTAGTCAGGGTCCTCCAGGTGAGGAAGGGGAGACTCAGATCTTCAGCTATATCCACCTTTAATGATGTTTCTTGTCCAGTGAGCTCCTTCCTCCATCTTCTAAATTGGTTTTGCTCTTGTGGAGACTCAAGAATGTTTGTTCTTGCCATAAAACTCTTCCTGGATCTGAGCTGGTGGACTTGAGGCTCATATCCATTCAGAGGGGGTTGAGGATTATTCTGTTGCTTAGTTCTCCCCACTGCTACTTCTCTCCTGATCTTAGGTGGAGCAATACCAACAAGGGGGTATATTTTCTCAACTGGTGAGATTTAAAGCATCCTGTCACTATCTACATGGCTTCATTAACAGCAATGTCGACTTCTGCTGCTAAACTCCCTAGAGTTCATCATCCAGCAAATCCACTGATTATGTTAGATTTGAGATTCTATGAATTATAGTCTGGAAGGGGCGGGGGCTCTTTTGAACTCTGGACTGACTTTCATGGTGTTTGAATTAAGACTTGAGGGTGCAGTTGAGACTTAAGACCCAATTCCAATACCTGGAATTAAGTGTGTCAAAACTCCTCAAAATTACACCTTTTCTCTCTGACACAGATATAAGTAGAGGCATCGTCGTCATCATCATTGTCATCGTTGTCATTGTTATCATCGTTGTCTTCCTCATCATCATCATGTACTGTCAATTCAATTCTGATATATGGATACCCTTTTCAAGGTACCATCCCCTACTTCTAAGGGTCCATAGGACTGGGCAGGGTGCCCATTGTTACACAGAGTGGCTCTTTACCCAGCAGGTGCAACAGAGAATCGAACTCCCAACCTATGTCTGCACAGCCACTGAGCTATCCAGCCACACATATGACTAATTACAGAGTTTTTCTTTGGGTATAACAAATCAATCTTGAAGGCCATTTGCTTTATATTAATTTAGACCGCATCTAGAGTACTGGCTCGTTGGACCACGTCTGTAGTACTGTGTCCGATTCTGGACACCACACTTTAATAAAGACACAATCAAACTAGAGCAGGTACAGAGAAGGGCAACAAGGATGATCAGAGGATTGGAAACCAAGCTAAATGAGGAAAGATTGAAGGAATTGGGCATGTTTAGTCTTGAGAAAAGCAGACTGAGAGGGGAATAGATTGGTAGCACTCTTCAAATACCTGAAATATTGCCATAAAGAGGAAGCAAAGGATCTGTTCTCCATCATCCCAGAGTGTTTTTGTTGTTCAGTCGCATAGTTGATTCCGACCCTCTGCGACTTCATGGACCACTGTCCGCCAGGCACTTCTGTCCTCCACCCTCCTCCTCAACTCGCTCAGCTCTGTGCCCATTGCATCCACAATACCATCCAACCATCTCATTTTTGGCTGCCTCCTTTTTCTTTTGCCCTCAACCTTTCCCAGCATCAAGGCCTTCTCAAGTGAATCCTCTCTTCTCATTTGATGTCCAAAGTACTTTAGCTTCATCTTTACAATTTGACCTTCTAAGGAGCAGTCGGGGCTGATTTCTTCTAAGATTGACCTATTTGTTCTCCTCACTGTCCAGAGGACTCTCAAAACTCTCCTCCAACACCACATCTCAAAGGCATCTATTCTTCTGTGCTCAGCTTTCCTAATGGTTCAACTCTCACAACTATACATTGCCACAGGGAATACCATTGCTTTGACTATACGAATTTTTGTTTGCAATTTGATGTCTCTACTTTTCACTATGCTCCCAAGGTTCCTCATCACTTGCCTCCCAAGAATCAGTCACCTTTTTATTTCATGGCTGCAATCACCATCTGCAGTGAGCTTTGATCCTAAGAAAGTAAAATCTGTCATTGCTTCTACTTCTTACCAGAGTGTAGGAGATGTAATAATGGATTGAAATGATAGAAAGCCAGATATAGGCTGAATATGAGGAAAAACTTCATAATGGTTAGAGCAGTATGACAATGGACCCAATTGCCTCGAGAGGTAGTGAGTGCTCCAACATTGGAAGCATCCAACAGCTATCTGTCATATTGATTTGGATTCCTGCCTTGAGCAGGGGGTTGGACTCAATGTCCGTAAAGGCCCCTTCCAACCCAGCTATTCTATGATTCTGTGAGTATACTTGGACCCTGATCAGAACTGAAACAAGGATCACTGTTTCTCAATAGAAAAATTGCTGAGGGTTAACAGTGAACTAAAAATAACAGAGACCATGGTTAGTTATCAAACACACACCGACCAAAGTGTGCAGATGTACAGAGTAGCTTTTCAAGGGGACCATATGGTTTCCTTGGGAAGTTGTGTTTCAAATAATGCCTGTGAAGAGTTTACTTGGTCTCCCCCCCTGCCCCCCACACTTTCCAAACCATGAACTAAGTAAGTATCTGGCTCTTACACTGGGGTGGGATCAGACAGCTACTGAATAATAAATTCAGCTGAAACAGCTGAGGAATGCCAGACGAGTTCCCCTGATGATGGATGTTTGAATAGCTTGCCACGTTCCATTCCAACGTGAACAAAATGAATTTTTGATTCTGTTATGACTGATATATTTGCTGTAATTTTTCTTACGAGCCTGTTGGATGAAAACAAAGTCATTAGTCTCACCACATGGGGATTGACTGTGTATATCTGTTAGGTCAGAGCCTAAGGGGTCACTGTCCATAGGGCATTATTTTTTGGCTAGCTAAAAGGGTTGCAATGTAGATTTTGTCACTCTGGGGAAATATTTCTGGGATGGGATAATTTATTCCTTCCAAAAATTTAGCTTTTTCTCAACTCAAGATCAGGAGGGTTGAACCAAAACAGTCTCTTGAAAGCCTACTCTTTCTTTTCAGGCATATCAGAAAACAAAATAAAA
Source organism: Furcifer pardalis (assembly GCA_030440675.1). NCBI lineage: Eukaryota > Metazoa > Chordata > Lepidosauria > Squamata > Chamaeleonidae > Furcifer > Furcifer pardalis. The sequence continues at coordinate 123,983,442 of CP126892.1, read as the reverse complement.
TAAACAAAACAAAATAAAAAACACTGTAGCACTTTAAAGACTAACTGCTATATTTTTATTGTTAGCTTTCGCGGATCAAGTCTACTTCTTTATTTTCAGACAGTGAAAATGGAGGAACTGGAGTATTTTATGAAGTGTCCTTCAGAATGCCAAAATTAGCAACGCTGTAGTAACTTTTACCTCCACTTTCCAGTGAAGCAATGCAGGGAGACCAGTACAGTGGAATCTCATACAACAATCGCCCCGTATAGCAATGGAATTGCATAATAACTAGGTTTGGGAAGGAAATGGCATCCTACATAACAATTTTCCCTATGGAAAAAAATCATACAACAATTTTTCAATGGGAAAAACCAGTTAGTGAAAAAAATTCATTGTATGATGCATCTCATAGGGAAAATCCCTATATGATACATGTATTGTATAGCAATTTTTTTTACAACAACGAGCCCCATGGAACGAATTAAAATAGTTGTATGAGGTACCACTGTACTGGTACCTTCTTGTTGCATAACCCCTGGTTACTGAAGCATGATGATGATGATGATGATGGTGGTGGTGGTGGTGGTGGTGGTGGTGGTGGTGGTGGTGGTAGTGATGGTGGTGATGATGGTGATGATGATGATGATGATGAGGCTCAGTGGTTAAGAAGCTTGCCTTGTTAGCTGGAAGGCAAGTCAGCAGTTCGAGACCCGGGTATTGCATGACGGATTGAGTACCCGTCTCAGTACTAGCTTGTGGGGACACGAAAGGAGCCTCAGTTGGGTGTTCCTTGAGTGGAGTTTCTTCTGAAAAAAAAAATCCTTTCAATCCAGAATAATTTCTGACATGAAGTTATTATTATGACTGATTGGGGGCTTAAAAATGATGAGCAATAAATAAGACACATATGGGAAAAAATGCCAAGCTTTAAATGCTGAGGCAACAGAGAATGGCTGTTTATTAAGTCTTTCTGGATATTCTCATTATTTAACTAAGTGTCCAAGTTTTTATAAAAATTGGCCTCTAGGATGTCATTCATCCAGGAACTCTGCTATTTAGTTCTCCAATTCTGCATAGTTTACATTGCATTCTTTCCCCGTCCTCCTCTTATTGATTAATAACTGTTTTCTCTTTTGATACCGTTTAATGTTCTGTTGCTGTTATAAATAGTGCCAAGAGGAAAATAGAAGACCTTGATTTTTTTCTCTAGGACGTTGACTTATTGCAGAGATGGGAGTTAGCTAGTCACTTGGGATAAATACTTCTGGCTGTTAGAGGAAAGGAGCAGGTAACTCACAGAAGCATATCCTCTGTTCCATTACAGTGGTCTAATATTTTTCTAGGGACTGTGGTGGCTAAGAGGTTAAGATGCTGAACTTGACGACTGGAAGGCTGGCAGGTCAGCAGTTTTGAGACCTGAGTACTGCATGACGGAGCAAGCTTCTTTGTCCCAGCAACTGCCAACCTAGCTGTTCGAAAGCAAGAAATTGCAAGTAGATCAATAGGTCAATTGCAAGTAGATCAATAGGTCAATTGCAAGTAGATCAATACCACTTTGTTGGGAAAGTAAACGGCATTCCATGCATTCCAGTGTCTAGTCATGCCTGCCACATGTCCACAGAAATGACTGCAGACGCCAACAGCACTGGCTGTTTGCCTATAAATAGAGATGACCACCAAATTCTAGAGTCGGATACGACTGGCTTTTGAGCAAGTGTGACCTTTACCTAATATTTTCCTGGCCAATCCAAAATAGCTTGCAGTGCTATTACCTCTATGCATGTTGTGGTCTGTGACCAGGAAAAGTCCTTGCAGAAGTCTCCTAGGAGCAGCCAGAATCTGGCCACAATGTTCTGCTCTTGTGGTAGACCAGCCCATGGTGACCCAAACTAGATGCGGTACTCAAGATACACCATCTCCAAATTTAGTCAAGTTATTTTGTCCCAAGAGACAGAAAATTGACTCTGATGTCAGTGGTTAGTGTGGTTGCTCTAGAATTTCATTCAAACCAAACTAATCTAGTTGAAGCAAACTGTTTTGACCTTCTGTGTTTCTTGGTTATTCTAGGTTTAAGCTGAACCATTTGTTTATGCACTTGTTCTTCTAATTTGCTTTCTACCAAAAAGAAAAGGCAACAGTTCACGTAAAACAGACTGAAAATTATTTGAAATAATGAATGTGGTTTTTTAAATTAAAAAAAATCATGAGGGATTAATTGCTTCCATATATCATCTTCCCTAAGTGCAAGACTGCATAATTAGTTTCAAATAGGGCTAGCCCTCCTATAAGCAAAGTTAGAGATCCGCTTCAGGCCACAAGAACAGATGACCTCAAAGAACTTTCCTTTATCACATTGCTCACATCACAGTGAAAAACATTTATTTTCACCTTGGCTGTTTCTCTGGGAAAAGTGGCAAAACAGTGCCTTCTGAATTTCTAGAAGGAAAAAGAATGGTAATCTTCATTTTGATGAAGTTTTCAAGACAGCTAGGAATGCTTGCCTAGATAATGACATATCAGGCAAGAAACAAAACAAAAGTTAAAACAAAAATAAAAAATAAAGACAAAAACCTTATGGCACCTTAAAGACTGTTATATTTTAATATGCGCTGTTGTGGGTCAAATCCATTTCAGCAAATCTGGTCTAATATGCCTTCACAGACTAACATGGCTACCACTTCATTTCGTAGCCTGAGAACAAGTCCTAATCCCAAAATTTGTGGGTCTTCAACTACTGGAAACCGTAGTTTGAATGATGAACAGACAAAACTGATGCTGGGTGCTAATTGCTTCTGAGAAAAAATTAAAGTAGACTACACTTCTATTATGATTTCTTAATTTAATTCTCCTCCTCCTACCTTCCCCTTCTCCTCCTCCTTCTTCCTTGTCAGAGTAGATTGGTTATATTAATTATGGTAAATTACTGTATTTGCCGACGTATAAGGTGCATTGGAGTATAAGACATACTCCATTATTACCAAAATAGCCCACTAGAGCAGTCTTGTAAAAGTCACCCTTCCTTGAAAACGAGTTGATTCCGTCTCTAGGGTACAGTCCTCATCTATGTTTATAGCCAAAGCGCCAATGCTATCTGTGTTTGAAGATGTTTCTATGGACATGTGGCAGGCATGCCTAGACACTGAAGTGCATGGAACGCTGTTTACCTTCCCACTGAAGTGGTACCTATTTATTTCCTTGCAATTTCTTGCTTTTGATCTGGTAGGTTGGCAGGAGCTGGGACAGAGACAGGTGCTCATTCCATCATGCAGTGCTCGGGCTTTGAACTGCTGACCATCTGCCTCCCAGTCAGCATCTTAAACCACTATAGACCACTATATAAAGTACAAGACGTACTCAATTTTCCCAGTGTAACTTAAGGGGGGGGGGAGTGGGTCTCAGCCGACTTGGTTTGTCTGCATCTTTTTTAAAAATTTAGAATGGAAGCCAATTGCATTGGTATGAGCTCATAGCTATTGACATTTATAGCCATGAAAAGGATATAACAAGGCCATGATACCAACTCCCTCATGGTTGCAGCATAAAAAAGGAAGGAGAGGGAGGTATAGTGGGGAATAGTGGGGCGGGGGGATCTGAAAATGCAATACTGCTACCTTTTAAACAATATATCCTCAGTGAAGTTTTGTACCTCCAATGTCACTGGCGTATTGAGTTTATTTGGAATTTTCATTTGAACTTTACATGAGCTATCCATAGTGCTGAACCTTATCCCCTATAGATCCAGCACTATAGATAGGTCCTTCAAAGCCTGAAACAAAATCCAAAGTAGATTCATTGCCCCACTGACATCAAAGCTAACAGCTTTCTCTGTCCAAGTCATCAAAATCTATGATAGAAAGAATGACAGCCTTGGTACAGGTGTCAGGAAAAAAAGAGGGACAGTTGACTTCTTATCACAACTATAAGGCTGTTATATTCTATCACAGGGAAATCACAGTACTGAATTCAGAGCTATCCTTCTTGTTGGATTGCATTCTGGTAGTTATACTTAAGAAGTCACCCAGTACACAACAATGTATCATCTTCATTATTAGCCTTAATGTTAGAGGCATTTAGCAAGCTTCCTAGGAATGACCCCAAACTGTATTTTCTGAACAAGAGGACCATCAAATTGGATGTAATCTCTCTCCCTTCAGTGAAAAACAGCTCCTCAGATGGTAAAGCAAAGAGCCTTTGACTAATTTTGCGCTTGTAAGTACTTGCTGCATTTCTGTTTGCCAAAGACTGCCAAGATAATTCATGGTTTGATGAGAGGCACCTGTTCTGCCAAAGGGTAAGCCTCATAATCCAGTCTAATTAAAGATGGGTTTCTTTCAAATATCATGCGGAGAGTGGATCAATAAATTCCTGGCACTGACGTTTCTTTTCATTTTGGCTTTGTTTTGCTTGCTTTGTTAACTTTGCACAAACTCATAACAAAAAGTTGGCTTTTTATCTATTTCTGAATCTGCACTTATTTGCATTTTCTCTACTTATTACACTCTCCACTTGAATCGTTATTGTTTTTGTCTTCAGGGTGTTAAACAAGCTTGCAAAATTAGGCCTCAGAATTTTAACCGACTGGGAGGAATCGAGGTTCCTTTTAAAACAACATGTTAATAGGGTCCAAAGACTATTTTGATTGCTTCAGTACAGCTCCCTTCCAGAGATCCCTGTGGCACTGTGATTAAACTGGACAGCAGCCAAAACTGTGCTCACAGTCTGAGTTTGATCCTGATGGACTCAAGGTTGACTCAATCTTCCATCCTTCTGAAGTTGGTAAAAAGGGTACCCACTTCTTGGGGGTAAAATTCTAAATACCTTGCAAACCACCCAGAGAGTGCTCTCAGCATTATAGAGTGATATACAAGTGTAATTGTTGTTGCTATTTGCTATTAAGAAAATTTCCAGATTCCCCCAACCAGTTAGGCTAGAAAGAGACTGAAAATGGCATAGATGCAGAAAAAAAACCCGGTCTCTTTGCTAATTGCTAATTACTTCCTGGACACCTAAGGTTTCATATTGTTGGCATTGCTCGCATTGGTGTGGAATTGAGAAAAGGTGACAGTACTGAAGAGATATTAATAGAATTAGAGGAGTGAGGTGGATAATCACTGCCCATCAGCAGAAAGAAAGGAAATGGATTTTGGCATCTTAACATTTTATAGGTAGCAAGAATCTGTAAGCCTTTTTAGCCCAACTTCCTTCCTGCCTTAGGAATTACAATGGAAAGCTTGACAAGATTGTACCTTTGGATTAGAGTTGCCTGAATCCTGAAGCAACGTGGTATTTCCATCATATAAGAAAATCTGCACATATTCATTACATACAGCTCTGGCCAGGTTATCCTGCAATTGTAATAGAGTAGACCCTACTGCCAGTGACTCAACGTCAAGTGTCATGGGGCAGTTAATTAATGTGACAACCTAGAGGACTAACAGCTTTGGGTGGCAAAGACCACAGGGAAGAGTGATGGCCCCCAAGTAAATTAAATCCCCCTTGAATCCATCTTGGTGAGGGTGAGAATGGGTTAACAGCGGAGTTTTACAAGGATTTTATGCCCTGGATTGTCCCGAGGTTACACAAATTATATAATGGGATATTAGAGGGAGATGCAACTCCAGATTCCTGGAATAGATCAGTAATTGCTTTGATTCCCAAGCCGGGTAAAAATCTAGAAAAAATTGAATCTTATAGACCAATATCCCTGATCAATCACGACGCAAAAATATTTACAACGATATTAGCAAACAGATTAAATAGTTTCATAGCCAATTATATCAAGGAGGACCAAGCTGGGTTTGTAAAGAATAGACACATGTCGGATCTTATAAGAAGAGTAGTGGACATACTGGACTTAGCCGAAAAAAGGAAGGAAAAGGTAGGTTTTTTAGCATTAGATATTTTCAAAGCTTTTGACTTCTTGCAATGGAGAACGATCCATGAGATGATCAAACTATATGGATTTGGAGAAAAATTCCAAGGTATTATTAGAAAGTTATATAAACAAGGATCGGCAAGGGTTAAATTTAATGAGAGTTATACAAGTGACATAAGGCTAGAAGCGGGTACGAGACAGGGCTGTCCGTTGTCACCATTGCTGTTTATCATGGCTATGGAATTTTTGGCAAACACAATTCGTCAAGATGAAGAAATAATTGAAGGGACTAAAGTAAGTCTACGCAGATGACACGCTAATAACGGTGAAGCATCCAACAAAAATTATTTTTAAGATAAATAAGTATTTGAAAGATTTTGAGGAAGTAATGGGACTAAAAGTTAATTGGGATAAAACAGAAATGATTTTAATCAATGGAAATAAAGCGGACAAAGAATTAATAAAACGGAACCATAACGTACAGATCACACAGAAAATGAGATATTTAGGGGTAATGCTATCAAATAAAACTGGGGAACTTAAAGGCCTGAACTATGGCAGACAAAAGAAGGAGATAGAAAAGAAAATACTACAGTACAATAAATTAAATCTGTCATGGTTTGGTAGAATAGCTCTATGTAAAATGATGCTGTTGCCTAAATTGAATTTTTTGTTTGATGTTTTACCGTTAAAACACACAGACAAGGAGTTGAACGAGTATCAAAATATGATTAACAGGTACTGCAATGGAAATCGAGGAGCTAGAATAACTAAGTTGTTGTGGTATGTTGCACAAAAAGAGGGAGGATTGGGTATTCCAAACATTACTAAATATTATAGAGCTTTCCAAATAAGAAATATCATAAAAATATTAATTAGAGAAGAAACAGTGTGGGAAAAAATTGAAAGGAAATACTTTTTGAAGTTTGGCAAGGCACAGTTTTTATGGGAAGGGAATGAAAAAAGAAAAAAGAAGGCTCAGGGATTGATGTTAAATTCAACAATAGAGACATGGAGTAGAGTGAGAAAAGAACTTACTTTAGGAATTTCACCGATTTTAGAGGTGGAAGATTTTCAGAATTTTCCAATAAAAATTGATAAAAAGATCAGGGACATATTGGTGGAAAAGAAAGTAAAATTACTGAAAGATTGGGTCAATACTTGCAGAGATCAAGAAAAAAGGCGTGAGCTGTATTTGCAATTGCAATTGGATTGGTTTAAGATCCTTCAGATAAACAATTGGAACAAGACATTTTTATGGGAAGACGGTTTAAATAGAGACTGCACGGAATTCGAGGTACTTTTGATTAGAGTTAGAAATGGAGAAATGGGAATCAAGGGAATAGTAAGCAAAATTTATAAAATTCTGAATAAGAGTCAAAAAATACAAGAGGTGTTGAGACAAAGCTGGGAACAAGAATTAGATATAAGGATAACAGAAACAAAATGGCAGAAGATGTGGAAAAGAAGAATAATGAGGACTATGTCGGTTAGAGTTAAAGAGCATAATCATAAAATAATCTGGAGATGGTACAGGACCCCAGTTGGCTTGCATCGAATGTATAGTAATTTGAGTGATACATGTTGGAGGTGTAAAAAAATAAGGGGAACATATGAACACATGTGGTGTAGCTGTGAATCTTTAAAAGGGTTTTGGGAAAGAATCGAAAAAGAAATAAAGAATATATTAAATATGCAAGTCAAACTGGGGTCAGATACAATTTTGCTAACCGACATAGATGAATACGACATGAATAAGGACAATAAAGAATTTTTGGCCACAATGTTGACAGTTGCAAGACAATGTATAGCTAAAATTGGAAAAGTAATGAAAAGATAAGTACCCAAGATTGGTACAAGCAAATGTGGGATTTGGCCCTTAATGAAAAACTTACTTGGGAGTTAAATTGCAGAAAAGGAAAAGCGCAAAGTAACAATTTCTGGAGGATTTGGGAACCTTTTATAAGTTATACTTTGGAAAAAAAAAGGCATACTCCCTGTACAAGATCAGAATGACTTTTGGAAACTGTGAAGATATAGATCCCCCCGGACATTGTATATAGCACAAGGGTGATGTCAATGATGCAATTGAAAATAATGTGGAGAAGATTATGTTCCAAGAAATGTGGTTAATGTAATATTGTTATTCAGAGAAATTTGATATATGATCTTCATAATTTCATGTATTTTTGAAATTGTCTTGTTTTGTATTTTTGTATTTTTTTAAATACCTAATAAAAAATTAAAAAAAAAAAGAATCCATCTTGATGGAGGGCAGCAGCTTCATCCATCCTGGTCTGGGGCTGAGGAGGACTTTGTATGCTAAAAGGGCTCAGAACCAGAAAGTGACTTATGGAACTGGATCAGTGGTACGGATGCCATGCTGCAATGTGGAAGGCAAATGAAAGGCCACTGCTCTATATTCTCAGGGCAGCCTTCATGGCTGAATGCCATGATGATCACCAATACTCAGATTCATATATGGCAGAACAAGAAGATTCATTACATCATTTGCTGACAAATTCACTGATATATAACTGTCATGGAATCCCGGGATTTCCAATTTGTGCTAGTAGACCCTAGTTCTAGAGGTAGTACAAGTGCTCACTAACAAAGCACCTCACCAAACTGCAAATTCCAGGATGTCATGGTTGAATCCATGTTGTAATAGTTTCATGGGTTGAAATTGAAATTACATTATTAGTCAGACGAACGTGGTGTTTATCAAGAGCCTAAATGTTGGGGACAGAACCAAAATTGCAATAGATCTCCTTGTAAATCTGGTTAATCTTGATATTCAAAGCTGATGTTGCATTTCTATTCCAACCATTAAATGATAAGGTTCCTCTCCAGGATATAGGAATAGGGCACCCTATTGGATTTGGCCAGAAGTCATGTTTCAGAATTAGTCCTGTTGGATAGCTCAGAGGTTGGGAGCTTGATTCCCCACTGGGCCTCTTTGACAGGGGTTGGACTTGATGATTAATAGGGTCCCTTCCAACTTTGTGGTTTCTAAGCTGATGATGAAGAAGAAAAGTAGTAGCTACCAGAATTATAAAATGTCCTCATATATGGAATGCAAAGAACTTGTCTCTGAATCTAGCTGTCTGGATTTAGCTAGAATATGGAAGTGCAGACACCCCGTATTATATAACTAAGCCATGTAAGCAGAGCTTCTTAGAGGTAATGAGTATGTTCTAACCAAGCAAGAGAATTGCTGTAATGTGGATTTCTACCACAAAAAAGTAGTGTGATTAGTGTATGTTTGAGAAACCTTTTGCATCAAGTAATGTGTTGCCTCAGAGGGAATGAGTCATATAAGTGCCATTACCACATAATAAGACATCGTATTGTTCAAGGAAGATGTATTTGTCACATGATGGATGACATCTCAGCAGTTCAACATAGCATGGGACAAATTTTGTAACTCATACAACAATCTGTAAAGCAATAGTAAAGCCAGACTCATTAACCCACTGAAGTAGATTCTCTTTATTCTCTCTCTCTCTCTCACCCACACACCCACACCCATTCCTTTTAGAAGTCTTGTTTTCAAGCTAATTGTGTCCTCAAAATTAAAATGTTCAAAATATGTTACATTCTGAATTTGATATGCCATAATGACTAAAAAAACCCTTTGCTCTGAAAATTATGGAACATAATAGGGAAAAGCAAAGGAAACCAGTTAAATTTGCAGAGGCTTTCCTGAAAAATTTGTAATGTTGGAATCTGGTATTTTCATTTCTATTTACTTTTTCATAACGTCATTAATCCCCCTTTTTCAGACAATGCCTTTATACACAATGCTCCAAACCTTGTTGTTTAGTGTAATAAATTGCACTACAGCAGGCCCACTGAAGCAATGGGGATTTAGTAAGTTAATACCTTTGTAGGCTTAATTGATACAAATACCAGAAAGCCACATCTTTTCACCACCTTTTGGACACTCCCCCTCCAAACTGGCTGTCATAAAGTAAAATTGAAACCAGTGTTTTAAGCAAAAGTTTGGTATCATAGTGACATTATGCTAAGAAGATCATTCTCTAAGTGTCAATGAGCATGAGAGATGACCACTAAAGTTAAAAATGTTTACTGGTAAAGCTTCTGCTGTATCCAAATCTGAATATTGGCTATCCTCATGGTGAGCAGCCATGAAGACTGTCCTGAGAATAAAATGCATTGGCCATGATTGTTAAATTGATATCAAGCAGTTCCAGCTAGTCCTTAAGAAGAATGCATATTCCCAATAATTGACCCATTCTCCCTTCCATTTCCCCCTTTCCTCAGGGATATATAACCCCACTAACCAGACTACAAATGAACCCTCTGTTTATTTTTCAACAAAAAAACACACACACACACAAATCTATGCAAGATATGGAGGTGAGAAATTGAGCTAAACTTAATATCTAGTCTAACCTTGTTAGAAGAAACAAAAACAAAAAGAAGCATGCAAACTTGGATGTCCTTTTATGGAATCTGACGGATGTACAGATGGCAATTAAAACAAAACAACCGCAACCTGCCACAGAACCATGGAAGAATGTGGTGTACAGTGTTTCATTTGATAAAATGTAATTTACTGTATTTGTCGCTTTTCCTTAACCATGAAGAAATTACATTTGTGTTAATAGGTGTAACTTTTTATTGTTGTTTTGGAGTGTAGTCTTGTAGGAAGAGGTTGTTTAATTCATCTAATTAAAAAATAACATGGTGATAGAAGAAGCAAAGTTGTCAAATCAAATCTTAACAGGAATCATATCGAGGAGGAAGCTTTTTCTTCATCATTGTAATAAAAGGCATCACAGAGGAGGCTGAATTTATCAAAGCAGAAAGTTCCACATCCCACCTAATTTCTAATGTTAGATACCGTACTTAGCACACACACTCTATAGCAGGGGTTGGCAACCTAAGGCCCGTGGGCCGGATACAGCCCATGGTGTCAAATCATCTGACCCCCTGACTGGTGATCCTCCTGGCTGTAAATGCTGCTGTAAAAGGCGTCCACGACTGTCATAAACGTGACCCGGCCCCTGACTTTAAAAGGTTGCCGACCCCTGTTGTAAATGGGTCATGCTCCCTCAGACAGCTGAGGGGGCCAGACTGGTGATCCTCCCGGCTGTAAATGCTGCTGTAAAAGGCGTCCACGACTGTCATAAATGTGACCCGGCCACTGACTTTAAAAGGTTGCCGACTCCTGCTCTAGAGTAATTCAAAGACAAAAGAATGCTAAGAATCAACAAAGGTAGGGTTTGGGAATGTTTGACCTTCCAGGTGTTTTGGACTCAGGATCCCAGAAGACCCTGCTAATATGGCCAGGAATTCTGGGTTTATGGTCCACACCCCTAGCAGAGTACCAAAGGTTTTCTACCTTTCCATGAGAGGAAGGAATGAACAGACTTGCAGGTATTCCATGATTTGGGGGTAGTTAAAAAAAAAAAATCTTAACTTGAGATAAGAATCCAAAAGAATTTAATGAAGATTGAATATGTCAGTTGACATGGAATGGATTGCACTGTTTCTCAACCTTCGGTCCACAAATGTACTTTGACTTCAATTGCCAGAAGTCCAAGTCTGTACACCTGCTAATTGGGGCTCCTGGGAATTGAAGTGCAAGAACATCTGGGGACCCAAGCTTGAGAAACCCTAGACTGGAGTTTCCTGGAAGACAACACAGCTGTCTTGTTGGACTCTTGTATAAGATTATTTATTTATTTATTTATTATTTATTTATTAGTTCAAATTTATATTGCCGCCCACTCGCCGTGGCAACTCAGGGCGGCTTACAGACAATACATTACATTACATTACAATATGTTGGGGTGGGCACAGGGGAAGGAGCGGCAAGGTCCTCATCCTGCCCTGGCACTCCACATTGCAACTTCCTTTTTAAAAATCTAATTTTTAATATATGTTTGGCATATTCCCTCCCTGGGATGGTCAGACCATTCAAACTGGGGGCTTGCCAAGGACACCCTTGACAGAGTCATTGCTTCCCACATGCCCCAGCCCCAGCAATGTTGCTTGGTGAATGGAGAACTGCAGGCACACCTAACAAAAGGGGAAATTAGGATTGTTGTGTAAACCTCCCTGCTACCCAACCAATGCTCCTATCTTCATAGTATCAGAATAGGAGGAGACTCAAGGCAATGCTGAAAAGAGGTAGTAAAGAAACATCTTAGTAAATTTGTGATTTATTCTTAAACCACACTTTCTGCATTCCCTGGCCTCTGGAAGAGATAACTATAGACTCAAAGCAATCTGATTCCACCTCATTTACTGGCTCTGTGAGATTCTGCTGGGTTTACTTAACAACACAATCAGTAAGGCTGATGGGCAGTTCTGTGTTAGTGGTGGAAACTAGATAGTGTTGTGTAAGCAGTTTCACCATGAAGAACACAGCTGCCGATGATCTCTAATGGCAGAAAACCAATTTCTGGTGATTGCAGAAATGAATTAATAATGTTCTTGATGACCAATTAGGACAGTCAAAGAGGATGCTTTCAATGATGTTGCCTTTCACATTTGCTTTCCGATTTAATTCCCCACTCAGCTACAGAGTTATAATCTCACACTAATGTTGTTACCTGACTGTGCAATCCTGGACATATATATTTAGCTAGGAATAAACTTCACTAATCTGGCCAGATTATCCTGCTATGGTAATAGACTAGACCATACTGCCAGCGACTCAACGCCAAGTGTCAGGCAGCGGTTAACTAACCTGACAACCCTGAGGACTAATGGTCTTGGGTGGTGAAGTCAACAGGGAAAGGTGATGGTCCCCAAGTGGATTAAATCCCACTTGAATCCATATTGATGGAGGGCAGCAGCTTCATTCATCCTGGCCTGGGGCTGAGGAGGGCTTTGTGTGCCAAAAGTGTTCAGGACCAGAAAGTGACTCATGGAACTGGATCAGTGGTACTGGAGTCACACTGCAAATCAGAAGGCTTTCCGATTTAAGACACAGCATAAACAGAGGGTTCATTTGTAGTCTGGTTGGGTTATATATCCCTGAGGAAAGGGGGAAATGGAAGGGAGAATGGGTTAATTATTGGGAATATGCATTCTTCTTAAGGACTAGCTTGAACTGCTTGATATCAATTTAACAATCATGGCTCCATCCATGGGATGCCAGCTGAGGTATTTAGCCTATTTTGCTGTACTTCAGGGCAACACACTAGACAGCATCAAAGCTCTCCAGAAAAGAATTCTAAGTCCTTCATTAAACTAAAATCCCAGGATTCCACAGGCTGGGTCCATGGCATTTAAAATGGCACCACAATACTGTAATTGTATAATCCAGATGGTCTGCCAAAGTGTTTCAGTTCATATCATGTCTTTCTTTTGCTGCTTATCCCCTCTCTTTGTTTTTGTGCTTTGTGGACGGTAAAGCATGCAGGCAAACTGCTGATTTTAATTTTTTTGTGCTGCAATTTAGGAATTTTGAATAAAACAAATTAAGTATGTTTAAAATAAAACAAACAATAAGAAGTGGTGTTTTCCTAGCAATTCTTCTCTCCTACCCAACGTCTAAAGAAGGCCTTGCTGATTTCCAGATGTAAATGCAGAAGGCACCATGGCAATGAATTAAATTGCTCTTTTGGAAGCTACCCAGTACTGTTCCATTCTAATGAAAGTCTATAAATCATTCTATCTTAGCAGTAGTTGTAATAATGGATATAGTCAAAAGAGTTCAGTCAGCAAACTGACTTGGAACTGAGCGACAAAGCAAAATACAGTTATGTGATTATGCAATGATATGGCTGCCTTTTGGCACATTATGCACTCTTTGTGAGACACAAACCATCTATTTATTAAAATAAGTTATGGACAGTGGCCATAATCCAGAGGAGAAACTGCGCAATGATGAAACATATAGCATGGCCTTGCTTTTCTCCATATAGTGCAGGGGTTCTCAACCTATGGCCCACAGGCTGGACCTGGCCCATGGCACCATTTCATGTGGCCTGCGTTGCTGCTGTCGCTACTGCCACCAGAAGTGGACACATTTACAACAGCTGCAGATGCATTTTATGGCTGCATCCATAGGTTGAGAACCCCCATCCTAGATAGCTCAACAATCCATCATAGTGAATGGATTAAACAGGTCAAACCATTCTAGCTCTATGATAAGAACCTAGAAGGGGAAACTAAAACACAATAATGAAAACTTGACAACATTAATTAATAGGAGCAAATTTGAATGTCACTATTATATACATGGATAGGGGGAGAGTGGTAAGCACAAATTACTTCTTTGTAGCTCAGGTCATCTGACATCACTTCTCAGCCTTTTGGCTAAGATCAAGTATAGTATCCAGTGGTGGGATGTCAAAATTTTTACTACTCCACCGTGACATCATCACAGTGTGGGCGGAGCTAACGGCATGACATCATGATGTCATGGGTGGGGCCAAAGGAAATAAAATAAAATAATAAAGTAAAATAAAAAATAAGCACACACACACGCACCTCAATCCACCCACCCACAACACAAACCCATAAATAAAATAAATAAATAAGTAAATAAATATATCTTATATTAAAATACACCCCCCACCACCCCAAACATAAATCAACCTACCCACCCCAAACACAAACCCGTCACTTACCTGTTAATATAAGTGCCTGGGCAGTACCATGTTGCAAGATGGATATGGTCATCATACTGGTTCTCTAGGATAATATGCCTTAATGTAAACGCTAAACAGCTGTACCTCCTTAAGTGTTCTTTAATTGGAACAGCAATTGGAACAGCACAGGTGTAGCTTATTGATGAGGTAACCCCAAGTCTTTGCTTAAAAACCCCAAGCCAGGCCTGCTGGCCGCCAGGCCTTTTTAGGAACTGTGGTAGTACATCAATATAGGTAAAGGTATTAAATACACATTAAAATACACACAGACACACCACATCCAAAGGTGAGTCACTTACCCTGGGGAGCAGGCTATAGGGAGCTTCAGTCTAGCAGCTTCTCTTCCTCCTCCCCACTTGGGAGGACAGCAAGGAGGCTGTGCATACGTGCCATGCACTAGGCATGCATTCACACCAAATGCTTGGCACGCATATCCAGTGAAAAGGTAAGCCCCGAAGGTGGTTCCCCCCCAAAGTTGCTACTGGTTCTCTGGGACACTGGGAAAAGTTACTACCGGTTCTGGCGAACTGGTGATAACCTGTTACATCCCATCACTGATAGTATCTGTTCGTTGTCTGGCTGGATATCCCACTACAGTAATGAAGTGGACCGTACAGCCAGCAACTCAGTGGTGAGTGTTAGTTGGTGGTAAATAACTTGACTCCCTAAAGTAGCCAACAGCTATGGGTGTATGAGCCCCTTTAGGTGGGGTGATGGCCCCCTCTATGGAGGAAATGCCACTAGAAGCCATCATATTGGGTCCAACGGCAAAATGAATGGAGGAGAAACCACTTCCCTATTCTGATTCCCAATGGTCATGGAGGGGTAAGAGACATGCCAGATAGACTAGGTATGAAGGCATGCCTTGTTAATATCCTTAAGATATCCTCAAGGCTGTGGCAGTCTATTGCAGCCCCAGTGTTAAATCCTGCATGTCTTGTTTCATATGTGCCGCACGAGATGGCTCCATAATCACAGTGTATGGGTCACTTCCTGGCAACCTGGGATCCACCTTAAACAAATCCATGCTAGTGGCACTTTTCATGGATTTCCAGGAAAAATGTATACTCGGATATGAGTAGCAGCTGCTGTCACTGACATCTGACATAGTATGATCAGCCTGTAATTCCCAGAACACAATTTTGCATCAAATTGTGCAAATTAGGAAGAACTTTAAGAGAATAGGAAACTTTTGTCTTGCTCTCACCTGCAGACAAGGGATCTTGAGGGGCTTAACATTTATCACCAAGGTGTCTTGTCAAAGTAAGACAGAGGGAAGAATTTACCAAATAGTCTTTATATTTTTAGCTGGAATCCAATAGTTTGTATACTGAAGAACGAGTCTATATTATGTGTGACATATCTGTAGCTCTTTTGTGCTCACCACGAAAACCATGAGTTTGAATTGTGAGCCAGCTTCTTCATTACTTGAATTAGAGGATGATTACTGACAGCTCATTTGAAAGGGCATGCCAAGGAAGAAACAATTATTCCTCCTGGTTCTGAAAAGAGACCCCTGGAAATTGCTCGATATGGAAATTTGTACAGTAACCTATCTTTGCCCAGTTTACATATGGAACTCTATTTCAGGTTGCACCTAGTCTAATGTCATCTGCACCCTCTAGGAAAATTTAAACGGCAAGCCAAATCCTTCAGTCAGCAATTCCGTGGTTTTGAAGAATAATAATTAGCAATGCTTCTATGATAATAGAGTCTAAAAGCACAGGCTAGAAGGCAAATATTTCTTAGTGTGTTCCACGGGAACAAAAATACGTACAGTAGACAAGTGTTCTTTAGGAAGGATTTCAATAACAATGATGATTTCCCCACAAAAAAGATAGCTCCTTTTTGGGGAAATCCTCTTGCCACGCTTGCTGGGCTGTCTCCCCTGTCTTCATATGAGAAGAGCATGCTAGTCTCCAAGCAGAATACCTTACTAGGGGAAAAGAGTACAGTAATACCTCGGATAACATTAGTATCGGATAACACTAAAATCGCATAACATTAAGCAATCGGGGGGGGGGGGAGAATTGCATCGGATAACATTAAGATCCTATGGGATGCATCGGATAACAACCGCTAAAGCCTGTGTGGTTACAATGTATCTCTATGGATCCCATAGGATTTTAACATGCATCGGATAACACTAAAAATTGGATAACACCAAGACTTGTGGAACCAGGTTTTAACGTTATCCGAGGTTTTACTGTACCTAGATACAGTGATGGCACTCCAGCTGTTCTTGAACTTCATTTCCCAGAAGTCCTGATCATCAGGAGTGTTGACTTGGGCTTCTGGGAACTGAAGTCCAAGAATACTTCGAATGCCAAGGTTGGCCATCACTGATTAGAAGGAAGACATGATGAGGAACATATGCAGGGTGGGATGGAAGGAGTGGATCCAGGGAAGAAAAAAGATGTGGTTTGTGGACAGAAGCTTGGGACGAGCTGCTACTGGTATTCAGTGCCTCGATGGAAGAATCCCTGAATGCCTTCTGGGATTCTTGAGCTGACAAATGGAGGAGCCAGGTCCTGACATGAATGCCCTCAGCATGCCCACCTTCAGCTCTCCTTACACAAGAGCAAAACCAAATTAAAAAATGGAGGAAGGAGCTAATTGAACAAGGAATAACATTAAATATGGATATAGCTGAGGAACTCAACCTCCCCTACGTCACTTGGAGGACCCTGAATAGGCTGAAGGTTGGAGTCCCTAAGTGCAGGACCAACATGCTCAACTGGAGACTGCTGGCAGACAACAACACACAGTGTGAATGAGGAGAGACAGAGTCCTGCTCATTTACTGGTCTGCCAATTGCTGCCAGAGGCATGCACCGATGAGGACTTGAGTTTGGATAATGACAAAGCAAAGAAAGTGGCTTCATTTTGGCAGTCCAAAAGAAGAAGAAGAAGACCCCTGGAACTGATGGGCTACTGACCAGAGGGCAGTCACCCACGTGGACTCAACTCCATATAGAGAGGTTTTCTCACCAAATCGCCACTAACTCCATGAGCTTACTTTAGTTCAACTTTCTGTGTTGAGCAGCAGGATTTCAGCCAAAACATCACTTGGTCTGGAGCTGTGGTTCCCAATTTGGCCATGCCCCAACTAAGAATCTTTAAAATCCAGACAGCACAACCCCTGAGACATATAATTCTTATTATTCAAAAAGTGAACTCCCATTCATGTGGAGGAAGCTAAAATTCCATTAACTCGGTCTAAACAAGCTTCCACCCCCCCACACACACATCAAATTGCCCACCTCTGGGGCATGCGGCCCATGTTGGGAGCCTTGGGGTTGGAATATTGCTTTGGAAATCTTACCATGACAGCAGAAAAATTGGCCACACCACCTGCGGTGACTGCTCCTCTCTCAGTTTACTCAGGTTATGGTGGAGGCCTCTCCCTATCAAAACACCAAGAAGCCTGTTGTTCAACATGCTTCTCTAAGATTTGTGCCTGGCAAGACATCATGCCACACGTGACGAAGAGATTTTGGATCTTGAAAGCTTGCATTGTTTTAATTTTTCAGTGATCCGGTAAAGGTATCGCCTCAATCCTGCATTTTTTTTTTTTGCAATTCTGTAATTCCTCCATCAGGGACTGTTAGACACCCTTGGAAGGGTGTTTGTTAACTGAAGAGTTCAGTCCCAGTTTTGTTGTTCAGTCGCACAGTCGATTCCAACCCTTTGCGTTCTCATGGACCACTGTCTGCCAGGCACTCCTGTCCTCCACCATCCCCCTCAACTCGCTCAGCTCTGTGCCCATTGTGTCCACAATATCATCTAGCCATCTCGTTTTTGGCCGCCCCCTTCTTTTTTTGCCCTCCACCCTTCCCAGCATCAAGGCTTTCTGAAACAAATGCTCTCTTCTCATCTGATGTCCAAAGTACTTTAGCTTCATCTTTACTATTTGCCCTTCTAAGGAGCAGTCAGGGTTGATTTCTTCTAAGATTGACCTATTTGTTCTCCTTGCTGTCCAGGGGACTTTCAAAACTCTCCTCCAACACCACATCTCAAAGGCATCTATTCTTCTGCGCTCAGCTTTCCTAATGGTCCAGCTCTCACAACCATACATTGTCACAGGGAATACCATTGCTTTGACTATACGGATTTTTGTTTGCAATTTGATATCTCTGCTTTTCACGATGCTCCCCAGGTTTCTCATAGCTTGTTTCCCAGGAATCCGTCACCTTTTTATTTCATGTCTGCAATCACCATCTGCAGTAAGCTTTGATCCAGTAGAAACCAACAAACACTTCAGCTAGTGAGTAAACCTAAACCTCAGAGAAGGGGGTGGATGAATGAGTGAGGGTGAAAGAAACCACTACTGGAGAGATGGAGTGACACTAAGGCTAGGAAATATCTTTGTCTTCAGTCTACTGACTTGGTAGGCTTGACTAAAATAGAAAAACCTTACAAGGGCATTCTTGCTCTGCTGCGTCAATGAAACTAAAGCTAGATAAGCTTTTCCAGGTATCCCGCCCTCTACAAAAGACAGGTAGGGCATACACACTATTATATTTCATTTCCTTTCAAATATATTCCTATAGTCATTACAGCAGCTAAGGGATTTTGCAGATGTCTAGCAGGATTGATTAGCAGAATTTTGAAAGAATATCTATTCATAATTAGTTCAATTTTTGAATATGAGAGGCATAACTACATGACTCTAATGTTTATAATTTAACAGATGGTTTTCTTTCTTTCTTTCTTTCTTTCTTTCTTTCTTTCTTTCTTTCTTTCTTTCTTTCTTTCTATCCAGATCAATCATTGGAATGCCAAAATGAAGCCACTTTCTTGGCTTTGTTGTAGTCAAAATTAAATTTTTGTTGGTACATATTTATGGTAGTAATTGGCAGAACAGTAAATTAGCCTGATTCTCTATCTCTCCACATTCACACACAGTGTGTTGTTGTATGCCAACAGTTTATTGAATAAGTGGAAAATTGTTGAGTACACTGTAAACTATTAAACAAACAAACAAACAAATAACAATGACCTCGGCCCAGGGAGAAGCTGGTTAAAGAAAAAGTAGTAGTGTATTGGGAGAGAAGTGAGTCCTGGTGTTGAACTGAAGGGAAGGGGTACACAGAAAGAGCCTCCTCAAAAATTGTGGTACTGTTTTTTTGAACCACAATAGGGTATACTCTGGTAACATCAACCTTGTGTTGCCAGCTAATGTTTCTCGCAGTAGGTCATAATGAAAAAAATCACATAGCAAACAGCCTCGTTATATGAGGTTTCACTGTATGTTCGAAAGCAAGAAATTAGAAGTAGATAAATAGGGACCACTTTGGTGGGAAGGTAAACAGCATCAAGCTATGCCTGCCACATGTCTACAGAAACATCTGCAGACAGACAATGCTGGCTCTTGGCTATAAACAGAGATGAGTACTGAACCCTAGAATTGGATACAACTGGCTTTTGAGCAAGGGTGACTTTTACCTATATGTGATTGTGCTGACTGGATCATTCAGTGGTTTAGATATCTGGGTGTAGAACCAGAGGTTGGGAGTTTGATTTCCCACTGCGCCTCCCAGGAGAAGAATCACCCTGTGTATTCCTCACCTAGATAACCTCCGAAAGAGTTGCCATAGGTCGGAATTGACTTGGCAGCATGTAAGTATTATATGTACAGTAATTCTAAAATGAATGAAGTAAATCAGTATAAAATTTCACCTAATTTCTTGGCAGAGGAAAATAAGTTTGAACTTGTTCCACTCTGGAGAACATTCAATTTGTTATTGCCATAAATCAGGAAGAAGGAGTTTTCTTAGAAAAAGAGAAACAGATTCCTAGGAAATGATCTGATGCTGTAATGATGTCAGAAGTATAGGAGTCGAATATGAAGTAAATCTGGAAAATGCTAAGTGAGATTAAAGACTTCTCTCCTGAAGAGTATGCTCTAAATTTGTAACACAGCTGTGGTCAATATCCTCCTATTTCACAATTCCGAGCTGAAAACAGTATTAGAAAACTACATAAATTTCCCCCCACTGCTTTCTTGTTCAGAATATACATTCTTCTTCTTTCGTGTCCTGATCAAACACTGGACGGCCAAAATGAAGCCACTTTCTTGGCTTTGTCTTTGGCCAAACATAAGTGCCACTGGTGTATGTTTCTAGCAGTAGTTGGCAGACCACTGAATGAGCCGGCTTCTGTATCTCTCCACTTTCACATCACATGTGCCAGCAGCCCCCACTTGAGCACGTTGGTCTTAAATTTAGGCACTCTAACCCTCAGCCTATTCAGGGTCCTCCAAGAGATGTAGGGAAGGTTGAGTTCCTCAGCCATCTCCTCCTGGCCCTTGTTGTTCCTTGCCCAGTGAGCTCCTTCCTCCATCTTCTAATTTGGTTTTGATCTTGCGTACCCTCAAGAACATCTGTCCGTCCCACTAGAGCGGATCGGAGAGGCTCTCTGGTCGTACCTTCAGCTAGAGAGGCTCATCTCTCTAGCACAAGAAGGAGGGCCTTTTCTGTGTCCGCTCCAGCCTTATGGAACCTCCTACCAACAGAGTTACGTCTCCAGACAGAGTTGCTGCCCTTTAGGAAAGGAGTGAAGACATGGCCGGCGGGGAATGTAAGGGCGGCCAACCGTCCCGCATTCTGCGGGGCAATTCCATTTAGGGAGGGGGTAGTTCGACTTACCCTCCGTTCGAAAATCCTCCCGACCTCTCCCGTTGCGTCACGGACGCACCTGTTTCCCCTCTGCCCTGCAGGCAGTTAAAGGGAAACGGAGCCGAAAAGGCTCCAATGAACTGCGCCTGCGCAGAGACCAAATCTGGCGCCAGATTGGGTCTCTGTGCAGGCGCGGTTCATTGGAGCCTTTTCGGCTCCGTTTCCCTTTAACTGCCTGCAGGGCAGAGGGGAAACAGGTGCGTCTGTGATGCAACGGGAGAGGTCGGGAGGATTTTCGAACGGAGGGTAAGTCGAACTACCCCCACCCTAAATGGAATTGCCCCGTAGAACGCGGGACGGTTGGCCGCCCTAGGAGTGGGCCAGATGGCCAACTCGCTTGCCTGGCTCGTTTAAATATCCCACCTCTCTCCTCTGTGCTTTTAAGGTGAATTTTAATTTTTATGTATGTGTTTTTAGTTGTGAAGCTGTCCTGAATCTTCGGAGGAGGGCAGGGTACAAATGAAAGAAATAATAAATAAATAAATAAAATGTTTGTTCTTGCCATAAAGCTCTTCCTGGATCTGAACCGGTAGACTTGAGGCACATATCCATCCATAGAATTTCGAAGGTCATTCTCTTGCTTAGTTCTCCCGGCAAACTGATCACATGGCATGTACAAAGTATTATAATTTTATAAATAAGCAAGTGCAACAAGTTTTTCTCCAAAGATGGTGTGAAATAGAGAAATTAGTCAACCCAGCAAACTCTATGGAAAAAGCTGAATAAGCACACTTAACAAATCGCTAGAAATCACTCAGCAAACTTTGAATGTATAATAATAATAATGATGATGATGATGATGATGATGATGATGATGATGATGATGATGATGATGATGATGATGATGATGATGATGATGATAATAATAATAATAATAATAATAATAATAATAATAATAATAATAATAATAATAATAATAATAATAATAATAATAATAATAATAATAATAATAATAATAATAATAATAATAATAATAATAATAATAATAAGCCACATCTAAGTCTTTCTTCTTCAATGTTGGAATGGCTCAACATCTCCCATACTAACCAGATTATTTATCAATCTGTTTAGCTATTTTCCCATTATGCATACCGTATATGCTTGAGTATAAACCGACCTGAATATAAGCCGAGGTACCTAACTTTCACCTGAAAACCCAGGAAAATAGATTGACCCATGTATAAGCCGAGGGTGGGGAAAGCAGCAGCAGCTAGTGAGTTTCAGTAATCAAAATGCATGAAAATATGGTAAAATTAATTAAATTGTTAGCACATCTCAATCCGATGCGGTCTTGGGATTCTCGTGGTCATTTACCCAAATATAAACCATTTCCCCTTTTTGGGGGCTCATTTTTGGGACTAAAAACCTAGGCTTATACTCGAGTATATACAGTATTCCTCATATCAGCTAATTTCCTGTTACAGGTATATTGCATTTTATCTATAGGGCCATGAATAACACTGCATCACAAAAAGTAAATATTGTCTGCTACTTGGTCTAATCCAAGTGTCCTATACTAAATCAAGGGCGCTGAATCCAAATCTGAAGTCCAATTCTGCCATCAGGACCTTAAGTTAGCAAATCTCACCCTCTTGGTCAGGTTCTTGCATTGATCACGTGGGGTATATTTGCCACAAATGTAACAAAAATTGTCCGGTTTATTAACACTGCTGTGGCTACTCTTCTTTAGCTCAAAATAGACTCACTATGGCCTAGCTGTACTATCCAATAAGATGGTTTCACACTAGAGACAAACTCTTGGTCCATCTCGCCTTATATACCGATTTCTGATCTCAGCCCACTGACTTGCCCAGACATGCCCAGCCGCTGCTGGAGCATGCATGCCACCAGGGGATGTGATTCAGCTGAGGCAGCAGCAGGCATAGTGGTAGCTGCAACTGTTATAATGTTCCCATGTAAAAATACATTACCCATTGACCAACCATTTGAACAGTTATAGCAGGCCTTAAAATCTGTATGTGATAGGCAAATTCTGAGTTCAGACTTGGAATCAGCACACTCGATATCATGTAAATCACATGTGTTATTCCCAGTAGCAAAATCGTTGTTGTGCAGTGATAGTCATAATTCTGTGTCTTTTAAGCCAATTCCTACTTATCGTGACAATTTTTAGGGGTTTCCAGTAGACAGTAATCAGAAATGGTTCAGTATTCCCATCCTCTGCTTAAGGTTACCACGTTAGCTTTCCACAGCTGGAGGCACAGTGGGGAATCAAACTCTCAACCTAGGGTTCCTCAGCCAGATATCTAACTCATTGAGCAACCAGCCAGTTTAGGGGCATGATCTCAGCCCTAAATTTAACTTCTCTGTTTGAGCTCAGTAGTATTGTGAAAATACCGAGGACATGACTCAAAACTCATGGATGGGTCAACGGTAGAGTTTTGTTTTGCCATTTCGTTCAGAAGTGTAAATAGACCGTGGAACTAAATTATGTATTATCCTGAATTTTCCGAGCTAAACAGTATAATTGTCATTTAAAATTAATTTCTGAACAGGAAGAGATTCGCCATTCTTTCTCAAACACAAATCAAATTGTGCTGAGCTGGTTGAATGCTGTCTATTTTTGGCCTATCAATGTGCTCCAAACCTTAACATCAGATTAGGGTCAATTTACACTAAGTCTGCTGTCAAACGGTTATGCAACTGAGTCAGAGGTAGGTCACTGTGTCCTTTTCTGTATGGCGAAAGCTTTCCAAGCTGAATCGCAGGGAGGGGGAACAGCAGGATAAGAGGTGGAATTGGGGGAGGGGGGATGAAAAAATGAAAGGCAGGGATTTAAGGACCAGAAACCTATGGCTGAAGAATAAAGAGAAATCCAAAGAGATATTGCACGCATAACCTGTAGAAAAATTGGTTTTGGACATTTAATGTCATAATAAGTAAAAACAGCAGTAGCAAACCCAAAACACAACCCAGAGCACATTAGAAATAGCATCAGTAACTAAACGCTTAATTACATGGTCAAATGCATCATGATTTAGTCCCCTTATTCAATGGGCGGATTTACAGGGGCTGCAGTGGCTCACTGGTTAAGAAGTTCGCCTTGTTAGCTGGAAGGCCGACTAGTCAGCAGTTTGAGACCCGAGTACTGTATGACAGAATGAGTGCCTGTCTCTGTCCCAGCTCCTGCCAGCCTAGCAGTTTGAAAGCAAGACATTGCAAGGAGATAAAAAGGGACCAATTTCAGTGAGAAAAGTGGGACACGAAAGAAGCTTCATTTGGGCGTCCCCAGAACGGAGTTTCTCCAGCAAAAAAATATTTTCAAGCTAGAATAATTTCTGACATAAAATAATTATTATGAGTGAATTTGAAGTAGTTTGTTTGCTGCCAGAAATATGCAAAGGCTGAACTGAATCCATCTGTGGCTTTTCAAATCTGTAGGGATAACACATCCACGTTATCCCACTATAATGGTGGGATATTTAAAAGAAAAATCTTAAGTAAAAGAATATGTGCAATGACTGCGTCACTACTCACAGACATGACCCCCTCCCTATCATTTTACACATTGAAACAACTGATTGCAGAACAAAAAGTTTGATCAACTCATTCCAGCTTGTAAAAAGCAATATTGTGCAATGCATTGAACAAGGACTGCAGGAACACCCTTCCCCACAATCTGACCCTAAGTGTCCCTAAGTTTTTTTTAAAAAAATAAACAGTGTATTAATATATCAGAATTGTGCTAGCCAGTTCTGCCTGAAGACAAAGGGAAGAGAAATGACAGAAAAGCAGGCTTTTAAAAACTTGTTCAGCTTTTAACTTTTAACATTAGCCCAGTAGGACTACAAGTTTGAGGAAACAGCTCCTTCCAACCATTAGATAATGTTCCTTATTGACTTTGATTTGGCTACATTCAGTGAATAAACTAAAATTTAACCCCAATTTCCTGATTGTGTGTGTGTGAGTGAACAGCTACATGATGCTGCCTGAAGAAGCGGTTCTGAATCATGAAAGCCCACATAATGTTTAAAAATATCGCCTTGTATATGTCATTATTATTATTATTATTATTATTATTATTATTATTATTATTATTATTATTATTATTATTATTATTATTATTATTATTATTATTATTATTATTATTATTATTTTGGGGGGAGATATATAGAGACTGCTGTGGCTTAGTGGTGATTAAGATGCCAAACTTCACAACCAGAAGGCTGGCAGGTCAACAGTTCGACATCTGAGTGCTGCATGATAGACTGAGCTTCCATCTCCCTGCTCCTGCCAACCTAGCAGTTAAAAAGCAAGAAATTGCAAGTACTGTACTGTAGAGAAATAGGTATCACTTCAGTGGGAAGGTAAACAGTGTTCTGTGTACTCTGGTGGCTAGTCATGCCTGCCACATGCCCACAGAAATTTATTTATTTATTATTTAGATTGATATGGCCGCCCACTTAGCGAAGTGACTCTGTGCACAGACAGCACTGGCTCTTTGGCTACAATTGGAGATGAGCACTGAACCCTAGAGTTGGATATGACTGGCTTTTTGAGCAAGGGCGACCTTTGCCTTTTACTAAGCAGTTGGGGGAAAAATTAATTATTTGCATTACAATTCACAGAACCTGTACTAGCTGAGCTAGTTGGAATGTTCTGAAACTGTCATGCAAAAAAGTAACTCAACTTAAAAAGAAATATCTAAACCAGTTTTGCTCTTAGATTATTACTGTATATACTCGAGTATAAGCCTAGTTTTTCACTCCCAAAAATGAGCCCCCAAAAGGGGAAATGGCTTATATTCGGGTCAATGACCACCAGGGTCCCAAGACCGCATCAGATTGAGATGTGCCAAAAATTTAACTAATTTCACCATATTTTCATGTACAGTAATACCTTGGATAACACTAAAATTTGGTACCACAAGTCTTGGTGTTATCCGATTTTTAGTGTTATCCGATGCATGTTAAAATCCTATGGGATGGATCGGATAACGTTAATGCTCCATAGAGATACATTGTAACTGCACAGGCTTTAGTGGTTGTTATCCAATCCATCCCATAGGATCTTAACGTTATTCGATCCAATTCTCCTCCCCAGATTACTTAACGTTATGCGATTTTAGCGTTATCCGAAGTAAACGTTAGCCGAGGTATTACTGTATTTTGATTATTGAAACTCACTAGCAGCTGCTGCATTTCCCATCCTTGGGTCAATCTATATTGCTGGGTTTTCAGGTCAAAATTAGGTACCTAGGGCCCACAACAACGGACAGAGGGGAGTTAGTTTGTGTTCTGCTATGTTTGTTTTGTGAGGTTGTATTTTATGATTTTACTGTACTGTTGCTGTTTTGACTGTAAGCCACCCTAAGTCACCTCGGCGAGTGAGTGGCAATATAAATTTGAATGAATGAATAAATAAATAAATACCTCGGCTTATATTCGGGTTGGCTTATACTTGAGTATATATAGTACTCAATGGCTCGTCTTTGGAGAGTTCAGCATGACTTAGGAAGATGTTGAGTATGCATAAAACACGCAGTCTTGATAGCAGAATGCATCAATTTAGATAAGCAATTTGTGCTTGTTTTACATTATGAAACAGCAAAAATTGAACTATTCTCGTCTAATGAGAGGGCTTAAAAAGAGCATGGACTTAAGGCATTAGTTAGCATTATACTGTGTAGCCATGGGAACTCTGAATCACTGTTCAAGGGTTGCATCCGATGAATAATGCATTCCCAGCTATTCACTTGGATTTCCTGTATGCTAGAATATTAACAATTTCCTCCACTTGGGATTTATCTTTGTCCTTTTCTAAATTTAACAGTAACACAAGCAAGCGTTCACATTGTGTTGCATTTGTCAACACAGCTTCTTTATTGTTTTGTATATTCAGAGCTCCCTATTTAAATTCATTCATTTATTTATTTTAAAAACTAACACCAAAAAACAAAACAAAAAAACAAAAAAACCAAACAAACACATACAAGCCCTCTGTTTATTAAAGTGTAGTCTGGCCAGGTTATCCTGCTATGGTAATAGAGTAGACCAGTGATGGCCAATCTTGGCACTCCAGCTGTTCTTGAACTTTAATTCCCAGAAGCCCTGATAAGCAGGAGTGATGACTTGGTCTTCTGGGAATTGACGTCCAACAACACCTGGAGTGCCAAGGTTTGCCATCACTGGAGTAGACCATACTGCTAGCGACTCAACAGAGATCTTCAGGCAGTGGTGAGTTAACCTGACAACCCTTTGGGTGCCAAAGTCCACAGGAGAGGGTGATGGTCCCCAAATGGATTTAATCCCACTTGAATCCATCTTAATGGAGGGCAGCAGCTTCATCAATACTAGCCTGGGGCTGAGGACTTTGTTTGCCAAAATGGTTCATCAAAGTGACTGGTGGAACTGGATCAGTGATACGGGGGTCTCACTGCGATGCAGAAGGCAAAAGGAAGACCACTGCATTATATTGCTCCCAGGACAGTCTTGTTGGCTGATTGCCATGACAATCTCCAATATTTGGTATCGTCTATGGCCAGTGGTGGGCAGCAAAAATTTTCACTACCACACCATGGACATCACCATGGACATCACTGCCACATCATGAGCGGAGCCTATGTTGTCAGCGATCTAGTCATGCCTGCCATATGGCCATGTATACATCCAGTGGTGAGATGAAGAAATTTTTACTACCCCACCGTGAAGTCATCACAGTGTGGGCGGAGCTAACATCATGATGTCATGATGTCATGGGCGGGGCCAAAGGAAAAAAAATGCAAAATATAAAATAAAATAAAGCACACACAAACACACCCCTCAACCCACCCACCCACCCACAACACAAATCCGTAAACAAACAAACAAACAAACAAATAAATAATACATTAAAATACACCCACCCACCCCAAACACAAATCAACCAGAGTTTTTAGACCAGAGCTTAAAGCTTATTGTGGCTAATCTTTCTCACACTAGGTCAGATGGAAGGAACTACAGAATTAACTCACCACAAGATGGCTTCATTTTGGCACTTTTCAACTTTTCAACAGTTGAAGAAGTTAGGTACTAAGTCTTTCCCTAACCAGTTCTCTAGGATAATATGCCTTAATGTAAATGTAAAGCAGCTGTACCTCCTTAAGGGTTCTCCAATTGGAACAGCACTTGGAACAGCACAGGTGTAGCTTATTGAAGAGGTAACTCCAAGACTTTGCTTAAAAACCCAGTGAAAAGGTAAGCCCTGAAGGTGGTTCCCCCCAAAAGCTGCTACCGGTTCTCTTGGACACTGGGAAAAGTTACTACCGGTTCTGGCGAACTAGTGAGAACCTGTGACATCCCATCACTGTATACATCTGCAAACACAGGGGCAGCATTGGCTCTTTGGCTGAAAATAGAGATGAGCACTGCACCCTAGAATCAGATATGACTGGCTTTTGAGCAAGGGAGACCTTGAACCACTTGCAGGGACAAAACCTGATGGGGCAGGACAGGGAGGTGGGCATGGCCATCCAATTTCACTCCCCCCCCCCGCCCAGAGCTCACCCAATTTTGCTACCTTCCCCTCCCGGGTGTGTGTGCGAACCTGTTGCTGCCCACTATTGGCTAAGGCACTTTAAGGAGAATGGAATACCACATGCCATCCAACTTACTTTTCTATCGGAGGCAAAATGTGGCTTTCCCCTTTTCTTGGCAGTAAAAGCAAGAACAATAAAAGAAGTTACTACAATTGCTGTTATTTTACAATATACAAACTCAATTTCCTGAGGGAGGGAGTCATCTCTTTTCTGTGTTACAATAGGGCTGGCTCTGCAATTTGGGAATTTAACATACAATACACTGTACTTGAACATTTTGCCAAAGATTGCTTCAAAATTGTTTTGAATGCGCATCAGTTGGAGGCCAGCGACTGCATGGATACACATCATTATTCCACACCTGTTTAGAGATAGTCACTTTCCCAATTATTTTCACTCCTTTTTCTTCACAATCCCTGTGCTGGAGTGAAGATACAAATATATAAATCTTCCTATGGAGTATTTCTACTTCTAGGTGCTTTTAGAAACAGTTTGAAGTAGGTTCTCTCTCTTTGTAGAGAAACCGACCTGGGGGAGAGTTTGTGCTGAGAGACCAATTACGAGAAAGTTTTAGGGATTAAGGAAAAAGGCCGGCTGGGAATTGCACCACCAAATACTGTGTAGCATGTTTCTGGGGACAAATCAGATGAATCTGGATGTTTGGAATTGGGTGTTTGGAAAGAACTTTGTGAGTCTGAAGATCCCTTGAGTTTTATTGGTACCATTAATGTGCATTTTGCTAGTGTTTGAATCCCCCCCCGACACCCCCCCCCCGCCACACCGCGGGGCACCAGCAAAATACATAACTCTCCTTGCTCTTCCTGCCATTAATTCACCCTATCTTCAGATATTTACCTGGGTATGTCTGTGTGGCAGGTAATACCATCTTATTTTCCCTCCTTCTACAATAGAAACAGCCGATGCTTAAAATAACTGAATCTGCATTCATGAAAGTTGGCTATGCTGCACTCTGGCAGGCCATTTGACAAAGACAATTTGATATGTAATTTTTATTGTAAATTTTATAAGAGGCTACAGGGAAATCACCGGCCACTCCCTTTTTGTCACTTCTTCCACTGCAGTGGCTTAGTGGTTAAGACGCTGAACTTGATGGGCAAGCAGTTTGAGATCCAAGTGCCGTATGGCAGAGTAAGCTCCAGTCTCTGTTCCAGTTCCTGGCAGTTTGAAAGCAAGAAATTGCAAGTAGGTAAATAGGTACCACTTCAGGGTGAAGGTAAACAGGGTTTCATGGTAGGGGACGGGGAGTCAGTGAAGGCTTGCCAAGACTAGGAAATATACTCATATTTCTTTGTTCTCCTTATCTGGACCCATTGTAATCTCTCTGTTATGAACAAGGAAAACTCCAAAAAGAGATCATTAAATTAGTCAATTTGCAAAACTACCAATAAATGGATCAAGGTTGCCAGGGAAAGTAGAGACATCACCTTGCAAACAAAAATTCGCATAGTCAAAGCAATGGTATTCCCAGTGGCAATGTATGGTTGTGAGAGTTGGACAATTAGGAAAGCTGCGCACAGAAGAATAGATGCCTTTGAAATGTGGTGTTGGAGGAGAATTTTGAGAGTCCCCTGGACAGCGAGGAGAACAAATAGGTCAATCTTAGAAGAAATTAACCCTGACTGCTCCTTAGAAGGTCAAATAGTAAAGATGAAGCTAAAGTACTTTGGGCCTCAAATGAGAAGAGAGTATTCGTTTGAGAAAGCCTTGATGCTGGGAAAGGTGGAGGGCAAAAGAAGAAAGGGGTGGCCAGAAGCGTAGTTTACCTTGGCGGGGCCCCGTATAAAAATTTGTTTGGGGGCCCTTTATATGCAGGACAGTGGGGCGGCGCTAACGTCATGACATCATGATGTCGTGGGGGGAGCCAACGTCATGACGTCATGACGTCGTGGGCGGGGCCAAAAATAAAAATAAAAATAAAATAAAATAAAATAAAATAAAATAAAATAAAATAAAATAAAATAAAATAAATAGAATAGAATAGAATTAAAATAAACAAACAAACACACACACACCTCAACCCACCCACCGACCCAAACAACCACAACACAAACCCGTAAATAACTTAAATAATTAAAATAAATAAATAAATAGAATAGAATAGAATTAAAATAAACAAATAAACACACACACACCTCAACCCACCCACCCACCCAAACAACCACAACACAAACCCGTAAATAACTTAAATAATTAAAATAAATAAAGAAATAAAATTAAAATTTAATAAAAATCCACCCACCCACCCAACACACACATAAACCACCCACCCACCCGAAACACAAAACCCTCACTTACCCTCCTGGGGCTGCATGGCAAGGCGCGCTGCCCCCGACTGCAGCCTCCTCCTCCTCTTCCAGAGCTGCTTGGCGCTGTTGCCGCCGCCGTTACCACCGCCGGACCCGGAGGAGGCGGTGGCGCACTCTGCCAGGCGTCCCCAGGCCATGGGGGTTCAGCAGCAGCGGACAGCCCGGTCAGGCCTCAACCTGCCCATGGGAGCTGGGCGGCCCCAGGGGAGGTGCCCTCCTCTGAGGACCACCATCGGAGCCGCTCTGAAAAGCTGCGGCTCCGACTCCGAAATTTTATTTTTTAAAATTGGAGCCAAAAATGGCTCCAATAAAGTGCGCATGCGCAGAAACTCAATCTGACGCATGCGCAATGCGTCAGATTGAGTTTCTGCGCATGCGCAGTAAATTTTTGCTCCAATTTTTTAAAAAGAAATTTCCTACCGGTGAGGACCGTCCTGCAGAATGCAGGATGGTTGGCCGCCCTGCCGTTGGGGCCCCCCGTAGCCCGGGCCCCCCGTATAATTGATACGGCTGATACGGCGGTAACTACGCCTCTGGGGGTGGCCAAAAATGAGATGGCTAGATTGTATTGCAGACACAATGGGCACAGAGCTGAGCGAGTTGAGGAGGATGGTGGAGGATAGAGGTGCCTGGAGGGCAATGGTCTATGGGGTCGTAAAGGGTCGGAATTGACTGTGCGACTGAACAACAGCAACAACAAAAGCTGGGGAATTTGACAGAGTTGAAAAATGGCAGCCCTATACAATACTGCAATTTGTACATCGAAGTTTAAGGCCAGATCTAAAATTATCCTCCAAACTGTGTACCTGATCCCTCGAGGTAAGGATCCCCCTCCTTAAAGTCAGAACCAGGCCACCTAGTTGGACAGATGGTCCCTCCAGCACCAGGACTTCCGTCTTTTTGGGATTCAACTTAGAGGCAAGACAGTCATCATGGCACTAGACTGCATCCACTGCAAATATATTAAGGAGAGGTAGAGTTGGGTGTCACCCTCCCAAAGTTTAGAGATAGTTTTCCAAGGTTATTCTAAGAAGTTTAGAAGGTTCTTAGAAAAATCTTAGAAGGCTCTCACTAAGATTTGGGATTGTATTGAAGGATCATTTTGAAGATTATTTTGAAGGATTATGTCTGGTTGGACATCCTGCTATGGTAATGGAGTAGACCAGACAGACAGCAACTCAACGCTGAGTGTCAGGTGGTGGTTAACTAACCTGACTCCCTAAAGGGGCCAATGGCATGTAGACAATGACCATCAGAATTAAAATTTGATGGCATCTAATGATTTTAATGCAAGAGCAGGATCAGACGACAAGACCTTATATACTAAGCATAAAACTCTAAAACCTGATTTGGAATACGTGGTATTACCTTACGCAAGACAATCCATTGCAGTCCCAGTGCTAAATCCTGCACGTCTCATTTCATGTGCCACACGAGGTGGCTCCGAGATCATAGTGTATGGGTCACTTCACGGCAAGCTGGTATCCTTAAACAAATTCACGTCAGTGGCACTTTTGCAGCTTCAGGAAAAATATGGATTCTCTGCTAAGAGTTGCAGTGGATGACGACAACGATTTTCATTCATTCATTCATTCATTTCGATTTATATGCCGCCCTACTTGGTGAAAACCAACTCAGGGTGACTCACAACATACAATAAAATACAATGTAACAGTTCAATAATACAATATCACAGTATCATAAAATATAGTACAATAAATTAAATATAAACATAATATAATCAGAATACCATCCATAAACAATACTCAGTACAGAATAGACAATAAACAATATAATCACAATATAATCACAATACAATCACTACCCAATACAAAAATTACACAGTACAGTAATCGATTTGACAGGATTTTGACGGATACATCTGTGACAAAACCCAACCCCCATTTCCCCCATTTCTTCCTTAAGATAATTCTTTTGCTCTGCTTAAATCCTTTATTTTTTCCTTGTTTTGTAATATTAAAATATTAAAATCACCTTTATTTGAGTTTCTCCCTTTCCCCCCCTAACTTCAGGAACTTTCCACATCATGGAAATTGGGCTCTTAAGAAGCAAACGCAATTGAGTTTGATGCAGTTAGGATTACCCATATGTTTCAGAGTCCATGGCTCCTTTGAGATTTCAATCAGTGTTTGGAACTTCACTTTTGATCCGTCAACTGTTACTCTAAGTTTATTGCATAAACATGTGCTAAACACTGAGAGCCAATGGGGAAAACATGTAGATAGTAAGAGGTAGCCAACATTTCATGAGTGGCTGACACAACAGAAATTTCCGTTTCCTTTCTGCTAACCTCAAAATCTGCTCTAGACCCTCCCTTTGCAAAGAAGAGAGTCACTCAATGCACCCACAGCGTTTGTTCCATTCGTGAAAGGAAAATTTTGGATATAAACAAGTGTTTCCTTCCTCCTGCACTATCTCTTTTTGTGTCTTGACTTTTCGATTTTAAGTCTAAGGAAACAGAACATCTTCATACCAATTTCTGAAACCTGCCACCAGAGACCTTTGTGGGTTGGGAGAGGAATTTTTAATCTGTATTAAACTATGTCCACATGTTTGTGTCTATTTCCATCATAAACTCCAAAACTTTGACACAAAAACTTTAAAGGTAAATATCGCCCTTGCTCAAAAGCCAGTTGTGTCTGACTCTAGGGTTCATTCAGTGACGGGCTCCAATTTTTTTTACTACCACACTGTGGGCGTGGTATGGTAGGCATGGCCAGGGGAAAACCCTGCGTTGCACCCAAATTAGTTCTACTTTATTTCAAAACTTGGATGGCCCATAATTTCTGCTACCGGTTCTTGCAAACTGGTGCGAACCGGCTGATGCCCACCACTGGGTTCATTGCTCATCTCCCTTTATAGTCAGAGAGCCAGTGCTGTCTGTGTCTGCAGACATTTCTGTGGGCACGTGGCAGGCATGACTAGGCACCAGAGTGCATAGAATGCTGTTACCTGCTCACCAAAGTGGTACCTATTTATCTCCTTGCAATTTCTTGCTTTCAAACTGCTAGGTTGGCAGGAGCTGGGAGAGAGACGGGAGCTCACTCCATCGTGCTGACCTGCTGAAGTTCCAGTCATCAAATTCAGTGTCTTAACCACAGACCCGTCTTCATAACCAGGCTTGCCAAGACCTTGCATGCATACAAAGGAACCATAGAGGTGTGCACCTGAGGATTCTTATATACAGTGGAATCCCAGATTACGAATGTCTCGAATAATGTAATTCTCACAATATGAAAGGAAATCCATTGAAAATGACTCAACTTACTTTTTTTAACCATTTTTTTCCTGCAATTGTGCCATTTGTGGGTGCAATTATGCCATTTTTTCAGCTGCTTGGGCAGCCTTCACTGCTTCCCAAGGCAGCAGGAGGGTGTGGAGAGCACTTCTGCACCATTTCTGGATTTTTTTTCGTGTTTTTGGTGCATTTTGGCAGTTAAATGCAGTGTTTTTGACACTTCTGTGTGTTCAGGAAGTTTACAGCTAATTGTCAGGGATAAGTTGGGCACATTATCAGAGCTGGCCTCTATAGGCCACTGTCAGAAGTGCTGAAAATGCATTGAAAACCAATTAATCAGAAAAACGTGTGTGTGTGTGTGTGTGTGTGTGTGTGTGTGAGAACATCTTTTATCTGTTCAAATCTCTGTATAAAGTGATGAAAAATTCCAAAGTGCACTTTATAGTTTGGAACAGAAAAATTGTTTTTAAAACTTTTTCCTAACTTCCGGAATGGATTACAGTAATACCTCGGATAACGCTAAAACTTGGTTCCACAAGTCTTGGTGTTATCCGATTTTTAGTGTTCTCCGATCCATGTTAAAATCCTATGGGATGGATCGGATAACGTTAAAGCTCCATAGAGATAAATTGTAACCGCACAGGCTTTAGCGGTTATCCGATCCATCCCATAGGACCTTAACGTTATTCGATCCAATTCTCCTCCCCAGATTACTTAACGTTATGAGATTTTAGCGTTATCCGAGGTAAACGTTATCCGAGGTATTACTGTATTTGGTTTTCAATGCATTCCTATGGGAAACCACACTTTGAGATACAAAATTTTCGCAATACGACCCCCCTCCCCGAGGAATAAATTAATTTCATAACTCAGGGTTACACCGTATTTCTTTTAAAGAGATTCATTCATTTACATCTGCCTGCAAAACCAGCTTCAGGTCGTAGGTGCCAGACTTCCTTATCAGCTAGAAGGAAGCTGCAGTCTAGTCTGATATATTTATTTCTACAGAAGGCTTCCAGGCAGGTCCATTTGTACCAGGCAAAACAATGTAGTGGCCAAAACTACAGCTTTCCTCTGCAGAGCCTCTGAACTAGGAAAGGAAACTGCCGCCTGGTAAGAGGCAAGCAGGGGTTACCGTGGCTTTTTCATTTCATTTACTCAATGGCAATTTCATCCTGGAACAAAACTGCCAGATCTCAACCCTACATGCCAAAATAGAAATATAATCACATGTTGGGGGGAAATGCCACAAGGAAAGTGAATCCTAGGGAGAAAAATAAGCTGAAAGAAAGTAAGAATGTGCAATGGATTGAGCTAACAAGCAAACAGAACAAGACAAAGCACTTTTTTTTTTTAGAATTTAATGTAAATTGCTTTTAATCTTAGTCTCCAAAGAAGCATGAGAGACGTTAAGTTCGCAAGGAGACATTTACTGAAATTTCCATAGCTACTCTCAGCATTCCTGAAAGCAGGAAACACGAGCATTTTCTTAATAAAACTACTGAAATAAAACTGATTTAATCCTTTTGGACTTGCATTCCTTATTATAGTTTACAGCAGGGGCGCCCAAACTTTTTGGGCCACGGGTCGGTCACATGGTTGAGCAGGCTGGTCGCATGGTTCCTCCCACGTAAATGCATTTATGACAGCTGTGGGTCTTTTACGGCAGCATTTTGCACATGTGTGGGCGCTTCTGGGAGTGGCGTTGTGGGTCAGATCCAGCCTGTGGGCCGTGGTTTGGGTACCCCTGGTTTACAGAGAAACAGTTAGGGGGTCATTCAAATACCATGTGACCATTTTAGGGGGGAGGGCATCGACCCAAAGTCATGGAAAGTGACAGGGGGAGGGGGGGTTCGGCGTGAAGTAATGTGACTCCAAAATTATCAATACTTTTCACATCTAGCTGGCCATAGATCTATCTTCAATCCACGTGATTATTTTTTTTTTTTGGGGGGGGGGGTCGGTCAAAGGTCACGGAAAGTCACGGTGTCTGTGTGTCAAAAACTGGCCTATTTTAGGTCATATGGTATTTGAAAGAGCCCTTACAAATTTTCAGTTGTAGGTCCAGATCCAAGCTTAGATGTTTCAAGACATTTTTTAAACTACATACAACACCATCAATATAATGTTTAAAGCACTTGGGTTTATTTGTTGTTGTTTTTACATTGTCAAGGCAAATTATTTTTATTAGTCCAGATACAACTAGAATGTAACAGAACACAAAAACATTTTAGCTTTCAAAGGCTCTGATACTCAGGAAATTACTGGTCAGGTTTCTTAGTGGAATGTTAAGACAATCTCTGTAGCAGATAAAAACTATGTAAGAGACTTGAGCGTTACTCCGTCATCTGGCATGGCTGCTCTATTCACATGGATTCTGAATGACGATAAGAAGATATTCCTTATCTGTGAGGAAATAGGAAAAAGAGATGAACACTTCAAATAAGTTTAATACAAAATTTTCCTTATTTTAAAAATGCATTTTGTAATTACATTTGAAAATATTTTCATTTTCTTGTACATATGGTCTTCTAGTGTTGATAGTTAACTTGCCGGTTAGCTTTACCAATGTGTGCCTTCTGGATGTTTTGGGAAATTTTCAGCCTCCATGACCACTGGCTATATTGGTTATACTACATGGAGTTCAAAACATCTAGATGGTATCCCCCCAGGGGACCAATGAACTAGGACTGTGATGGTGAACCCCGGCACTCCAGCTATTCTTGGATTTCAATTCCCAGAAGCCCACGTCCCTTTGAGACTTGGGCTTCTGGGCACGGAGACATGGGGTTCTGGGAACTGAAGTTGAAGAACAGCTAGAATGCCAAAGTTCACCATCACTGAAATAGGCTTAGGTGATTCATTTAGCCTTGGGTAGAAGACTATCAAATCAGTCCTTGCACTCCTCCTTCACATTAAATAAAATGAAACACTTCAAAATTTGTAAATAAGCACAATTGTTCTGAGACACCACCTTTATAATAAAGGTCAAGGTCGCCCTTGATCGAAAGTCAGTCATATCCGACTCTAGGTTTCAGTGCTCATCTCTATTTATAGCCAAAGAGACAGTGCTGTCTGCGTCTGCTTCTGTGGACATGTAGTAGGCATGCCTCAGCACCTCAGTGCATGGAATGCTGTTTACCTTCTCACTGAAGTGGTCCCTATTTATCTACTTGCAATATCTTGCTTTTGAACTGCTAGGTTGGCAGGAGCTGGGACAGAGACAGGAACTCACTCCATCATGTGGTACCCAGGAATCGAACTCCAACCTTCTCATCAGCAAATTCAGCATCTTAACCACTTGAGCTACCGCAGTCACTTCTTTATGTATAAACAGATATTAAAATCTGCACGTAGAATCAGTGCAGGTTACGTGAGCTTAATGCCATTTCTTATAAACGCTGCATTGCTGCAATTAAAATCAGCTGCCAGCCAAATCTAGTTTGGAAGCAAAAAAATGTTGTTTTTCATAAGAAACTGTCTTATAGCAGGTCATCTTCTAATTAAACACAGTGATCAGTCATTTATCATGTTATGCAATAAGAGAATGACTTATACAAGAAGTTGTATCATTTTTCTTTAAGCAATTAAAGGACCTGATGGTGAGGATATCCTTTACGTTTAGGCTTTCTTAACTAAAATACATTTACGCAGATGTTTTCGAGACACGGAAGCAATAAGGATAGCATGTTGTGTACACGCGGTTATTACCTGGAGCAACCATGATTTCATGTTTCTTTGATCTGATCCTCAGAAAGGTAAGATCATTCTGGGGATCGATGTCTCTCACCGTGCTCTTTGCTTTCATCGTAAGCTGGTGAAGGAGGCCTGCGTACTGTACCGTAGTGGAGTTGTCGAGAGTCGTTCTGATTGGAATGCCTAAAAACCAAGTAGTTTGCCAATTTAAATGTCGAAAAGACTAACACTAAATATTTTACAGACATTTCTTAAAAGGACATACATACAAAAACTGAACAATAGACGCAGCCCAGTCTTTTCAAGGTATATGTGGGGTTCCTGTAGATATGATGCTAAAACTACCTTAAAGTTCCATCCAATAGGTTTCAGGCAATAGCCCAGGTGCTATGTTAGATTGTGTTATGTTACGCCCATTCATCCCTAATAACTTGAGTCTGTCTCTTATTTCATTTAGCATCATCTATTGGCCATGTTTTCACCAAAGCTTGGTTCAAGAGCAAATGCAAGATGGAAAGGTGTTCTAAGAAGCTGT
Source organism: Furcifer pardalis (assembly GCA_030440675.1). Lineage (NCBI taxonomy): Eukaryota > Metazoa > Chordata > Lepidosauria > Squamata > Chamaeleonidae > Furcifer > Furcifer pardalis. Next base: position 123,944,916 of record CP126892.1, on the reverse strand, counting down.
TCAATTCTACATGAACATATCAAGATCCTGTCAAATGAATCAGAATAGTAATACCGTAGGCCTTCTCAAGCCCAGCTACCAATACTTATACGTAATACCTCATATAACATTAGTATCGAATAACACTAAAATCGCATAACATTAAGGAATCTGGGGGGAAGAATTGCATCAGATAACATTAAGATCCTATGGGATGCTTCAGATAACAACCGCTAAAGCCTGTGTGGTTACAATGTATCTCTATGGATCCCATAGGATTTTAACATGCATCAGATAACACTAAAAATCATATACAGTAAAACCTCATATAACACTAAAACCTGGTTCCACAAGTCTTGGTGTTATATGATTTTTAGTGTTATCTGATGCATGTTAAAATCCTATGGGATCCATAGAGATACATTGTAACCACACAGGCTTTAGCGGTTGTTATCTGAAGCATCCCATAGGATCTTAATGTTATCCGATGCAATTCTCCCTCCCAGATTCCTTAATGTTATGCGATTTTAGTGTTATTCGATACTAATGTTATATGAGGTATTACTGTAACACCAAGACTTGTGGAACCAGGTTTTAGTGTTATATGAGGTTTTACTGTATTTTGAATCTGGTCTTAGTGGTTAAGATGTTGAAGTTAATGACTGGAGGTTGGCAGCTTGAGACCTGAGTACTGCGCGACAGAGTTGAGCTCCTGTCTCTGTCCCAGCTCCTGCCAACCTAGAAGTTTGAAAGCAAGAAATTGCAAGGAGATAAATAGGGATCACCTTGGTGGGAAGGTAAATTACTAAAATCTGACACATATATTATATTTTTGTGATGCAATAATAATCAGTGGGCCCTGGTGTAAATTCTTTTAAACTCAACCTGTAAAATTTAAGTATAGTCAAACCTCGCATAAAGAGCGCCTCGCTTAAAGAGTAACTCGCTTAAAGAGCAGAATTTTCTCTGAATGTTCGCTTCGCTTAACAAATAAAACCAACCAAAAACTCGCGTAACAAATTAATCAGGGTTCACAATCCCCCTGACAATTGGTCACTTACAATGGTGTTTCGCTTAAAGAGCAAACTCGCTTAAAGAGCAATCCTGTGGAACGCATTATGCTCTTTAAGTGAGGTACAACTGTAAACCAAACCAAATCAAACCATTTCAGTTTGAAACAGGGTTTGTGCAAGGGTTAAGGACAGCATCATTCTGGGCACAGTTTCAGTTTGACCATATGAGTCTGCCACGTGAAACAGACCACATCTTTGCTCAAATTACCCCAATTGGAAACTATTTTCGTTCAAGACCCTGCTGTTATTCAGTTGCCTCAGGAAATTACTTTTACTTTTTAAGTACTTTTGACAGGACCGTTAATAGGTTAGATGCCCAGAGAAAGAAGAGTGTGCACTTACACTTGCATTTAGTAATTGCAAACCAGAAGGGCATTGCTAACAATTGAAAACAATTATAATTGTTCCTTTTTAAAGAGACTTTTAAGGATATACAGTAATACCTCATATAACATTAGTATCGAATAACACTAAAATCGCATAACATCAAGGAATCTGGGGGGAAGAATTGCATCAGATAACATTAAGATCCTATGGGATGCTTCAGATAACAACCGCGAAAGCCTGTGTGGTTACAATGTATCTCTATGGATCCCATAGAGGATCAGATAACACTAAAAATCATATAACACGAAGACTTGTGGAACCAGGTTTTAGTGTTATATGAGGTTTTACTGTATTGCTGACAGCCGAACATTAGATATTGTATTTTATTCCCCCCCCGACTCCCAAATCACCAATAGGTTGTTTCTGGCTTTTTTTTTTTAAAAAAAAATGTGTCGGTGTTGTTTTGCTTTCTTGATGTTTTTAATTTTGATCAATTGGTGTATATATTTTTTATTATTGTAAAGATTATTATTATTGTTGTTATTGTGTTGTAAGCCGTCCAGAGTGGGAAAATATCCCAGATGGGTGTGGTATTCATGTAAAAACAAAAAATAAAAATAAAACAGTGGATATGTGGAGGCACTGAAGCCTGTGTATTGTCTATGCCAAGAGTTCTCAACCTATGGCCTGCAGGCCGGCCTTGGCCCACAGAACCATTTCATGTAGTCCACGTCACTGCTGCTACCGCCATCAGACCCATTTACGGCAGCTGTAAATGCGCCCATGGTTGTCATAAATGCGTCTATGACAGCAGCACACGTTTTACAGCAGCGTTTACAGTGTGCGGAGTCGCTCAGCTGTCTGAAGGGGTGTGGTTTGGACCATGGCTTAAAAAGCTTGAGAACCCCTGGTCTATGTAAAGCACAACTCTTAACTACACAGTTTAGGAATCCCTTCTGACCTGATCTCTTTTAATTTCATAGAAAACGGCAAATATAAAACAGAAACTACCAATTGAAAGTTCATTTTTTGCATAGACAAAGACCAATGTTTACCTTCTGCATTCACAACAATAGTTCCAATGACTCCTTTATGAGACTGAATCCTCTTTAGCGTTTCTTCTACTTCTGCCTGTAAAGTAAAAAAATAAATAACAGCATGAATATCCAGTACATACATCCCGTTGAGGGATTCAAAACCATTTCCACATATTGTCTTATTGTACTCTTTACTGGAATACTGTATAACATCCCCCCATATGCCATGTTTATTGTGTAACAACAATAATAAATGCAGGTACAGGTTTGGAAGCACCTTACACGCATTATTTAACGGGGCTTCTTAACAACAGTCCTGAAATATAATCACAACTACTGATAACACTGATAAAAGGACAGGGAACCCATAAAATGGTAACTACAGTTGGCCCATTGAAATCAACAGGATATACACAAGGACCCTTGCTCATGATCACACATGCTTTGGTCACCTCCAGACTTGATTACTGTAATGCGCTCTACATGGGGCTGCCCTTGGTGACCATTCGGAGGCTGCAGCTGGTACAGAATGCGGCGGCCCGGGTAGTGATGGGGCGCGGGTGTTATGCTCGTGCCTCACCACTGCTTCAGGAGCTGCACTGGTTGCCAGTATGCCTTCGGGTGCAATTCAAGGTGCTGGTCATTACCTTTAAAGTCCTATATGGTAGTGGGCCAGGATACTTAAGAGACCGCGTCACCCCAAGAATATCTATCCGTCCCACCAGGGCGGATCGGAGAGGCTCTCTTATCATTCCATCGGCTAGAGAGGCACATCTCTCTAGCACTAGGAGGAGGGCCTTCTCTGTGTCCGCCCTGGCCCTTTGGAACCTCCTGCCAATTGAGTTACACCTACAGACAGAGCTCCTGCCCTTTCGGAAGGGCCTAAAAACCTGGCTGGCAGGGGAAGTGTGGGGATCCAGGAATGTGGGATCCCACGTTGGGTGGCTGATCTGATAGGACAACCACCCTTCTCCCTATTTTAAATTTTTAATCTTTTAACTTTTAATTTTTTTTTAATATTGTGGTAATTACAGTCGAATCTGTTGATTAATTCAAACCAAATTTGTGGGGGTATAGTGGGATTGTCTAGTTTCTTTTGTGGGATTTTGCAGTGTTGTAAGCCGCCTAGATTCGGGTTTGCCCGATTGAGGCGGGATAATAAATTTGAATAATAAATAAATAAATAAATAAAAATAAACCTAAGAACAGTTAAGGTAACGTACGAGTACATATATGCAGTTCCTAGCAGAGTTGTTTTTTTTTAAAGAGTTAGAGTGTTCAAGTCCGATAAGTCCAAAAGTTCCAAATATCTGGTCTCTTCTGCCCATTTGACTTAAAATGTCTTGTTCTTCTTTCCTCCATAAAATTGTGCAGGGCTGTAGGCAACGTTTGCTATCCTCGATACCGTGTGTGTGTGTGTGTGTGTGTGTGTGTGTGTATCTATCTACCTATCTGTCTGTTTGTATATCTATCTACCTATCTGTCTGTATATCTATCTACCTATCTATCTATCTACCTATCTGTCTGTTTATCTATCTACCTATCTGTCTATCTATCTACCTATCTGTCTGTCTATCTATCTACCTATCTGTCTGTCTGTATATCTATCTACCTATCTGTCTGTCTGTCTATCTACCTATCTGTCTATCTATCTACCTATCTCTGTATATCTATCTATCTACCTATCTGTCTGTCTATCTACCTATCTGTCTATCTATCTACCTATCTGTCTGTCTATCTATCTACCTATCTGTCTGTCTGTATATCTATCTACCTATCTGTCTGTCTATCTCTCTACCTATCTGTCTATCTATCTACCTATCTGTCTGTATATCTATCTATCTACCTATCTGTCTGTCTGTCTATCTACCTATCTGTCTATCTATCTACCTATCTGTCTGTCTATCTATCTACCTTTCTGTCTGTCTGTATATCTATCTACCTATCTGTCTGTCTATCTATCTACCTATCTGTCTATCTATCTACCTATCTGTCTGTATATCTATCTATCTACCTATCTGTCTGTCTGTCTATCTACCTATCTGTCTATCTATCTACCTATCTGTCTGTCTATCTATCTACCTGTCTGTCTGTCTATCTATCTGTCTATCTATCTACCTATCTGTCTGTCTATCTATTTACCTATCTGTCTATCTATCTATCTACCTATCTGTCTGTCTGTCTGTCTATCTATCTACCTATCTGTCTGTCTGTCTGTCTGTCTATCTATCTACCTATCTGTCTGTCTGTATATCTACCTATCTGTCTGTCTGTCTGTATATCTATCTACCTATCTATATCTATCTATATAGATAGATACACACACACACAGTAGAGATATATAGATATACATACAATACAGATATAGATACAGTATATATTGAATATATATTCAATATATATTTCCTGTCATATATTTCCTGTATATTCCCTGAATATTCCGTTTGCATTGTTGGAAACTTCCTATTACTTGCTCTTACTTTTCCCCGTTGGGGTGGGGATTAAAGGAAAGGAGACCCCCCCTTTCAGTTTGGCAGTCTTTACTCGCGAGTAAATCCGCTGGTGTGTGTGTGTGTGTGTGTGTGTGTGTGTGTGTGTGAGAGAAGACCCAGAGCCCCTCCTGCCCCCCCGCTGCCCCTTCTTGCCCCCTAATCTCCCCAAATCCAGATCCCACTCCCTTTTTGGCCCACCCTTTCCCTTGAAACAGAGATGAGCACTGAACCCTGGAGTCGGATACGGCTGGCTTCTTTCGAGCAAGGGAAACCTTCCTCTTTTCTTACCATCCCGCGGCCGAGAAACCACCCGAACCTCCGTCGCTTAGTGACGCCTCCTCCGTTGCTAAGGGGCTCTTCCCGGAATAGCGAAGGAAGAGGCGGGCGCAGAAAAACCGGAAGCGCAAGCGCCGCGCGGAACGGGGGGCGGGGCTTTGGAGACTTGGGGGCGGGGCTTGGCTGGTCCTGGCTATTGCCTTAGTGGTGTGTCTGGTTCCCTCTTGTGCCCGGCGTTGTACCTGCCTGGGTGGCTGGAAGGAGAAATTGGATTAAACTGCTATATGTGAAAAGCGGGGTGGGGAGTCCTTACTATTACTTTTAGTTTTATATATAAGTAGCCTTTAGTAAAGGGTAAAGGTCAGCCTTGCTCGAAAGCCAGTTGTATCCAACTCTAGGGTTCAGTGCTCATCTCTGTTTCATAGCCAAAGAGCCAGCGGTGTCTGCTTCTGCAGACATTTCCGAGGCCATGTGGCAGGCATGAGTAGACACTGGAGTGGACAGAACGCTGTTTACCTTCCTACCGAAATGGTCCTTATTTATCTACTTGCAATTTTTTTGTTTTCGAACTGCTAGGTTGGCAGGAGCTGGGACAGAGATGGGAGCTCATTCCGTCCTGCAGTATTTGGGTATCAAACTGCTGACCTGCTGCCTTCCAGTCAGCATCTTTGCCACTTGAGCCACTGCATTAAAGGCTTTATAAAAGTCCCTTATATTATTAATTTTATATATAATTAGCCTTTATTTTATTTATTCTTCCAGGCAGGGATTTGAACAGTCCAACTCTGACTCTATAAGCCACTGAATTTACCTCTGGGTCAGCTATGTAATTAGGGGACTGCGGTGTCTTAGTGGTTAAGACGCTGCACTTTTAAGACTGGGAGGTTGAAGTTCAATACCCAAGCGCTGCACAATGGAACGAGCTCCTGTCTCTGTCCCAGCTCCTGCCAACATAGCAGTTCAAAAGCAAGAAATTGCAAGTAGATATATAGGTACCATTGCAGTGGAAAAATAAACAGTGTTCCGTGTTGAGGCATGCCTGCCACATGTCCATGGAAACGTCTGCAGACACAGTACTGGCTCTTTGGCTATAAACAGAGGAACACTGAACCCTAGAGAACTGGCTTTCGAGCAAGGGCAACCTTTACCTAATTATGTAATTGAGGGTTTAGTGGTTAGGACACTGAGCATGATGACCAGAAAGTTGGCAGGTCAGCAGTTCGAGACCTGAATGCTGCTCAATGGAGTGAGCTCCTGTCTCTGTTCCAGCTCCTGCCAACCTAGCAGTTCCAACCATTGTGTGCCTCTGTACCTGATATGTATAAATTGATACCATGAAAACTCACTCTTGTGCTTGACAAAGTCTACTTGATCCCTGAAAAGTAAAGGTAAAGGTTTCCCTTGCTCAAAAGCCAGTTGTATCTGACTCTAGGGTTCAGTGCTCTTCTCTGTTTCAAAGCCGAAGAGCCAGTGCTGTCAGCTTCTGCAGATGTTTCCATGGTCATGTGGCAGGCATTTAAATACAGGAGTTGGTCTTTAAGGTGCCACAACTGTGGTTCAACAATGCCACAGTAGTTGAGTAGGCTCTTTCTGTGTCCCCCATATTTTTAATTTTTTTTGTTGTTGTTCAGTCGCTCAGTCGATTCCGACCCTCTGCGACCCCATGGACCACTGTCTGCCAGGCACTCCTGTCCTCCACCATCCCCCTCAACTCGCTCAGCTCTGTGCCCATTGTCTCCACAATACCATCTAGCCATCTCATTTTTGGCCGCCCCCTTCTTCTTTTGCCCTTGACCTTTCCAAGCATCAAGGCTTTCTCAAGTGAATCCTCTCTTCTCATTTGATGTCCAAAGTACTTTAGCTTTATTTTTATTATTTGACCTTCTAAGGAGCACTCAGGGTTGATTTCTTCTAAGATTGACCTATTTGTTCTCCTTGCTGTCCAGGAGACTCTCAAAACTCTCCTCCAACACCACATCTCAAAGGCGTCTATTCTTCTGCACTCAGCTTTCCTAATGGTCCAGCTCTCACAACCATACATTGCCACAGGGAATACCATTGCTTTGACTATGTGAATCTTTGTTTGCAATGTGATGTCTCTACTTTTCACTTTGTTCCCCAGGTTTCTCATTGCTTGCCTCCCAAGAATCAGTCACCTTTTTATTTCATGGCTGCAATCACCATCTGCAGTGAGCTTTGATCCTAAGAAAGTAAAATCTGTCACTGCTTCTACTTCTTCCCCATCTATTTTCCAGGGACTGATAGGGCCTGTTGCCATTATCTTGGTTTTCTTGATATTGAGTCTCAAGTCAGCTTTTGCACTTTCTTCTTTCAACCTAATCAGGAGCTTCTTTAGGTCCTCCTCACTTTCTGCCATTAGGGTGGTATCATCTGCATATCTCAAATTGTTGATGTTTCTCCCAGCAATTTTGATCCCAAATTGTGATTCCTCCAGCTGAGTATAAAAAACAGCCAGATGTTCTCATCTGTGCTCACAGGGATGTGCTCTGAACCGCTTCCCTTTATCCTCAAGATGGTGCTACTGTTCTGATAAAGAAACGATCCCCAAAATGTCGGAATGAGGAACCCTATTCTATATTTAATTTGATGAAAGGGATGAACATGGTGGCACATTGACTTCCTTTGCTGATTCAATGCTGTGCTTGCTTTCTGGACGCACGGAAAGGACTGTACTGTATAAATAATGCAAAGTTAATTAGTAGATTAAAAAAACCCAACAATCCTGCACAATAGTTAATTTACTTTTAGGAAGCGCTTGTTCAGTAAAACAGTCATCCCATCCTTGGATGTCTCCTGTGATGAAGCCAAAGTGGACCAGCATTGCTGATGAGGGCAAGGGTGATCTGAGATATGGCTGGAACTTCTGATTAAGTGCTCGCAATAAGTACCTTCAGGTACTGCCGACAGATGCCTCTGCTTTCGTGTGGTAATGGAATTTTATGGAGCATTTTCGTTTCCTTTCAAGAGCAGACGTAAAGATGTAGAAATCACTTCTTTATACCAAGAGCAAATTGATAATAACCTCAGCTCTCTTGCAAAGGAGGAGTGAAATGCCCCCCTTTTTTTATTTGATCAGGGCAATAAGCTCGCAGAGTGCTTGTGAAAATAAATATTTCATGTCCTACTAACTTTTATACTAACTGTTAAGCAAACATAGAATATAAGGAGAATGTGAGAGCCTAGCCTTTTCCATAATGAGAACCACAATGTGTACGTGTTTGTGGAGGAGTACCTGTCGAGTACTGTGGTGGCTTAGTGGTTAAGAAGCTCACCTTGTTAGCTGGAAGGCTGGCAAGTCAACACTTTGAGACATGGGTACTGCATGACCAAGTGAGCACCCGTCTCTGTCCCAGCTCCTGCCAACCTAGCAGACTGAAAGCAAGAAATTGCAAGCAGATCAGTAGGGACCATTTGGTGGGGAAAAGATCTTGGGGACATGAAAGGAGCCTCATTTGAGCATCCCCTGAGCAGAGTTTCTCCAGAAAAAACCCTTTCAACCCAGAATAATTTCTGACACGAGATTATTATTATTATAGTGCAGGAATCCAAATCAAAGTGGATCTGACGGACGGTTGTCTGATTTTTTTCTTGATTGCCTCCAATATTAGAGCACTCGACACCTCCTGAGATCATGCGTTCTATTGTCATACTACTCTAACAGGAGCTAATTTATTTTCTGATATTCAGCCTATATATCTTGCTTCTTGTAATTGGAACCCATTATTATCACTCCTGCATGCTGGGATGATAAGGAGCAGATCCTACCCCTCCTCTTTATGACTATCTTTCAAGCATTGGAAAAGTCCTACCATCTCCACTTTCAGTCTCCCTTTCTGAAGGCTAAACGTACCCAGCTCTTTCAGCCTTTCCTCATAGGGGTTGGTTTCCTGTCCAACAGGATGTCAATATCTTAACAAGTAATATAAACAAAAATCTCTCTTATTTATTCTTATCCCCTATTTCCAAAACCTTCAATATTCATGCTCTGGTTTTATCCCTTTAGTTTGAACAAAAACATAATCAATAAAACCTTCCCATAGCGCTATAAAGTTGTTTTTCTTTATCATACCTTTCTTTAATTTTATTTCACATGCCAATTTGTCATTTATGGCAATGTTCCATGGTTCTTTACACCAATCAGTGTTGTTTATTTTATGGAAATGCATACAAATCATTAACATTTCCTGTATTCTTATTCCTATTCTTATTTTTTTGCACAAAACTCCTCTGTCATTGTAACTTGGTGAACTTCTAAATATTTGGGCTACCTTCCTTGACTACTTGACAGTTCACAGACCAATGCATTGTTCAGTCCAACCCTTCTGCACCCTGCACACCAACAGGAAGCACTACAATGATGTAGAAATCTTTGGCTGTGATGGCAGACTAACATCCTTTTGATGGATCTCTTGCTCCCAGAGTGCCGTTTAAGTTAATAAATAACTTATAGCTTCTGCATCCAAGAGGAGTCAAGAACCTTACAGGCATGGTGGCTAGTGAGAAAAGACAACAGGGATTGGGGTGGGGGATTGAAAGCAGCCCCTGCTTGCTCTTTTTGAGCTTTCCAAGCACTCCTCTCAGCTTGGGTTCAAGTTAAAGCAAATGAAACCCCTAACAGCACATTGGTTCCTAAGTAACAGAAATGTAAATAAGGAGGCACGCCTGCCCAAGCGCTGTTCCTTCTGAGCATGATTCATGAGATTTCCTGCAGAATTTGAAATGGATTCCTGGATGCCTTGTCAATAATCCAATGATCCATGAGGCAGAGAACACCAGCTGTCTCCAGGTCATGAATGCTAAAGGGGGGAAAGATGGGTCTTCTGAAAGTATCTGTGCTGCTATCCTGCGATACCAACTTTTCATGCATCTCTGTTTTGCTTTAACCTGGTTGGCTTTGATCTTCTCTCCTACAACTTTTGCCAGGCAAAAGTTGCTCTTTAACTCTTGTCCTTGCTCTGTTGTACATTATCCCATCTGTCCCTTAAGGTTAGTCCATGACTCTCCCGCCTTTTGTGACAAGTTAGGCCAGTGAAGACGGAAACTCTGAATCCTGTATTTCCACCTGCACTTAAAAGAGCTACCGAAGGAGCTAATTTTTATTATTTATTGTTCAGTAATCTAGATAGCTCTGGTAAACTACAGATGGACCCAATGGATTCAAAGCACTCTCCATCTGGGAAGCAGAATTTCCTTCCTTCCTTCCTTCCTTCCTATCAGACTGTTGCATAATTTAAAACCACATAAAATATAGTTAAAATTCAAACAAGTGAAAATGATTAGGCTGTTTTTGACATTTTGTACATGTAATGGTCTCCCTTTGTCAAAGGACAGTCTTGTCTGACCCTAAGTGGTGGTACTCATCTCCGTTTACAACCAAAGAACCAGCACTATTTGCATCTGTATATTTTTCTGTTGTCACATACTGGGCATGATGACATACATACATACATACATACATACATACATACATACATACATACATACATACATACATACATACATACATACATACATACATATTTGTAAGTGTTTTGTCCACATTTCTTCTAACACATGCCTTTTCCTTATTTAATATATTATACACAATTTTCCTAAACAAATTTGCAAAACAAATGCATTTCTTTGAATTAATTTCATTTTTTGTATGCATTTCACTCCAACCGATTCTTTTTTGTGTGTATTTTTGACTGGAGAACTCCATTGCCAAATTCAGAATTTTGAAGGGAAGCTTCATTTTGGTTTGTCTGGTGCTGCGACACAGAAGAACCAGGTGCCTTTGCACTAAAGGACAAACAAGTTTCTTCCCCCCTTTTCTCTAAATAATACTGTGTTCTCTACAGTACACTGGACCACGACACTGGTAAGCTGCATGTCCGCAAACCAGCTCCAAGATGTTTTACTTTATTTTTCAAAAAGTTTATTTTTAATTGGATGGCTATACAAAGTGTGATCTCACACAAAACACGGGGACTGTATAATTCCAACTCTTGAAATTGTCCTTGATTTCCTTTTATTGTGGAAGGTAACGTCAGGAAAGTGAAAGCTTGATTTTTATATTTTTAAATGGTTGTGCTTCTATTGGTGACGGTTTTATTATCTGCCTTCAGCCAGCTGCACTGCATTCTTTATTGTGCCAAGATGAATTATTTTGATTATTGGAAACAGGCTCCTTTCTTATAGATTTAAATCCTGCATTTAGCAATTGTTTGTTCTTCACCTCACCTCATCTCCATGAATGCCAATGAAAAACATTTTTGTCCCCCCCCCCTCACTATCTTTCATGGCAGCAGCTGTTGCAGAGGACTGGGTTTTGGGGAGGGGCAATAGTCGCACAGAAGCTCAACAACAATTTAATGTTTAAACTGTTATCCTCATTAAGTAAGCAAGCACAGAAAATCATTTTGTCTGCGAAAAACCTTTTTCTGAAAAGAAATGTCTGAAGCTATCTTCATTATAGGTGTTATTTGGCAGACTTCATTCCCTTCTCTCTCAGGTGCAAGCTTCAGGACAGGTGCAAAATTGCTAATATGGAACAGGCGGGACTCGAACTGGGAAAGTAAATGGTCTGTGAAGTTTCAATGGAACTGTTGACTTTGCTTTTGCAGGGGTTGCAAGATTCATGCTGGGTTTGAGGAAGAAAATTCCAGCAGCAATCCAAGGAGCTCCAAGCTCAAGGACATAGGTCAGTGGTGGCGAACCTATGGCATGCGTGTGAGGAGGGGGGGCACCCAGAGCCCTCTCTGTGGACATGTGCGCTGTTGCTCCAGCACAGAGTTTGCCCCATCCTTCTGCCCAGCAGACCAATAGGAGCTCTTCCTCCCTCCTCCCAACACATGAGGTTGCAGCATGGACAGTTGGGTCCTGTTGGGTCTGTGGCAAAAGTGAGTTTGGGTCCTGTTGGGTCTGTGGCAAAAGTGAGTTTGGGTCCTGTTGGGTCTGTGGCAAAAGTGAGTTTGGGCACTTGGCCTCTAAAAGGTTCGCCATCACTGACATAGGTTCTGCACCTTCTGAAATAAAAACCAGAGTACAGTATATTCCCTGCAATGAAATTGGAGGAAAGGATACCACTTGTCATAAAGTGACGGAAGGCCAGCAACCAGATGGAAAGACCAGTTCAAGGCAAAGTTCCTGAGACCCTGGATGAGATTGGCATGGGATCGAAAACAGTGGAAGATGAGGCTTCGATCAACCACATCAACCTGAGGTGTGACACTCGGGTCAACCAAGTAACCAAGTAAGTAGAAGTTGGAAGCCGACAGCCTCCAGATGAAGGGAGACCAACATTGTTGACGTGACTGTACTTAACCTCTATCTGAAGATAGTTTAATATTTCCCTGAAAGATACCTTGGAGTCGTTACTAAGTGAAGAGTCCGCAAATTGACATGTTTCTGTGATGACATTCTGGACCTGAGAAATCAAGTCCATTTGCATGCAGTTTTTTAATCATTTGGATATCATGTCACCTGCCGGCTAGGTAGACCATGATGTGTGCCCTCTGCTGTCACTTTGCGCAAGGGATCCGACGGAGAATGCTTTGGTAAGTTTTAGTCCCAGCCTAGCATCATTGACAACAGAGGGACAACACTCCCTAGTTAGACTGCTCAAGCCCCCACACCATGACAAGGCTCTCACTTAGCCTGAAAGAAGCCATAGAAACTGCTCATTGAAGTGAAGGACAAGATGGTACCCCCTTCATTCTACCCTACTGAAGCCAACTAGACTGGCCATTGAATCTTATCATGTCATTGGTGACACAGCTCCCCTGGTGGCTTAGTGGTTAAGATGCTGAGCTGGATGCTGGAAGGTAGGGTTTCGATAACAGAGGGCTGAACTTGGGGACATGAAAAGAGCCTCATTTGGGCTTCCCCTGAGCAGAGTTTCTCCAGCAAAAATCCTTTCAACCCAGAGTAATCTCTGACATGAAATTATTATTATTGGTGACAGTACAACATCCTCCATTTCAGTGGAGGGAAGTTGGTTGGTTGGAACATGCAGTTTCGAATAGAGAGAAACAACCATTTCTCTTCTGCTATGAACACTATCTTGGGTCAAAATAAAGTCACTTTCTTGGCGTTGGCCAAGCTTAAATCCTCATCGGTGTATGTTTCTGGGACTAATCAGCAGATCAGTAAATGAGCTGGATTCTGTATCTCTCCACATTCAAACAGCGTGTTGTTGTCTGCCATCAACTCCCCCTTGAGCCTGTTGGTTTTGCATTGATGGACTCCAACCCTCATCCTATTCCGGGTCCTCCAAAGGACGTAGGGGAGGTTGAGTTCCTCCGCTACATCCTTGTGTAATGTTGTTCCTTGTCCAGTGAGCTCCTTCCTCCATCTTCTAATTTGGTAAAGGAGGTACCCAATGTAGTGTAGTGGACAGAGTAATGGACTAGGACTCAGGAGATCTGGGTTCAATTCCTCAACTCTGCCATGGAATATCACTGGGGGTTGGAAGTGGTAAAACCAATCCTTAAATATCTCACTCACCTTGGAGGTTGGCTTCTGGCCTGACCCATTGGGTCTGCTGTTGAGTTGACATGGAAGTGAACTGGTTTTCAAACATGCCATTTTTACCTTGTCACCACTGCAATGGATTTGGACCAGAAGTGGTTGGAGTAACTGAGAGTTACCATGATTTCCTCCTCAGGTTAGTTGGTAAACTTAAACTAAATTACATGGATAGTTTTAATTAAATTTGAATTGGCTGGGGTTTTACACCACTTTAAAGACTGCTTGACACACTTGAGTTGCACTTAAAATGTACTGTTGTAATTAGTGAGCTCTACATTTATTACAGCAGTAACAGCGCTTTAATGAATTTATTTAGTGCTAAACAAAGCTACTCTAAGCAGTTCTGATTACCAAAGGCTGTTAATTTCAACTGTGTATTTATTCCTTCACTTAATTCTCTATATATTTTGATTTTTTAGCTACCAATATTGGAACTGTGTAATTAGAAGAACCGGGAAGGGATTTCTATTTATTTATTTAGAACCTCTCTTTGTATGTGCATGTTCACCCCACAGTCTGGTTGTTGAAAGGGCTTGAAATGTATTGCTGTTTGTATTATTGTCTCGAGCCGACCTTTAAACCTTGCTAGGAAGTTTCCTGTCTTCTCAGGCTGTGCATGGGTTCCATGATCTGATCTGGAGGCCAATTCTAGGCTTTCAAATGCTTCCTGATTTTGTTTGGAGTAATCTTTGGGCATCATTTTTTTTTTTTGTAATTTAGTTGCTATTTATCCCCTGCTAAGTGAGAGCCTTGTCGGGGCGTGGGGACTTGAGCAGTCTAACTAAGCGGTGTCGCCCATCTCTTGTCAATGATGTTTGGCCGGGACTAAAATTCACAAAAGCGCCCTCTGTTGGATCCCTTTGGGCACACATCATGGTCCGCCTAGTCAGCGGGTGATGTGATATCCAAATGGCTAAAAAAACCTGGAAGTCATGTGCAGTGTCATTACAGAGATGTCTACTCATGCAGGGACTCCTCACTTAGTAATGACTCCAAGGTATCTAAGGTAAGGTTGCTATTTTAAAATTATTTAGTTTGTTTATTATTTATGCCTCATTTTCTATTGGAAAGATTTTTTTAAATATCTTGTAAGCCACCCAGAGTGGGAAAATATCCCAGATATAAATGTAATAAATAGTCACACCCAGACTGGCCAGGTTATCCTTCTTTGGTAATAGAGTAGACCTTACTGCCAGCAACTCAACACTGAGTGTAAGGTCGCAATTAACTAATCTGAGCCCCCTGAGGACTGAATGTCTTGGGTGGGGAGGTCCACAGGGAAGGGTGATGGTCCCCAAGTGGATTAAATCCCACCTGAATCCATCTTGATGGAGGGCAGCAGTTTCATCAATCCTGGCTTGGGCTTGGGGCTGATGAGGACTTTGTGTACCAAAACGGGTCCAGAACAGAAATGACTTTACAGAACTGGATCAGTGGTATGGGGGCCACACTGTGATGTAGAAGGCAAATGGTTAACTACTGCATTATATTGTTCCTAGGACAATCTTCATGCCATGAATAATAATAATAATAATAATAATAATAATAATAATAATAATAATAATAATAATAATAATAATAATAATAATAATAATAATAATAATAATAATAATAATAATAATCATCATCATCATCATCATCATCATCATCATCATCATCATCATCATCATCATCATCACACCCTGGGTCTCTGGCGCAGAGGAGAAAATGATCTAACTCAATTCCTCCCTCACTCTATCCATCCTCTGTTCCTTCTTGGGGTCTTTCACCACAGAGCGGTTTTTCTGGACGATTGCTCTGTTGGCAGAGACCTGTGGTGTGCTAGTGAAAAGGGTTTCTCTGCAAACCTAGGTATAGTAGAAACCTTCAACAGCTAGAATATGTCTGAGTTGGGACCATATCATTCCAGTGGAAGCTAACGACAATGTCTGGTGGCATCTTAAAGTCCAAGAGATTTTGGTGGAATAAAGCCTATTTCTATCAGAGATATAATAAGACATTGCCTGAAATGAGAGGACAAAACTGGGACTGAAATTGGAATTGTTTATAAACCTACAGTGCTATTCAAGATGCCTTCAACAAATTTCCTGTTTCCCTTATGTGGCTCTGAGCTTAGGTCTGTCAAGGCAGCCCTTAAAGTGCCACAGAGTTACTTCGAGTTTTTGGGGAATCTGTAAGAACAATCAGCATGAATGAATTTGTACATGCTATATGTTACCATTGAGGAAATGCAGGGGCATTTGACAGCATTCCTTTACTAGCACACTAAATCAAAGTGGCCTCTCAGCACCCATGCTCATCTCCAGAAGTCTGCCAAAGATATTCCCTTGCTTCATGAAAGAAAGAAGAACCAAGACACACTCACGTGTGATATATGTCCATCAAGACATCTGCCACTACATCTCAGCATCCTTCATTCAGAGCTCTCCTCTAGTCCTGTTGGGTTCATCTTTTGCATTCCCTAACAGATCAGATTTTGCTTGCCTTTTGTAATTTCACTGCCTTTGCTCTTGATTTACGTTGGTCTAGGTGAGAGGAGGAAGAGATCGGAAGTGTCCTCTGTATTGATTTATGCAGCTTGCAAATATTGCTGAATAGAGCTTTCTCTGCAGTACATTTCCACCGCGCTTTTGTGAAATGTGAACTGAGGTTGTTTGTGTGCCTGCGGTCTCAAGAGGCCCACTTCACTGTTCTTTGGTTATGGAACAGCAGCCCTGAAGTAGCTCATTTACATCCATTGCTATCACTCGTCTTTCCTTAGACCTGAAATCCTGTTGCTTAGTATAACAAATCATACTAGGAATAAACTCATTAAATCAGTGGGGGAAGAGGGCTCATTGGGGTGTCACGTTCAACATTGTTACTCCTTATTGTATTGATGCAATTCATTTATAATTTTTTTTAAAAAAATATAGAAATTAGTCACATTTTATTAATTTATTGATTAAGTTATTTAGCTAAAAATTGGATCCTAAGGTAGAGATTAAAATACAAATAGAAAAAGCAAGACCCACCTTCATAAAAATGCGATATTAGTCATGCAGTTGAGATCTACCATATATACTCGAGTATAAGCCGAGGTTTTTAGCCCTAAAATGAGCCCCAAAAAGGGGACCCGGCTTATTCGGGTCAATGACCATGAGGGTCCCAAGACTGCACCAGACTGAGATGCACAGGCAATTTAATTAATTTTACCATATTTTCAGGTATTTTGACTATTGAAACTCACTAGCAACTGCTGCATTTCTCACCCTCAGTTTATCCTCAGGTCAATCTATTTTCCTGGGTTTTCAGGTCAAAATTAGGTATCTTGGCTTATATTCAGGTCGGCTTATACTCTCACTACAAAGATCCAAACAGTGAGGTGTTACATATTCCCAGTGTTGCTCTATGCCAGTGTTTCCCAAATGCTGGTGTTTGGACTTCAATTCCCAGAAGCCTAAGTCATTTCCCCAAAGCATTGATCAGCCAATGTACTGACTTAGGCTTCTAGGAATTGAAGTCCATCTGTGGGCTGTGTACCCCTTGTTGGGAACCACTGCTCTATGCCATGGAGTCAAAGCTTGGACACTGACTAAAGCATTTGAAAAGAGAATTGAAGCTTTTGAAATGTGGATCTACAGGCGGCTGCTAAGGATATCATGGGTTGACTCACGTAGAAGTATTGCGCTGGATGGATGACAAAAAAGGAATCTTTAAGACCACTAAACAAAGAAAGCCCCAATACTTTGGCCAGAAGATGAGGAACATTATAAAGTATAGAATACTCCAACTCACTCTGCAAGGAAAGATCCCTGGGAATAAAGAGGCCCTGGACATAGATGGACTTCATGGCTAAAGAACCTGAGAGACTGGTGTGCAAGGTCCTCGGAAGAACATGATGATAGCCAATATCTAGAACAGATACAGCACCTAAAGAAGAAGCTAATTAATTTTAACTTGTTATTTTTGCAGATCTAGCATAAAAAGATAGATAAAATGCCAGGGGAAGAAGAAGCCAGAGCAGGTTGAGAACTTCGCTGCCCCTCCCCCTGTGCCTATACCAACTGCCAGGGGAAGAAGAAGCCAGGGCAGGATGAGGACCTTGCCGCCCCTCCCCCTGTGCCCACCCCAACATATTGTAATGTAATGTAATGTAATGTATTGTCTGTAAGCCGCCCTGAGTCACCATGGCAAGTGGGCGGCAATATAAATTTGAACTAATAAATAAATAAATAAAAAATAAACTAAACTTAAAAAAGGGGGGGAAAGATACGCCTCCAACTATTAGCATGAAATACAATAATGTTAGTACTCACTATAAACTACCATTATAAATTTTCTATATGAGTAAAGCTTAATTAGTTACATTTTTATGTCACTCTTGTCCTGGTGAAGAGATTCAAGGTGGCTCACACATTGTCAACATAAATTGAATTGAAACAAAATACATAAACCATTTAAAAGTTATTAAACATGGAACACACAATCCCTTTGGGACAATTTTACTGGGAGTAGTGATTTTCAGTAATTAAAGACTTACTGTTGGTGAAAGGGATTACTCGGGGATCTTAGAATGGGCGAGGGAAATGTATAGTTAAAAAATAAAGTCCAGACTGATGACATAATCAGCCTTACATCTTGGTATTTAAACAAACATTTCAAACTTTGATTCGATGGGATTCAAGTATTTGACAGCTGGTGAAATGAGTCTAATTTAATAAGTCTTCTCTAGTTGAGAAGACCTATTAATTACTGGTAGAACCAAGCCCACAGGCAGTATTGAGAAGGAAGGCATGAACTGAAGGTCAAGCTTTGATGAGCAAACATGGACCCAAGTCCAAATAAGAAGAACAGTAGAACCCAAGAGAGAGGAACAAAGAATAAATAAGAAGTCAGGACTGAAGAGCAAGTGAGGAATCAGGAACATACCAGAATTCAGGAAGGCTGTAATGCCTAATCTGGGTTAAACTGGAGTAAGAAATCCTCCTATATGCCATTCTGTCCCAAAGTATTCATACTAGAATACTGTACTAGTATTCATACCAGATAAATTTAATTCAGATATGGGAATGTGCAAATTTCACCTGAGGTGTGTGATTTGGTTCTTCTTCTTGTTCTGCTGTTTCTGAATCTGAATATTGGCAATCCTTATGCCAATCAGCCATGAAGACTGTCCTGAGAATATAATGCAATGGCCTTTCACCTCCCTTGTGCATTGCAGCATGACTCCCATACCACTTATCCAGCTCCGCGAGTCACTTTCTGGTCCTGAGCCCTTTTGGCATGTAAAGTCCTCCTCAGCCTCAGGCCAGGATGGATGAAGCTGCTGCCCTCCATCCAGATGGATTCAAGTGGGATTCAATCCACTTGGGCGCCATCGCCCTTCCCTGTGGACTTTGGCACCCAAGGCCGTTAGTCCTCAGGGTTATCAGGTTAATTAACTGCTGTCTGACACTCGACGTTGAGTTGTTGTCAGTATGGTCTACTCTATTGCCATAGCATGATAACCTGGCCAGACTAGTGTGATTTGGTTAGAATTATTATATCATAATCAAATTGGTGCACACATTTGCTACAGTTATTATGGTTCTTGCCATTGTGCTTGTTGTTTCAGTCCAAATATGGTTGTTTTTAGCCAGGAGACTTCTGCTAGATCTATAAGGTTGCTTGCCATATTTTGTGTCTTATCCCTTTCCCAGAAGGGACTTTGAATCTGTCTAGATTATTGATTGCTGACCTTCTGCATGTCATTGCTATTGCACACAACTCATTGGCTATTGATTGATGCTATTTTACAAATTGGAAAGACTTTATGACCTTGTGGCATAGTTCCTCAAATTAGTCCCTCTCCTCTTTTTTTTTTAAATTCTAGCAACACAAATCATGGCCTTTGTAACTTTCCATTATTCTCTAGGATAGCCAAATGAAAATTCTAACGTTAAAAACCTAAATCTGTCCAGGTTATTCTGCTATGGTAGTAGAGTAGACCATACTGTCAGCGACTCAATGCCAAGCATCAGGCAGCGGTTAACTAACCTGACAACTCGAGGACTAGCGGCCTTGGCAAAGTCCACTGGGAAGGGTGATGGTCCCCAAGTGGATTAAATCCCACTTGAATCCATCTTGATGGAGGGCAGCAGCTTCATCCATCCTGGCCTGGGGCAGATGAGGACTTTGTGTGCCAAAAGGGCTCAGGACTAGAAAATGACTCACGGAACTGGATCGGTGGTATGGGGGGGGGGGGAAGGGTCATGCTGTGATGTGGAAGGCAGATGAAAAGCCACTGCATTATATTCACAAGAGAGTCTTCAAGGCTGTTCGCCATGATGTTCGCTAATATTTGGAATCAGATATGGCACAAGAAGAAGAAGAAGAAGAAGAAGAAGAAGAAGAAGAAGAAGAAGAAGAAGAAGAAGAAGTTAAAAATACTACTTTATTCTTATTCAAAGTTTACAAAGTTACTTTTTAAAGGATTACATCTAAAGCTCAAAGCTCTGTCTTTTACCCCTGTGCCCCTCGTAATCTTATTATGAAATGACGTTCACCCCAAAATCCAAGAGAGTGAATCTAAGATTTTGTGTCCTACATGGCCATTAACTTGTTCTGTAACTGAGCTATAGATATCTACTAGACTTGAAGTCAAACTGGATTGGATAGGAGAAGTAAAGGACTAGAGATTAGGCATTAAAAAAGATTAATCAGCAGCATTATGTGACTTCATTGAATCCAATGAAAGTAGCTCTCTTAGGATCAAATGACATAGGACGTTAAACTATGTTTAGCATTATTGCAAATCTATGGACACAAAACATGCAAATAGCAGTTGTTGTTGGGGGGGATTATGACTAGGCCAGTGGTTCCCAACAAGGGGTACACAGCCCACTAGTGGACTTCAATTCCCAGAAGCCTAAGTCAGTACATTGGCTGATCAGTGCTTTGGGGAAATGACTTAGGCTTCTGGGAATTGAAGTCCAAAAACCAGCATTTGGGAAACACTGGACTAGGCAATGGGTGAAGACGTGAATAATTTATTTTCCCTCTGCTATACTTATGATGAAAATTGTAGTAGCAAAGAAGTCATTTGAAATGGAGGCACCCATAAAAGCATTTCTTTAGTGCAGGGGTGCCCAAACGTTTTGGCTCGTGGGTCGATCATGTGGTTCAGGGAGCTGGTCACTAAGGCCTGGGGACCGGGTGTGGCCCCCGGTGCCAATTCATCCGGCCCATGGAGTCCTCGTCACTCCTGGAAGGGGAAGTAAAACACTCATACGGGCATGTTTTACTTCTGCTTCCAGGAGCGATGAGGGCTTCTCGGGCCGGATGAATTGGCATCGGGGGCCGCACCTGGGCCCCGGGCCTTAGTTTGAGCATCACTCCTCTAGAGGGTTTGAAAGAAGTAATTTTCATCAAGAGATCAATGCTTTCTCCAGCCCTACCTTGATGTTGGCCCTGATTTCTTGGCTTTCATTGGTAGTTTTTTTTTTACTGTCATACACTGGGATGAGACATCTTGATACCATCTTGTTTTGTTACAGGATTCACACAGAAATAGACCTACGAGATAGACATTCTACGACACTAGTATCACCAAAAGTATTATCTATTGGGGGAAAAGTAGGCATATGAGTTAGATGTCACTTGCATCTTACCAGTCTTGCCATGAACATTTATTTTGTTTCAACTTTTGAGTTTGGGAAACCTTTACCTTTACCTAACTGTGGCATAAATCACAAATGATTTGCAAAAGTAAAATTTGAATGGGTTGTATGTGAATTGATTGATTGATTGTACTTTTGAAAAATTGTCAAACAATTTCATTAAATGATGGAGCATTTATTATGACCAAATATGTACTCATAATGTTTTGTAATTTCAGAACAAGCACTAATAGGTCTTGTTAGGGTTTGTATACAGACACATGGTTAACAGAATTTTAAAGAAAAAAATTGAAACTAGTAGAGGATGACAGTAAATATGGACAGGTTTCCTTCTCTTCCTCCTCCTCCTCCTCCTCCTCCTTCTTCTTCTTCAGGTGCCGTATCCATTCTGGATATTGGCTATCATCATGGTGAAAGTCTTCCTGTTCTTAACTTCTCAGCACAGTTCTTCTGAGGAGTCTCTCAGGTTCTTCAACCATGAAGTCTATCAATGGCCAGGATTCCTCTTCCCAGGGATCTTTCCTTGCAGAGTGAGTTAGAGGATTCCACACTTTATGTCGTTCCTCATAATATGGCCAAGTTATCAGCGCTTTCTTTGCTTATTGGTCTTAAAGAGTTCTTTTTCTTTATCCATCCGGCACAATAATTCTACATAAGTCACATAAGGTCAACCCATGATATTCTTAGTAGCTGTCTGTAGATCCACATGTCAAAAGCTTCAATTCTTTTTTCAGATTATTTCATCAATGTCCAAGCTTCAGCTCCATACAGCAGCACTGGGAATACATAACATCCCACTATTCAGATCTTTGTATTGAGAGTTAAGTCTCTACTGCATGAAATATCACATTTTTACGACATCTGTCTTAGATGTCCCTAAGGAACTATATTTCAAAACATGCAAGTTAGACAATGTTCTCTAGGGACCTCTGAGGCAGAGTTGTTTCATTGGCTTCATAGGAACTACTTCAGTTTTTTTTAAAAAAAGGAAAGTTAAAATTTGGAAGTCATTGTCTGCCCGTTAGATAATATTGACTCTCTACAAAAATCCATCACAAAGCCCTATTGAGCGGATACAGGATGAATAACTTGGCTCCCCTCTCTTTGTTTCTGTTTGATTTATCTTTCATGAGATGGTCTCCCCATCCACAATGACACGGATGGAGATGAAAATCTATTCTCTGATATGATCTGAGATGACAGTTCTTCGAATGGCAAGTTGGTTAAGGGAAAACAATGAACAAGTGTAATAAAGTTTGTGCCAGAAACATCAGCAGGTGTTTAAAAGGAAAGTTTTTTTTTTAAAAAACATGCATTGGTGGCAAATGTCATACTGTGTTACCTGGCATTCTCTCCCCTGGCTAATCGTGGCCTAGGCCACATGATCCTTCCAGGTGTTAGGCCTGTGGGGTTCTCCAAAGGAGGCACAGTAAGTTTGGCCATGAACCAGGCCTTTCCAGGGGTGGCCCCATTAGCCTGGACTTCTTTACCATTTTATATACTCCAGGCCCATTCCCTTCAAGTATTTCACAAATTAGTAAAGGTTAAATTATATACAGAGATTTTTTTTTTTTTAAAAATGACATTTTGCCTCTTCCTTAATCTGACCCATATATCGACTAGTTATTTTTGAGTTTTTAATTAGTATGTTTCTTTAGGACCTGTTGAAATGGTTTGTTGTTTGCTCTGTCCTATGTTTGTTGTTTTTAATACTTAGTATGGATGATGTATGTGACCTGCCCAGATGGTGTACCAACCAACCAACCAACCAACCAACCAACCAACCAACCAACCAACCAACCAACCAACCAACCAACCAACCATCTGCTGTGGCACATATGAAATGAGAGATATGAAATGAGACCACAGCAGCCTTGAGGATATTAAGATGCACCTTCATAGCCAGTCCATCTGGCATGGGCTCTTCCACCCCCATGACCATTGGGAATCAGGCTTCCCCCTCCACTCATTTTTCCATTGGGCCCATTTATGAACTATGCAACTGATGAAGGCTAGATCTCCAATCAGATCAAAATACATTATTATAAAGCCCAGTAGACTTGTCTGAAGGCACAGCAAGAGTTTTGATACAATATGCTAATTTACTTGATCCTTACCATTCAATTCCTTCATAGATCCAGAATCAAATGGGTGCTGTAAAATGTTTGAAAGACAACAAAGGTTAAAAGATTTTCCAGGTCTTCTCATATTGAGCTGTCATCAATTCTGTGACTTGAATGGCTCTCAGATTCTATTTGAAGGGGCCAGAGAGAGAACATGGCTTCCTCTCTAATTAAATTCTCATCTTTTGGCCAAATGGTTGAAAGGGCAACTGTTTTAAACCTTTGAACTTTATTTGTAATACAAAGCTTCAATTAGATAAAAGACAATAATTAGCAAATCTTTTATCTTTGGAAATAATTAAATCTTTAAGGGAAGACATCTTAATCAATGGCTTGTAATGACAAGTTCATAAATTAATTAATCTCACCAATGAGAGTCTGGCAAGGATCGATGGATGTGAAAAGAGATTCAAGGCAAGGGACACCACTACCGTTACACTATAGCTCAATTCAATTTGGTTTAAAGATTCTTTTGTGCAAAGTATTTGCTAGATGAAAGGAAGGTGTGTTCTAACAAAGAAGACTCACTAAATTTTCCTCTCTATAGGAAGAGATGTTGATGCACTCCCTTGTTTGGAGTTTTTGAATGTTTCAAAACTTGATCTGGTTTTTGTATGAGACACTGAGGAGCTAATGAGAACTCTTGGGTTTAAATCTGCTCTCCACCACATCACTTCCAAGATAGCTCTTTAGCACCCCTATAGCTGTGTTGGTGCATTACTTGCATATGGCAAAAGTATAAGGCAGGGGTTCTCAACATTCTCCAGCCACGGGTCGGAACACACCCCCTCAGGCAGCTGAGCGGGCCAGACTGGTGCCGTAAAATGTGTCCGCAGCTGTTGTAAACATGTTTATGATGGCCTCAGACTCATTTATGGCCATTTAAATGCATTTACATGGCCTGCTCCCCAGAGTAAGTGACTCCCCTTTGGATGTGGTGTGTCTGTGTGTATTTTAATGTGTATTTAATACCTTTACCTATATTGACGTACTACCACAGTTCCTAAAAAGGCCTGGCGGCCTTGCTTGGGGTTTTTAAACAAAATCTTGGAGTTACCTCGTCAATAAGCTACACCTGTGCTGTTCCAATTGCTGTTCCAATTGGAGAACCCTTAAGGGGGTACAGCTGTTTTACATTTACATTAAGGCATATTATCCTAGAGAACCGGTTAGGCAAAGACTTAGTACCTAACTTCTTTAAATGTTGAAAAGTGCCAAAATGAAGCCATCTTGTGGTAAGTTCATTCTGTAGTTCCTTCCATCTGACCTAGTGTGAGAAAGATTAGCCAGAATAAGCTTTAAGCTCTGTTTTAAAAGCTCTGGTTGATTTGTGTTTGGGGTGGGTGGGTGGGTGTATTTTAATGTATATTTTATTTATTTATTTATTTAATTTATTTACAGGTTTGTGTTGTGGGTGGGTGGGTGGGTTGAGGTGTGTGTGTGTGCTTATTTTTATTGTATTTTATATTATTTATATATTTTTATTTTTTCTTTGGCCCCGCCCACAACATCATGATGTTGGCTCTGCCCACAACATTATGACATCATGATGTTAGCTCCGCCCACACTGTGATGACATCACAGTGGGGTAGTAAACATTTTGACATCCCACCACTGGTCATGTAGCATTTGGGTTTTGAACTGCTGATCTGCTGACCTCCCAGTTGTAAAGTTCATTGTCTTAACCACTAAGCCACTGGTGTCCTACACCTAGTCATAAGCTACTCAAACTACTCCATGTAGCCTTTGGCTGGAAATTACAACTGACTAGCTAAAGATGAAAATGGAAGGCAGATGCCTCTGCCATCACCACCTTTGTGAAGAAATTTGTCATCAGTAGCTGAAGAGACTTTTGTGTAACTCAGTTGGAAAAGCTCAACTTTCTGACAATTCTGCAGGGCTTTCTGACAGAGAACATCTTGTCAGTTCTCGCTTCCTCAACATCAGGCTTCAAATCCTTTTAAAAGTTCCAGAATAGGTCAAAAAAAGTTCCTAAGGCAGGCCTCTTCACAAACCTGTGCATTTAATAGTTGCGAAAGATATGGTACAGATCTAAACTTCGTGCCTCTTCAGATAGATTCTCCTTCTGAGCCTGTCACCCACGCTGTCAGCAGTGAACAAGGTTCAGCTTTGAAGGTCCTTCTGTCAAGAGAGCAAATCTTGATAGAAGAGTTACAATTTGAATTCCTCAGATATGGAAACTGATGGATTGATTTAGTGGACAGTCAAGGATCTGTACATGCTACCTTGTTCTTTCACAGTTTTGCTACACACATTTTTACTACAGTGTGATACATAATGGGGACAACATTGATATTCTAAGATATGATTTTTAAAGGAGTTTTCATATCTCTGTACTTGTACATTAGCGATTCACTATAGCAATCATGTCAGTTATCATGTCAGCAGTGAAATATTTTGGTCTACTTTTTCTGCCACCCCTTCACCCACCTCTTCACAGAAGCAAAGCAGAAGCAGCGCTTGATGGTAGAAAAATGTGGCCTATGTCCACTTGCTGCTTTAGGGATCATCACCATCACCATTACCACCACCACCACCACCTGTTCTGTTGCTGTTGCTGTTTCAGGACCATGTTGAATTGAGTGGGAAATGATACCTTTGTGTTGATGCTATTCTGTGTGCTTGTTTAATCTTGCTGATTTTTCCTGTTTGCGTCTCCTCCTCTGTCGTTGCCATCGCTGTTGTTGCCATTGCCATCACTACCACCAACGCCGCCATCGTGGTCTTCTTTGTCATTGTCATCATAGAACTGCAGAGCGGGAAGGGACCCTACAGATTATTGAGTCCAACCCCTTGTCAAGGAGTCCCAGTGGGGAATCAAATTCCCAAACTCTGGTTCTGCAGGCAGATACCCCAACCACTGAGCTATCCTGCATGTTAACTGACAGACATCCTGTGCTCCCCAACTGACTTGAGATTACATTAAGAATGTGTAGACTCCAGTGAAGCTAACTCAGGGCCCAGATCGAATTGCGACGGTGCAGGAGCAAATACCATTCATTTGTCTCGAGATGAGACACAGGAGTGGTTGCGAAGTACTAAAGTTGTTGGTTCTTTAAAGATGTTTGCGAGAGGTTAGTGAGGCTTTTTTTTCCTTCAAGGAACCTCTGAAAACTTTTTGGGATATTGTAAACTCCCCTAAAGGGACTGTGGTGGCTTGGTGGTGAAGACACTGAACTTGATGACTGAAAGGTCAGAAGGGCAGCAGATCGAGATCTGAGTGCTGCACAATGGAGAGAGCTCCTGTCTCTGTCCCAGCTCCTGCCAACCTAGCAGTTCAAAAGCAAGAAATCACAAGTAGATAAATAGGGAAAACCTCAGTGGGAAGGTAAACAAAGTCATGCCTACCACATGTCCATGGAAGTGTCTGCAGACATAGACAGCGCTGGTTCTTTGGCTATAAACAGAGATGAGCATCAAACCCTAGAGTCAGTTGCGACTGGCTTTTGAGAGAGGGCGACCTTTACTAAATTCTCCTAAACAAAAGTACTTGAGTCCAGAGAAAATTGTTCTATTTAGCTTGAACTGTGGTAGAAGGTAGTACAGTAGTACCTCGTATAACGTTTACCTCGGATAACGCTAACATCGCATAACGTAAAGTAATCTGGGGAGGAGAATTGGATCGAATAACGTTAAGGTCATATGGGATGGATCGGATAACAACCACTAAAGCCTGTGTGGTTACAATGTATCTCTATGGAGCTTTAACGTTATCCGATCCATCCCATAGGATTTTAACATGCATCGGATAACATTAAAAATCGGATAACACCAAGACTTGTAGAACCAAGTCTTAGCGTTATCGGAATTACTGTAATCTAAATAAAACTGGAGACCTTGGGAATAAAGAGTCTAAAGGAGAAGCTAAGTTATTAAATACTCCTTAATATTATATTGTGAGACAAAGACTTAATTTTTAAGCAGTTGGGGGCAATTTTAGGTTTGAAACTAGTTGAAAAGAGTTTGAGGATTTGAAAGAAGACTTCCAAGTAGACCACGAGATGGCAGCATTTCATTTGCAATTAATATCTTGAACTTCAAAGATCAGGTTGGGTCAGCAAAGGTCTGCTCAAATAAATAGCTAGATCCTGAAAGATGAACGAGAGGAGTAATGTTAATTAATTAAGTAAAAAGCAGTCAAGAACGCTCATGCCCAATTGGCAACAAATGGAGGCAGTCGGGCCCAGAGAGGGCAACAGGTTCACATCCTCTAAAGTCAGAGCACTTTGGCTGGTGTGAAACCTTGACGATTACGAGCCGGCATCACACAATGCATTATTTCTGTACATATGCTTAGTGGCAGCTTAATGTGCTGAATGAGTCCATGGAGAGTCACAATTCTCATGAGCAAGATGGTCCGAGCAAATGTAGGCGTTTCTACCTCTATGGATCCTGAGCAAACCTATCTTTCTGGCTGGGTATGGCATTGCATACCACATTTAACCTGATGCTGGCTGTATTCTTGCGTGACTGCCCTGGATGACAACTCACAATTGCAAATCAGGAATGCAACCAGCACCTCCTTTTGGCATGGCAATTTGCCACCAAGGCAGAGGTGCTTCTCCTTAGTAAAAGTAAAGGTCGCCCTTGCTTCAAAGTCAGTCATATCCGACTCTTGGGTTCAGTGCTCATATCTGAACGTTGCATGGCATTGCAGAGACACTCCTGGTTTGTTGTTGTTCAGTCGCACAGTTGATTCCGACCCTTTGCAATGACCCCATGGACCACTGTCCGCCAGGCACCTCTGTCCTCCACCATCCCCCTCAACTCGCTCAGCTCTGTGCCCATTGTGTCCACAATACCATCTAGCCATCTCATTTTTGGCCGCCCCCTTCTTCTTTTGCCCTCAACCTTTCCAAGCATCAAGGGTTTCTCAAGTGAGTCTTCTCTTCTCATTAAATGTCGACTTTTGAGCAAGGGCGACTTTTACCTATAGTTAGAAAGGGCCCTAGACGCTAAGACGCTGACTGGAAGGTGGGAAGTCAGCAGTTTGATTCCCGAATACTGCAGGACGGAAATAGCTCACCTCTCTGTCCCAGCTCCTGCCAACCTAGCAGTTCGAAAGCAAGGCATTGCAAGTAGATAAACAGGGACCAATTCGGTGGAAAGGTTGACAGTGTCCCCTGCGCTCCGGTGTCTAGTCATGCCTACCACATGACGACAGAAACGTCTGCAGAAGCAGACAGCGCTGGCTCTTCAGCCTTGAAACAGAGATGAGCACTGAACCCTAGAGTCGGATACGACTGGCTTTCAAGCTAGGGTGACCTTTACTGTAGGTGGAGAGGTACACAAAGATTATCCTCTCCCACCTTCTTAGTTGGTTTTTCACTCCTAAACAACAATAATTGATGTGTGAACCGCACACGTCCGAGGGAAAGAGAGCATGTTTGGTTTATTGTAGACCCAAACAATGCTTTGAGCAAAGCTGCTTTTAAGAGTGTTTTATTAGAAACGTGCTTTTTAACTGTGCTTGGGGACTCTATTGCCAGAGAGGCTACAAATGATCTCTCTCAGTTTCTTTATTCCTTGCAAAGTACCAGTCTTCTCCCTCCCCGCCTTTCTTTCTTTACTGCAACATGTGCTTTCTTCAATTAATCATTTTGATTTCCTCATGCTGAGCATATGTCATTTCTCTCTCTCCCTGCTCCGTGTTAAGACTTTATCAAGTGTCTATTGGGTAGCGTTTAATAAAACATTTGTTGGTCGCCAGTTGTACAGAGTCCTTGAAGTGGGTATAAGAAGATCGTGTTGCTGCTACATTACTTTCTTTTGACACTTCAGTTTTTCACTTATGGGCTGTAACTCAACAAAAGAAAAGGAGACAAATGCTAGAAAAATAGAAGGCAACCTCTAATCTTCAAGCATTTGTTTCAGTAGTCATACGAATTTCATCTAATCATATTATTTATCATCATTTCTTCTGTTTCGGAGTACATCGTGAACAGTGTGGCTATCAAGGATATGTCTGTGAGGATAATAAATACATGTAATAAAATATAAACAGAAGATGACAGAGAGTTATTGGAGATGATATAATGCACCCTGAGTTTATATTCTGTCGTTTATAGTCTGTGTGAAGGAGGCCAAATCTCTCATTAAAACATCTTTTAATACATCTGATAGGTTTCTCAAAACCTTATAACTCTGTTTTGGCTGCATTGTGTTGTTTTTTTATTGCCTCACTACGAAGTGGGTCAAGAAATAGTACTGGCCAAAAAAGAGCAGTTAACGTCTACTGTCAGATACTGTTGTGGGCAGAAAAGAAGGTTGGGCAGATCTGCCAGGGCAGTTCCTCTGGATCCATCCACCCCTGTCAATGTACACAACATGCCAGTGTTGTACCCCAAATGAATAAATGCACAAACAAACACATCTACACTTGGGCTGGAATCCCGTCATCAGAAAGCAAAGGACTGCGGTGGCTCAAGTCGTTAAGACTCTGGCTGGAAGGTTGGGCAGGTCAGCAGTTCGAGACCTGGGTACAGCACGGTGGATTGAGCACTCGTCTCTGTCCCAGCTTTTGCCAACCTAGCAGTTTGAAAATAAGAGATTGCAAGTAGATAAATAGGGACCGCTTCAATGGGAAGGTAAACAGCATTCCATACACTCAGGTGTTTAGTCATGCCAGCCACATGACCACAGAAACGTCTGCAGACAGCATTGGCTCTTCAGCTTTGAAACAGAGATGAGCACTGAACCGTAGAGTAAGGTACGACTGGCTTTTGAACAAGGGAAACTTACTTTTACTATAAGGACCCCATATATCTAACAAATTGGGATATCCTGCAAGGGAGATTTGCTCACCTGATTACGGATATGTTGAATCACCATATATGTACTGTATGGATTTTATCCCCATATTTTTCCATGTTTATATTCCTTTTAGAATTAGTCTATGTAGTGTATCGTATCATATCGTATTGTATCGTATCATTTTTGGACAGCATCTTCTTGCTTCATGGCTTATTGTCAACTGTGAAGAAGGGGCTGCAGTGTCTCAGGGGTTAAGAAGGTCACCTTGTTAGCTGGAAGGTCACCAAGTCGGCAGTTCGAGACCTGAGTACTGCATGATGGAATGAGCACCCATCTCTGTCCCAGCTCCTCCCAACCTAGCAGTTCAAAAGTAAGAAATTGCAAGTACTGTACTGTAGATAAATAGGGATCACTTTGGTGGGAAAAGCTCTTAGGGACATGAAATGAGCCTCATTCAGATGTCCCATGAGTGGAGTTCCTCCAGCAAAAATCATTTCAACCCATATTGCAAACAAAATGTTTTGAGTTTGATCCTGACCATCGATCAAGGTTGACTCAACCTCCTATTTTCTGAGGTTAGTAAAATGAGTATCCAGTGTGTTGGGGAGCAAAATGCTAATTAACTTGTGAACCGCCCAGAGAGTGAGTGCACTATGGGGCGGTATATAAGTGTGATTGCTTTGCTTTGCTAAGAAATATTGTGTCTCTCTAACAGTAGTGTAGCGTTGATTTCAGCCACCTGGGGCATGTCAAATTTGCCACCCCCTGGTGGATGCTGGCTCCCACCCCTGCTAGGGCTGTAGTCGAAGAACACCCGTAGCCCAAAAAGTGCCGCCCGGGGCGCCCTTCCCCATGCCACTGCTCTCTAGGAAGATTTCTCGGACAAAATAAACTAGTGAGTCCCATCAAATGATGAGAGATCTGATCCAATACACCTGTAAGGCATGAGACTGAGGAAGGCTGGCTTGTTCAAACTTCCTTTGCAGAAGTATAGGGCAGGCATGCCCAAACTACAGACCATGGGCTGGATACAGCCCCCAAAGGCATTCCATTTGGCCCGTGATGCCCTCACCAAACCAGGAAGTAAATATGGATGCATCTGTGCATGTGCAAAATCAGCCATTTTACTTCCTGGTTTGTTGTGGATATATCTGTGAAGTAAAATGGCTGCTATCATGCATGCGCAGAAGTGTCCGTGCCAAACCAGGAAGTAAAATGGCCACTTTTGTGAATGCACAGAAGCGTCTGTGCCAAACCAGGAAGCAAAATGGCGATGCATTCACAAACATGCCCCGTTATGGGGGCATGGTCTGGCCCCTGGCCCAAAAAGTTTGGGCAGCCCTGGTGTAGTGAAACAAAATTTTGGTGTCAGCCTGAACATCTTTTCATGATTGCTGCACAGAACAGAAAGAAAGTGCAGTAATACCTTGGATAACGTTTACCTTGGATAACGTTACAATCGCATAACGTTAAGCAATCTGGGGTGGAGAATTGGATTGAATAACGTTAAGGTCCTATGGGATGGATCGGATAAGAACCTCTAAAGCCTGTGGGGTTACAATGTATCTCTATAGAGCTTTAACGTTATCCGATCCATCCCATAGGATTTTAACATGCATCGGATAACACTAAAAATCGGATAACACCAAGACTTGTGGAACCAAGTCTTAGCGTTAGCCGAGGTATTACTGTACAGTGTTCCCCATTGCTTGTAGCCCATGAATTGCCTCCCATCCTGCAGCTGTCAAAGGGAAGGTACTGTTTTTCCATAACAAAATGTCCATCACTAGCCTCAGGGTCTGATGTGCCAGTTTTAATCAACCTGCAGCCCTTGATTTTCAAATAAGGGCCAGCAATTGTTCACCATCAGCACAGTTTCCTTTCCTCATAATGCAATTCTCAACTCGAGTAATGGGAATGCAAGCCATTAATAAAAGATTAAAGTGAAGTGTGTGTGTGTATGTGTGTGTGTTAGGGGAAGCTTTGAGATTGTAAAATTCCAGGCATATCTCCATAGATGTGTCTTTATAAAAGGCAGGTTCCTCGACAGGTGTTCAGCTGCTGTTCTCGCTACATGTTCAATTATAAAACCAGACATGTGAACTTTCAGATTGCTGTGCTGAGCAAAACAGATGCAGACTTTTAAAGACGATTAAATTAAGGGAATTCAAAGGGTTATTTTTTTTTCCTGGGGAAAGAAACACAGAATCACTATCTCATTCATGCACAGTTGGGAAACTACAACATGTTACCAAAAAAACTCATTAAACTGTCATAAAGGGTTTTCTGTTATTTCTTTTCTCAGCCTTACTGATTGGCAAGGTATTTCTGCTGCAAATAGCTTCTTTCTTCTCTTTCTTCACCTAGTTTACTGGATCATATCCAAGGGATCAGAAGTTGGACACAAAGGAAAGAGCCAATGGACTCAGGGCATTTATAGGCACTCTTTTGATTCTGTTTCTTTTACAGAAATGAAACTCCTAATTGAAGCAATCCAGCCTGGCCAGGTTATCCTTCTATGTAGACGCTACTGCCAGTGACTCAGTGCAAACGTCAGGCAACAGTTAACTAACCTGACAATCTCGAGGATTAATGGCCTTGGGTGCCAAAGTCCACAGGGAATGGTGATGGTCCCCACTTGGACCCATCTGATGAAGGGCAGCAGCTTCATCAATCTTGGACTGGAAAGTGACTCACAGAACTGGATTGGTGGTATGGGTTTCATGCTGTGATGCAGAAGGCAGATGAATGGTCACTGCATTATATTTTCAGGACAGTCTTCATGGATGATCGCCATGATGATCGGCTCTATTCGGATGTGGACGTGGAAGAAGGAGGAGGAGGAGAAGAAGCAGAAGCAGCAGAAGCAGAAGCAGAAGCAGCAGCAGCAGCAGCAGCAGAAGAAGAAGAAGAAGAAGGAGGAGGAGGAGGAGGAGGAGGAGGAGGAGGAGGAGAAGAAGAAGAGAAGGAAGAGACCTGGTTTTGTCAACATCTACAATTCAACTCAATGGTTGAATTTTACAGCCAGCTTTATAACAGCAGTATTTACAGAGTCAGACAGGTATCTAGTTCAGCACAATGTATGATCCTATATATAAAAAGATGTTATGTCACATAGACATGAATGTGTAGTGGCAGAGACATACATAAAGAAATAACAGGTATTTTGAACATGATCTGGAGTTCAGCCTATTGGATTAATTTTTGCTGACCAGTATGAAAACTGAAAATACACCCAACATAATTCAATAGTTCAAGTGGGGTGTTTTGTTCAGACTTGGGGGGAGGGGTGTTAGACTACAATTCCCAGAATTCTAGTGCTCATGCTGACTTGGCAGTTCATGGAAGTTGTGGTCCAAATAAATATCATGATGGAAGCATTCAGAAAAGGGATATCTTCTCTATCCTTTTGGCCATGCCAAAACAAGATAGTTTGTTCATCTTTTCCAGTAGAAGAACCATGCAGGAACCTTGTGGTACAGTGGTTAAATTTTTGTATTGCAGCCAAAACTGCTGATGTTATGAGTTTGAGCCTGAGAGGTTCAAAATTAACTCAGCCTTCCATCCTTGTGAGATTGGTAAAATGTGTACTCAGTATCTTGGAGGCAAAATGCTAATTACTTTCTGACCTGCCTTGAGAGTGCACTAAAAAGTAAAAGATCTGTGTTCAACTGATTCCAGGAAAGCAAGGAATAAATTATGAACATCAAAATAAATAAAGCAGTTCCAGGCAACTCTAAAATACAGTATTCTTTTTCCTTTCCTATTTGAAGATCAATTTATTCCTTCAGTATTGCAAATATGTAGCCTTGATTTGGATCAGCTAACCTGAACTTTATTCCCTTTAGAATGGTGAACAGAATGGAAAAGAAGGTTTCTGGAAAAGAGAAAAATATCCAGATGTTCATCCCTATAACATTTGGGTAGATATGTAAATGTTGAGTGAGACTGAAAAAAAATTGACACCATTCTCCCTGTTGGGAGTGATTATAACAGCTGTACACATTATGCCAAGCTATCTTTTGATTAAAAAGTGGGATTTTTTTGTGTAAGAAATTTTATATTTTATGCAATAAAAAACCCTCTTCTATTTTGAGCAAATTTTTGCATTTTGCACAAAATAGAAGGTTTCACGTACTCAATTCAAGGGTGGTGGTACAAAACACAGGTGTTATTTTGCTAATGCTATTTCTGTCAAAAATAGCAGCGGTCTTTAACTGAAGGAAAATACTGGAGGCTTCTGGGGCAGCAGAAACAGGTAATTTTATAGGATGTTGTAAACTTGTGTCAAATTTTAGCCAGAACTTTATAGGAGATATGCAAGGTGCTGAACCTATAGAGCAGTGATGGTGAACCTTTTAGAGACCGAGTGCCCAAACTGCAACCCCAAACCCATTCTGTGCTGTGGGGAGGGAGGAAACACTCTCATTGGGCTGCTGGGCTGAGGGGCGGGACAAACTTTGTGCTGGGGGAAAGGAGGAAGCGCTCCTATTGGGGTGTTGGGCAGAGGGGTGGGGTGAACTCTGTGCTGGGGGGAGGGAGGAAGTGCTCCCATTGGGCTACTGGGCAGAGGGGCAGGGTGAATTCTGTGCTAGGGTGATGGCGCGTGTACAATAGGTTCACCACCACTGCTATAGAGGTTGTGGCGCACCAATTTTAGTTGGTTCACTACTCCTGAGAAATAGAAGATACCAAACCCTGCTATCACCTACAAAAAGGGTCTTGGGAGCTATATTTATTCAATGGGCTGCATGACACTCATTCTTCTGGTTTATAACAATAAACATTTTTAGGTCTGAATCATGCAGCCAACCCTGAATATTAGCATCACAAAGCACAGTAGGAAAAAGTTTCAGGAGTGGAAGGGGGGAAGGAGGAAAAATGTGTTAATTTCTTTCAGTATGTCATGAAAACTTTTCTTTCCCATTCCTAAACAGGCCTATAAATCTCCTGTTTCAGAAGCTCCTCTTCTGTAACAGCCTGGAGTTGTGATGGAGAATATTTTGCATTTTCTTTTTAGCAAACTGAATCCACATTTCCTGGAACACAAATACCTTTCACACTGCTCACTCTTCTGGTGCAGTCTGCGGCACAAAAATTGTGTACAAGGATAGGGTACACTAGAGAACACTGCATAGAAAATGCAAGACAAACTGTAAGCACTGACACATTGCATGTGCAGAGAAAATAAAGCAGTTCAGGAATCAGTACAAAATAAACAATCCCTGAAGGGTGGTTTAAAATATACTCATTTCATCAGGTTAATGCACACCTCAGCTGTGCATCATGTATTCCTTGGTAAGGTCTGCTGTTGGAGCTACTCCACCCCGCTGGCTTATATGGCCATCTGACAATTTTGTTATGGCGATTTTAGATTCGAGATTTTGTGATTTTAAGATTTTTAGATTTCAGAGATTTTAGAGTTTTTATGATGTTTTATCTATATTGATTATAGTGTTGAACGTTATATTTGTGAGTTTTGTGAGCCGCCCTGAGTCGGTTGCACCGAGTAGGGCGGCATATAAATTGAATTAATAATAATAATAATAATAATAATAATAATAATAATAATAATAATAATAATAATAATAATAATAATAATAATAATAATAATAATAATAATAATAATAATAATAATGATGTATGGGTTGTCTGAGTGCGTTATGTTGGGGGTGTTTCTTGTGTTGTAAGCTGCCTGGAGTTGCCTCGGTGAACGGGTGACTAAGCAAGTCTAAATGAATGGATGGATGAATGGATGAATGGATGAATGGATGAATGTCTAGCCAGACATCCCACTATGGTAATTGAGTAGAAGGTACAGTCAGTGACTCAATAATCCGACTCCCTAAAGGATGGATGAGCCCCTTTAGGTGAGGTGATGGTCCCCCTCAGTGGAGAAAATGCCACTGGAAACCATCCTATTGGGCCAAACAGCAAAATGAGTGGAGGAGGAACTCTGATTCCCAATGGTCATGTAGGCGGAAGAAGCCATGCCAGATGGACTGGCTGTGAAGGTGGACCACGTCAATATCCCCAAAGCTGTGGCAGTCCATTGCAGTCCTGGTGTTAAATCTTACACTCTCATTTCATGGCTCCATGATCATAGTGTGTGGGTCACTTCATGGCAAGCTGAGATCCACCTTAAACAAATTCATGCCAGTGGCATTCCCCCCCTATTTGTCATTCTTTTTTCATCCATCAAGTGTGAAAATAATTTCCAGGGAAAAAAAAGTATACTTGGACACAAGTAGCAGCCGATGACGGTTCCTTGGTATTTGAATTAATTTCACTCCTGGTAAAACCGACACAAATGCAGTACTTTTGCTGATCAAGACACAGCCTAAGAGAGTAGAGACAAATTGAGTAGTCCCTTCCCAGATAAGAATATCCTATCACATTTTATTTGCAAGCCACATACTAGTCTGTAAGAAATTTATTTTTTTCTTGCTTATCGCATTTTCTTCCCAGGCGTGCCAACCTTAGCAAAGAAAGTAGCAGCCTGGCTTGGAGAAGAGTAAAATATTTATGTGGTGCTGTCTTCTGACTATGATGACTGTGACATTGTTTGAATTGTTCCATCCTATCAACCTTGCTATGTCTGTTGTCTAGGTGTCAGTCGTAGCCCTGGTATTGAAACAGCTCATGTCAGTGCTGTAGGAAAATACATTGGCTTGCAGTGGAATGGAAACAAGTACTAGAGCCTTCAATAAATAGGGTTGTATTTCAACTGAGAACTAAGCAATTAGATTTTTCAATAATCTTTTCCGTAGAGTTAATGGATATTTGATAGAGGGAACGGAAACAGTTATTTGTATTTAAACTTGATAGAATCACCAAAAATTGAGTTGGAAGGAAGGGCACAATGTTTTAGTCAATCAGGCACTAGATAGATCTTGTTTTAATTGATTGAAAATACTATTTTGATGAATCAAGGATGCATCCCCCCTGTTTTGTTATTAATGTATTTAATACAACATATTATTTTCTCCTCCAGACTCATTAACACCTCAGCTTTATATTTCCAATTCATCAGAATCCGGAATGACTGAGGATAACCTAGAGAAGTGTTTCAGCACAATGAATACCAGACAAGGTATTATTATTGACTCGTTAACACTAAGGAACATCAGGCAAAATAATCTGAAACATCATCTTTCCCTGTGGCAAGTGTGCACCATCTTTTTAATTCAGGCATGCTGTGTAGAAGCAGAGGGCTCACAAATGTGCGCATTCCCACAAGTATTCATGTGCAAATGCTATCCTCGCCCATTTGGACATTTCCCTAAAAGGAATACAAAACACAGGATGAACCGCTGGAAATTCCTGTGTCATGGCAGAGAGGTGTTAGAAGGACAGCTCAGCTCTGTCTAATAACAATAATGGTGTGCTGTCAAGCTAATTCTGATTTATAGTGACTTTTCCCAGGTTTTACTAGGTAGAAAATGCAAAGAAGCCCTTCATATTGTTCCTCTAGGGGGTGGCCTGGGACCCTGCAGGTTGCCCCTGGCACTATAAGGCTGACTCTTCCCCTTGGAAGCATAGTCGGGAATCGAACTCCCAACCTCTGGATACACAATAAAATGCCTAAATCACTGAGCTATCTAGCCACCATTCCCACAATAAAGGTAAAGGTCTCCCTTGTTTACAAGCCAATTGTGTCTGACTCTAGCGTTTAGTGCTCACCTCCATTTACAGTCTGCGCTATCTGTGTGTGCAGACGTTTCTGTGGTCATGTGGCAGACACCAGAGTGCATGAAACACTGTTTACCTTCCCACCAAAGTGGTACCTGTTTATTTACTTGTAATTTCATGCTTTCGAACTGCTTGGTTGGCAGGAGCTGGGACAGGCGACAGGAGCTCACTCCATCATACAGCACTCAGGTCACAAACTGCTGACCTGCCAACCTTTCAGCCATCGAGTTCAACATCTCAACCACTAAGCCACCACAGTCCCAATATTGCCCTTACTGAGTGCATATTTTGATTATGAACAGAGTGGTGATTTCTTTTCCTATGGTATTTCTTGATGATAAGGATGACAAAGCTGATGGTATAATAGCATTTATTGTTGCCTAGTTTTGGGATGGATGACTGTCTGGCTTCCTTTTTGTACTAGTGTACATGGTTCTTGTAAAGCAGGGGTTCTCAACCTACGGCCCACGTCATTTCATGCGGCCCTTGCCGCTGCCGCCACTGGAAGCGGATGTGTTTACGGCAGCTGCAGATGCATTTTACGGCAGCGTTTACAGTGGGAAAACCACCAACTGTCTGAAGGGGCATAGTCTGGCCCATGGATTAAAAAGGTTGAGGGCCCCTGTTGTAAAGCTTAACTGGTCCAAGGACCAGAAGCCTGAATGGGAAAACTGAAATGGAATCACAGAAAAGGATAAGTGCTGAAAAGAACCTGGAACTAGATCAGAATCCTCCTGAAGGATCCCGAAAGGAAAGCGATATAAACATTTTCTGCTTGTACATCACTAGTTCTCATACTGTTAACAAAAGAAGCACATGCCCTTCCTTGTACGCTTTCTGTTTCCCACATATCTTGTTTTTAGAGCATTTTTTTAAAAATAATCTGTGTATATTTGTTTTTGGATACATGTCCTAGAATTTGTAGTTTTGGAACAAAAATTCCTGGAACTCCAACTTCAGTGAGTAATGGCTATCATTTAAATGTTGCCCAGAAGTAAAAAGAGGGGGAACATTTATTTGGGGGAGATAACAGGAAACCTGTAATCAATCATAATTAAACAGTGGGTATAGGACCACAGTGGTTTAGTGGTTATGACCCTGAACTTGATAACTGGAAGGATGACAGGTCAGTAGTTCGAGACCCCCCTCCCTCCCTCCCTCTATCTATCTATCTATCTATCTATCTATCTATCTATCTATCTATCTATCTATCTATCCATCCCTCCCTCCCTCCCTCCCTCCCTCCCTCCATCCCTCCATCCATCTATCTATCTATCTATCTATCTATCTATCTATCTATCTATCTATCTATCTATCTATCTATCTATCTATCTATCTATCTATCTATCCATCCCTCCCTCCCTCCCTCCCTCCCTCCCCTCCCCTTCCCTCTATCTATCTATCTATCTATCTATCTATCTATCTATCTATCTATCTATCTATCTATCTATCTATCTATCTATCTATCTATCTATCTATCTATCTATCTATGGTTTAGGAGCGAGGTATAAATTGGATTTGGGAAAGAAAGGAGAGCTATCCAAGCTCCTGATACTCCCTTATTAAGTTTTTTTTTTAAACTTGCCACTTGGCCTCTTTTAAACTCCCATCTCGTGAATACTTGCTTCTAATCTGATACCTCAGTGTACATATCTAAACATGATCAGTGACAGTTTTAGCTGCGGGGTGAGACTTTCTGTGACAAGGGCAGCCAGCTCTGATTGGAGACCATTCATTGCAAGTGACTTCAGCTGTCTCTTCAACTGACACTTGGCGACTTGAGGCAAGCGGGATGACGAAAGCTCTTTGGACAGAAAACTCCCACTGACATGAATGTGACAGCTCCTTCCTCCGCTGGCCTCTGATATGCCTGGCAAGGGCCCCACACGGCTGCTAATTTGAGTCAGAGCAAGGCTGCGCTATATCGTGCTGCAAACAGGCTCCTGTAGATTTTGTACCTCACCTGGGAGGAATGGTGTAGGATGGGATATCTCCCGCCTGGCCATTGCAGTCTCAATAAGCCATGCTTATTTAAAGACAAGTGAAATGGACCTCTAGCAATGCCTGAGCCTCATGAATATAGCTTTGTGTCCAGCTTCTTCTTCTTTCGAGTCCCGATCCAAAACCGGAGCCACTTTCTTTGCTTTGTCATTGTCCAAAACCAAATCCTCATCGGTGCATGACTCTGGAAACAAATGGCAGACCAGTAAATGAGCCAGACTCTGTGTCTCTCCACAGTGTCACACTGTGTGTTGTAGTCTGCCAGCAGTCACCACTTGAGCCGGTTGGTCTTGCATTTAGGGACTACGATCCTCATCCTATTCAGGGTCCTCCAAGTGATGTAGGGGAGATTGAGATCTTCAGCCATCTCCTCCTTTAATGGTGTTCGTTGTCCAGTGAGCTCCTTCCTCCATCTTCTAATTTGGTTTTGCTCTTGGGTATCCTCAAGAACGTTTGTTCTTGCCATACAACTGTTCCTGGATCTGAGCCGGCAGACTTGAGGCTCATATCTGTTCAGAAGGTGTCAAGGGTCCTTCTCTTGCTTAGTTCTCTCAGCGTGCACTGCTACTTCTATCCTGATCTTATGTGGAGCAATACCAACAAGAGGGTATATTTTCTCAACTGGTTTAGCTTTGAAACATCCTGTCACTATTTGGATGGCTTCATTAACAGCGATGTCAGTTTGTTTTACGTGTGTGGATGCACTCGATACGAGAGCACCATACTCTGCTGCAGAGATGCTCAGGGCCAAAGCTGATTTTATGTGGTTTATTTCTTCTTCTTTTTTGAAAAATAAAATAATCCCCACAACCCAACAGATATATAATAAGAGCATTCCTGATCTCTGGATGTATCTATCAAGAGCCAGACTGATGGGAGGATATGGCTTTGAGAAGTCTGGGGGATTTTAACCCAGAAATGTTACTATGTCCGCCTCCATTTAGAGAATCAAGGTATCTCTAGTGACACATGTCTATTCACCAAAGTATATGTGCAACACACAGGGTGGGATGGGGTGGGGTTGGGGAGCGATACCTTATTTTGATTTAATTTTGATTTAATTTTGATTTAATTTTGATTTTGATTTTGTTTAAAGATTCTTGTCTGATGGTGTGTCTTAAAACCGCAGTCGCTAAGCTGCTTGTACTCTGTACTCTGGAAAAGACACGGAACACTGTTTACCTTCCCACCTAAGTGGTACCTCTTTAACTACTTGCAATTTCTTGCTGTCAAACAACTAGGTTGGCAGAAACTTGGACAGACATGGGCAATCGTTCCATCATGCAGCACTCAGGTCTTGAAGAAGAAGAAAAAGAAGAAGAAGAGGAGGAGGAGGAGGAGGAGGAGGAGGAGGAGGAGGAGGAGGAGGAGGAGGAGGAGGAGGAGGAAGAAGAAGAAGAAGAAGAAGAAGAAGAAGAAGAAGAAGAAGAAGAAGAAGAAGAAGAAGAAGAAGAAGAAGGAGAACAAGAATGTAAGGTTGAGTCAAACTTGAAACTTTCAGACTCAAACTCAGATCTGAGCAGAGTTTTGACTGCAGTAACAACTGCGGCATAGGTGCAGAAGGATATTTTACTTATGAAAAGTGTTTAAACCAGGAGTTTTCAACCTACAGCCCATGGGCCAGATCCAGCCTGTGATGCCAAATAATCTAGACCCTGACCTTGCTCCAGCCACCGCTACAGTGCTGCCACCACCAGAATTGGCCACATACTCATTTATGGCCACGTAAATGCATTTACAGCAGCCATAATTGAGTTCGTGCTTACAACAGCCTTGGATGCATTTTATAACACCAGTCTGGCCCACTCAACTCTGTGAGGGGGCATGATCCGGCCTGCAGCTGAAAATGTTGAGAACCCCTGAATTAAACAGACAAACACAGCTACTTGGAAATATGCACGTTAGACATGTTTGTTTCCTGGGGTATTAATGAATCTCTAACAATAAATATAACAGATGGGAATGCTTGTTCGCTTTCCAGAATGCTTATCTCAACTTCACTGTGCCATCCATTTAGCTAATTTGCCCACAAGGCAACACTGAGTTCATTTCTCACCCTTGTTCCTCTGTGCAGTGTTTACTTTTTGTACTGCAATAAACCAAAAGTGACTGGCTCTATTTTTTCCAGGAGTCTTAGCTTTAATTAACCTAAGGGAAATACAAAGCTACTTTTCTAAATATTACAATGAGATTTATTATGTTGTTGTTCAGTCGCACAGTCGATTCTGACCCTTTGCGACACCGCCCCCCCCGTCCGCCAGGCACTTCTGTCCTCCACCATCCTCCTCAACTCGCTCAGTTCTGTGCCCATTGTGTCTACAATACCATCTAGCCATCTCATTTTTGGCCGCCCCCTTCTTCTTTTGCCCTCCACCCTTCCCAGCATCAAGGCTTTCTCAAGCGAATCCTCTCTTCTCATTTGATGTCCAAATTACTTCAGCTTCATCTTTACTATTTGACCTTCTAGGGAGCAGTCAGGGTTGATTTCTTCTAAGATTGACCTATTTGTTCT
Organism: Furcifer pardalis; assembly: GCA_030440675.1. NCBI lineage: Eukaryota > Metazoa > Chordata > Lepidosauria > Squamata > Chamaeleonidae > Furcifer > Furcifer pardalis. Next base: position 123,902,458 of record CP126892.1, on the reverse strand, counting down.
CCTCGTTGTCCAGGGGACTCTCAAAACTCTCCTCCAACACCACATCTCAAAGGCGTCTATTCTTCTGCGCTCAGCTTTCCTAATGGTCCAGATCTCACAACCATACATTGATTATATTGAAATAGAATTCAGTGGAAGAAGTAAGATCCAACCTTTTCCAGTGGGAAGAGTTTTGTTTTCCTGCCCTGTTCTGCTTGGACATTGAAGCATCTGAAAAGAGGATCGAAGCTTTTGAAATGTAGATCTACACATGGCCGCTAAGGATGTCATGGGTTGGCTATGTGACTAACATAGAAGTATTATGCTGAATTGGACAAAGAATAAGAACTCTTTGAGACCACTAAGCAAAGAAACCTAACTCTTCAAATGGGATTTAATCCTCTTGAGAAAGCGCTGCTCTCCCATTTGCTCACTTATTTTATTTATTTATTTGTTATTCAAATTTCTACACCGCCCTCTACACCGAGGTGAGGGCAGTTTGGCATCACATAAAAAACAATTCAGGTTAAAAATTTTAAAAGATCTTAAAAGATCAAAAAAATTAATACCAAATTAAAACCAACAAGTTTCCAAATTAAAAGATTAAAAGTGTGAGGGGGCTTAAATTAACCAGCAGGCTGGGAACATTGTGCCACCAGTGCCCCATATCTGCCCCACAGCCAAGTGAACCCCACACTCCTTCTCTCCCTCCTCTACCCCTCCCCCACCCCTCCCCATGCATGCCCCACATACAAACACGCATACACACCCATGCATTTCTCTCTCTCTCTCCACCTCCCCTTACCAAAGGGATACTCTGCTCTGCTCTGCACCTCCAACATCGCCCTCTCCACACCTATTCTCCACACCACATGGCCCCTTAGTTTAATTTTTTTTTAAATTATACTTGCACCCATCCCAGGGGTAGAGGTTGTGGGGAGGGGTGGGATGCTGCCTGATAGCTCAATAGTCCAGCACGGGCCTTGTTACAAGAGAGATTCATTTGGATCTGTTGAATAATCACATATGTATTATAGAAATTTTATCACTGCATTTTTCTATTTATATTCTGTTTTGGTACCAGTATATCCATTGCATTGCATTGTATTGTGTTTTATATATTTAATTTAAATTGTATCTGATTTTATTGATAAGGTCATGAGACTAATCAATAACATCTAGCGTAAAACCTCACATTAAGAGCGCCTCGCTTAGAGACGAACTCACTTAAAGAGCAGAATTTTCTCTGAATGGTCACCTCACTTAACAATTAAAACCAACCAAAAAACTCACTTAACAACTATATCAGGGTTTGCAATCTCCTCCCACCAGAAGTCACAATTGGTCACTTACAATGGTGTTTCACTTAAAGAGCAAACTCTCTTAAAGAACAACTCAGTGCAATGCATTATGCTCTTTAAGCAAGGTACCACTCTAATCTAATCTAATCTAATCTAATCTAATCTAAATCTAAATCTAAATCTAAATCTAAATCTAAATCTAAATCTAATCTATCATATATCTAATCCAATATCTAATCTGTCTGTATAGTCTACTCTAGTATGATCTGCTCTGCTCTGCTCTGCTCTGCTCTGCTCTGCTCTGCTCTGCTCTGCTCTATCTATCTATCTATCTATCTATCTATCTATCTATCTATCTATCTATCTATGGTTTAGGAGCAAGGTATAAATTGGATTTGGGATTTAATTTTGTGATTATTTTTTAATGAAGGAGATTTATGCACATGCTTCTGAGATAAGCACATGGGAATGCACTGTCTATGTTCTGCTATGTCTTTGCATAGATAAAATTAAGCTGCCCAGCATGCGCTCACGCGCACGCGCGCGCGCGCACAAATGTCTCACAAACTATTCCAAAGGAAACATCTGGTTCTAGACAGGTTTTGGCTTTCTTTTTTAAAAGCAGACGAGCAGCATAGATCAGTGTCTTCCCTTGTCTAATTTCATTAATGTGATCTTGTGTCCATTCCCTGGCAGTTTAATGGCCATTATTTGCAGCCTCCATCAAACAAAGCCATACCCATAAATCTCATGGCATGTAAATGAAGGTATAAACGTCAATCTGCATTACTGAATAATATTTATGATTTTTAATTAAATGAAACTCGTTGTGATGTTTATTGGATCAGACGTTACTCGTTAATGGCAACAAAATGACTTGGGCTCATAAGAATAATTCTTTGGAATGTTCTTCATAATGATTTCTTACTGGTGGGGAGTCAGTTCATAATACCACTGTAACAATAGCCAAAAAAGTGTATGCAACGTAGGCATCTCTTGTAATCCCTTATTTGAAATGAGAATCTGGCCAAGTGTGGAATCCCTGACTATCTAGGAAAGCAATGGGATTCATTTAGGATGGGTGAAGGACAAATACAGTTTTGAACAAATCTATCCATATTCTTTCCCTACATACACTAGCCAGTGACCCAGAAGAGGGCCGCATAAAATATAAAACACACCAATGTCACGATGTGAGTAATTTATACCTGAATAAACTGTAGGAAGAAAATTAACAGGGATTCCAATTTCAGGTATGTCTTCATTTTGAGCACAGCAGAAGAGTGATAGCTCAGTGGTAGAACACCTTTAATGTCCCAGACAATTTTTGGCATCTCCAATTAAACAGATGAAAAGGTAGCAGATCTGGGAAAGCAGCCCAGATGTTAAGATCTTCCATCAGTTAGTCAGAGCCAGGCAAAACTGAGCTACAGAGAATGAAGGATTTGATTTAATCTAAAACCATCTTGTAGTTCTTGGAAATATTACTTGGTTGAATTACAACTCTCAGAATATGGCCATGCTGCCTTGGAGATTTGGGGCACATCTGGCTTTTGAGCAAGGGACACCTTTACCTAGGCAACTTATGTGAAGGATAGTAAAGGTAATGGTCATGCTTGAAAGCCAGTCGTATCCAACTCTGGGGTTCAGTGCTCCTCTCTGTGTATAGCTGAAGAGCCAGTGCTGTCTGCATCTGCAGATGTTTCCGTGGACATGTGGCAGGCATCCCTAGACACCAGAGTGCATGGAACACTGTTTACCTTCCCACCAAAGTGGTCCCTATTTATCTACTTGCAATTTCTTGCTTTCAAACGGAGATGGGAGCTCATTCCATCATGCAGTACTCGAATATCAAACTGCTGACCTGCCACCTTCCAGTGAGCATTTTAACAAATAGGATAGGTATACATTAATCTCTCAAGCCACCCTAGCTGTAATGGTGGCAATCCACCCTTTGTCAATGAGCATGAATAAGAAATTAAGCCGTACAGCAGATTTAATTTTATAAATTGCACAGATTTTAAGTCAATATACTGGGCAGCTGTTTGACAGCCAGAATCCTTGACTTGGCAAAACACAACACCGTTCTAATAAGCTGGGAGGGAGGGAGGGGTTGTTTGACAGACTGGCCAATTCTTTGGTTTCAAAGCACCAGATTTTTATCCTAATCTTGAATTTCTATAACCTATCTCCCATAGCTGGGAATACTTCATGGAGTCAAGGAAAGTTCAAGTGTATGCCTCTTACCGCTGTGGTTGCAAAAAGAAACATAATCACACACACAAAATTTTTGCATTTATTTAGGAATTGCATAGGTCTTTGTTAGCATAACATACTGGCTTTGTTATGGTGTCCCTTGAATCACAAGCAAATGTTGCATGACTATCTGCTAGGAACTAGTGCAACACCTCAATGAAGTCAGGACAAACACATCTGGATTTTTTCTTGGAAACTTTTACTTTCTTTCTTATTCAGAGTATAAGTATGCATGAAGGGTAGATGCAAAATTATTTCCAAAGAAAACTTAAGGAATTCTCATTTCAATATTGTTTAAAGACTTGTGCATTACAGCCCTGTCTTTCTCTCTTTCTAGTGTATGTGGCCAGGTTATCCTGCTATGGTGAGGTACACAGAAAGAGCCTTCTCAAAGACTGTGGTAATTTTGAACCACAATCGGGCATACCCTGGTAATGACCACCTTAAGTTGCTGTCTAATCTTTCTCATACTAGGCCAGGCGAAGGTAACTGCAGAATGAACTCACCAAAAGGTGTCTTCATTTTGGCAGTTTCATGCCTGGCCTAGACAGAAGAAGAAGAAGAAGAAGAAGAAGAAGAAGAAGAAGAAGAAGAAGAAGAAGAAGAAGAAGAAGAAGAAGAAGAAGAAGAAGAAGAAGAAGAAGAAGAAGAAGAAGAAGAAGAAGAAGAAGAAGAAGAACTTTCTATGTTCAAAACCTATAAAACTTCATATCAGTGTATCTTTTCTACATACTGTATTCCAAGTTTTAATATTAGTTGGTGAATTTTATGACCTCAACTAATGGCTTAATTCTAATATTACTCGCAATTTGACTACAGTTCAATGGGTGCATCATTTATGTAAGTCATTTTTATCCAGGCATTCCTTTATATAGGATGCAATCAAAATTGGTTAGATTAAACCCCACTTGAATCCATCTTGATGAAGGGCAGCGGCTTCCTCAATACTGGCCTGGGGCTGAGGAGGACTTTGTGTGCTAAAAGGGCTCAAGACCAGAAAGTGACTTGTGGAATTGGATTGGTGGTATGGATGTCACTCTGCGATGCAGAAGGCAAATGGAAGACCACTGCATTGTGTTGTTCCCCAGACACTCTTCATGACTAATTGTCATGATGCTAGCCAATATTCAGAAAATGGCACTTGAAGAAGAATTGTATTTGTTAGATATGTGGAAAATGTTGACATTTAATGGTATGTCTGAAGATAGCCTGAGACTCTGTAAGTCATTGACTGACCAAGCTAATCGCTAAGTGTTGGTGCCCAAAACATTTAAAGAAGACATCTATTACTAGAAGCTTGTTTATGTGGGAGAAAGCAAATGTAGGATGTTAGAAGCATGTGTTATCATTGTATGGGGCATACAGTGATGGTATTTTGCTGGCAGAGCAATACAATGTTCTACAAGGCAAATCTCACAATAGTGATACACCCCCCCCCCAATGTAACTTTGAACCTGAGCTTCAGAACAGTACCAAACTTGGCACAGGTTTAGCAGACATTCTGCTCCTGCTCTATACCAAATTTGGTGAATTTTGGCAAAGGGTTTTTAAAGTTATAACCTTTTTTTTTAAATAAAGTTGTGTGCAGAAATAAGTGACCTTATAAAGACCTTGATTGTAGCCAAAGTAAATAAGCTGAAAAGACCAATCTTGTTCACCATGAAAGAGGCCAAGGTGCTTTTTGAAATTTTAAAACAATCGCCTTTTCTGTTCTGAAATTATGACCCTGAAACTAAAAGGTGTAAAATGTATGTAATGGAATGGAACTTTATTATAAATTGCTTGTTAACTCCATCCTTGCCAAGCAGGCATGAAAAAGGTACCACATATACTCGAGTATAAGCCGACCCAAATCTAAACCGAGGTACCTAATTTTGACCTGAATCCCAGGGAAATAGATTGACCCAAGTATAAGCCGAGGGTGGGAAATGCAGCAGCTGCTAGTGAGTTTTTATAACCAAAAATACATGAAAATATGGTAAAATTAATTAAATTGTTGGCACATCTCAATCCAGGACGGTTCTGGGACCCTTATGGTCATTGACCCATGTATAAGCCGATCCCCCCTTTTGGGGCTCATTTTTGGGGCCTAAAAACTTGTCTTATACTCGAGTATATATGCTAATCTGTAACTGATGGTGAAAATATTTTTTAAAAAATATGGAGAACAAATATGAAGATCACTACACCACAGCGTTCTCTGGTTGATTTTAACTCAACAGCTACCCATCTGAAAATTGTTCTTGTCAGTGTTTTCCTTTCTTTGCTTGCTTTTGTCAAACATAAGAAGCTTCTGGAATAGTTCTTCAGTGGAAAACAGAGGCTGGCCTTTGGTTGGGGATACAATATATGGAAACTCTGAAGGCCAGTATATCTTCTGACAGTGTAGGTATTAAGCTAATTAAAATCCTAACAGTCTCAAATGACTCCAATTTTAGCAAGCCATGTGGAATTTCTCCAAATGTGCTGTAAAAGGCTAAATCATTCTCTTCCAGATAAATGGATTTTTGTAGTAATATGGTCCTGACCTTTTTTTACAGTGACAATATGACACTAATTTTGAAAGATCATGTATTCACGTCAGCTGTCATTGCAAGGCATATAATGTGACTGGAAGTAAGACTGCTCATTCGTTACAAGACTACACTTACTGTTATAACATGCTGTTACAAATGTAAGAGAAGTCTCCTCTCGTTTTTTAAAAAAGAGAGACTTTTTCACACCAGCTTGACAGTTTTTCAAACATATTCACTGTCAGCCCTAACAACCTGTCAACAACTGCCATTCTGTGAAAATTACAGGAACTGGTTTGAGGCTTGTGACAAGTGACACTTATGCCACAAGGATAAAGTTCCTCAGACACAGAGGGTGAAAACTTTTGAAAGGTGTTGTAGTCCTTACAAAGTCAAAAAATGAGCAGTCAGATTTATCTGGAGTAAACCCTCCCCGAAAAACATCCACATCACAGCTGATATCTAGCGCTTCTTCTCAATCACTTGCTCACTCAGATCGGGGTGTGTGGGAATGAACAGAACATAGATTTGGATATAAAGTTGTGAGTGACTACAAATTTTGTGGTCTTTTGTCTTTCCTTCTGCTTGATGTTGTAGTTTCTCTTGACTCTGTCTCACTTGATTCACAGTCTGAGAATTCACGTACATTTATTTCAACTGGAAATCGCAGCGGGAAATCAGGAATGTGTACAAATTTTCTCATCTGCGCCCTAAGTATATTCATTGTTTTTGTTGTTGAAAGGTCTGTCCTTCTTCAAAATGTTTCAGCTGCCTTTTTGGGTTGTTTCCTGGACACAAATGGAGAAAAATCCCAGAAGCGGAGTCCCTTTAACATCAGTTAAACACATTTCAGCCAAACCCAGTTACAGGTTGCCATTTCTATTGAATGAGGTACTCGTAATATTTCTGTAGTGTTCAGTCATACAATGTATTTACCAATTTTTATTTTAAAAAAAATATCCAAGATAGGATTGTGCAGGGAAGATTATATACACATACCATCTTGCTTGTCAACAACATGTCTTGAGTTAGTTACTATAAGCCAACAAATAAACATTTTGAGTGGAAGATGAAATATACCTCTGAGACTTCCAAACAATAATGTTCAGTTGAATCAAAAGGTATGTGATAAATATTTTTCCATGTTCCCTCCACTTCAGGTCATGAGGATTTCCTGAGGCAGCATAAAACCAAGGTTTTCACTTTCATTGTAGGAAATAAACATGAGAAGTTTGTAATATTTTTGTTATCCTTGCTTAATGTAAAAAATAAACAAGGAACCACACCTTTTCTTACAACAGCTCTTAATTGGTCTTTCTCCCAATTTGGTTAAAACTTCTTTTCATACACAAACCTGTACTGACCCACCCGAGCATGCATGCTTGCTGCACGGCAGTGTTACATAGAGAGTGTGTTCAAGGATAGTCCAGATATCAAAGTCCAAAAGGCAAGGCGAGGTCTGTTTACCTGTAGTCTGAGTCAGTAGTCTAATCCAAAGGGTGTCCAGGGGCATAGTCTGGGTTGGCAGTGTAGTCAGGGTCATGGCAGGCAAGTCAGGATCTAGGCAGGCAGTCTGGAGTCAAGCAGGATGTTGGTCTTCACACAATAATTGTACCGACACTGGCAGGCTGCAACAAGCTTGCTTATAAGCCCCCCAAGTTAATCCGTATCAGCTGGGTGCCTTCTTTGGTACTTCACTCTAGTCTAGCCTGCCTGTGTCTCAGGTGTAGCTGTTTCCTGGACCTCTCCCTGAATGAGGGCTGATCACTGTCAGAGCCAGACCCCTGATCTGACAGATCAGCTGCTGGGGAAAACAGACTTGGGCCAGGTGCAGCCTGAGGTCCCTGGCTCAGGACATCCTCGGGCTTGAATGCAGGCAGAAGAGGGCTGGGCTGAGATCCCTGGCTCAGGACAGTAACATAGAAAGAGGATGTAAGAAAAACTGGGATGGGCATCGGGGGTGCCTCCTGATCCAGCTCATCTTTGGAGTCATCTTTGAAAGAAGCAAGGAGTTATTTGGTATAGGAGTAAGGCCTTGTTGCAGTATTGAAATGACAGTACTTGAGTGGTCTATCGCTGACTAAAGCTCTGAACAAAGAGAGCAGTAAGCAGTAGGAGATATGGAGGCCAACACTGGTCTCTTCTTTATGGAAAGGTCAGCAAAGACTTGTGCTGGTTGAGTTTCATACCTTCTAATTCCTTCTCACCTGCTGGCACCATTGGGGAGATCGACATGGCATGTCCTCGGCCTGAGGCTTGGTAGCTTGCTTCAAAGGCTGTTCATGCAAATGTATGTGGCCCTTGTAAAAGTGCGTGAATGTGTTTGTAAAACTGTGTGGCTGTGTGGAAAACTTTGACTTTTAAGCCAAAAAGAAATTCATCTTCCAGGTTAACGTTCACCAAAAGATAAAGCTGGCAGTTCTATAAGGGATCAATCAGATTAGCCTTTGACGAGCCCTTTCTTTGCTTCTAATGCAAAATGGCGTTCCCAGTTCTTAATGCTAGGCCTTTATGTGAGATCATACAGGATATTAGTTTTGATTGTCTGGTGCCACAAGCATTGCTATTGATTTTCTTGTAACCCCCATCTATCCCCTTTCTGTCTTGGCTTCCTTTGCATGCCTCTTAACAATGTATCTGTGCTAACCTCTAACAATACATTACAGTATTTCTCTTAGAACCATATTAGGCGTATTCCGTCCCCCCTTCATTCACTTCAATAGTCTGATACCTTGTTGTCTTTTGTCTGAAACCAGAGTGCATGAAGCCTGGAATTGTTCCACCCTTTGATAACAATGCGGTTAAGGGATGGAGGGAGATGGTGGTCTGTCTTTTCTTTCCTTTTTCCCCCCTCAAAGTTTGCATATCCATTTCATTAAAAATTTCATTAACATTATCACTCTGCCTTCTAACTCCGAGTGTACACTATAGACAAGTGTGTATCCTTATCCACTACTCCATGATATTTATGACTGGAAGGAATACTTGTGTGATTACATATACCTTCCACCTGCATACATAAAACTAGGAGTAGTCAGCTAAAAACCTTTCCTTTCAAAACATCTGCATACAGATGATGAAAATTTATTATCTTGTGGAAGAATGCGGCTTTTGGAAATACTCAGCCATTCTATTTCATTATTTACATGTACTACAGTGCTAAACTGGTCTGAAGAGAGAAGCAAAAAATGGAAACAGAGGTACTGTGGGGCAGCTGCGGGCTCTGGCAGCAATAAGAAGAACTCACCACCTCCTCACCGGACTCTCCCTCAGCTGGCCGGCCTTGAGGGAGCAACAGCTGCGGGGCCAGACAGCCACAGCCAGGACTCTGTTCCCGCTCGCTCACCCTCTAGCTCCATCATTGCCGGAGGGATGAAGATGGGTCTCAGCTCCGGCTGCCCGGGTGGCCCGGAGAAGGATAAGACCAATGTCCTCCAGCCGGGAGGAGGAATGGACATCAGCTGTGGGAGGCAGCAGGCTGATAAAACCCGTGCCGCCACTTTGACCAGACTTTCATCCAATGTCCCCCAGATAGTTAGGTTCTGTACTGATAGTTATGAGGTATTTTGATTTACTGTGTATTGATTGTCGTGTATTGATCTATTATGTGTACTGATCTATTATATTGTAACTACTGTATTCATTGTTTTACATTGTATGCCACTGTATTTTTCCTGTATTGTAACTTTGATATTGATGGATTCTGTGAGCCACCCTGAGCTGGTTTTCACCTAGTAGGGCAGCATAGAAGTCTAATAATAATAATAATAATAATAATAATAATAATAATAATAATAATAATAATAATAATAATAATAATAATAATAATAATAATAATAATAATAATAATAATAATAATAATAATAATGACTCTGGGACAATTAATGGTGTTACTGGAAGGTATACTTTCAGAGTAATAATAATAATTTTGTGTCAGAAATTATTCTGGGTTGAAAGGATTTTTGTGGAAGAAACTCCACTACACTCAGGTAATGTCCAAATGAGTCTCCTTTCATGGCCCCAAGAGCTGGGACAGAGAGGGGCGCTCAATCTGTCATGCAGTACCCGGGTCTCAAACTGCTAACTTGCTGGCCATCCAGCTAACAAGTTGAGCTTCTTAATCGCTGAGCCCTTTAGTTTCTGAGTGGAAACTTTTTAGATTCAGGAAGGTGGTTACACAGTGGGAGGCAGGACATTGTGAACAGGGTTGGAGGAGGAGGAGGAGGAGGAGGAGAAGAAGACGACAACATGGAGGAGGTGGAGGAGGAGGACAACAACGACAACAACAAGTTAAAGCAGGTAATAGATATGAAGGTGTCTCCACAGAGGTGCCAACTAAGACAATGTTTGAGACATACAGTAACATCCATTCCTGTGGCTAAGATGAAGAAGAAGACTTGCAAAGTTGAGGCCACAATGACAGTGGATTAAATATATAGGAAGGGGAAAAAGAAAACTGATTACATGCAGCTACATTCTGGAAAAATATAATTTCTTATGTTCTGCAACACCGTAAACAGCCATTGACCACAATTAAAATGTGCTGCAAAAATGTATGAAGGGACCTATCCCAAGCATCCCATCTGGGCTCCAGTCCACTGGCTGGTAGGTCTGCAGCTTTGAAATGAAAGTGCATGGTTTATTCATACATATGGTGTTTGATCCCTGGCATCTCTGGGTAGGCCCAGAGGGCAGACATGCCTGAAAGCCATTGTCAGTTAGTGTCAGAAGTACTGGGCTAGTTGGAGCAATGGTCTGACCAAAAGGAAAGCCTCTTCCTGGGTTTCTTTCCTTTTGTTTTCCAAAGATCCCACTCTTTCTTCTGCCTGTTCGTGCTGTAGACCATTCATGGAGAAATGTTCAGGGCTAAAACTAGACTAGGGCAACTGAGGCTTTATTCCAGGGCACTAAGTTAAAGGCTGCCCTCCTCCAGACTAACGAAAAAATTGCAGTAGATCATACTTTCATGGTAAGTTTGGTATTGTATTGCTGCCTGCATAACCAGTAGACCTGGCTGCTAAGGGACCTCAGAAGAAATATTGTTGATATATTAATATACCCACTATGGTGAAGATATTGACTACAATCTAATGCACAGTGACAGATTAGGACTCAGGATACCCAGGTTTGAATCCCAGTTTAGCCAAGGGAAACTCACTGGGTACAGGTAAAGTTACCTAGGCAATTTATATGAAGGCTTGTAAAGGTAAAGGTCACCCTTGCACAAAAGCCAGTTGTATCCGACTCTATGTGTCAGTGCTCATCTGTTTATAGCCAAAGAGGCAGCACTGTGTGCATCTATAGACATTTCTGTGGACATGTGGCAGGCATGATGAAACTGGAGTGCACAGAACTCTGTTTATCTTCCCACTGAAGTGGTACCTATATCTCTACTTGCCATTTCTTGCTTTCAAACTGCTAGGTTGGCAGGAGCTGGGACAGAGATGGGAGCTTTCTCCATTGTGCAGTACTCGGGTCTTGAACTGCTGACCTGCCAACCTTCCAGTCATAAAGTTCGGCATCATAACCACTAAGCCACCACAGTCCCTCACTGTGTAGGCACAGGTAAAATCACTTACAGTACTTTGAAAATCTTATTAAATCCCTATAGGTCAGTTGCAACTTGAAAGCACATAACACGTGTATTAAAAACATACAATTGATTTGTTTTTGTATGTGTAACTCTGATAATGTTGGTGATCTGCTGTGGAAGAGGGGAGACGGCGGTAAGGAGTACAATATCGTAACGTAACTGCATTTTGTAACCTTTCCATTGCATACATTACAAAGTTAATTTGGGGGCATATTGTACATGGCATGGCCCAGGTGTCAAAATTGCTAACTATGGCTCTGGAAATTCTAGTCCTGCAATAGGCAAATTAGATAAATCAAGATTAGTTCGTAAGTGTTCCACAGTGCAGTGGAAATAATTGGTTTAAAATAATGGGCCTGAATTCAATATCAAAATGTCATAATTATCACTCTGAGAGTTCTGCTCTTTCCACTCTCTTTCCCCCTTAATCAGTAATTAAATTAAGTGCAACAGAATTAAGGTGGATCATTCATATTGTACCTACAGATAATTATACAGGCTCAATCTCAAACCTAGGAAGGCATTTCATTTTTTAATCTCCTTCTTTGAAATAATTGTAAAGTTCAGTTAAGTGGATGACTGGGATTTGAATCTCCACTGTCCCATTCTGAAACACAAATCATGATGCATTCTACTTCTCCTTTTGTGTCCTGATTAAACCCTGGACTGCCAAAATGAAGCCACTTTCTTGACTTTGTCGTTGGCCAAACTTAAATCTTTGCTGGTCCATGTTTCTGGCAATAATCGGGAGACCAGTAAATGAGCCGGATTCTGTATCTCTCCACAATGTACTCTACTTAACATCTTATTTTACAAATAACCTATGTGTTTGGGCTGCCTATGAATTAGTCCTGCCATTCTGGGAAGAGAACAAAATATTCTAATTTGGACAACAGTGTCCTAGGTTTGCTGTTCCACTTGCTTTTTCTTAAGCAATCTCCCCTTATTTCCTTGGGATCTCATTCAAGAAAGTGCTCAGTGGATCCAAAGTTCAAACATTGATCTGCTTATTGCCTTTTCTTCCTCCTCTTCTTCTTCTCTGCCTTCTGTCCCATCTCCAATAACCATTTCAGGTACAGTATATATATCTATATAAAAGAATGGTTAACTACCAAGAAAATGAATAGCCCTTGTTCTGTAGCACACAATAAAGTTAAGTGTTTTTGACTTCCTGAATAATATATTGAATCCTTTTATTACTTTGGAAAAAGAGAAGCTCAGTGTTAGTTTCCAATGAACAAAGCAAGAAATTAGCATTTTAATACCTAGAGATGCCTTTTTGCTAGGCTTTTGTAAAACAACTTTTTCTTGTGTAACTGAAGTTTTATTCAGAGCTATGATAAATTTCAGACTGGAAGAAGCATACTGCATTATGCAGATTCATTCTTGGCTCACATTCAGTTGTTCCTAGATAATTTCAAGATGCTGATTCTTCTTGTTAAGTACAGAATACTGTGGGTTCCAATTGTTTCTCACAAGTAACCCCAGAGGTACTGGCAGTTGAAAGAATTGTACCTTAATTGCAACCAGCAATGATAACTGAACACTTAACAAGTTCTGTATTTCCTATTTACTAAGGTGGACACTTTGATGTAGGTTATTTTGGTCTTGCACTCATGTATACTCCTACTTCTTTCCTCTCTAAAAAGTGACTTACATCTTCTTCTCCAAAAGCTGTTTATATGTAGGTTTCCTAAGAGCAATTTCCCACCTCCTCATTTCTCCCTTTTTAAAACATTGAGATGTTAGGTGTTCCCATTGTTACTGTAAGGAGTATAAGCTTGGAGTAAAAGCATCTGAAAAGAGAATAGAACCTTTTGAAATGTGGATCTACAGACGGCTGCTGAAGATATCATGGGTTGACCATGTGACTAATGTAGAAGTGATTTGCTGGATGGATAAAGAACAAGAACTATTTAAGACCATTAAGGAAAGAAAGCTCTGATATCTTGGCCATATCATGAGGAATAACATAAAGTATAGAATCCTTCAACTTGCTCTGCAAGGAAAGATCCCTGGAAAGAGAAGCTCTGGATGTAGATGGACTTCATGGCTGAGGAACCTGAGAGACTGGTGTGGAAGGTCCTCAGAAGAACTGTTCCAAGGAGTTAAGAACAGGAAGACTATCACCTAAGGAGGAGCCCTGGTGGCGCAGTGATAGTGGCAAAAGGTTATGAGTTCGATCCTGACCAGGCATCAAGGTTGACTCAGCTTCTTCCATTCTTCTGAGGTTGGTAAAATCAGTCCCCGTTGGGGGTAAAATGTTAATAAACTTGTGAACCATCCAGAGAGTGCATTTAAGAGATATGGGGTGGTATAGAAGCGTGATTGTTTTGCTTTAAGCTCTGATCTCAATCTGTGACTCTCGGCCTAGGAGTTACAGTACAAGAAATAATTTCTCTAAGCTTTGATCCAGAAGAAAGTGAGCAATTGGATAGTTTTAGGGACAGAACTTAGCCACTATGAAGTCCTTTTAAATAAGGTTGAAATCAGTACTTTTGTTTTGTTTTTTGCCTGAAGCCTCAATCCCAAGTGGATGCTACAATCAATCTCCTATGGAAGAGTGTTAAGTAAGATGTGCTTTTAGTTTTGAAGCCCAGTAGGGTAACAGCAGGGAAGCTCTCAGGACCACAAGCCGCCACTGGATTAAATCAAACAGTGTTTTAAATCCCAGAACATGAAGCTTCTCAGGAAGAGATGACAAAAGCATATGTTAAGGGGTGCCCTGGGACTTCCATAAAACACCAATGAACACTGGGTTTTGAATATATTTTGTACTACTCGTTTTATTGACAGGCTGTCCTAAACGAGCAAGAGAAAAAACATAAAACCATAAACCACAACAGCAAACTGAAATAAATTGCTGCCAGGCTATGAGGTCAATAGTCATCTCACAACGCTCAGCTAATATGCACTCAGTTCTTGTCAGTGTGCAGAAGGATAATCTAAGTAAGAATAGTTTGGTCGGACTAAAGTGAGCCAATTCTCCTATGCAAAGACATAAAAAACTTGGGATTAGGAAGGGGCTGTTGGCTTATTCTCCTTGCCTGTGAAAATGCCCATAATCATGTGGCCAAGGTATTTAGAGTGCTAGACTGGGTCTCAGAAGGCATGGGTTTAGGTTTACACTCAGTCATGCAACCAGTGATGGGATGTTACCGGTTCGGACCGGTTCGCCCGAACCGGTAGCATCCCATCAGGAGGGGTCTCCAGGGTGTGGTAAAACTCCTGGCGACCGGTTCAGTCGCCTCTCTAGCCCCCTCCAAAAATGTATTTTCGGGCAGCTAAAACAGCTGCCCAGAACTGTACATACACCAAACCTCCGTTTGACGCATGCACAGTTTTATTTTTTAGTGCGCATGTGTCAAATAGAGGTTTGATGTATGCACACTAAAAAAAAACTGTGCGTGCATCAAACAGAGGTTTGACGCATGCGCAGGCATTTTTTAATTTTTTTGCTCAGCCCACAATGTCATGGCATCAAGACGCCATGACGTTGGCTATGCCCATGACGTCCATGACGTCACAGTGGGATAGCGGGAATTTTGACAACCCACCACTGGCTAGATCCCATAAATTCTGTTGAAAGGATGCATCAAGATGGATTCAAGTGGGATTTAATTGTATTATTATATGTGTATATTACTGATTTTTTAGTCAACATTGTAAGCCGCCCAGAGTCGGGCTTGCCCGATTGGAGCGGGATAGCAAATAAGAAGAAATAAATAAATAAATAAATAAATAATAAAATAAATCTATTTGGGAACCATCACCCTTCACTGTGGACTTCACTAAGACCGCTAGTCTTCAGTGTTGAGTCACTGGCAGTATGGTCTACTCTATTACCATAGCAGGATAACCTGGCCAGACTTGTTAGGACACTTAAAACTAGGTAACATTGGGTTCAGGCCACCACACCTGAGATGCAGCCATGACAGTTGTGCTGTACTAACCAAATGCTAGTTGCAGCTTAGAGTATGACTACACTGAAAAACTGAATTGGAGCAACTTCACTGTGACATTGATTCACAGTCTTTAGCTATGATTAACATAATAATGGTTGCTCATATGGTTTGCCTCCACCTGAGTGTTTCTGCTGAGTCAGACCACCATTGGGAGCCAATCAGGGCTCTTTGTGAAGAGGAGGGGTGGGGAGTTTACCCATTTAGAGGGTTCTCCCTCCCTCATTCCTGGGCTGGCAACTTTGGCAACACACCTGCCCACCAGCGTAGAAGGAGAGAGTTGTGATATTGGGTATGGGGGAGGAGGAGACAGAAGTTATTCCAATAAAATGCACCTGAAGAAAAGTAAAGCACAAGGCAATTGTCACCGAGTTTCCTTGGTTAAGTGTTATCCAACTGATTTCATCAATAGTCTAGCTTATGAACAAATCTATTCAATAATAGCAATGAATCTGCACAGGTGGATTCCCATGTCACATCGCTAGACCCAGCCAGCCTTGGTGTGCTCAGCAGAAAGACAGACTCTTGACAGCTGAATGGAAATCTTTATGTCAATACATAAAGTAAATATTAGCATACTTGGAGGGGGGGACCTGGCCAAGATTCAGAGAAAAGAGTTGCATATTTCATGAGTTGTGGAACTAAGTGAACAGACTCACAGTCTGCAGAGGAAAGCAGATGGAGGGAAGGAAGCATTAAGACAGGAAGTCTAGGGGAGGAGTCACTCTGTTTTGGCAAGAGGTTTAGAGAAGAGCACACCTTGAAAATCACAGGGCAGTTGTACGAGGTCCTGGAGTTTTGGAAGAGACCTGAGATGACTTTTGGTCAAGACAGTGGCAGTCTACAAAACAGGATGCTCTGTTTTATCCCCACCCCCACCTTTGATTCCCAGCTGTCAAGAGAAAGATCCACTTTGCAAAAGCAGCTACAGGAAAAGGAGTGAGTGAGTGACTTTAAATGGGCTCCTTTTCATGTCCCCAGGAGCTGGGACAGAGACGGGCGCTCCATCCGTCATGCAGTACCCGAGTCTCAAGCTGCCGACTTGCTGGCTTTCCAGCTAACAACGCGAGCTTCTTAACCACTGAGCCACTGCAGATGTCATATTATGACCTTGATGCATGGAAATGTCTTGGCTTTTTATCATACCATGAACAGTCACAGATGATGGGTGCTCACTCAGGACTCGAACTGCTGACCTGCCAACCTTCCAATCATCAAACTCAGCATCTTAACCACTGAGCCACTGCAGATGTCATATTATGACCTTGATGCATGGAAATGTCTTGGCTTTTTATCATACCATGAACAGTCACAGATGATGGGTGCTCACTCAGGACTCGAACTGCTGACCTGCCAACCTTCCAATCATCAAACTCAGCATCTTAACCACTTAGCCACTGCAACACTAACTTTACTGTGGTCACCCAGATTTGGTGAGATCAGGTGGGGCACAGAGGTCAAGAACAGAACCTGACTTAAGAAGATGCTGACAAGTGGTGATAGGCAATTTCCACCTCTTCCCCCCCTTCAAATTGTTCTCCTAGCTCAGTGGCACTCCAGATGTTCTTGGACTTCAATTACCAGAAGCCCAAGTCAGCACTCCTGCTGATCAGGGCTTCTGGGAATTGAAGTCCAAGAACATCTGGCGTGCCAAGGTTAGCCATCACTGTCTTAGGTGCTGTAGCGAATGCCTCTTTAAATACTGAGTTGAAATCTTTTTATTTAAAGAAATGGTTTGGAGACAAAGGGTGCTCAGTTGATGTGAATCAACACTCCTACGTCTTCCCAATTAGTGGTGCGCGTACCCCTAGGGGTACACGAGATTGCATCAAGGGGTACGCGCAGCTATCTCTTAACTAAAATATTAAATCCTTAAAAAACAATAATGCAATAATAATTGCCCAAAAATTATTCAATTTAATTAAACGATCCGTAGGTAAGTAAATCGTATGCATCAAGTGCTTTCTCACTTGGCGGTGTTTCCCCCCGCACCTCCAGCGCCTCGTGTCACCCGATTGCGGCCGCCCCTGTTCCCGCCTATTTGCTCATAATTGTCAATGTGCACATTTGTCACATTAATGAAACATGTGTTCTCTGTCATTAAAATGTCTTTTGATGATAATAAATATAAAATACACCTGATTTCATTTTTTATTTAACGTTCCTGCAATAAGGGGTACACGATATTTAACGTTCCTGCAATAAGGGGTATGCAAGTTTGAGGTCTTTCTTGAAGTGGCACGTAGAAAAAACTAATTGGGAACCACTGCTTTAGAGTAAATGATCACAATAGCTGAAAGTGGACAAAAGGGATGTCAAACTAGCTACAAGAAATTTAAACCACCCCCTGGTGGCTGAAAAACATAAGATGCCTTCTTCCAAGAAACCATGATTCCTCAATATTGAGTTTTATGTTGTGTAGACATGATGCTGTAATTTGGATTCATCTGTGCTCAACTGAACATAAATTGCAGGGTAAATGGCCCATGTAGTTGCACCCTTAGCCATTTTGGCACACTGTATTTACTCAAGCATAAGCCTAGTTTTTCAGTCCTAAAAATGAGGTCAAAAAAGTGGACTCGGCTTATACTTGGGCCACTGAGTGCAATGGAAAAAGGTGGTGATTGCTAATACCCTTCACCACCCACTTCTCCTGTCCTGTCGTCGGTGCATCTCAATCAGCCATGGAGAAAACTCCTTTCTGCTGCATCTTATTTTCATGTACCATATTTTGATTATTGAAACGTACTAAGCAGCTGCTGCATTTGCCACCCTCGGCTTATATTTAGGACAATCTATTTTCCTGGTTTCTCAGGTCAAAATTAGGTACCTCGGCTTATATTCGGGTCGGCTTATACTCGAGTATATATGACATATGCCTTCTCCTTCTGCTGTCTGAACATTGTCATGATAGTGAATTGTGCTGATTCATTTTAAACCCAGCTTCAGGACAAATGTATGTGTGTGTGCATTTTTCTCTGTGTGTCTCAAACTTTAAATAAAACATATTATGTGCATGTACAAACATATGTATCATTGTCCCTCTAGCAGCTAGCTGAAGCAGATATGATTTCTGACAAGGTGTGCTCACAGGCTCATGCAGAATTCATGACTTATCATTGCATAAGAAGGAAGGAATTTCTACAGAAAAAAAGCTGTCTGACATAGTAGGTAGTCATTCACCAGTCGCAGAAATTGGTCAAAATTGCTTCTTGATTTTGTGACTGTCTGGGGCAAATGTAATAGAAGTGAATGTATGTTTTTTTTAAGTAACAACAACAGCATTCAACTGAGATGGAAAAGATTATCCAACTCAGTTTTGTGTCAAATTCAGTTGGATGTTTCACTGCAAATTTAACATGAATTTTCTCCCAGGCTACTAGCAGTCCAGGTCAATAAATAAGTGTCCTGAGTTAAGGGCACTTGAGTGGTTATCTCTCAGAGAAAAAGAGAGAAGAGATATCCATATTAATGGTGCTGTCCTATTACTCTCCTGGAAGGAGAGTAATCTAGTAAGGAGAAGTAACTATACAGGAAGATTAACTCCTTTGCTGGGTATACATCTTATTTGGGGAACATGACAGATTTCCTGAGACTCATTGCAGGACAAAACTTATCTTGTCCTGGGAACCTTCACATTAGGAGAAATTTTAAAAGGCATTTTGCTTATACAGTAGTTTCAAATGTCAATTTCTAAAATGCATATGATAGAAAAACATGTTTTGATGAATGGGAAAATAGTACATAAGAAATGCATATGAAATACATATACAGAACTGTATGGGGAAAACACATGCAGAGATTGGACACTTGAACAAAGCAGACAATGAGATTTCTGCAAGTGATGGAAGGATTATGTTGGTAGAATAAGAACTCTAGACACAGCTACTGCATTCTCAGGGCCATATTACCAATTGCAAAAATGGTAAAATTGCAGCATCATGGAATTAAAGAATTGAAAAGGACTCAAAGTGTCATGGAAACCAGTCCTTGACTGGCCACCTATATATATATATTTAAAATGTCCAATGAAGAAAATTGCATTTTCAAGCAGTGGCCAGAATTGTGTTAATATTCACGCAGTTTGAGGTTACAAACACCAACAAGATTTCAGACAGGGCTCAAGAAGGTAATAATAAGTAAATCACATTTGAATAATGAAAACAGGGAAGTTTTTTCCTCTAGCACTGTGTTCTAGTGCATCACACTTATTAGCACACATAATTTGCCAGCAAAACACTCTCGATTTCTTCTTCTTATGCTTAATTACACATATTTTCTATTGTTTTAGAATTCACTTATTCCTTTCTTGGATGGCATCTGTGAGTTAAGAAGGGGAGAGATATGAACAGTTGTGTTCTGTCTTGCTTTGCAACTGATAAAGAGATTTTGTACTCTATTGGCTAATGCAGAGAAAGCTGTATGTTAGATCTATCTTACATGTTAGATCACTGTACACTAAGACGTGTGCTCCTATAAATGGTGTTGATGTCATATTTTGACCTAGATGCATGGAAATGTCTTGACTTTTTATCATACCATGAACAATATTTCTTAGAAATTGTGATAAAAGTCTTTGTGATAAACCAGTTAATGGTTTCCTTGGGAGGCAGGAAGAAAATGCAATCAGATGACCCATCAGTGAACTCTTGTTGTGCAAAGTGTTCTGTGCTCTCTGTTTTGATAATTCATTATTACAGCACTCAAGGCAGACAGTAGAATTTAATGTAGAAGAGGATATTTCAGACAATTGTTTTTCTTCAAAAGAAAGGTATGTTACCAGTCAATATCTCTTGAAGAGGTGTGATTTCAGCAGTGCAGGCCATCCATTCATGCTACAGATCAAAGTTGTACAATGCACTGGAGTTCTCTGGGAGACATTCTTCTGATAATGAAGCCAATTCCATAACTACTGGTAACTAGCCTGGTTCTCAGATGACGCAAAACTGATCTCCAGGGTCCCACAAAGCCTTACTAGGCTGATAATAGTCTGCCAGAATATATACAGTACTCTGCTGGCATAGCTCCCAAGAGGCCAAGATCATAAATGGGAAAAGTTGCCTTTTTTGGCCTACAATTTGGGGACTGTGGTGAATTAGTGGTTAAGACACTGAACTTGATGACTGGAAGGTTGGCAGATCAGCAGTTTGAGACCCGGGTGCTGCATGACGGATTGTGCACCCATCTCTGCCACAGCTCCTGCCAACCTAGCAGTTCAAAAGCAAGACATTGCACATAGATAAATAGGCACCACTTTGATGGGAAGGTAAACAGCGTTTGGTGATGCCTGCCACATGTCCTCAGAAGCGTCTGCAGATGCAGAGAGCGCTGGCTCTTTGACTATATACAGAGATGAGCACTGAACTCTAGAGACAGATATGACTCACTTTTGAGCAAGTGTACCTTTATCTTTACCTTACTGTCAGAGACTTCTCTCAAAAAGTCACACTTTTCATCCTTGCCTAGGTCATCCACATCCCATCATGAGCCAATGGAGCAGCAGTTCACAAGGGCATGACAATGGAAGCTGAAGAGTCTCACTGTCCGTTCATAAAGATTTGGCCTATTCCAATCACAGAATCATCGTCATCAGCTACTCGTATCCAAATATACATTTTTCCCTGGAAATAATTTTCATGAAAGAAGAATTCGAAACAGGAAAAATGCCATTGACATGAATTTGTTTAAGGTGGATCCCAGCTTGCCATGAAGTAACCACACACTGTGATCATGGAGCCATCTCCCGTGGCACGTATGAAATGAGACATGCAGGATTTGACACCGGGACTGCAATGGACTGCCACAGCCTTGAGGATATGGACAAGGTGCGCCTTCACAGCCAGTCCATCTGGCATGGCCTCTTTCGCCTCCATGACCATTGGGAATCAGAATAGTGCAGTGGTTCCTCCTCTGCTCATTTTGCCATTGGGCTCAACTTGACGGTTTCCAGTGGCATTTCCTCCACTGAGGGAGACCATCACCCCTCCTAAAGGGGCTTATCCACCCATAGCTGTTGGCCCCTTTAGGGAGTTGGGCTATTTACCACCGCCCAACACTCGGCATTGAGTTGCTGTCTGTATGGTCATTACCGTAGCGGGATGTCCAGCACGACACATGCATAGAATACAGTCAAACCTCGCATAACGAGCGTTTCGCTTAGCGAAAAACCCGCATAATGAGCAAGTTTTTTGCTAAGCGGTCTGACTCGCATAACGAATTTTTCGCTATGCGAGTTGGACTTTTCCCTATGGAAAAACTCGCATAACGAGCATTTCTATGGGGAAAACTCGCATAACGAATTTTTTTGCTAGGTGAGTTTTTGCCATAGAAACACTCATTATGTGAGTTTTTCCATAAGGAAAAGTCCGACTCACATAGCGAAAAATTCGTTATGCGAGTCAGACTTGCATAGCGAATTTTTCGCATAGCGAGCAACCTTACAGAACGAATTAAATTCGTTATGCAAGGTATGACTGTATGCATCTACATTCAAGGTCACTTTCTGATTTTGGTTTGCACAGCTAGCGATGCCTGAGAAAATGCAACATTGGCTGTTATTCTTGCCCAGAAGGTCTAATTTGGCAACCGATACAGGTGTCTCTGTTCCTGTATTACAGGGGCATGGGGGTGGGGGGTGGGCATGGGGGTAGGGAAACTAAACGAGTGCGAGCGCACTGTATTTCATAATAAAGATGTGGCTCTTTTATTAGCATAACTGGCTCTTTGATTTGTTTCAGGTTTTATGATGTTTAGACAAACGGATTTGGACAGTTAAAATCCCACTTAGGTTTGATGCATTGTATTTGCCTGACACACAATAACGTTGATTTATAAGACACGATGAATCTCTAATTAGATTTTGGCAAGAATGTCGCAGTCAGGAAAGTTCCTGTAAGTGCTCCTTTGGAAAGTGTAATGCAGGCTGTCTTTTAATTAACCAATTCCCCTCCAAGGGGCTATAAACCTCAGGACCTTTTGCCTCTGCCCTTTGACCTACGGCATGTCAGCCTTCTCAAACACGTTCTTTCACTGCCAGATGATTTATGTGACATGTTTAAAAAGTGATCATTATGGCTTGGATCTCATAGCGTGTGTGGCAAATACCAGATCTCAACAACATGTCAGTGACCTTTGGAGTTGGCAAACAAATATCTTTGCAGATAAGCCTAGAGTTGGGGACTGAAAAAAATCATGGTGTGATTACAGAGTCCTCTAAAGAGTTCAGAAAATTTCCACTTTTATGTTCTCCTTACTGTAAAAGTGGAAGGAAAAGGACTGCTAAATAAATAGAAAGAACTTACTTTCATCCAGAGGTAAGAAAGTAAAAGACCAGGGAAACAAATCTGGCGGAAAGCTGCTGATCCATTTCTGTAATAAATTACCCTTGCTATTGTTGGAAGGGCTTTGGAATTATGCCAGTTCATAGTGGGAATCTTAGTTCCATTAGAGTTAATGAGAGGCAACCAATTAGAAGCCCACAGGCTAAGAGAAATCCCAGAAACTGTGGCTCTCCTCCTTTTACACCTTTTTTCCAACCTGTTGATATGTTAGAGAAGAGGGTTGGAGTCCCTAAATGCAAGACCAACATGATCAAGTGGGGGCTGCTGGTGGACAACAACACAGTGTGAATGTGGAGAGATACAGAATCTGGCTCATTTACTGGTCTGCTGATTGTCTGCAGATGTGCACTGATAAGGACTTTGTGTCCCAGTCAGACCATGGACCACCAAAACGACAAAGCAAAGAAAGTGGCTTCGTTTTGGTGGTCCAAGGCCTGACTGGGACACAAAAGGAGAATGTTGGAGAACCTGCCAAACACTCACTTCTTCCAAGTGGAATAGTTATAGGCATATTTAAAAAAGTGTGTCATTGAACATAAAGTTTTAAAGACATTAGTAAAGGTAAAGGTTTCCCTTGCTTGAAAGCCAGTCATATCCGACTCTAGGGTTCAGTGCTCATCTTTGTTTCAAAGTCGAAGAACCAGCACTGTCTGCATTTGCAGATGTTTCCATGGCCATGTATCAGGCATGACTAGACACAGAATGCTGTTTACCTTCCCACCGAAGTGATTCCTATTTATCTACTTGCAATTTTTTTGCTTTTGAACTGCTAGGTTGGCAGGAAGCTCATTCTGTCTTGCAGTACTTGGGAATCAAACTGCTGACCTTCTGCCTCCCAGTCAGCATCTTAGCCACTTAAGCCACTGCAGTCTCTTTAAAGACATTAAATGATAGTAAAATTTGAGAGGATTGGGCCAGCCATATAGGTAGCCACACTTTGGTGACAAAACACTGGTGCACAGGGGAACCCGGAATGTAGGAGAAAACTCCAAGTGCTTAAGGGACACTAACTCTTCTTTGTCTTCAAGTCAGGGCCATAGCTGGGGTGGGTGGGTGGGCAGTTTGACCACCCTCATACTCCCTGCCAGTAGCCCGGGCACGTCTCCCTGTCCAGGCTGACTGTGGTGCATAACAATATCAGCAGCAGACCCTCCACCCACACCTCGAGGGGGAAGCACCCTCGCCTGCCAGAGCCCATCAGTGCGGGGGTGGGGGGTGGGGCATGAGCCACCCCACCCAATGACAACAACAGCCACCGCAAGGGCATGCTCAGCCCTCACTCGGATCAATAAATAGGAACCTCTTCGGTGGGTGGCACAAGGAACAGTTGAAGCTGACCAGTAACCAAAGGAGGGAGGAGGAGGTGGCGGAGAAGGCACTACCAAGAAAGATGTGCAAAAAGTGCCCTGGCCACCGCCAAGACCTTCATTTTCCCCCTCAGTGGTAGTGGGTGCTTTAGGGGAGCCAGAGCCCACCTTGATGTTTTCCATGTGGAGGGAAAGTGGCATGGGTGGCCTCCTCTTTGTAGAGGCCACCAATGGGGAAAGGTGAGGGCAGCCCTGGAGGGTGAAGGGGCCAATCCCCCCCCCCAACTGCTCAATGGTATTTTTTAAAAGTGTTTTCTGGGTTGGAAGGATTTTTGCTGGAAGAACTCCATTCGGGGGAGGCCCGTATGAGGCTCCTTTCATGTCCCCAAGATCTTTTGCCCACCGAAGTGGTCCTTATTTATTGAAAATTTTGCAATTAGAGTGTAAACAAAAAAGACAAAACCTGTTGTGTCACTAATGAATTTATATACTTTGTGTGTGAGAGAGACAGAGAGAGAGAGGGAGAGAGAGATTGAGAGAGAGAGATTGTCGCCCATCCTGCAAAAATATTTGCCCACCCACATCTAGAATCCTGGCTACGACCCTGCTTCAAGTGCCATATCCAGTTCCGAATATTGGTGATCATCATGGTGGTCAGCCATGAAGATTGTCCTGGGAACAATACAATGCAGTGGCCTTCCGTTTACCTTTCATATCAGAGCGTGACACCTGTACCACTGATCCAGTTCCTCGAGTCACTTTCTGCTCCTGAGCTCTTTTGGTGCACAAAGTCCTCCTCAGCCCCAGGCCAGTATTGATGAAGCTGGATTCAAGTGTGATTTAATCCACTTGAGGACCATCACCCTTCCCTCTGGACTTTGCCACCCAAGGCCATTAGTCCTCAGAGTTGTCAGGTTAGTCAACTGCTGCCTGGCGATCAATATTGTGTCTCTGGCAGTAGGGTCTACTCTATTACTATAGCAGGATAACCTGGCCAGACTTGGTATGAACTCTTAGCCATTGTTGTGACATCTTTGTGTACCATTTGCAATAGTGGTTGAGAACCATTTCAAAATGACATCAACTGCCCCTCCTTTGATGTGGCCTCCTTAAGGCCACATCAAATTTGAATCAAGAGGGCGATGAGGGTCCAGAAAGGTGATTATGGCCATAGTCTTTTAAAAGTCATTTATTTGCTAGGAAATGGGGAGGCATTCTTTAGAACAGTGGTTCTTAACCTTGGTCTGATCAAACCCCAGGGGTTCGGTGAGTCAGTTTCAGGGTTTTGGCGGAGGTGTGTTTGTGTGTCCCGTTCACCAGGGTATTTATGGCAAATTCTATGAATGGTTCCGTGAATGTATGTATGAAACTTGTGGGGTTCAGTATCTCCAGCAAGGTGAAGAACCACTGCTTTAGAATCTCCAACTCTTATATAAATTTGAGTTACATGACACTGTCTGTCATTCAAGTCCTTAAGAAACAGTCATACATAATCTGCCTCTTTCCCTGTTTCTCCACCTGAACATCCTTTTGATTCTAACTGCACTTTTTTTGTTCTGATTGCACATTTTGTGTTCAAACTGCCCCCTAAAACTCTCCCC
This sequence comes from Furcifer pardalis, assembly GCA_030440675.1. Taxonomy (NCBI): domain Eukaryota; kingdom Metazoa; phylum Chordata; class Lepidosauria; order Squamata; family Chamaeleonidae; genus Furcifer; species Furcifer pardalis. Next base: position 123,876,606 of record CP126892.1, on the reverse strand, counting down.
AAAAAGAAGGCCTTCAGGCTGATGGAACAGACCTCTATATGTGTTGTTGCGCAACTCGCTGGAGGGAATGAATGAATGTCTACTACCGTATGCTCACTCTCTGCATGTTTCTGTGTAATATTTTCTCCATGTAATTGTTTCAGAGGAAGCAGAAGGCAGCTGGCATTTAATACATGGGGCGTCCTGTGGGTGAAACAGCTGTCAGAACTGTGGAAATATGTTGCTGAAACTAATGATCATCCAGCAAAAGTAGCATTATCTATGCTCCTCTGCCCCCAAGGAAAGTTAGCAATCCTGCATCTTAGAGGGTGCGTAAGGGGCTGAAACAGTTTGAATGAAATTCCAGATGCCTGTTTTCCCTTAGTTTTAATACTTAGGTAGACACATCTGGGTGACATAGATAATTGATAAGGATGGATTTATCTTTTATTTAAAATTACTTATGAACATATCTGTCTGGTCTAGATTTTGGATGCATATGGATTTTTTTGTATGTTCATGTATTCATGGTGAATGTATCTGCACTATATCACTGTAGCTCTTTGATATTATTGGAGCTTTTATAGATCCATCCAATTGAATATTTGGATTTGTAGTTTGGGAAGGGACCTAGAATTCTTTGTGAAAGAGCTCTAGCACAGAAAAAGATAAAACCTTCAACAAACTATTAATCTCAGGATTTCATGGGTTATTGTCATGAGATTGAAAGTGGCCTCAAACTGCTTTGAGTGTGTAATGCCGATATTTCATTAATGTTTCTTATTTGTAAGGATGACCAGAAATTGTTTTGGATTATTTTTTGATAAGAACTTCCCAAAGCCAGCAAACTATTTCATAAGTGTCAACTGGAAATAAAAAGATGCTAATTTGGGAGAAAGTGAAGCTGATACAGTTGTTGAGCGAAGCAGAGGGGTTTCAACCAACCAACCAACCAACCAGCCAGCCAGCCAGCCAGCCAGCCAGCCAGCCAGCCAATATTTATGATGGTCCAAGACTAGCATAGTACAGCAAAAGAACAGAAGCTAAAAGCACATTTTAAAATACAAATTAGAAGGAGTGTGTCTTATCTGTGTTAAGAGGCGTAATAGATTGAAATTGCAGTCTAGAACCAGCATATTTTTTCTATTGTATGTTTTTTTGTATGTAATTGCCATTTCTTTTAGCCAAGCATTATGTTTAGATACCCAGAGTACAAGGAATGTGGTAGATAACGCCATCTCTATCAGAATTGGAAAATGTTATATTTCAATTTTCATTTCCCCTGAGCTTTATCCTACGTGAATTTGCCCAACCATTTTTAAAGTTGTCTCATGGTTGAGGCAGATGTGACAGGTAGCTTTCCACCCAGAGGCTGATAAAATGTTTTCCCTCAAAACAGAGAGTCTTTCAAACTTCATGATTCTCCGCCAATGGCCAATGGCCAAATAAAAGCAAAGTATAACTTTACAGCTTAGGATAAACAGTCAAAAGGATAAACAGATGATGCTTAAGGGAGCTTTCTTTTGACTTGACTTTGTTGGCCATCAGTACATCTTGGTGAAGAATATTCTGTAATATATTTTTTTCTTCAGTCCAAAGGCCTTAAAATGATCTAGATGAAAAATGAATAATATGTCTTGGGTTTTCAGTTTTGAGCTAAGGAAAGCCATGCTAGTCACGGAAGGCAATGGTAGGGGCTAAACAGAGGTGGGTTTCAAAATTTCCGCTACCCCACTGTGACATCATGGACGTCGTGGACGTAGCCGACATCATGATGTCATGATGTCATGATGTCTTGGGTGGAGCAAATGAATAAATAAATAAAATGTCTGTGCATGCGTCAAAGCTCCATTTGACTCAGGTGCAGTTCTTTTTTTAGTGCGCATGCATCAAACCTCTATTTGATGCATGTGCACTAAAAAATAGAACTGCACATGCGTCAAATGGAGATTTGACGCATGCACAGTTCCGGGCAGCCAAAATGGCTGCCCGGAAATACATTTCTGGAGGGGGCCGGAGAGGTGACCGAACTGGTCACCTGGGGGTTTACCTCCCCCCCGGCGACCCCTCCTGATGGGGTGTTACCGGTTCAGGTGAATTAGTCCGAACTGGTAACATCCCATCACTGGGGCTAAGCCAAGGAAACAAAATAAAGCCTGTGCCTTCTGAGGTTGTTATGATTCTCAATTCTCATTTCTAAGACTCCTAAGACTAAAAAAACGCAACACTGGTGATAGACATTGATAGAGATTCCCGGAAAGAGAAAGGAAACAAAAGAAAAATACCACAATTCAAGTTACTAATCTAGGTATTTAGCTTCAGATTTGTCATATTTCATGTTTTTGCCTACTTTAGGAATGATAGGACTTTGTGGTTCCTAGGCTCATGGCCAGTTTTGAAGAAATGAATTGAATTCCCACTTTTTTCCAGATTAATGTTACCATTTCTGTGCTTCCCCCTCTGAAGCTCCTAGTACCAGAATATTGAACTCCAGGCTACTGAAGATGTCCACCTGTTGCTCCAGGTTGCTTGTTAAATCCAACAGGTCATCGTCATTGTTGTCAGCTGTTACTCGTGTCAGAGTATACATTTCCCCCCAGGAAAAATGCCACCTGCATGAATTTGTTTAAGGTGGATCCCAGCTTGCCATGAAGTGACCCACACATTGTGATCATGGAGCCATCTCCTGTGGCACTTATGAAATGAGAAATGCAAGATTTGACACCGGGACTGCAATGGACTGCCACAGCCTTGAGGATATGAACAAGGTGTGCCTTCACAGCCAGTCCATCTGGCATGGCATCTTCTGCCTCCATGACCATTGGGGATCAGAATAGTGAAGTGGTTCCTCCTCTGCTCATTTTGCCATTGGGCCCAGTAGGATGGTTTCCAGTGGCATTTCCTTCACTGAGGGGGAACATCTGCCCATAGCCTTTGGCTCTTTTAGGGAGTCAGGTTATTTACCGCTGCCCAACACTGAGCGATGAGTTGCTGGCTGTACGGTCTACTTCATTACCATAGCAGGATGTTTGGCTGGACAGATCACGTAGTTTACTTTCCAAATAAACTTGTATGGGATAATACTCTTTGCAGAGGAGCAAGTAATTGCCTTCTCCCTCTCCTCTTTCTAAAACTATCCTTCAGTATGGAAAGCTTGCAGATCCGAGAAAAACCAGTATTTCATTTGACCTAATAGCAATAACCCCCATGTTAACCATGCTCATTTAGCCTCACTACAGTGGGCGTAAATCTATTGAAAATAAGAGTCAACGTTCTTGGCTCATGTAGTAACCAAAACTCAGTTCACACCCTGAGAAAGCTTTGGCTGTGAAGTTTTCATCAAACAGGCGAGCAAGCAAAGATGAGGACTTAATGCCAAGACAATCTCAAACATGACACATCTGTTGATTTTGGGTCCCAGTGAAGTGGCAGAAGAAGCTTCTCTTGCCACTTCTGGTGTGATGGAATTGTTTGTTGCTTAGGAACATCTGCTGACCTGGTTTGACATAACTTTTTCCCCTGGATGTCCCCCCTACTTTTCTAATTCGCTTCTTAGCTTGGGTTATTTTCCTTTCCATTCATTACATGCGGGGTAAAACTAGTGAGAAGAGAACTGTGGTGGCTTAGTGGTTAAGACGCTGAACTTGATGACTGGAAGGTTGGCAGGTCAGCAGTTCAAGACCTGAGTGCTGCACAATGGAATGAGCTCCCATCTCTGTCCCAGCTCCTGCCAACCTAGCAGTTTGAAAGCAAGAAATGGCAAGTAGAGATATAGGTACTACTTTGGTGCGAAAGTAATCAGTGTTCTGTGCACTCCACTGTCTAGTCATGCCTGCCACATGTCCACAGAAACGTCTGAAGATGTAGACAGTGCTGGCTTTTTGGCTGTAAATGGATATAGGCGCTGAACCCTAAATTGGGATACAACTGGCTTTCGAGCAAGGGAGACCTTCAGACCTTGCTCATCACAAAAGGCAACGGGAAATGTGCAAACATAATAGTCATACAAATGAACTTCAAAAGTGCATTATGCAAGGAGAAAAAAAATGTGTTTTCAAAAACCTGCATATTAGGCACATAAATAATATACACAATGCATGCAAATTTTCATGCAAAGCCTTAAAAAGAATCCCTTCAGTTACAGGCTGGATCAAACCTACGGTTAGAAAAATAAGAGAAAACCAAGATTCATGGATTTACCCCAAGTCTTCCTGTTTATTCCCTCCAGGGCTGTAAAAAACACTTTTCCTTTGATGAGATTTTACTTGAGACTAACTTTGAAAAACTGAGACAGAAGCTCAAGAATTCCCTGATTCACCCGAGAGGTCTCGCTTCAAGCACAAGACTGGAATGTCAAACAGCTATTTCTTTCTGTCATAATTCTTTGAGTAATTTATGGAAAACATACTTTGTGTAAAAGGTGAGATGTTGTGTGAAACGAACGTCTTTTCTCTTTGGGAAGCAAGACTCATATGTGCATTTGGTAAGCACAATAAACAATTTGTTCAGAAACGTGCCAATGGCACTGTTTTAAAAAACATGGCTAATCATCAACACCACCGTCACCACCACCGTCACCATCACTGTTCACCACCACTACCATCGCTGACTTGTGGCTGAGTGGTTAAATTACTGTACTGCAGCCAAAACTGCTAGCATTGTAAATTGGATCCTGATGGGACCAAAGGTTGACTCCCATCCTTCCAAGTTGGGTAAAATGAGTCCCCAGGATGTTGGCAGCTTCTTCTTTGCTTCCTCTTTTACCTCATCAGGTGTCATGGGAATTACCCTGTGAATCACCCAGAGAGTGTACTAAGCACTATGGGGCAGTATATAAATTTAATTGTTATTGCCATACTCCTTCTCCTCTTCCTGATCATCATCATCACTGACTCTTAAGTCCAGGGCTAGGACTTGAACACCTCCTCCTCCTCCACTACCACTATTGCATTCCATCATGTCAGCTCTAACTTACGTTGACTATTTCCAGGATTTTCTAGGTAGTCCCTTCTCCTTGGACTCCCCTGGGACTCTAGACTTTGGCCAAGACTAGATTGGCTGGAACCTCACTCAGGAGGCAGAATGGGGAACTGAACTTCCAACCTCTCCTTCTGCAACCACATGCTAAAACCATTGAACTATCCAGCCAGACAGCATGGCAAAAGGTGCTGCATTTCCAATATTTTTACAGAAATGTACAAAAATCACAAAAATATGCAAATGATTTCTCCCATCTCACAGCCTCCTGCATCAGAGAGAAAATGTTGGGAGGACGAATCAAGGCAGACTATAGACATGTAAATTCAACCCTTGAAATTACTATTTCGTCTTTTGGTGGTGGTGGGCACATACTTCACCTTCTGGGTGCAGCTTGATGGATGAGCCGGCTGGAAAACGTACACAAAACAAGCAGAAAATGATCTACTCTCTGTTTCTTGGTGTGATTTTTACTTCTTCCCCTCGAGCTCTGAAAAAGAAGGCTATAGCTTTGAAATGTTTTTGGAAATGGAAGTAGGAGCTTCCAAGCTGAGTGTACTTTCCATACGGCAGCACAGCAGACCAAACGAATCAAAATATTGTGACCAGCTTATTATTGTTGTTTCCTGTAATTCCCTCCTCATTTGCTTTCTGCCTTCTCAATAAAAGAATGGGAGACTCAGCAGGCCAGCAGTGCTGGCTTTAGGAATAATTATACCATCTTCCCCTTTTCTGTAATTGCACCCATCTGAATGGTGCCATTTCAAGTGGAAAGTGTTAATTATTTTATCAACTGTTGGCAGAGTCTGCTTGGATTTTACTGCCTTTTCTCTTGTAACTAAACTACATCTTTTTCTCCCCCGGAGGTATGCCTCATTGAATACAGATCCACTTATTTCCCAGGAACGACAGATCTTTTACAAACCAGATCCCTGGTACAATTAACTTGTGAACCAGATTTCTTTTTTGCAATCAGTTGGCTTCCAGAGTTCAGTGAATCTAGCTGATTGGTTCATGGCTTTATGAGCATATGAATTTTCCAATGTTTCTCCCATGCCTATGCGGAAAACCATGCATTGCAGTAAGCAATGAGTTTTTGAAAGACATGCCTGACACCAGTGGCATTTTCTATATACAGTAATGCCTCGGATAACATTTACCTTGGATAACACTAAAATCGTATAACGTTAAGTATTCTGGGGAGGAGAATTGGATCGAATAACGTTAAGGTCCTAGGGGATGGATCGGATAACAACCGCTAAAGCCTGTGCAGTTACAATGTATCTCTATGGAGCTTTAACGTTATCCGATCCATCCCATCGGATTTTAATATGCATCGGATAACACTAAAAATCGGATAACACCAAGACTTGTGGAACCAAGTCTTAGTGTTATCCGAGGTATTACTGTATAAAAAAGGGGGGAAGCACGAAATTTGCACTATTCATCTGGTTGAAACACAGAGAGAGAAAAACCAGAGAGGAAATCATTGTTAAAGAAAATGCTGTAACTTTAACAAAAATAGATTGATTTGCTCAGCCATGAATAGGATTCTAGAGATCAAATCTATGAAGAAACTCTCATGTACTTCAGCTGACATATTATTTTATAAATGAAGACAGAATCCACACACACCCATTTTTTCATCTTGCAAGGAAGTCTGATGCTTTCTCTACTCTTTAAGAGCAATGAGTTCCTTAAATGATAGACCAAAGGACAGAATAATGGGGGAGGCTGGGGAGAGAGAGGAGGAGGAAAGGAGAAGAAAGGAAAGAAAGAATAAAAAGCCCTCTGAAGAATTGGTGCTTAATTACAACTTAATTAGCATAATTATGCATGCTAATAGCATCTCAAATGAATAGCAGTTGTCAGGAGGTTGGGGCCATCTGTAAGAGTGTTGGATTAATACATCATTTTTTATTTCTAACAACGCTGTAACCCTTTCTCTGAAAGTGATTTCCATTAATCAAGTTCATTTTTATTATATAGGAAATTTGGCATTTTTCATTATGGGCCATTATCTTTTCCCCCATGTAGTCCTAATACAATACTAATGAGACCCCATGTGGCTACTCCAGGCTGACAACGGTAGTACAGGTGTATTATTATAATTGTTACAAACCGCATGTTGTACCTCAGGTCTAGTTGAGTTCCCTTCCCAAGGAACCTGGGCTTTTGCCTGGTACCATCCCTAGGGCCTGATAGAGTTTTCAGGGCTATATAAAAGAAACATACATGTTTGCGATCACGGGTGTTGAGATTTAAAGAGATAGAACCATGTTTGTTTTCCAAATAACTAATGTGGAAGAGTTAATACATTGCTTTTGCAGAATCTATTCCTCTTCTTTCTATGCTCTCAACACACAAATGGTGGTTTGGGTTTAGGTGCATTTACTTTAGAAATGTTAATGGAAATGGGGGTGATGCAATGGAATAGATACATCCGTATTTATTCAATGAAGCCTCAGCTGGAGCACATATTATAACATTACTCATTGCAACATGTCATGTTAAATAGAGGAAACATTGTGCTCCAAAGTTGTGTGGCAAACGTAATGATGGTACAGCAAGTACAGATTAAATATGAGAGGAAAGCGAGAGTTTATTTGACAGTGATTAGAAAACAGAATTTTCCTGGAATAGAAATAAACCAGTGATGGTGAACCTTGGCACTCCAGCTGTTCTTGGACTTCAATTCCCAGAAGCCCAAGTCTCTGTGAATCCACATGAATGAGTTTACTGGATTCACAGAGACTTGGGTTTCTGGAAATTGAAGTCTAAGAACAGCTGGAGTGCCAAGGTTCACCATAATGGCCATAGACCATCTTTCATCAGGCATTGTTAAGCAAGGTTTGGGTGTCTGTCTGTCTGTTTGTCGTGGATGCTTTAGCTGTTGATTGGCTGTCTAAAGATCTGTGTTAAGTAGTTGCTGCCAGTCAGAGTAGCAATATTAGGAATGAATGGATATCACTTTTGCGTATGACAACCTGTTTTTGACTTTCCCTCAACAATCTGTAAAGTAAAACAAATTCAAAGCCATCTGCATGTTCAGGAAAATCGTTTGTAAAGCTACAATGTTTAATTAAACAATCTGATAGACAAAACTGACTGATGAAACTGTTGACAACTCCCGTTAATTGGGTAGAATTTTGAAGCATAGATGATTATATTCATATGTACCAAAGGAAATTATGGTAAACTGTTTGAAGAAGTGTGTCACACATGTGCCAGAGAACACTTTCTCTGTTTATGCTCAAATGCACATAAGCAGTGTTTCCCAAACTTTGGGTATTTTGACTTCAGTTCCCAGAAGCCTAAGTCAATTCCACAAAGCACTGATCAGCCAATGTACTGGCTTAGGTTTCTGGGAATTGAAGTCCCCTGTGTGGCGTGGAGCCCATGTTGGGAACCACTGATCTAAAGCCAGGTATTTTCTTCAGAAATATATTTATTTATTACAGAAACACACTTATATTACCTATTGCAGCAATGTGTTTGTTTTAATGTGCTGGGAGGCACTTGGTATTGAGTTCCTGATTCCCCAAAGGGGCCAATGGCTACAAGCGGATGAGCTCCTTTAGGTGGAGTGATCATCCTCCTCAGTGGAGGTAATGCCACTGGAAACCATCATATTGGGAACAATGGCAAAATGAGTGGAGGAGGAACTCTGGTTCCCAATGGTCATGGAGGCAGAAGAGGCCATGCCAGATGGACAGGCTGTGAAGGCACACCTTGATAATATCCTCAAGGCTGTGGCAGTCCATTGCAGTCCTGGTGTTGAATCCTGCACGTCTCATTTCATGTGTGCCACAGGAGGTGGCTCCATGATCACAATGTGTGGGACACTTCATGGCAAACTGGGATCCACCTTAAACAAATTCACACCAGTGGCATTTTTCCTGCTCCAGGAAAAAATGTATTCTTGGATACAAGTTGTAGCCGACATGTATGTTTACAACAGATATGTATAGTTCTAAAAGTGATTGGTTCGTTGGTTGTAAATAATCAATTAAGGTTTCCATTCATAATCTGTAACTCTAGAATTGTGTCATTAGCATGCTCATTTAGAGTAACTCTACAACCCACTATGCATTATAGATGTAGCCCTCAATGCTGAAAGAGGCCTGCACCAACTTTATGACTGGTGCTTAATATGCTTAAAAGGGTTGCTTAGATTCTTATTTGGTCTATAATGACAAGAGTGATAGCGAGTTAGATTTCATCAATCTACTCATGAATTGCTGGTATTTTAGCAATAAAGTGGAAGCTAATAAACTTCTTATAGTTTGCATCTGTAAATGCCAGCATAGAAGCCTAAAGATTTCTTATTGAGTTAATTACACATTTAGTGCTTCTATAATTTTAAATTAATTGCAGACCAAATGGATTTATGGTTCGTGTACTTAATAAACCTTGGTAAGTACCCTGTTAACACTCCACTGATATTTAGGGTTTTGTATGGAGGAGTTTGATCGGTTTAAGATTAACCAATCTTGTTGTGGGATCATAGTACGTCTCCCCTTCATCATTTAATTTACGATAAGAAATGTGCCCCATGAAAACATGCCATATTGTACACAACTTAATTGGGCAAAATCCATTTTTCTTCAGATACAAGAATTTTCTTGAGTTGTGAAACATATTACATAATTTGAAAAGTGTGAAAACTGGAAAAGAGCTTCATTTTAAATTGCACATCAGTTCAGGAAATAAGAATCTGGTTGGAAAGCGTGGATTTGGAAGTAAGAATTACCTGGTTCCAAATGGGCATTTAACAATAAATATCGGTTCAAGAAGTGTGTGGAAGTTACAATAGTTTCTTCTGCAAGTGGATGAAATGAAATCTTCCTCAATTTTTGTGGCTGTGATCCTTTATTGTGAGGCAGTAATAATCAAAGTAGCATACAAATCAGACAAGAACCAGAGTTAATTAAAAGCAAGTTGTCAATGGGAAAATCAAGTTGCAAAGCAATCTCACTTGAATACTTTGTTGTTATTGTTCAGTTGCACAGTCAATTCTGACACTTTGCAACCCCATGGACCATCCCATGCCAGGCACCTCTATCCTCCACCATCACTCTCAACCCACCCAACTCTGTGCCCATTGCGTCCACAATACCATCTAGCCATCTCATTTTCTGCCATCCCTTTCTTCTCTTGCCCTCCACCTTTCCCAGCATCAAGGCCTTCTCAAGTGAATCCTCTCTCTTCATTTGATGCCCAAAGTACTTTAGCTTCATCTTCACTATTTAACCTTCCAAGGAGCAGTCAGGGGTGATTTCTTCTAAGATTGACCTGTTTGTTTTCCTCACTGTCCAGGGTACCATAAAAACTCTCCTCCAATACCACATCTCAAAGGCACCTATTCTTCTGCGCTCAGCTTTCCTATTGGTCCAGTTCTCACAACCCTACATTACCACCGGGAATACCATTGCTTTGACTATATGCAGACTTTTGTTTGCAAGGTGATGGCTCTACTTTTCACTATGTTCCCCAGGTTTCTCATAGCTTGTCTCCAAAGAATTATCTTTTTATTTCATGGCTGCAGTCGCCTCTTTCTTCTTTTGCCTTTGATCTTTCCCAGCATCAGGGCCTTCTCCAGTGAGTCCTCTCTTCTCATTTGATGGCCAAAGTACTTGAGCTTCAGCATCAGTACCTCTCCTTCCAGGGAGTAGTCAGGGTCCTTTAGGATGGACTGATTTGATCTCCTTGCGGTCCAGTGGACTCTCAAGAGTCTCCTTCGACACCACAGTCTCCTGCGCTCAGCCTTCCTTATGGTCCAGCTCTCACAACCATACATTACTACTTGGAAGACCATTGCCTTGACTATGTGGACTTTCATTGGCAGGGTGATGTCTCTACTTTTTATTATGCTGCCTAGGTTTCCGATAGCTTGCCTCCCAAGAAGTAAGCATCTCTTTATTTCATGGCTGCAGTCACCATCTGCAGTGACCTTGGATCCCAAGAAGGTAGAATCTGACACTGCTTCCATTTCCTCTCGTTCTATTTGCCAGTGAGTGATGGGGCTGGATGCCATGATCTTGCGGGTTTTTTGCTGTTGAGTCTCAGAAATTTCCTGATAAGGTCAATTCAACATGCTAATACCATGCAATGCATAAAAAGAACTTGCTCAAAGTATTGGAAAGCATGGCAAATATACTGGAGTGTCCCCTGGGCAATGGCCAGCCAACCAATCCAGAAGCATTCCACTATATTGCGCAACACTTTGACACAAAGAAAGGAGAAATTACTTTTGTGCCCTCAATGCAATAATCCTGATTGCAGCAGTCTGGCTGCCAAGAAATAATGAATAGAGGCAGCTAGTAATGGCAATCAGAGCCACTATGGATTCCATTTAGAACAGTTCTCAACCTTTAAAAGCTGGGGGCCAGGTCACATTCCCTCAGACAGCTTCAGGGGCCGGACAGCTATTTTGCCATTCCTCCACCATGTAGCTCTTCCTGGTGTGGTGGAGGCAGTGGAGGACACATGAAATGGTGCTGCGGGCTGCATCAATGCCACAGGCCACAGGTTGAGAATCCCTGATTTAGAATGTAATATTATGAGATCTGCCTGAGATATATTTTATTTGGCTTATATGCAACAAATCATTGTTCAAAATCCAATGGGAGCTTGTTCATATTGAGTGGAACAAAGGCCCTACTAAATTCCCAGAAAGCCTAATGCCTCGATCACACTCCCATCGCCAAAAAAAAGAAAACTTTGCTCCTTGTTGATCCTGTCATCTCTGGAAAAGCCTTTTAGTTTCATAGAAGTGCGGTCTTAAAGGCTGACTTTGAATCGGGAGTCTTTTGTGGAGAGCCTGTGTGCATCAAAGAGGAAGCAAGAAGGCATTTGAGGATGAAAATGACTTGAGAAATTGCAGGAGCTGCAAAATCTCTCTTTTTGGTGTGTATAGGAAATCCATGTTCCACTTAGAATAGTGAGTTGGTGGCCTTTTTGCCCAATGATAAAGACTGAATGACAGGGGAATACAAAGGTAGGTTGGGGTGAAACAAAAGGGGCAGCAGTAAAATGAAAAGGGCGTTCCTAAGGGTCTGAAATGAAGTTCGATGCAAGACCGAGCTGCATGCATTCTCTCCTTGCTGGAGATTCAGATTCGTTGACTGATTTCCCTTGCTATCCAGAGGTCAGAAAGGTAGATTTACAAACTCCACATAACAGGTGTTGGTCTCTTACTAAAGATATTTCATTTTTCCTCCACCACTTTTGTGTTTTTTTGGTGGGTAGGAATTCTGGCTGTCAGCAGTTCATCCTGATTTTCTAAAATGGGTTGTAAAACAACCATGGGAAGCAACAGAAAATGAACAGCAGGTTTTCCTTCAAGCCTATGTGTCAGCTGCAGTGTTTTACCCATCTAAAAGAGGAGGTTAGAACTTATTAGCCTTTAAGGCACCACAATACTTGATGGATTTTTTTTTTAACATATAGGTTTGCATATAGGATTGTCTGGCCAGGTTATCCTGCTATGGTAATAGAGTAGACCCTACTGGCAGTTACTCAATGCCAATTGTTAGGTAGCGGTTAACTAACCTGGCAACCCTGAGGACTAACAGCTTTGGATGGCAAAGTCCACAGGGAAGGGTATAGGTTTTGAACATAGAAGGTTCCACTGTAGATGTTTATGCTAGCTCTTTCAGAATGATTTTGCACATCACCTGAAATACAAATTTGAGCTTCATCTCAAAAGTCCAGATGTGCAAGATCATCCTGAAAGAGCTAGTATAAATATCTACAGTGGGACCTTCTATGTTCAAAACCTATAAAGTTACATATCACTGTATCTTTTCTACATACTGTATTCCAAATTTTAATATTAGTTGGTGAATTTTATGACCTCAACTAACGGCTTAATTCTAATATTACTCACAATTTGACTACAGTTCAATGGGTGCATCATTTATGTACGTCACTTTTATCCAGGCATTCCTTTATATAGGATGCAATCAAAATTGGTTAGATTAAACCCCACTTGAATCCATCTTGATGAAGGGCAACAGCTTCATCAATACTGGTCTGGGGTTGAGGAGGCCTTTGTGTGCTAAAAGGGCTCAAGACCAGAAAGTGAATCCTGGACCTGGATCAGTGGTATGGGTGCCATGCTGTGATGTGGAAGCCCAGTGGAAGGCCACTGCATTACATTGTTCCCAGGAGAATATTCATGGCTGATTGCCATGATGATGGCCAATACTTGTAATTGAATACAGCACTAGAAGAAGAAGAAGAAGAAGAAGAAGAAGAAGAAGAAGAAGAAGAAGAAGAAGAAGAAGAAGAAGAAGAAGAAGAAGAAGAAGAAGAAGAAGAAGAAGAAGAAGAAGAAGAAGAAGAAGAAGAAGAAGAAGAAGAAGAAGAAGAAGAAGAAGAAGAAGAAGAAGAAGAAGAAGAAGAAGAAGAAGAAGAAGAAGAAGAAGAAGAAGAAGAAGAAGAAGAAGAAGAAGAAGAAGAAGAAGAAGAAGAAGAAGAAGAAGAAGAAGAAGAAGAAGAAGAAGAAAGGATTGTAGCCATAAGAGGTTAAGCAAAGCCTACTGTCTGTATTTGATGTGGCTATATACAAGATTTCAAGGACCATTGTTGAGAAATCTCTGTTAAAAGTAGAGTCCATTTGTTAATCCATCAACCCAATTTTGCTTTCCAAACTAGGGCAGGGAGGGTGAGGTGGAAGGAATCTGTGTAATCTCTTGTTTCTTAGGACAGCTTGGTGCTGTTTGGAAATCGGCAAAGTAGAGTGCATTGCAAGAACTGAGAGAAGTACCTGGCTCCCTTATTTCATTTAGATTTACTGCATTTACAGCCTAAATCTCCATAAGCCACATGAAGCTTTTAAGACAATTATACTGCAGTGTCCTCTTTCTCCAACAGGCCCTGCCATAATCTCACTAAACAGCAGTGGAAGAGCTGTCTTGTTAATTAATCTGCTGTGTTTGCCTTTCATTTATAATGAGTTATACCTTTGTAAATAGAAGTTTCTATGTTAAAGGGTCTCCCCCCTCCTACATATATTTCCTTTCAGTTTGCTTTCTGGGCCAAATCAGATATAAAAGCTAACATTAAAAAACAATAGTCTTTAAGGTGCCACAATGTGTTTTTGTCTTGTTTTATTTACTATCTGATATGTCAGTGGTGGCAAATCTATGGCACGTGTGCCAGAGGTGGCACTCGGAGCCCTCTCTGTGGACACCCATGCGGTCACCCCAGCACAGAGTTTGTCCCACCCTTCTGCCCAGAAACCCAATGGGAGTGCTTCCTCTCCCCCCCAGCACAAAGTTCACCCCGCCCCTCTGTCCAGCAGCCCAATGGGAGCGCTTCCTCCCTCCCCTGTTGCTGTATTGGCACTTTGTGATAAATAAGTGGGTTTGTGGTTGCAGTTTGGGCACTCGGTCTCTAAAAGGTTCGCCATCACTATAGATATATTTTGTTAAAAGGCTAACTGGAGGCTTAGCAGTTAAGACGCTGGACTTGACGACTGAATGGTTGGCAAGTCAGCAGTTCAAGACCCAAGTACTGCATGACGGAGCAAGCTCCTGTCTCAGTCCCAGCTCCTGCCAACCTAGCAGTTTGAAAGCAAGAAATTGCAAGTAGATAAATAGGTACCACTATGGTGTGAAGGTAAACACCATTCCTTGCACTCTGGTGTCTAGTCATGCCTGCTATATGTCCATGAAAATGCTCAAAAATATGAATGGTTAGATTGTCTCTGTTAGCTTAAACTGCTTTTTTCCTATTTTTATCAGCATTTCGAACTAAATGGATGAAAACAAGATATTGTTAAGTGGTCTCAAAAATCAAAAATAATAGCAAGAATGCTTTTTTTGTGTGATGCACAGTTTGGCAATGTCTTGTTCTTCAAGTACCAAATCCGTTCCGAATATTGACTTTCATCATGGCGATAGTCTTCCTGAACACAGCAATATCTATGTGGCATGAAAACCTCAGCTCTGTGGCCTTCACCATTTCAATGAATACTATAGTTTTTTGAACATAGCAGGTATTTTTTTTAGAACTAATGATTGATTTTATTCTGTTGTTATTCAGCAATGAGTGCCCCATGAAGGAAATATATTGCATTGAAGAGGAAAAGAAGCACTGCTTACTTAGAAATTTCACTGAGGAAAGCTTTTGGATTTGAAATTCTAATGTTTCTTATGTTCTATTGGCTGCCTGCAAAAAGCCACCCTGACCCTCTGTGACGTCAGAGCAGGTAAGCCAATGAGAGAAAAGAAGGGCAGCCAAGGAAAATACAAAGCAAAAAGTTAAGGATAAAAGGGAAAGAAGTGAGTTAGTGTTTTCTGATTATGCTTAATAAGAGCTAGATCCTATGCTTTGTGTACATACTAACTGTTAACAGCTTATGTCCAGATAAAAGTAAGGTAAAAGTAAAGGACACCCTTGCTCAAAAGCTATTCATATCTGACTCTAGGGTTCAGTGCTCATCTCCATTTACAGCCAAAGAGTCAGCACCGTCTACATCTGCAGACATTTCTGTAGACATGTGGTAGGCATGACTAAACACCAGAGTGCACGGAACACTGTTTACCTTCCCACCGAAGTAGTACCCATTTATCTACTTGCAATTTCTTGCTTTTAAACTCTTAGGTTGGCAGGAGCTGGGACAGAGACACTCCATTGTGCAGCACTTAGGTCTCTACCTTTCAGCCATCAAGTCTTAACCACTAAGCCACCCCAGTCCCATATAAAAGTATAGGACATCATGGTAAAATCCCTGGGATCTGGCTCTGTGCCTGGATTTTAGGCATTCCAAATCTGGTTCATTTTGGATTTCTGGATTAAGGTTTGGCTCATAATAAGTGAAGGAGCCACTAACAGTACACACAGCAATATAAAGAATACCCAGACATATATAAATATCTGAAATCTGAGAGTGCTTTTATAGTACCTTTGGAGAGCTTCCTCCTTTCCTTTCTATTACTCTAATGCTTCTAATAAATTCATAACTCTAAGGAGGTTTAGATGCCAAACCAACTGTTATTTTAAATTTCTTCTCTTCATTTACTTTGCCGTCTATCAGACTAGCTGTGGTCAGTGATGCTCAATTGAACACCACTGTATGTTTTCCTCATCATATACAATGTGTCATCTCTGACCAGTGTCATATCTTTTTGTAAGCTGATAATTCACATTTTGCATCCAGTGAACGGATAGGATGGCAGTGAAATTGCGATATAATATCTTGTCTTCATGTCTGTGTGGATTTGTCTGAGCCTGTGGTTTCAGTGGTTTGGAGAGTCTACAATTTAGGCAGTAATGGCATGACACAGTTTTTGTTCTAAATTTCATTCTACATGGTAAATTGCCAGCTTAAAAAAAAAAGCAAAGGCATACACAAAAGAGACATTCATGAATACTTGATAATTTTGAACTGAATGTTCTACACCAACAATGGACACAATGAATTTTAAGTAGCCTTTGAGGTTCAGTGTTATGATTGATTGATTGATCAATAGATCAAATGAATGAGCCAGCCAACCAGTGAACGAACGATCCAATGAACAAATGACCCAACAAATGAATGGAAATGAATCAACCAACCAACCAACCAACTAACCAACCAACCAACCAAACAACCAAACAACCAGCCAACCAACCAGCAAACCAACCAACCAAGGTTTGGGCGAGTCATTTTCAGCTCCTGGAAATCTCTTGGAATTTTGGTGATTTTTTTTATTTAGGGGAATTGCAGGATTGAGGTCCTGCAACTCCCCTAAAATTCCCAAAACAACAACAACAACCAGTCTTCTTTAAATTTAGAATTGCTTTTGTTGTAGGGGTTTACGTTGCTTTATCTTGGGTCCTGGGGCTGAACATTGGACTTCAGAGCCAACAATTAATCATCCCTCTGCTATATTTTCCAATAAACAAAAACAGGCTAATTTTATGAAGGTTGAAATCGGAAAGCATTCCTTATAGGCTTGCTATTTTAATTTACATATGTATATATGCTCTCCGAATATATGTTTTACATTTTTAACTGTGCATACCATTTGTACTTTTTAGCACATTGAATCTGGGATGAGCAACAGTATGTCTACCTAAATGTAAACCAAATGGTGTTAACTTGGACAAAATCCCTAATAAGTGGGCATCAGATTGAAGCCTATGAATGCTCCCCAAATCCTGTAAAATGGGCTTAGCAAATGAATTTACTGTTATTCAATTTCCTTATTGATTATTTCGCTTTTCTTTACAAAAGCCAACAACACCGCCATCCGTGTTTTGTTTTGTGATTTACTATTTAACAATGCCCCATAATGCCAGAGAAGGGAATTCTCTGGATCCATTCACAACACTAAAGGGGAGAAGTGTTCTGTTTAATTAGATGCCAGAGCAACTTTCTTTTCTCTCTGAAATTGAACGTGTCACATACAACTGTTACCTTTCCCTTAGATTATCTTGTACAAAGCTAATAGTTTTGGAACTGATGCAGATATTTTAATGTAATGCTATGGTTTGGATTTATAGAAAAGAAGATCACTTTCCAAGGGAGGCTTCAAAGACGGAGAGTGCCCAGAGTTATAAATGACTAAGACCCTTAATTCTATCATAATCCTATTTGATATATAGTTCTCAGTGCTGTTGAATCCTTTTAGGGCTCTTTGATCAACCCAGTGCTTTTGACATGATGCCTCCTGTCATCTCAGCCCCTAAAAATAACACAAATGGCCATTCATTTTCTACACCCATCCATTTCAGCCCCAATGTTTATTTGGCAGAAGAGAGAGAAAAATACTGGGTATTTGCACCTATTTATCATAGCTGGTGCCAGTCTTTGGGAAATAAATACAAAGGGAATTGACCAGAGCCCTGGGATATACAGAGAGCTCACAATGGCACCCACAAGATTTTAGATCATCAGTTGTACTTTCCTGCTTTATTGTTGGCCTTTGCTCCTGCTTAGGAAAGAACCCACGGTGGTAGTTCAAACGTATCTCCTGCAACACGTAGAACATACCTAATTTTGTCTGATTAAATAAGTTAACAAAGATGCCTCTGGTTAATGCTTAGTGCAGGACTTCCAGAGGGTATTAGACAATGTACAGGGAAGGTTCTGTAGCTCATTGGCACAGTATGTAAAAATAAAACAAATCCAGGTTCTACTTGCCAACATTTGTAGGATTCTGATCAAAGCTCTAGAGTCAGGGTTCTCAATCTATGGCCCATGGGCTGCATCTGGCCCATGGTGCCACTTCATGTGGGCCGCTGTCCTTGCTCCCACTGCCATTACCACCTGTGGCTGTCGTAATCCACTTTTTAAAAAAGCAAATTAAAATCTATAGCTGCAGGTCCAGTTTATGCACGCACCTCACAACATTGACACCATTCCCCAAATGCACTCACTTTACCTTTTTATTGCAAACGAAAACTGCTTCTGCACTTAAAATTCAACTTTCCTAGTCACAGTGGGATTCATAAGGGCCACTCTTTCGACTTATACAGTAATACCTCGGATAACGTTTACCTCGATAACGCTAAAATCACATAATGTTAAGTAATCTGGGGAGGAGAATTGGATCGATTAACATTAAGGTCCTATGGGATGGATCGGATAACAACTGCTAAAGCCTGTGCGGTTACAATGTATCTCTATGGAGCTTTAACGTTAGCCAGTCCATCCCATAGGATTTTAAAATGCATCGGATAACACTAAAAATCGGATAACACCAAGACTTGTGGAACCAAGTCTTAGCATTATCCGAGGTATTACTGTATAGGAAACCATCCTATTGGGCCCAATGGAAAAATTAGCGTAGGGGGAAGTCTGATTCCCAATGGTCATGGAGGCGGAAGAGCCCATGCCAGGCTGAGGTCCTGGTGTTAAATCCTGCATGTCTCATTTCATTTCACAGGAGATGGCTCCATGATCATAGTGTGTGGGTCACTTCATGGCAAGTTGGGATCCACCATAAATAAATTCATGCCAATTAAATTTTTCTTGCATCAGGGAAAAAAATACATTCTCGGATACCTCCATTCAAAATTTAAAAAGTAGAATAAAATAAGTTTGAAAATTAGTACTATGATGACTGCTACTGCAATACAGTAAAACCTCGCATAAAGAGTACCTCGCTTAGAGTCTAACTCGTTTAAAGAACAGAATTTTCTCTGAATGGTCATCTCGCTTAACAGCTAAAGAAAAAAAAACCAAAAAAACCACCCTCAGTTAACAACTAAATCGGGTTCACAATCCCCCCCACCAGAAGTCACAATTGGTCACAGTTTCGCTTAAAGAGCAAATTTGCTTAAAAAGCAATCCCGTGGCACGCATTATGCTCTTTAAGCGAGGTAGCACTATATAGCATTCACAGTTGGCGCCACTGTATGATTTTTAACAAGGATGGCTTGCTAGTGCATACATCCTCCTTTCTCATCTGGGCTTGGTACCAACAATGGTGGAGACCCATTGGACCCCTCCTAATGTCAAATTACAACCAGGACACCCTTGAAATACATGGCAAAGAACTTTCATGGGATACTTAAAGACCCTGGGAATGACATGGGAGGAGGCTGAAGCAGGCGCCCAACACTGAAACTGCTGAAGATTCCTCGCTGTCCGACATGCTATATAGCATGGGAGGATCTAAGTAAGGAGGTAAGTCACTTTGATTTCACCGCCTGGAATTACAGAGACAGCATGCACTGTGAATGCTGGATTTTTTAAAAGCAACATTGCCATGCTTCAACTGAGTACACCTGCCCAGGTAGAAAGCAAGTACACTAAGGAATCATCATACTCTCCACCACCACCACCACCACCACCACCACCACCACCACCACCACCACCACCACCACCACCACCACCACCTGCATCATATCTTCCTCCTCCTCTTTTTATGTTGTTCTCATTATTTAAAAAAAGAAACACGTCAAATTAGGAAAGTTCTTTTTTTAACACCCCACACTAATAAAACCTGTTAACAAATTCTTGTAGAAACTGTAATCCAGAGAAAAGGAAATAATAGCTTTAATGTATTCATTTATTGCCTTTATATATTCATTTATTGCCATTCAATTTTTTAAAATTCAGTATTCAAAGTAGACAATTAAATGTTCACTTTCTAGAACAGGTGTAATATGAAAGTAGAAGCAAGGGACTAAATATTCTGGGGTTGGCGGTGGGGAGTGAGAGAGAAGATATAATAATTCCAAGACATATACAAGTGGAAGAGTAGTTAATCTTCCATTTTCACCATATGCGGCATTAATTCTTTTTATTCCTGCTGGAAATTGGATTTCATAATAAAAATCTCCCAAATCCCAGTTGTTCTTATGGAGGGTTGATGCATCTAGCATAGTTACAAGAGGCAACAGTAAAAAGACATCAGACTTATGTGAGTTTGTCTGAATTTTCTATTTCTTTCTGCACGCTTGCCCTTTGATTGGCTACTGGTAATAACACATGCGATTTGCATGGCATTGAGTGTGCAGATTCAAAATCTGAACTCAGAATTTGTCTATCCTGTACAGATTTTAAGGCCTGCTATAGCTGTTCAAATGGTCGGTAATTGGGTATGTATGTATGTATGTATGTATGTATGTATGTATGTATGTATGTATGTATGTATGTATGTATGTATGTATGTATGTATGTATGTATGAGAACCTGTATATATATACTATACTATATATATAGTATGATTGTATGCAGCTCCTCTGGAGGCTTGTACTCCATTGGAGTAGCTGGGTGTTCCTGTATGTATTACATCTTCACAAGTCTTACAAGTCCTGTATTACATCTTCACAAGTCCTGTATTACATCTTCACAAGTCTATTTTTCTTTAGGAAGAAGACAGAGGCAAATATCTAAGCATTAAGCAGTTCCACTTTCTCTTTGCCATCCATTAGCCCCTCTCGGTCCTCTTCTTGTGGTGGTTTGATGTCCCTGTTCATTCTCTTGCTCCAAGAATGGCTGAAAGAGATACTCTTTAAACCTCTTTTGCAAGCCTGATTCTGCACTTTCGTCTACCTGATTTTCTCTCTTCAGATATTGGTGGTTCTCATTTGTTCTATTTCTAGTCATCTGCTGTACACATCAGTTTTAAACTCTGGGTCTCCCGAAAGTTCCTTATGTAGCTGTCTTAATTTAATCAGATGATTTCTATGTTTTTTTCCTTATAGGAACCATTAGCAATGGTGTCCATAATGTTGGCTTATTAAGAAACCTCAATCCATTGTGAACTCCCTTCTTGTTGAGTATTTCTCAACCATGGAATCTTATTAAATGGCCAAAATCCTGTTGCTTAGATTCATAGATTGTACTAGAGTAGGCTCTATCCATCCATCCATCCATCCATCCATCCATCCACCCACCCACCCACCCACCTCTCTCTCTCTCTCTCTCTCTCTCTCTCTCTCTCTCTCTCTATCTATCTATCTATCTATCTATCTATCTATCTATCTATCTATCTATCTATCTATCTATCTATCTATCTATCTATCTATCTATCTATCTTAAATGGGTCAGTTCTGGCTATGACTTACTATGATTAAGTAGGTTACCGAGTACATCCATTTGCATTAATGGAATTTATGGGGGAATTGATTTACCAGATCCCAGTTGATTAAATGGACCTGCTGTAGAGCAATTTACTATTCTAAGCTAAAGGATGTTGGCCACTATTTACTTGAGCTTTCTTTATGTCAAGAGTATGTCTCCTACTAACCCAGCTTTTCCCTTTCTCAATATTGGACTGCTATAAAGATATGCATGAATGAATCATATCTGGAAAGTATGTGATTCTCTTTAGATATCATGTTTACCTCTTGACCCATGCATTACTAATTTGAACCAGAATATCAATGTAAAAAGAGCCAAGTATATT
This sequence comes from Furcifer pardalis, assembly GCA_030440675.1. Taxonomy (NCBI): domain Eukaryota; kingdom Metazoa; phylum Chordata; class Lepidosauria; order Squamata; family Chamaeleonidae; genus Furcifer; species Furcifer pardalis. Next base: position 123,854,794 of record CP126892.1, on the reverse strand, counting down.
GCAAAATCAGGCCATTAGACCAAATCCTGCTCCTAGAGATGAAATATTAGTAGTGGCATGATTTTTGAGCAAGTTCACCTTTTTTGACAGCATATCAGTATGTGTGCCAAGAAAGCTTCATGGTAGCTCCTCTAAGGAACATTGTCTCATTCTTCATGACAAGGTTTTATTTATTTATTTATTTATTTATTTATTTATTTATTTATTTATTTATTTATTTATTTATTTATTTATTTATTTATTTATTTATTTCAGGACCTTCTTAAAAACATTCTAGATCATGGTGCCAATGTTATATATGTGAGTGTGACATTGTTGTCCCTCTTGAAAAAAAAATCCATCCCCTCCCCCCAACCTAGAATTCTGGCTACGGCCCTGATGGATTGTGAGAATTGTGGTCCAAAACCTCAGAAAAACATTAAGTCTGTGATAGATTATAATCCATCTGATAGCCCCAAACAGAATAGATCCCAGTGAATTAACAGGAAAGTTTAATCAAAAGGTGCCTTCATTTTGGCAGTTTCACATCTAGCTTTAGATATGGAAAAAGAATAGGAAACTGGCACATTAAGATTTATGTAAATCCTGTTAATTCAAAGGATATACTGTAACTGGCACCAATATCACTGCACTACAGTGATTTTGCTTCTGGGAATAAAACATGTGATCTACATGATGTCGACTGTGCTCATCCCAAATCTGAACTCAGAATTTGCCTATCACAGATTTTAAGGCATGCTATAGCTGTTCAAACGGACAGTAATTAGGTAATGTATTTTTACATGAGAACATTATAACAGTTGCAGCTATCACTATGCCTGGTGCCATCTCAGCTGAATCATGTCCCCTGGTGTCATACATGTTCCAGCAGCAACCAGGGATGTATGTGCAAGTCAGTGAGGTGACGTCAGAAATAGGTCTATAAGGTGAGATGGACTGAGGCCTTGTCTCTAGTGTGAAACCATCTTATTGAATAGTACAGCTAAGCCATAGCCAGTCTGTTTTGAGCTAATGATGAGTAGGTGCAGCTATATTAATACACCGTACAATTTTTGCTACATTGTGCAAATATACCCTACTTAATCAACGCAAGAACCCAACTATGAGGGTGAGATTTGCTAACTTAAGATCCTGATGTCCTAGACAGAATCAGACTTCAGATTTGGATTCAGCACACTTGATTTAGTATAGGAGATGTGGAGTAGACCAAGTAGCAAACAATATATAGAGATGGTGTCTTTTCTTTAAAAAGAGAGAGAATCAGACATAAGAAGAAAGAGAACTAACTGGTTCATCTTGCCAGTCTATAGGTACAGTATCAACTATAGGTTGATATTGTATATGTTCAACAAGAAGCATATTTATAAGATCTGTTTCCTGGATTCAGCAAATCCCAGTATGTTAGAAGACCACCTAGCTAAAGTTGTTGAATCAATGGGACGATCATACTTATTGACTTCAACAAATTCCATTCATTTATAATTGTTCGTCTGGCATTTATAATTGTTTGTCTGGCTGGATATCCCGCTACGGTACTGGAGTAGAGCATACAGCCAGTGATTCAATGCTGAGTGTTGGGCAGCAGTAAATAACCTAACTCCCTAAAAGGGCCAATGGCTATGGGTGGATGAGCCCCTTTAGGTGGGGTGATGGTCCCCTCAGTGAAGGAAGTACTACCGGAAACCATCATATTGGGCCCAATGGCAAAATGAGCGGAGGAGGAACCATTCTGATTCCCAATGGTCATGGAGGCAGAAGAGGCCATGCCAGATGGACTGGCTGTGAAGGTGCACCTTGTCAATATACTAAAGGCTGCGGCAGTCCATTGCAGTCCTGGTGTTAAATCCTGCATGCCTCATTTCATACATGTCACAGGAGATGGCTCCATGATGACTTCATGGCAAGCTGGGATCCCACTTAAACAAATTCACGCCAATGGCATTTTTCCTGCTTCAGGTATTATTAGATACGATTTGCAGCCAACGAGGATACATTGAAAGAAACCAAGTTCCTCTTCAAAAAGATCTTCAGGTAGAGAGGTTATAGGTCACAGGTAGAGAGTATGCTTTGGTTGCAAAGGTTCACAAGTTCATTTCCTGGTTCACAGGTTCAGTAGGCTGGGGAACACAACAATACTGAAAGCCCAGACAGTATCGACAATATCGGGCTAAGATGGCTGAGTTGTCTGCCTCAGTAGAAAGCAGTTTCCTCCCTCCCTCCATGAAAGCTGGCCCTCCCAACGCATGAGCTTGCCAACCTGTCTAAAAGAAACCCCCATGATCCTCTCTTTCTCCTTTCTGATCAAAGAACCAGTGGCTTAAGCGGGATAAAGTCACTGTTTGGTGACAGACTTCATTGCTCGGACCAGCTTGTGGATTTTGTTCATTTATCCAGGGCTTTGGGGGATTTCAGTTTAATTCTTTGGGTCTTAAACCTAAGCACAACATTCTTACCAGTAATCGTTCATTTTAATTTTAATTACAATGCTAGGCAGATATTTTTTTTAAAAAAAACCCCACAACTACCACCATTTCAGTACCATGACTGTGCTTGAGGAGCAACTTTTGTGAAATAATCCATCAAAATGTACACAATTTTGTGGGCTTAATCCCTTTCCCAATGGATAATAACTTTCCAATAATTGGTTTGCTTCTCTTCCTTCTTGGTTTCTCTATGTGTCTAGAAAAGTGGAGGGAGTGTGGTGGCTCGAGTGGTTAAGATGCTGACCTTGATGACTGGAAGTTGGCAGGTCAGCAGTTCGAGACCCAAGCACTGCGTGACAAAATGAGCTCCCGCCTCTCTCCCAGCACCTGCCAATCTAGCAGTTTGGAAGCAAGAAATTGCAAGGAGATAAATAGGTACCATGATGGTGAGAAGGTAAACAGTGTTCTGTGCGCATCTAGGCATGCCTGCCACATGTCCACAGAAACATCTACAGACGCAGACAGCGCTGGCTCTTTGGCTGTAAACAGAGATGAGCACTGAACCCTAGAGTTGGATACAACTGGCTTCCGAGCAAGGGCGACTTTTACCTTTTAGCTAGAGAAGTGGACTGACATCCATGTGAACTGGCACTGAAATAAGTCTTAAAGTTGCCAGAAGACTTTGTTTGCTATTTCAATTTGCCTTTGTTGTGTATGCTGAAGCATGAGACAGCCACCTTACCATATATATTCGGGTATAAGCCGACCAGAATATAAGCCGAGGTACCTAATTTTGACCTGAAAAACCGGGAAAATAGAATGACCCAAGTATAAGCCGAGGATGGGAAATGTAGCAGCTGCTATTGAGTTTCAATAATCAAAACACATGAAAATATGGTAAAATTAATTATTCTTTTGACGCATCTCAATTTGGCACAGTCTTGGGACTCTCGTGGTCATTGACCCGAGTATAAGCTGTTTCCCCCTTTTGGGGCTCATTTTTGGGACTAAAATCTAGGCTTATACTCGAGTATATGCAGTACCACTTTGATGGAAAGGTAAACAGTGTTCCACACACTCTGGTGTCTAGCCATGCATGCCACAAGTCCACCAAAACGTCTGTAGATTCAGACTGTGCTGGATCTTTGGCTATAAGCGGAGATGAGCACTGAACTCTAGAGTCGGATGCAACTTGCTTTTGAGCAAGGATGACCTTTACCTTTACCTAGATGTGGGGAGAAGATCCAATTGAAATTTTCATGCATACCTTGCTAGCCCAAAATATCAATAGCTTGATGGATAACATTCAAACACCTTCAGCATCTCACGAAGGAAACGGCAAAAGAACAGCCAAATCGCTTTCAGTCTATCTATATCTATTTTGTACCAAACTCTTTGTTTGACAAGTATTGGCATGCCAAAGAAAGCATTTCTTCTCAAGGTCATGGGAAGATGGGAAATGACCATTACCAAAATACAGTCATTTTGGCACGAGAACAATCAAGTCTTAAGTGCTATCTATTTTAAGCAACCTATTGTTACTGTTGGGACTTAAAGAGTTGTCCATGTTCATGGTCATGTTGCTGATGGATCTGGTAGGCTTCACAAATCCACTTGGCTCTGGTCATAAAAATGTTAATTGGAATATGTAGCATCAACGTGTAATTATAGAAAGATCAAATGAATGAATTCATCACGTCCAAAGGACAGAATATTTCAAAACACACTTTGGTTGGAGTTTTAAAACCTATGCTCTCCCACGTGGGTCTTCCCATCAATGGGTCACATGATGGGTTGAAGTGCCAAGAGCCAATTGCTTGCACAGAAGTAATATCTGAAGACTTTACCAGGACAGCCACTCATAAGTGATACAACCAAAGGTGCAAGTCAGAAGCCAATTGAAAAGGTCAAAGACAAGGTGGAAAACTAAATGACTGGAAATGGTTGGAGATACCTTGGAGTAGTTATTCAACAAGGAGTCCATGTATGGTAGACATCTCCGCTGCAATGGCTCAGTAGTTAAGAAGCTTGCCTTGTTAGCTGGAAGACCAGCAAGTCAGCAGTTCATGGGTACTACATGACAGCTTGAGCACCCGTCTCTGTCCCAGTTCCTGCCAACCTAGCATTTCAAAAGCAAGAAATTGCAAGTAGATAAATAGGGACCACTTGGGTGGGAACAGATCTTGGGGACATGAAAGGAGCTTCATTCGGGTATTGATTCTTGGATCATGTACTGTATTTTTATATTGTATTGCATTTCATTCATTTCATTTCGTTTCATTTATTCGATTTGTATACCGCCCTACTCGGTACAACCGACTCATTACTGAGACTATGTCATGTATATGTAACTGGAATTGTATTTTTTGTAATCTTGTTTTGCAGTGTGGATTTGTTTTATTGCACTGCTGTACTGTATTGTTATATTTATTGTATTATACTGTATGACCTTTGATTATGCTAAATGTTATATTACTTTTGATTGTGTTATATGTATGGTTTCTGTAAACCACCCTGAGTCGGTTGTACTGAGTAGGGCGGTATACAAATAATAATAATAATAATAATAATAATAATAATAATAATAATAATAATAATAATAATAATAATAATAATAATAATAATAATAATAATAATAATAATAATAAAAAACTGAGCGGAGTTTCTCCAGCAAAAATCCTTTCAACCCAGAATATATTTCTGACATAAAATTATTATTACTATTATCTCCACAGTAACATTCCACACATGCAAATGGACGAGGAATCAAGTCCATTTGCATGCGGGTTCTTTTTAGCCATTTAGATATTATGTCACCCACTGGCTAGGCAGACCACGACGTGTGCCCTCTGTTTTCACCTTGTCCAAGGGCAATGAAGCTGAACACTGGTGAATTTTAGTCCCAGCCTAACATCATTGACAAGAGATGGGCAACACTGCCTAGTTATACCACTCAAGCCCCGTTGCCTTGAAAAGGTCCAAGGCAAGAATGAAATCTAAATGACTGGAAATGGTAGGGGTTGCAAGAAATAAATGTACAAAAATGATGTTAGGGTAGAGTTCAGCATGAAGAGGTATGCACATGGATGGAGACACAGCATAACTTCCCCCTTACCAGCTGTGTGACAAGAAGAAAAGCTGCCTTTGCATAACGACAGCCTGTCAAAGAATCTTGAATTTTTCTGAAATACAGTTTTTGCTTGGTAAAGGTCACCCTTGCTCAAAAGCTGGCCGTATCTGACTCTAGGGTTCACTGCTCGTCTCTGTTCCATAGCCGGAGAGCCAGCATTGCCCGCTTCCGCAGACATTTCCATGGCCATGTCGCAGGCATGACTAGACACCGAAGTGCATGGAATGCTGTTTGAAGTTTTTTAACAATGGGTTTGGGTTGGGTTTTATTATGCTTTTATGATGTTGTACACTGCCCTGGGTCACCCTGGCGAGAAGGGCGGTATAGAAATGTAAATAAATAAATAATAAAATAAAATAAATAAATACCTCCCACTGACGTGGTCCCTATTGATCTACTTGCAATTTCTTTCTTTTGAACTGCTAGGGTGGCAGGAGCTGGGACAAAGATGGGAGGGACTGCAGTGGTTCAGGTGGCTAAGATGCTGACAGGTCAGCAGTTCGATACCCGAATACCTTTTGCCTGAGATCACAGCAATAAATACAGCAGTTTTTTTAATTGTTGCTTTTGTAAAACTTCCCTGTGCAAAATTTTTATTGTTCTTTTCCTAAGCCTTCAAATATACACAGCAAACACAAAAGGATAGACTGGACAATCAACAAATATATAAAGAACTCATCCAATGGTAGCATAGCCACTAATTCCTTACAAAGAAGAGACAATTATTTCATTTCACATAATTGCATAGGAATATGCAAAAAAAAAAAAAGTCTTAGAAATATGCAGTTTCATTCTGTGAGTGGCCAAAATCAGACAAAACCAAACCATACTAGCAAAGTGTTTTTATATAGAGTTTATAATTCATGATTAACCTCTCTGCTTTAAACACAAGAAGGAGACCCATTTCCTAACTGTATGCATGTTTGTGTCAAGGAGACATGCTTATAAAGGCTAGTGCAATAGCGTGCTCTTTGAGGGACCTCATGGTGAATCACCCACATGAAAATGTCCAAGTATGATGACAGTAGCCAAGTCCCAGATCTGATTAACACTAAAGAGTCATTCCTTCTTAGTCTTGATTTTCCTATATTTTCTCCACACCCTCCCTTGTTTTTGTTACTTACATTTAAAGATGAGGCTTTTAGAACTCTTGGAATAGGAGCTCCATAATTTTCCATTTGGGGAATTCTATTTGGCTATAGAGTCAGGCTCATCTGGAAGAAAGAGACCTAATCTGGAAGATTTTGCGGCTTAGGTAGACCCAGCTCCACCCAAGCATTCATGATTCAATACTAGTAGGGAGCTTTCATTCTTAAAAGTCAGAACAGGCAGTGCTAGGCCTAGCTAAGCTCCGAAGCTTTCCAGTTTAAGCCTTTTCTTCCAAGTGGTCCACATTTAGATGACTGTAATGTGTAAATAGAAGGAGCCTTGGGGATGCAGTGGTCAAATTGTTATACTGCAGCCAAAACTGCTGATGTTGTGAGTTTGATCCTGACCAGGGATCAAGGTTAACTCAGCCTTCTATCCTTCCAAGGTCAATAAAATGAGTACCCAGTTGTTTTTCATTATAATGTTAAATCTCATTGATTAGAAAGAGTCCATGCTGATTTCAGCCCATTTTTCTGTTCATTTCAGGGTGTCTAAGGTGCAGACACCCCAGAAAGTCAACCCCAGTCAAGTAACTCCCCTAAAGTGCTACTTAGATTCCTTCTCCTCCTTCTGTGACTCCAGAGGGAAGACTTCTATCTTTATCTCCACCTTCTCTTCATATCTGGCTCCTGCCTCTGCTACCTCCACAACCGTTTTCTTCTGGGCCTCACCTGGTGGCCTGCCTCCTCCTGCCTGGAGGTGTGTCTCTCTGGCACAAGACAGAGGGCCTTCTCGGTGTCTGCCCCAGCCCTTTGGAACCTCCTGCCAATGGAGTTACATCTCCAGACAGAGTTGCTGCCCTTTAGGAAAAATTTAAAAACACGGCTGGCAGGGCAGGTTTGGGGTGCGGGAGCGACTATGACCCCAGCCCACTGGTTGAATTAAGCCCTGCCTGCCCTCAATTAGTTTTTCAATTTTGATTTTAAAGTTTTAAATTGAGGGTTTTTTTTAGGAATGTTTTTAAGAGTGTTTTATTGTTTGTTTGTTTTTTTATGAATTGTGAGCCTCCTCGGTGAGGAGGGTGGTTGATAAGTATGACTAATAAATAAATAAATAAATCTGGCTGCCAGATGTAGTGGGGAGCACCAAACATCATACTCCTGGGGTTGTGGACGATGACCCATCAACCCGGCGTGAAGCCCTCACTGGTCTCCATCGGGCAGTGGTGTGTAAACTGCTAGTAATTTCCATCATAACACAAGTTTGATAGGCCAGGCACCTCAAAAGTAGGCCAATAGATGCTGTTTCTCTTCTACCTTTTGGAATGTGAGATGAACAGGGAAAGTATTGGTGGGCACAGTGGTTAAACTGGTGTACTGCAACCAAAAGGTTGTAAATTCAGTCCTGACCAGGGCTCAAAGTTGACTCAGCCTTCCATCATTCTGAGGTCGGTAGAATGAGTACCAAGCATGCCGGAGACAAAATGCTAATTAACTTGTGTACAGGCCAGAAAGTGCACTAAGCACTATGAGGTGGCATACTGTATTGTATTGTATTGTATATTTCGACTTATATGCCGCCCCATTCGTACAGCGACTCTGGGCAGCTCACAGAGGAAACAGTTACAATTACATAGCATAAGTGTGACTGCTTTGCTTTTGCTTTACTTATGCATTATTTTTTGCTTCCTGTCTAGCTGTGGCTTACAATCCCTCGAAGGCTTCGTTTCCCCTTGCCCTGAAAGTCAATATAAATTAATCATAAAAAAGAGAGAGTAAAGAACCTGGCAGCCCATAAACATGAGCAATGGAGCTGTTAAAATGCAAGCCATCAGCATGGATTTCATCCACCCGCATGCTAATGCTGTCTACGGGTGCGTCTTTAAAAGACAGCAATTAGATTAGTTAGCAGATGCTGCTCTGAAAAAGCAGGAATTGATCAGTATGTGGAGTGAAGGGAGGAATGAATTTTCTGAGGGGCGTCTCCAGTCTTTCCTGTGAGCAAGCAATACCGAGCTAGGCCACTGAGATATGGTAGGGAGGAAAACACAAACTTTTTGAGGTTCTTCACATTATGCCTCATTCTAGCTCCTGTGCCTTTCAGACTGTGATTTCTTCTCTATGCATGGAAATGTATACGTACTTTTGTGCACAGTTTTCTAGATGTCTGCACTTTTTAAAGGCATCTATGATATGTGCACATTATTCTCCCTTTGATTAAACTATACATTTACATAGTTTTCAAGTGTATACCTTTTTGACATGCCGTTTCCTCTGATGGTATGTATTAGACGAGCACATTGCAAAGTCGTAAATGACTGGATTTCTGGTAGCGAACTGCATTCAAGTCCAAATTTTGGTCTGGGGACTGAATGAGGTCTGCTCAAAAATGATCTAAAAGAAATGATCCCACCCGTCTCTGTTGGGTCTGCCTAGATCAGGGTTGAGGAAGGCGTGCCTTCCAGGTGCTAGTGGACAGCTTCTTTCATCATGCCTAGCTTGGCATTACTGCTGAAGGCTGATGGGATTTTTAGCACAGAGATTTAATGTTCTTACTCTTGTTCTGAATTGCTTGATAAACTCTAGAACACTCATGGTGAACCTTGGCATCCAAGGTGTTCTTGAATTTCAGTTCCCAGAAGCCCTGATCAGCAGGAGTGCTAACTTGGGCTTTTGGTAATTGAAGTCCAAGAACACCTGCAGTGCCAAGGTTTGCCATTATTGCTCTAGAACCTGAGCCAAGAGCCCTGTTCATCTGGAATGACTAGAACCCAAGCCAAAGGTCTCACAAATCTAGCGTTGACACCTTCCCCATGTAAAATGGCCATTACTGGTCTTATGAAAGGTCCACCTGGTCTTATGAAAAGTTGCTGAACCTTCTCCCTCAAATAGGTCTAGATGACTTTGTAAAATGAAGACTAAAAACTGAAGTGAATTCATACACAAACTCGAAATCAGGGTCATCAGCTGCTACTACATACCAAGAGCTGACAGGTGGCTAATCCAAGGTGCAGATGTGGTATGTTCAGGAGATGATGGCACATCATTTTGCAAGAGAACCTGGAGATTGAGAGATAACCTTTCCTTCACAACCGCCATTTTGAAAACCCTGCATCCTGCAGTTCTGTTTTTCATTAGTGGCATATCTCTCATTGATTGAGAACCACTGGTCTAAACTCATAACATTTTATGCCAGTGTGAGAACGATGCATATTTGCTATACCTCTAATACTACTCAGAAGACACCTGTTCTTGTGAGTGAGTCTGGCATTGTCTACTCGTAGAACCACGTTCGTGGCAGAAATCTCTGCTCTTCAGTGCAGACCACCCTCGGAGCTGTTACCAATAGTTCTCTGCATGGATCAAGGACTAGGTTTTTTTAAAAGCTGGGATTTAGTGAGAGGGATTAAGATGTTTAAATATAGTCTTGCGTTGCTTAACAATTGCGCACTTGGGGTAAAAATAATAAAATAAAATGCACTGTACTGAGCAACAAGTGTTTTTGTTTTGAGAAACATATACCAGAAGCCAAGACGACATGGCACTTGTCCAAAATGCAATGCAATGCAAAAATGTAGAGTTCTTTGCAGTCGACATTGTGGCTTGGTGACAAGAGTGAGCACGAATCTAAGCCGAGCCATCCTGAATTCTACAAACAGGGCTGGCATCTGGACAGTGCCCTCTGCAAGGTGACACTCTCACTGGACCCCTTAGTAGCCTGCTGAAGTCTTTCCTGAGCTTATCAGGCATCAAATAAGGATGGACTAAAGTGGCTACTGGAAATGAAATCGGCATTTGATTGCAAGACATCCCTCTCCTCATACCAAAGGTCATGCTTTTAGCTTGGTTGATCATAAAAGAAACTATCAGTTTTACAGAGAGTAAACAAAACAAAAAGACAAAAAACCCCCACTGTGCCACTTTAAAGACTTACTGGTAACTTCTGTATTTTAATGTTGGCTTTCGTGGATCAAGTCCACTTTGTCAGACATAAGAGTGGATATCATGGTATACTTTTGTACATATCTGGCATAGAGACCCAGAGTAGCTTGGTTGGTTCAGGAGATGGATATGCAAATCAATGAGTTATTTATAACCAGTATAAACATTCTGACATTACACATCTGGCTAAAGGGTTAATTGAGGAAGCTTTATGGGAGAGACACAGGCAGAGGTAAACCGTCCTGAGAATCAACCCCCTCTCCCATTTTAAAGTCTGTTCTGCATTCATTTTTACCTTCCACATACCTGTTTTCCACACATTTCCACATTCATTTCATCAAATGTATGAAGGACTTTGTGATTGCTTTGGAAGATCTTATATATATATTTTTGTGTGTGATTGGAAGATCACTTCACCAGACAGAAAAATTCATGGCATGCTGTTTAGACTTTGAAACAGAGATGAGCACTGAACCCTAGGGTCGGATACAAATGGCTTTCGAGCAAGGGAAACCTTTACCTTTACCTGTATTGTGTACAGCAGGAGTTCTCAACCTTTTTAGCCTGGGGTCCAGGTCATGCTCCCTCAGATAGCTTCAGGGGCTGGACAACCATTTTGCCCCGCCTCTACTACATGGCACTTCCTAGTGTGGTGGTTGTTGTTGTGGTGGTGGTGGTGGTGGTGGTGGTGGGGCACAAAAATGGTGCTGTGTGCTGCATCCAGTCCATGGGGCATAGGTTGAGAATCCCTGTGTACAATATAGAGGAGACCATGTCTGCCAAAGAGCTTTTAATTATGAAAATCTAGTTGGGAAATTTTATTTAGTTATTTTCTAATTTGTATTGCCAGTCTCCGTTAGCATCAGAAGCATAGCAGAATGCAGAGAGATTCAGAGCTAAGCCTTCAGGTAACTAAACCAATGCATTATTAGGACGCCATAGTAGCTTGCAAATGCAACGCCGTAGTAGCTTGCAAGATTTCAAGTTCTCAAGACCTCTTCATCAGGGGTGGCACAAAATCAGGAGAAAGAAGCATGGAACTTCAAAACATTGGCCGGATGATCAAGTGTTGTGATATGAAGGGAAATTAAGTCCTGGCATGGAGAATGCAAGCTTGATGAACCATTGGTAGGTGTCCTGCATCACACCAAGTTATGCCAGTTGGGTTAGAGACAAAATGGTGGATCTGAAAAGACCAAGGTGCTTCTAGTTGAGACAAGAAACATAGAAAAGAAATGTAGACAAGAAACGTAGTTGTCCAGGGCAGAAGTCTGCAAACTTGTCTCTCCAGGTGTTCTTGGACTTCAATTAACAGAAGTCCAAGACAACACTCCTGTGGATCAGGGCTTCTGAGAATTGAAGTACAAGAACATCTGGAGAACAAAGTTTGCAGACCCTGGTCTAGAGTGTCAGACAGCAGAAAGTTGGAGCATTTACTCTCCCAGGTCTTGAAGATAGATATGAAGTCCTGGAAATCAGCCAATTAAAAAACCCATAAAAACCTTTTCAAGTGTCTCCCCAGGCTCAAAACTAAGGAGGAAAAATTACTCTTCTGTCCTCAGTTTTTCTCCCATAATCTTAGCAACTCTACTCTTGATTTACATATGATAGTCTCTGGTCTAGCCTGGCTACGACCGTGCTGCAATTTCTAAGACAATTAAAATCCAAGGCACTCTATTGTATCTCTGTTATTCCTACATGACAAGAGCTCACCGTTGTCTAAACATTTTATGATTATGCTGTACCCTGCAAAGTTCATAATTATTTATAAACTTAATACTTGTAATGAAATGTCTGCTCTTTGATGTCTCAGTATATTTTTTAAGCCTGGCTGACCTATATTGCAGAGGTATTATGTATACTAGGTGATGCATGGATAGGCTAGGGAATTACCCATGTTTAATGAACACTAAAATTAGAATTTGACTGAAATCCACATAAATGGCTTGGCAGCAAGTTTGAGCTGCCCCTGGGGAACTGTGGGCAGCTCAAATTTACCCACAGGCATTTTCTAATATATATATATATTTAATTTTAAATCAGCATCGCTTGCTCTTACTCTTTCGAATGCACCCTTCTATTTTAGGGTGAGAAGGCCCTATCTATATCACAGTGGTTTTGGGTACATTTGGAGATAAGGGTAAGGTTATCCGGAAACATCACACAGCCCTGGCGGGTAGGTTCTATTTAGCTGCATGCTTTGAGCAAAAATGAAAGATGCAATGAGGTGAAATAATTGGGACTAGGGTTTCGGTTAGGCAAGAGTTTGGAGTTTAGACGACCTTTCAATTATAGAGTATGTTTTCCTCAAATCTGATTCTTAACCTAATCTCCGTCACAGACCTACTATTTATATGAAGCAAAGTTTCCTTTTCTCTATTGCTGTCTATGTTCACTTGGGAGGCCCCTTCCAACTCAGTTATTCCATAATTCTATGATTCTATGATAGGGTGGTAGGGTAGAGGCAACATTCTGGCAGAAGAGTGAAGCTGAAATGAGATGGGTGAAGCCAGCATCTTTCTTTATAGGTGGGACCATGGCCAAAATTAGGGTAGGTGCTCCTTTTCCCTTCATGCCTCTCCTGTCTTCTCTTCTGCTTAACCCCCTTTCAGAGGATCATGTTTGATGGTTATTTGGACTGATCACTTCCAGATGAGGACTAGTGCCACCCAGGGATCACAAGTTGATGGACTCTGTTCGTATACGTTGCCAACATTTCACTAGCCAAGGAAAAACCAAAAAAGATTGTTAGGCAAACAACTGGCTGGCATCCCCTCCACATTTGCAGAGACTGATAGAATTAGCATTTTGTTGGTACCACTTAGTAAGGTATCGATGCTATTCAGTATTCGGAGAAAGATTGGATATTATACGAAAGGGAACACACACAAAGCACAAAAGAACACTACAACATGTTAAGAAGTGGTGCCATCTTGTCTTTTCCTAGACATCCTTTGTGTTGGCCCTTTACCCATGAAATGCACTAGGTCATCCTAATTTCATAAACCTTCTGTGACTGATAATTTACACCTGTGGTAGGAAGGCCTTTTGTGGTACTGACAGATGTTCCTTCTTGAAGAGTTATTTGCCTCCGTTGCACCAGATTGACAAATGGTAGGGCATGGCCTCATGAAAGAAAACTAACATTTCAAATAGTATTCTGCAACTAGTTATTTAAATCTTCTTCCCTTCTTTTAATTTTATTCCTTTTTTTGTCTGAGAATTGTGGGACAACAGTTCCTCCCATATAGAGTGAGTCTCTTTATTCCTTTTGACTCTTGGGTGAACCTTGAAGTGGGATTTACATAATCAATGAGGTAACCCTGCCACCCCAAACATGGCGTTTTAGAGAGAATAGGGTTATGTAAATGAGATATTGATGTGGTAATGATTAATTGGCCACAGGCCCTTGTTAATATGCAATCGTTGTGCTACAACTTGCATTTGTAATTATTTCAGTGATAGCAATGGTGTGGGGAATTTGTTTAAACAACTAATAGGCACTTAATTGCTTACAGGGCTGAAGTGCTATAATGTCAGAGATTAGGAAGGAGGAAGCAAAGGATGCTTAACGAGTTTCATGTTTGCAAGGTCAAGGGTCAGTTCATCTCCTGGAGTAATGTCATCAATTTAAATCAGAATTCAGGAGGAGTAGAATGTGAAGGAAAGAGGGCCTTTTGTTTTTGTGGCATCCCTATGAATGAGAGATCTGCAAAATGTCATGCTCACATTTATGACGTCCCTCACAGTGTCAATCTATCTCACGTTTCTTCTTCTGCCATATCCGAATCTGAATATTAGTGATCATAATGGCAATCAGCCATGAAGACTGTCATGTGCATATAATGCAGTGGCCTTTCATCTGCCTTCTACATCACAGTGTGACACCTGTACCACTGATCCAGTTCTGCGAGTCACTTTCTGGTCCTAATTTAATCCACTTGGGGACCATCACCCTTCACTATGGATTTCTGCACCCAAGACCATTAGTTCTCAGGGCTTTCAGATTAATTTAACCGCCACCTGACACTTGCCATTGAGTTGCTGGCAGTACACTATTACCATAGCAGGATAACCTGACCAAACTGGTATATGAACCACATGACCAGCCCACAGCCTGAAAAGTTTGGGCACCCCTGGTCCAAGAGATGAAAGCTTAAGAGAAACGAAAGATTTGGTCTGTGACCTCACCTTTCCACATGAGTGATTCATCAAATAATAGTGTGTGTTATATGTAGCACACATGCTGATTTTATTACAAAGTACCATATGGAGTGCGAAATTAAAACTTGGAATGATCTTGGGTTGTAAACACTGCAGGATTCAACATTGTACCCAATAAACCTCACAAGAGAATCAGCAGAAAAGTGAACCTACATTAGAAGAGTTTTTCCACCTGTCCGCCAGAAGAAAACTCCAAAGGCTCTCAAAGAAGAGTACTTTGAACAAAGGGCCAAAGAGCCTTAACAGATGGACTGAGTGAATGTTGGCCTTCCAAACAATTAGACAACCAGGGTGAATAGAAGGAGTGATAAAGTCCTTGTGAAACGTTTTGAACAGCCATGTTGTGCATTTTGGACAAAATATTATTTTGGGTTGTAAATGCAGGAGCTTGTTTGTGCTTATTCTATCTATCTATCTATCTATCTATCTATCTATCTATCTATCTATCTATCTATCTATCTATCTATCTATCTATCTATCTATCTATCTATCTATCTATCTATCTATCTATCTATCTATCTCCATTGGGTGAGCTGCAGGATGGAATTATCATAATGCTTTACATGACCATGGTATTGAACTGTTTGTTTCAAATTCTCCTTTCTCTAGTTGCTCATGTTAATGTTACGCAAATGTTCTTCTGGCTTTTAACTGCTGTTTTCATGTCTGTCTGTCCACTAATTTGTATATACTAATTTGTATATACTAAATGGGCCATAGGCAGATGTAATGATGGATGGATGGATAGATGGATGAATCTCTCTCTATCATATTAATCTATCACAAGTAATGGTTGTAAGAATAAAATGGAGCAAGAAACTTTCTTTTTCTTCCTTTATATTTTTTATTTTTTTGGGGAAAGATGGAATAGAAAGGTTGTTGTTGTTCAGTCGCACAGTCGATTCTGACCCTTTGCGACCCCATGGACCATTGTCCACCAAGCACCTCTGTCCTCCACCATCCTTCTCAACTTTTGTTCATTTATTTAAATAAGTCTAATATTCCTTTTAGTGAAAATCCTCTTAGCTTTATGTGACCCAGTGCTAGCTTGAAGCATTATTTCCAAGAAGGAAGGTTGGGCAGAGCTAGCAGCAGTGTTCAGATAGGGACTTTGATAATGAGACTTACTCATCAAGATTCTTCTCCTTCTTCTCCTTATCCACTTAAAAAGCTTCAATGCTATTTATATGTGCCTTATCCAGGACTACGATGTTGGTGACATAGTCATTCCACTTGATGTTGAAGATGGACCTTAGTTTCTATTGGTGAAAGTGCTCAAGCTTTTTGATGTCTTGGTGATAGAAGGTCCATGTTTCACAGCCATACAATAGCATTGAGATAATAACAGCTTAGTATACCATGAGCTTGGTTTGGACTGTTAAATATTTGTTCATGAAGACCTGGTGTGATAGACGGCCAAAGGCAGAATGGGCAGTGCCAATTCTCTTCACCACATCCTGTTCACAGGTGCAGTTTTTAGACAGGTGCAGTTTTTAGACAAGGTAAGAAAACTGGTCTACCTGTTCCAGTGTTGAATCTGAGATGGTGACAGGGAACTCTGGAAGGGCTATCCTTGGGGCAGGTTGTGCAAGTGCCTTGGATTCCTGAGCATTTATGGTGAGGCCAAAATGGTCACGTGCATTCTTGAAACAGTTGACTAACTGTTAACATAGGCCAGGAATTCTCAACCTTTTAAAGCTGGGGTCATGCTCCCTCAGACAGCTTTGGGGAATGGATGGCCATTTTGCTCTTCCTCCACCACATGGCACTTCCTGGTGTGGTTGAGGCAGTGGGGCCCCCACATGAAATGGTGCTATCAACCACATCCGGCCCACAGACCACAGGTTGAGAATCCATGATCTAGGCTGATATAAAACAGTTTCCTATAAAATTAATATTATTCATTTCCCTTTGTTTCAATATTAATTCTTCAGGATGGAGTACTAAGTTTCAGCTGATTTGTAGAGATTGTCTTAGGTTGGCATATCTTGTTGCCCTGAATAGTTTCAATACTCTTCTTCCCTCCGGTTCAATTCTGGCAAAGAAGCCTTTTTTCTCTAGCAGTTAGTCTCACATTCCCTTCTCTTCTTCCTCAGATTCGAAGCACTTACTTGAGCTGTCAAGGCAGCTAAAGAAAAATGCTAGAAGCCACAGACTGCAATTAGATTTTCCCCACTTGTCACTTCATACTCTTGGTTTTTCTTCTTCTTCCTCCTCCGGCTCTTTGTTTGAATGCTGCCATTAAAAAAAAAAATTCCCAGAGTCCCATTTTTCAAATTATGCACTCGCAAATCTTTCCGAAGCAGCTGGGGATTTAAACAAAAAGTCTTTAAGAGCACTGATTTGCCTTTTTTCTTTTCGCTTCTCTATCCCTGCCTCTTTTATAGAGGTTGGTGGTGGTGGATATTTTAGTTACTGCATTGTTCGTTAGAAAGCATGGCTCATGGAATTGCTTCACAAAACCGGGCTGCGATTTCGGTTAGCTAGATCAGTGCTGAAGAGGGCCATGTGCTGAAGCAGATGTCAGCGATTTTGCTGTAATTTTTTCCCCACTGGAGTGGAAATTGGTTGGCGATTCCTTTCACCCTCACTCTGCTTTACAGTACCAGGTGGTCGATCTAGTGATGGGAGTCAAATCAGAGCAAGGGAGATCGGCCCATGAACTTGATCCTTCTAAAAGGGACAACACAGAAAGTCTGCTCCTCTAAAACCAGCGATGGCCAACCCTGGCACTCCAGGTGTTCTTGAAAGTTAATTCCCAGAAGCCCTGGTCAGCAATAGTTGTAACTTGGGCTTTTGGTAAAAGAAGTCCAAGAACATCTGGAGTGCCAAGTTTGGCGATCACTAAACTTTCTGTTCTCCCTTAACCTAAAATTCACAGTGCTATGGTTGCAAGGTATTGATAATTTAATTTAATCAATAACTTTGCAGCAAGAAAGCCCAGGAAGGTATATTTTCTAAATGGAGGTGCATGCTTGCCTTCCTCTTCCTAGGTTTTTCTTTCCCTTTCTAAACCTCTAATCACAATGCTGACCCAGAGAATCTTAGTACTCACTGAACAGCTGCTGGGGACAGAGGGCCATGCTTATTTGACTTTCCGCTATGAAGGATGTCTTGGGAACAAAATAATGCTGTGGTCTTCTATTTGTCTTCTGGGGTGTACAGAAAAATTGTGGTATTTTTGAACCACAATTGGGTGCACCCTGGAAAAGGCAACCTTGTGTTGCCAGATAATCTTTCTCGCACTATTGCAGGCTTAGGAAACTGCAGAATGAACTCACCAAAAGGTGGCTTCATTTTGGCAGTTTCATGTCTGGCCTAGATATAAAATAATAATAAGAAGATTTGCCTTCTGCATTTCAGCTGACACCCATATCACTGATCCAGTTCCATTAGTCACTGTCCGGTCCTGTGACCTTCTGACACAAAAAAACTTCATCAGCTACAGGACAGGATTGATAAAGCAAACTTTGAAGATCTTCAATTGATACTAGATCAAGTTAGAGCTTCAAGTGCAGAATATGGTTTGGATCTCTACACCGAGAAGACTAAATTTCTTGTTTTAAGCTGAGCACCAACTCATGCCAAGTTAATGGCACAAACACAAGAAATCAAGAGAGTGGATAAAATTGTCTATTTGGGAAATGTTTTAAATGAAAAGGGGCATCACTATGTAGAGATGGAAATGTGAATAGAAAAAGCAAGATCTGACTTCATAAAAATGTGACATTTGTTATGCAGTAGAGATCTAACTCTTGCTATGAAGCTCTGAATAATTAGATGTTACATATTCCCAGTGTTGCTATATGGAGTTGAAGCTTGAACATTGACTAAAGTATGTGGAAAGAAAATCAAAGCTTTTGAAATGTGGATCTACATATGGTTGCTAAAGATATAAAGATCTGACCATGTGATTAATGTTAGAAGTATTGTGCCGGATGGATAAGACCATTAAACAAAGAAAGATCCAATACTTTGGGCATATCATGAGGAATGATTTAAAGTATATAATGCTCCAGTTTGTTATGCAAGGGAAGAGCCTTGGGAAGAGAGGCCCTAGATGTAGACCAAGAGTAGGGAACCTATGGTCCATGGGCTGGATCTCGCCCATGGTGCCAAATAATCTGGCCCCCGTGCTCATTCCAGCCGCTGCTCATACCACCACCTGAGTTGGCCACAGACTCTTTTTCAACAGCCATGGAACGTTTAAGGCAGCCATAAATGGCCGGGGGACCACCAGTTCGGCCACCTCAACTTTCTGAGGGAGCGTGACCTGGACCCTGACTCAAAAAGGTTGGTGACCTCTGAGACGGACCTTGTGGCTGAAGAACCGGAGATATTTGTTGTGGAATGCCCTTGGAAGAACTTTTTATGAGGAGTTAAGAACAGGAAGACTTTTGCCATAATGATAGCCAACTTTAAGAATGGATATGGCCCTTGAAAAAGAAGAATCACAATGTATGGATCAAAATTTAACGCCAGGATCCATGTGAGAGCTGTTATGACCTTTTGACTGTACCATGTGTTTGCCAAAGGAAATGCACTGATATTGAAGATTCAGTTTCATTTTTAGACATTTTCCTGGAGATACAGCTCAATGTTTATTTTTATATAAATATGTGTGTATTTTAGCACATTCCCCTGCCCCTATGAGTGTATTACATTTAACCTGGGGAACAGACTGGGGGCAAGATAAACAAAAAATTTGCATGATAAAATGAAATGGAAAAGCAGAGAGATTTTGGACTCCATAGTAAATAGGAATTTAAGTAGGTATTGTTAAGCATTTTATGCCAATATACACTCTGAAGCCATGCATCATTTATCCGTGCATGGTTACGAAAAAAATATAAGCTTCATAAAACTGCTTTATTTGATACCCTTGTTGTTAAAATGAGCCAAAAGAGTTTATTGTTATTTGTTAAGTAACAAGTTTCCTGTTCAACGTCTTTTAGTGACTTGGGGATATTTTTTTTAAAAACCAGATAACATGTAGGGCAAAATTCTAGAAATTTCAGTGTTGACGTCTTCAAAAGTGGAAGAAATAAGGCTTCCCAAAAGAGGGAATATTTAACTCAATGAGGGCCATACAACTTTTCAGGAGCCTAGGAAAGGTAAGGGGTGGAATAAAACTTACCTGAGTTAGAGGAAAGTGTAGATCAGGGGTGCCCAAACGATGACCATGGGCCGAATTGCCACTGACCCGCCGCAACTGGAAGTCGTGAAATCAGGCCAAAAATTCACTGGCATGCAACGAAAACACAGTGGAAGATTAAAAAAAAATGTGGCAGAAATGTGCCACCGTCACTCCTGCAGCCATAGGAAGTGGTGGAGGTGGAAAATGCCTGAAAATGCATGGTAAATTAATACGCCACCACGTAGAGTAACCACCTGACCAGTGATGGGATGTCAAAAATTCTACTACCACGCCATGACGTCACGGACGTCATGGGCGTGGCCAATGTCATGACATCATGACGTCATGGGCGGAGCCAACGTCATGACATCATGACGTTGTGGGCAAGGCCAAAAATAATAATAATAATAATAAACACGCACACAGACCCGTAATTAACTTAAAGAAATAAAATAAAGAAATAAATAAAATAAAAATTAAATAAAAGTACAACCACCCACCCAAAACACAATCAAATCACCCACCCACCCACCCAAAATATAAAAGCCTCACTTACCTTCCGTGGCCGCAGCCAGAGCCGGGCCGAAAAGGCAACGGCCCGAGGAAGCTCCAGGCGCCCGACAGAAGAGGATGCAGCGGTGGCGAGCCCCGCCGGGTTTACCCAGGGCATGGGGGTTTGTTGGGCCCAAGAGACCCTAGGACGGCGCGGCGCGGGCAGACGGCGTGGCGCGGCGCGGGCGGACGGCGCGGCCAGGCACCAACGTGCCTGTGGGAGCCAGGTAGCCGGCTAGGGGAGGTACCCTTCTCTTAGGGCTGCCGCCGCTGCTGCCGGAGCCAGTCTGCTTGTGTTTCCGCAGCGAGAGGGAGGACGAGGTGAGAGCCGGGGTATGTGTGTGGGGAGCAGCTCGGCCGTCTGGAAGCCTTCCCGGTCGGTGTCGAATTGGGGGGGGGAGACCCTCCTCTTGTCTGCCACTCCCGCCATTCAGCCTCCGGCAGAGCGACGAGGTCGTCTCGCCCGCCCTGCCACCCGTTTGTCCTCCCTGTTTCTGCGGGGCAGGGTGGCCTTGTCTCCCCCTTGCGAGGATGGTGGTTCCCACCCTGACCCTTCCCTTCTCCGAGGGCTGCATTTTTGCTGAAATGTGAAATTCAGTTTCTTCTGTAAAGTCGGCCCTAGTGTGCTGTAGAGCTGGAGGCTGGGAGGGGGGAGATAAATGAATGGACGGGGAGCCTCCCATCCAGCTTCAGAAGATTTTTTTTTTTAAAATTGGAGCCATTTGGCTCCAATTTAGTGCGCATGTCCAGAAACTCAATTTGACGCAAATTGAGTTTCTGCGCATGCGCAGTCAATTGGAGCCATTTTAGCTCAGATTTAAAAAAAAAAAATTCTTTCGGTGAGGCGTCCGGAACCGGACGCCTCAAAAGTGGACTCCCCTCCCGGAGAACTCTCCGGGATTAGTCTTACCGGTTCCAGAGATCCGTCTGGAACCGGGGACATCCCATCACTGCACCTGACCAGACAATACAATCAATAAAATAATAATAATATACCTCACAGGTCCTGAAATTGAAGCACGTAGCGGAAGTATTTGTTATTTCTTTTCCAAACTCTTTACAAGAAAGCCTATGTAATTTTACAACTTAAAGGGCAGAGGGGGACCCCACCTCTAGGTTACAGCCTTGTCAGGGTATGGGGGCTTGAGCGTGAGTGGTCTAACTAGGCCAATAATGTTAGGCTGGGACTAAGACTCACCAACACTTCCTCCGTCGGAATATTTATTTATTTATAAATATTTATATTGCTGCCCACTTGCCGTGGTGACTCAAGGTGGCTTACAGACAATACAATCAATAAAATAATAATAAAATAATGCAATCAATCAATATTGGTGTGGGCTGGGGGTGGGGAGTCTCAGCCTCCCATGTCTTCTTCTTCATCCCATGTCCATTGGTGTGGGCTGGGGGGGGGGTCTCAGCCTCCCACGTCTTCTTCTTCATCCTTTTAAAGCAGAGGATAATTATAAAGGTAAAGGTTTCCCTTGTTTGAAAGTGTGTCATATCCAGCTCTGGGGTTCGGTGCTCTTCTCTGATTACAGCCAAAGAGCCAGTGCTGTCTGTGTCTGCAGACATTTCCCTGGTCATGTGGCAGATATGACTAGACCCCAGAGTGCATGGAACACTGTTTCCTTTCCCAACGAAGTGGTACCTATTTATCTACTTGCAATTTCTTGCTTTCAAACTGGTAGTTTGGCAGGAACTGGGAGAGACAACAGGAGCTCACTGCATTGTCCAGCACTCTGGTCTCAAAATGTTGACCTGCCCACCTTCCAGTGCTAGAGGCGAGGACAGGGTGGGACAAAGCCCGATCGCCCGATACACCAGCATGCGCCTGAGTGCAGTAGCCCCAGTGAGATTTGCATGTTTCAGACAGACAAGTGACAGAGCGAGGATCAGCACACCAGCCAGAAAAGAAATGCTTGGTTGGTTGTACCGATGCCAGTGAGTTGCAAGCTGCGCATGTGAGTCGAGCAACAACCAGTTGGGTGCCTTGTAAAATCCCACTCAGTTTAAAAGAAACCCGAGAGAAGCTATATGGCTATTAAAGTAAAACATAACTGCCTGTCACAGAAGAGTAAAGTGTTGACAACGCCAACAATAATCTCCTCCATCTAAGGACTGCCAGCAAGTCGTTGCCTCCTTCTTCATCCTCTCTCCTCTTCCTAAGTGAAGGCTCTTGGAGTGGCAGCAAAAAAATTGACACTGGCATGTCCTTTCAGATTAAATTCAAGACACGAAACCAGTGTATCTGAAACAAGTCTCTTGACAGTTGAACAGGAAATCGGGTTAAAACGGGGTTGAGCTAGAATGCATATGAGGAAGCAAATGGCTTTCTGCATCTCTTGCATGCCACCACCATGGGGATGTCGCATTTAAGTGGGGAGAAAGGGGCGAGAGTGGCAGGAAAGAAGGCCTGTTATCCATGTTGGTGTCAGAAAGATTTCCCGTCGATAAACTCCCCTTTGGGATGGGGGAGCTGCCTTTGCAGCCCAAATCTAGGCCTCTTTTTTTGATTGATAAACCCTCCGTGACAAGGAGAGATTAAAAAGCAGCCTCTTGTTTGGTTCATATAAATAGGAAATTAGCTGGCAAAGTTGTCAAAGATAATTAACTCTTGGATGCACTGTGTCTATTCAGGCTGACATCCTGAAATTGTGTGGAAATGCACATGTCAACGCTTTGACAGGATTGGGTGTTGATCAGATAATCAGATTTTGAGAGGCACGATTGTTTTGGTTTGAGTTTTTAAGAAAAGAAAATGAGGAGGGGGGAGATATAAGAACTAAGCTTGGATCCCCCCCCCCCCCCAATCATTATACATTCCCTTTAGCTGCCATAGCTAGTATCAAAGGATAATGTTGCACTTTAATGTGGGTGATTCTGGGATCAAGAGATAAAGTCAAGAGGCTGTTCTTCAGAACAAGACTTCCCCTCTTGTTGTTATTGTTCCTACCCTTTAGGTAGTAAAATGAACAATAATAATGAAATAAATTCCTGGAAGTTGGATTGATCATTATTTTCAAGAAACAATTGAAAGTGTGGGATAAGCATCTTATGAAGCTTTTTTGAAAAACGAGCTACTTTAGATTAGCGGACACTTAGTGGCCGAGGGACTGTGAAGGCCTAGTGGTTAAGATGCCAAACTTGATGACTGGAAGGTTAGCAAGATCTGCTGTTTGAGACCCGAGTGCTGCATGACAAAGTGAGCCCCCATCTCTGTCCCGGTTCCTGCCAACTTAGCAGTTCAGAAGCAAGAAATTGCAAGTAGATAAATAAAGTGAAGGGAGATTTTGATGGATGGGAGTTTCTCAAATATGACAAGCATAACCACAAACAATTCCAATCAAAGAGGAAAGGTGGGAGGTGTCCAAAGAAACTGGAAAGGCTGTTTAACTCATTTGAAAGGGGAAATGAAGGAGGGGGCAAATCGATATGGAAAAGTGCAAGCAGATAGCCAATATTTGTAGGGACGAGATCTGAAGGGCTAAAGGAGTCATTACTTTATAGATGGATTTTCCATCTGTTGGGGAATCTTTCCAGCTTAGCCTGAAAAAAGTTCATTTCAGGCACAAATAGGTAGAGCTAGAATGCTATTGTGAGTGAGATGTCCATGTGATTACACCCTCTAAAGCTTAGGATGCAACTACATTGACATATTTATTTATTTATTTATTTATTTATTTAGATTTATTACCCCGCCCTAATCAGGCGAACCTGACTCTAGGCGGCTTACAGAAATTCATAAATTAAAACCTTAAGGTTCATAAATTACTTAAAAGTCAATTAAAAAAGAATTAAACCATGAATTTACAAAAATCTAAAAGATTTAAAAAGGTTAAAAGGTTTTAAAAGATTTTTAAAGTTTAAAAGAGTGAGGGAGGGGTGGCTGTCCCATCATATCAGCCACCCAACATGGGACCCCATGTTCCTGGACCCCCACACCTGCCCTGCCAGCCAGGTTTTTAGGCCCTTCCGAAAGGGCAGGAGCTCTGTCTGGAGACGTAACTCAGTTGGCAGGAGGTTCCAAAGGGCCGGGGCTGCCACGGAGAAGGCCCTCCTCCTGGTGCTAGAGAGATGCGCCTCTCTAGCCGATGGAATGATAAGAGAGCCTCTCCGATCCGCCCTGGTGGGACGGACAGATGTCCTTGGGACGATGCGGTCTCTTAAGTATCCTGGCCCACTACCATGTAGGGCTTTAAAGGTAATAACCAGCACCTTGAATTGCACCCATATAATTTAGAAATGCTAAAGGATGGAGGTGGGGTGGTTTGATTTGTACTTTTTTCTGTTGACTACATTTATTTATTTATTTATTTATTTGCATTTCTATACCGCCCTTCTCGCCGGGGCGACCCAGGGCGGTGTACAACATTATAAAAGCATAATAAAACCCAACCCAAACCCATTGTTAAAAAACTTCAAAATTATAGTTATAAAATTTAAAAAGTTTTTAAAATTTATAAACATCCACAGGTCCCAATAATCATTTAAAAGTTACAAACTCAAAAACACAAGATTAAAAAGATTAAAAGACCACGGGGGAGAGGGAGCTCAAACAAGCCAGCGAGCTGGGGTTATGGTACCGCCAGGTCCCCATACCTGTCCCGCCAGCCATGTTTTTAAGTTCTTCCTAAAAGACAGCAAATCCATCTGAAGACATAGCTCAGTTGGTAGGAGGTTCCATAGGGCTGGAGTGGACACAGAGAAGGCCCTCCTTCTAGTGCCAGAGAGATGTGCCTCCCTGGCTGATGGAACAACTAGAGAGCTTCTCCGGTCCGCTGTGGTGGGACAGACAGATGTTCTTGGGGTGATGTTCTTGGGGTGATACATAATGTAAAAGCCTAACTTAGACCAGTGATGGCCAACCTTGGCACTCTAGATGTTCTTGAACTTCAGTTCTCAGAAGCCCTGGTCAGTAGGTGTAATGACATTGGCTTCTGGAAATTGAAGACCAAGAACGCTTGGAGTGCCAAGGTTGGGCATCATTGGCCTAGACCAGGGGTCTGAAAACTTGGCTCTCCAGGTGTTCTTGGACTTCAATTCCCAGAAGCCCAAGTCAGTACTCCTGCTGATCAAGGCTTCTGGGAACTGAAGTCCAAGAACAGCTGGAGAGCCAAGTTTGCTGACCACTGGCCCAGACTCTTTCCTACACATCTGTATTTATTTCCACCACCATTGGGGCTTTTACTTTCTCTTTATGTCAGATTCACTTGCATCAATGGGGTACACAGAAAGATCTTCCTCAAAGATTGTGACATTTTTGAATCACAATTCGGCGTACCCAAGTAATGGCAACCTTGTTTGCTGGCTGATACTTCTCACACTAGGTCAGGCAAAGGAATGGCAGAATGAACTCACTAAAAGGTGCCTTTGTTTCGGTAGTGTCATATCAGGCCTAGACACAGGAGAAGAAGACTTGCATCAATCCAAACAATATGATTGCTTGGAGTGATGCCGAAAATTGTGTGCATGGGTGCCTGCGGTTGATACAATGGCAGGGCAGCAAGGGATGGGTAGTGTAAAAACACTGGGAGGGCTGAATCTTTTACAAACAATACAATTTATTTTCTTTTTTAAAAAGGCTTTGTGTTAGTGCTGTTGTGTTAGGGGCATCTAAAGACCATAAAGAGAGAGGGAGAGAAAGGGAGAGAGGGAGGGAGAGAAGAGAATGAGACTAGAAAATTGTCACTCAACCTTTGTTTACAGCTCATTAAAGAAGTGATCCTGTAGCTGTACTCCTGCAAATCTGAAGGGCTAGGTAAAGGTAACAATCGCCCTTGCTCAAAAGCCAGTCATATCCAACTTTAGTGTTCAGTGCTCATCTCTGTTTACAGCCAAAGAGCCAGCACTGCCTGTGGACACGTGGCAGGGTTGCCTCAACACTGGAGTGCATGGAATGCTGTTTACCTTCCCACCGAAGTAGTACCTAATTATCTACTTGCAATTTCTTGCTTTTGAACTACTAGTTTGGCAGGAGCTACAGAAGGGCTATCTTCAGAAGCACATGCTCACACAAAAGAAAGAATGAGAGAAGGACCTTGCCACTTGACTCTTGTTTAAAGCTTATTAAGACAGTTCACCTGTAGAGAAGTCAGGAATGCTACAGAAAAGTGATATTAAGGAGCTGCAAACAAGACTCTTTGCATATTTCCTCCTCTCTCCTGGTGTATTCTATTAATATAAATTTACCCAATGAGTAAATATACCCAATTTCACAATGAGTCAATTCACATGTTTCTGTCTGTAATGTAACACTCACAGAATCAGTTGAGGATTGCAAGAGAGCGAGGAGAAAAGTGAAGAAGTGATATCTGGATGGGGAAGATGGCGAAGTCCTAATTTCATCATGTATTGGTTTTGAGCAGGGATTCTCAGCCTAGGGCCTGTGGTCCACGTCGCCATCGCCATCACTGGAAGCAGAAGCCAATGAGTTTTATAGCCGTGTTTACAGTGGGGAGACCCAACAGTTCGCCTCACTCAGCTGCCTGAGCCGCTCACGGCTTAAAAAGGTTGAGCAACAAGGCTCTTGAGCATAAATCTCTACATATGTGTCACTGTAAGGAAAAAAACTAGTTACTGTTGCAGGAGAAATACAATTTGACACAGCAGGTGCCAATCTCTGTTAAAATGTATAGAGAAAGGAATGACTCAACTTTTAATTTTGCACCTCAGAATCTAATTTCGTGGATATGGGATTAAGTCTTGATGGCTCTTATTTATTTTTTTTTAAAAATGGAGAAACAAGATCATTCAGATCACGTTAGGACTCTGGTGGAAGTGTTTTCAGTTCATGTTTCAAAATGAACTGATCTAATTTGCTTCCCAAGCTAATACGCAGATTGGAATGAAGTTCCCATTCAGTTTTTACACGTCTCTGATTTGTGATGCACTTCATGGATGAAAAAAAAAAATCCATATGCTGGAGGAAATTGTATACATAAATGGTTACATTATAGAAAATGGTATGAAAAAGAAGTACAGCGGAGGAAAACACTTCCATATATTAAAGACGATAAGCATAAAGATGAGAACAAATTGTTATGCAGACATCTTGAAAAATCTTGAACTGATGCTGCAGAAATTGAGTAGAATGAACAGAGATTCGAAGAAATGCAGCCATAAAAAAAGTACTGTATATACTCAAGTATAAGTCTAGTTTTTAGCCCCCCTCAATGGGGTCCAAAAAGGACTTATACTCGGGTCAATGACCCTGAGGGTCCCAAAACCGCAGTGGTGCAAATTCAAACACACAGTTAAAAAAGAACAACACTAATACTACCATAAAAAAAATATACCCACACAAATGCCTAAATTAATTAATTTTACCATATTTTCATGTATGTTAATTATTGAAATTCACTAGCAGCTGCTGAATTTTCCACCCCAACTTATACTCGGGTCAATTTGTTTTCCTAGTTTTAGAGGTCCAAATTAGGCACTTTGACTTATAGTTGGGATGACTTATAGTTGAGTATATACGGTAAGGCTAGCAGACCGGCCAACCTTTAGATTGTGTTTTAATAAATCATATGCCCATCTTGAATCTGTCTGGCTGAGGGGG
The DNA here is from genome assembly GCA_030440675.1 of Furcifer pardalis. Taxonomy (NCBI): domain Eukaryota; kingdom Metazoa; phylum Chordata; class Lepidosauria; order Squamata; family Chamaeleonidae; genus Furcifer; species Furcifer pardalis. Next base: position 123,826,734 of record CP126892.1, on the reverse strand, counting down.
GCATTTGGCATTCACGATTTAAAACACTGCAGACTCATTAATGTTAAGGGTTTCATCCTGGAATTTCAGTCTTTCCCCAGTTCTCAGCACAGACATAAAAAAGAAATTGAAGGAAGAAACACTGTGTGTTTGCAACCTTTCACCCCCTCAGCTATATAATGAAGCCTGTATTTTGTCATATTTCATCAGACTCATTCCTGTACCATTGCCACGTCCCAGAAAAATTAATAATGATCTGTATTCAACCCATGATAGTGTCCAGATATGGAAACAGGGATGCATATTTAATGCTGCTGTCTTCAACAAACAGATGTGACAAACATCTGCCCATGAGTCAAAACAAAGGTACTTAAGCTTTATGGCAGAAGAATCTTCATTCCAGTGTTTCTCCTTATATAAACAAAATTACAGAGCATTGATTTTAATATTAAATTAAGCAAGATGAATAGGAAAAATAAGCCACATGATGCATTTGACTGTATCAGAGAATCTGAGAGCAATGTTATCCAGAGGCTGGAACGTTGACTCTGCCCATAATGTCATGATGTTGACTCTGCCCACAGTGTGGTAGTAAAAATTTTGACCTCATTTTTAGGACTGAAAAGCTAGGCTTATACTCAAGTATATACAATATTTGTTGGTGTCTGTTTTGATTTGTCGTTTGTTCTGTCATGTTATTTGATATTTGCTTGTACACCACCCAGAGTGGAATACCACCCAAATGGGCAGTATAGAAATGTAATGAATGAATGAATGAATGAATATGTGGCAGAAAGCTTCTGAACACATAGCGGTTTGAAAGCAGGATAGGTTGACCAGATTTCTTCTGGATCCTGAAAACAGAATTGTTTGCTTGTTTAGATTTGTATAGCTGCCCAGTCATCAAAGCGACTCCGGGTACTCACAATCCAATTGCACATGACCCTGTATAAAAGACCCAACATATCATTAAAAACCTTACATGAAACACATTGTGCTAAACCGTTAGTTTACGGGTGCTCTGTCAAAACTACGAGCTAGTGTTTTTGAGACTGAATATAACTGTGACTTTATAAAGTGGGAAAGCTTTTTATAAGGTTGAAGCACCAATCCAATCCCAAAATAGGAGTAGGCATCAGTCTGGATTTTTGCCATCTGATAAAATCCCTGCCTATTTTGTCCTTCGTCCAAATTGCTTTTCAGTACATGTAGCCAAAGGAATATGTATGGCTGGCTGTGTGTTTAACAAGCACCTGCAGCTTTAATATCTCAGTACAATAAATGGGGTTTCATAAGAATATCATTCAGCACAAGAGAGGCAGAACCAGTTACTAAATATTGGATATTACCATTTTCTCCTTGCAAATTGCATACCATTCTACTCCTATAGTAATAACGGTGGCAGATGCTTTGCTTTTGTTGAGTCTGCATGTTAGTAATGACTTTCTGAAGGAGAAAATAAGTACTGCCGTCACTATGCTTGCCCCTATTATTGCAGAAACAACTTCTAGTGTGGCTGTGGACTAAGATAGCTCCAGACAGAGATGTTTGTTAGCAAACCCATCTGCAATTTTTCCACCCCTCTCCTTCTTCCAACTTTCTTGCCCACAAAGATTAATTTCTAGAGTTAGAGTTAAGGTCACAACAGCCTGACTTCATTCTTACAGTATGAGCTGAGCTTTGGATCAAGGGCAAAACGGGGCTTGTAGAACTTTCCTTCGGGCAATGATGTCCAACCTTGGCACTCCAGGTGTTCTTGAACTTCAATTCCCAGAAGCCCAAGTCAGCACTTCTGCTGATCAAGGCTTCTGGGAACTGAAGTTCAAGAACACCTGGATTGCCAAGGTGGGTCATCACTGTGGTTTTGGGGATATTGTCCTCCAGCTTTCAATAAGGCTAATTCTAAAGACATAGATATGTAAGGGCACAGTCAGATGGCTGGAAAGGCATGAGTCTGATGACATCAGGCAAGGTCATTTTGCAGTAAGTAATCTCCCATAGAATGGCTCTTCCAAAGGTCTAGCTTTGACATGGATTGGGATCAGAATGAATTCCGGGGCTGTGGTGGCTCAGTGGTTAAGATGCTTGCTTTGTTAGCTGGAAGGCCGCCAAGTTGGCAGCATGAAGGATTGAGCTCCCTTCTCTGTCCCAGCTCTTGTGGACATGAATAGAGCATCATTCAGGTATCCCCTAAGTGGAGCTTCTCCCACAAAAATCCTTTCAACCCAGAATAATTTCTGACACAAAATTATTATTATCAGAATGAAGCACAATTCTCTGTATGTCATGTAATTGCCAGGAAATGGATCGTACCATACCATTCCACAAGTAGTCCAAAACATGATCAATTTCCCTGCGGTGATCACACCCTAATTCTTTTTAAGTGGGAGAAGTAGAAACAAAACAAAATATTTTGGATCAGTTTTAAGACTAACAAATTTATTTATTTTTAGTTTGAGCCTTGGTTCCTCTTTTGTGGAATGGTGGGATATAGATAATAAAATGAAAAGAGATGGTGATGTATTTTGTAAGCCATGTGGAACCCAGTACAGGTATTTAAGTAACAGGTTTATATGCATGCTCGTGGTTAAGAGAAGGAGATCAGAAAGATATGGGATATAGAAAATGACAGTGATTTGATCCTGAAGTTGGAAAGGGCTGATTTGCATAACTATTCCAATAATAAGGGTGCTGAATTGCAAAATGTCTTCTAAAATATTGAAACAATGAGTTTGCCTTTCAAGAGTTTTGATTTTGGTTTTCACAGTCCCCTTTTGCATTTTATAGCCCTTTATGAAAGAAAAACTCTCTAGTCCTTTCTGGAAGCTTCTGGCTCTACCATATTAACCCAGCCAACACTTGCCTCTATTTAGTGGATTCCAATCAGATTAACAGTCCAGGTAGACCAGGGGCTATCATTGTTACTATAGTTCTATGGCAGGGGCTCCCAAACTAAGACCCACGGGCCAGCCTGTGGCAACATTTCATGTGGCCCCCTCCCCTCCGAGGGCATTCAAGAAGAAAATGGACACCCCCTTTGAAGCTGTTGGGAGAAAATGGCCACCCCCATTGTATAGCCAGGGCAAAATGGCCATCCAGCCTCTGAAGCTGACTGAGAGAATGTAACCCACCCATTACTCCACATTTCTTCCCAAAGACCTCTGAACACTAGATTCCATCTCAGACTTCCAAGATTAACCATAAAAACTGATTATATTGTTATATTTTTTATATTGTATATTGGACTGTATTTTGGGATTGTATCTCTGCTTTATATTGTGGATTGTATTGTGGATTGTATTGTGGACCATATTGTGGATTACACTGTGTTTATATTTATTTTGTTGTACTGTATTTTATGATATTATGATATTGTATTGAACTGTTATATTGTATTCAATTGTATGTTGTGAGCCGCCCTGAGTTGGTTTCACCAAGTAGGGCGGCATATAAATCGAATAAATCAAATCAAATCAATCAACCCGGCTCGTGACTTCAGAAGGTTGGAACCCCTGAGCTAGACTAAATCCACAGAATAAATTGCTAACTTGTAGGATCACACTTTTATACAAATATCATTGATTCAGTGAGTTTTCTCAAGTTGGAATTCACAGCTGGATTTAAGCCCAGGGTTCCAAGAGGAGCAACATGGGCGACGTTCATTTTGCTCTGTCTAAGTGTAGAAAACCTCACACTGCATTAGCTAGATCTTTGGCTTTAGCCAGTCTTTAACATTTCTATGCTACTGATATGTTTATGATTAGTTTGGCCTTGTGTCTCACTTCCTTATCTGGAGATGTCCGACTCATTAGGGTAGAAAGAACTTGAAGCATGTTCTTGGCTTGTAAAGTACGATAACTCTATTCTGTGATGGACCAAACCTCTTATCACAATTCCAAAACTGAGAATGGAACTCTACGACAGTTTTACCTTAAGGCAGAACTATCTGGAGATATTCCACCATTTGGATATTGGATTACTTGGCTACTGCAGACTTTTCCCAACTTCCCCCAATGCTACTGCCAACTCCTTCATAATAGCGTGAGTCATGAGAAGGAGGGGAGTTTCATAACCAATAACACAGACATGGCTTTCCCCCAGAGATCAAAGTCTATTTGGTTCTTCTAGTTGAGCAGGAACCACAGATAGAGATATGATTTTGGCAGGCATCTAGACACCAGATAAATAAGTTAGAGAAAATTTCATTTCCAAATTAATAACTCTTCTCAGCATGATTTTTTTTGTTTGTTTCTGGCCAACTGCCAGTGGTTTTTACATGCATCCTTTTTTCTTTTCTTTTCTTTTTTTTTTTAGCATTTATCTTTCATCCCCAGACAAATGTGATTTGGGGCCAAGATGAAAGATTGATTATTCTAGTTTAATAACTTAGGGCCACTAGGTGGAGAAGATGTTATGCCATGGCATTTAGGGTACTGCCGGATGATGCGACTCCAGGAAGTTAGCCATGAAAAGAAACATAGTTACTTTCTTGGTTGATCCATACTTCACACATCTAGTTTGATGTGGTGGAGCATCATTTCCCATGAGATTTTAGCAGCCTCTTGCCATCAGGAAGTCCTACCGCTGCTGTAGCAGGGTCCAATGGCACACAAGGAAGTGAGGCCAGTGTTTTCGATGCTCCTTAGCCATTTTAAATACAACGACACAACTGGCTGGGCTCATGTCAAAGTTGACCACTGGCCAGGTGCATTGCCTTGAGTACCTTACCCCACTTAGCTGACCTGTAGTTCCAGAATGGAAAACCATTCTGGACCACTAGCCAACACCTTTGTGGCATGGTTGAACCTGCCAGAGGAATACACCTTCACCACCATAGCTGTCAGATGGCCAGAGTCACTGCTGTGCCATGTTGAGGCATGAGGTTGGATTTGCAACAAAAACATAGTAAAATATGAAAATTTTCAGTGGCCAAAATGCTCTGAAATTCTTTGCTTCTAAGCACAAGTCCAATTGTGTGGTATTCTTGTTGACCATGGACCACAGTTCTTGATCATCTTGATATAGTTACACATCAAGATGTATGGGTGTGAGCAACCATTCAGTTGATAGCCAATTAATTTGAGGAGCTGTTTTGGAATTTAGGTCACCTTTGCTCGAAAGCCAGTCGTATCTGACTCTAGGGTTCAATGCTCATCTCTGTTTATAGCTAAAGAGCCAGTGCTATCTGAGTTTGCAGACATTTCTGCGGACATGTGGCAGGCACGATTAGACACCGAACAGCATGGCATGCTGTTTACCTTCCCACCAAAGTGGCACCTATTTATCTACTTGCAATTTCTTGTGTTTGAACCACTTGGTTGGCAGGAGCTGGGACAGAGATGGGAGCTCACTCCATCATACAGGACTTGGGTCTTGAGTAATAATAATAAATAATGTAATTTGTCAGTAGCTGAACACAGAGTTGCATTTCTAGCCTCACACACTTTCCTCCATTCCGCCTCAATTGTTTATCTCTGGCTTTTCTTCTTTAACAGCATGGCTGGTAGAACAAACAGGACTCCCTTTGTAGCTATAAATACAGCCGTCTACTGGATGGTGCCCAAGGGATTGTGCATCAGAGTTTCACTAAATTTTAATCATGGTAATGTTTGCATTTGTGTGGAGTTCACATGTCCCGCAAAGCTCTTAATCCTCCGCTTGCTGTCCCAGGCAAAATGCCCAGGCTCACTTGGGGCTTTGCTAACAAACAATTCTGATTCCATTGACTTCTCGTCACTGCTGGTCTGTAATGCGTTTATAGATCGGGCAAGAGCTGGGCTTGAGAGCCAACCACCTCTGAGCAGGTTTTCATGATATTGGATTTTCTCTGCTTCCTCGTTTCTCCTCTTTCTTTTGTGTCCCGATCAAATCCTGGACTGCCAAAATGAAGCCACTTTCCTGGCCAAACGTAAGTCCTCATCGGGGCAGATTTCTGGCAGTAATTGGAAGACCAGTAAATGAGCCATATTTTGTATCTCTCCACATTGTTGTCCACCAGCAGCCCTCACTTGAGCATGTTGGTCTTACATGTAGGGCCTCTGACCCTCAGCCTATTCAGAGTCCTCCAAGTGATGTAGGAGAGGTCAAGTTCCTCAGCTATATCCTCCTTTAAAGATGTTCCTTGTTCAGGGAGCTGCTTCATCCATCTTTCAATTTGGTTTTCCTCTTGTGTACCCTCAATATTTGTTCTTGCCATAAAGCTCTTCCTGGACCTGAGCCGGTGGATTTGAGGCTCATATCTGGTTCAGAGGATGTTCAGAGTCATCCCCAGTTCTCCAACACAACATAAGTCTTGTGGTAAAGAGGAATCGCACCCATCATTCTCCCTTGTGGGTGTCTCATTCATTCATTCTCACTCACACACACATATCACAGCAAGCCTGCCCGGCCAGATCTATGCCCATCACATAAATGATTCCATCCATCCACCTCATCCTCTGCTGCCCCCTATTTATCTACTTGCAGTTTCTTGCTTTCAATCTGCTAGATTGGCAGGAGCTGGGACAGAGATTGACACTCGTTCTGTCATGCAGTACCCAGGTCTTGAACAGCTGACTTGCTTGTCTTCCGGCTAACAAGGTAAGTTTCTTAACCACTGAGCTTCTGCAATGTTTTTAGGACTTACCTGACTTAAATTCATATCATAAGTAGCGGTCTCATCAGCAAACATGCATGCTGTTCTGCATGTGTGTGTGTATGTATGTACTTTTTGTGTATTTTTGAAATGCAGGCTTTTTCAGCCATAGATCAAATTGTATTTATATAAATTTTCAATTGTTTGTCCCCCCCCCATCATAGATTCCCCCCCCTCCAGTTTTGAACACATGACTTTGCAAGTCAAGCTTGCAGATGTATAGATTTCCAAGCACAAAGGACTTCATTTGGTTCTGGGAGGACCAAAGTGGGTATGCTCCAGTTATTTTGCAAACCCAACAAATTCCTCACTTACCCCTCGAGGTTACACTTCAATCACCTTTTTACATTACCACCACTGGAGTGCTTCAAGAGCAGGCTGATCAGCTATTTGTTAGGATATTGCAGCTATGGATTCCTTCCAACTCTGTGATATTATATGTGCTTGATCAGGACTAAGATGGGGCTGCAGTGGCTCAGTGGTTAAGAAGCTTGCCTTGTTAGCTGGAAGGTTTTCCAAGACAGCAGTTTGAGACCCGGTTCTTGCATGATGGATTGAGCACCTGTCTCTGTCCCAGCTGTTGGGGACATGAAAGGAGCCTCATTTGGGCATCCCCTGAGCAGAGTTTCTTCCACAAAAATCCTTTCAAAAATCATCATCATCATCATCATCATCATCATCATCATCATCATCATCATCATCATCATCATCATCATCATCATCATCATCATCATCATCATTATTATTATTATTATTATTATTATTATTATTATTATTATTATTATTATTATTATTATTATTATTATTATTATTATTATTATTATTATTATTGGACTAAGATAAAAAGCTCTCAGTTCCAGGCCTAAAGCATACAAAGCATGTCCTGTTGAATTTAATCAAGTAGAGCTATTCTTTCCCCATCACTCCAAAGAAGACTCAGACACCAGGGTTGGTTGAAAACTAGGCCCTCCTTTATTGAAATATAACTCTGAAACAAGAACAACTACTCTTTTTCTGTGAATCTTCTTCAGGAGTCTTCACATTGTGGTCTGGGCTTGTCATACTAAACAATATACCCCTCCCATGGGTCTAGAGGGCCAAGTCCTTCTCTGGGCTCCCCTTCCTTGTTCCTGCTGACCATCCAGCCAACACATGGCCTCAAAGAGACAGCCATCATCCCACCCTGGGACAACATGTTCAGTTTAAAGGAACTCCAGTGAATAACCCTTGGCCCTTAGGGGGCCCTATTGACAACACTACCTGTCAAGGTGACCTAAAAGAAAACCATCCCCAGCCAAAAATAATGGGACAGGTGAAAAAAAATCCCACACCACAGGCCAATCTAGGTACGAGACAAAAATTCCCGAAGAGACTAGCTAGCTCTCGTCATGTACTTCAGGGAGGGTGGGAAGGTTATTGTGTTGCCTGAACAAGATGCACAAGGCTGTGGAGAAAACAACATGTATTTATGTTAACTGGAAACCACACCCAAACACTCCATGCAAACCTGATTGACCCCAGTCTGGTGGTCTGATTCCATTTGAAGAGGAGACAGTGGCAAATGGCATTCTGCTGGTGCAAATTGCGCAGGCACATGCCGTCCTTCTTTTGTGCCTAGGTCAGGCTCAAAATTAGGGGTTCCCAACTTTTTCAATCAGCTTAGAGGGCTGGACAGCCATTTTACCCTGCCTGCATGATGGGAAAAATAATCATTTTGTCCCAACAGCTTCAAAGGGGTGGCCATTTTGTTTCTCAAATCCCCTTTGATGGGAATTTATCTCACTTGCAAGTGTCCCCTCCCCAAGCGGGTTTCTCAGGGTGCTGTTTTGTCTTTGCCACTTTCAAGCAGGATAATTGAAAGAAAGGCAGGGAAGCAGTGAATTAACTCTTTGCAAAAATCCCTTGGTAAGGGGTGATCTTGCTTCCTTTGCTCAAATTTAAAAATCTGGAACTTATAGATGTTCTTTCTTGAACCAGCCAGGACAGTTTGAATCTGACAAAAAACCTGGAAAACCGGGACATATGGCAACCCTAGGTATGCCCGATTGTGGTTCAATAATACCACAATCTTTGAGGATGCTCTTTCTGTGTACCCCAGTAGATCTATTGAGATTAAGAATATTGATGTTTTTTCAAAACCTCAATGCTTTTTTTTTTTAAAAAAATGACTTGTATTAATTCCACTGTAGACTACACTTCAAACTGAAACATCTCATGGAAAATGAAAGTGGTTCCCTGTAACACTCGTTATAATACTTTTCCTCTTACGCAGGGAAAATAAAGGCTTCACACTGGTGCCTGGAACAGGAACCTTGTGGGTTCTGGCATGCTCAGAGAAACTTAACAAGAATTAACTTCTTTACAGAATGATTCATGGCCATGAAAATATATATGAGGCAGAATTTAGCCTTGAAACAGAATAGCTGTAATTAAGGGATTGAAAACACAAACTTCTGGTGGAAAAGGCATGGATTTGGGAAAACTGGCAAAAAGGCACGAATACGGGAGCCTGTGTTCTGCGAGAGGTCAGTTTTTTATGGACATCAATTCCCAGTTGGTTTTGTGCAGAGAAGAATAAAGTGTGCTTATGGAATGTCCCTTTTTTCTGTTGAATTCCAGGAGCAAAGTTAGAGTCAGTAGAACAAATCAGTCAGAGCATGTGATGGTGTTAGTGGTGTTCCATTTATGCCCAGGATATTCCTGTTTTGGTCTGCTGGTCTGGAAAAAATATTGAGAAATGAATTTCATATTTGCTGGTTTGTGTGTGGATTTCACACTTCCTCCATTGGATCTCAAAAATTAAAGGAAGGAAGGGGCTAGCTATCCATTTTGCTTTTACTCACATTGAGAAATTGTGATTGCAAGTAAACTATGGAGCCCTGGTGCACAGTGGTTAAACTGCTGTATTACAACCAAAAGGAAGTATGTTCGATCCTGACCAGAGCTCTAGGTTGTCTCAGCTTTCTATCCTTCTAATGTCAGTAAAATGAGTACCTAGCGTGTTGGGGGCAAAATACTAATTAACTTGTAAACTGCCTAGAGAGTGCACTAAGCACTATGGGATGGGGTGGTATATAAGTATGATCGCTTTTGATTTGCTTCATTTTATAAAATGATAACTTCTTGCACCACTTTAAGGATGATTAATATGTCAGTCCTTTTCTGTCCCTTTTGAATTTTGCAAATTTTAGTAAATTCTGGTCAAAAGCAAATTGAAACAAAATTCTCACTCATGTGTTAGTTGAAGTTGCATGCGAGTTTGAAGCTAGGAAGGAAGAACAAAATTTTCATACAACTACGCAGTAAATATTCTAGTGTTGGGTCCATGGATAGGTAACACTGTTTCTATACTAACAACTAATGTGGTTTTCTGAGTGTCAAGCTTTCTATTACCAGAATGATTCTATGGGATAATAGCAGGATTCAGATTCTAATATGTAAATGGTGGGATATCTCCAGATATTTCTGCCTTAAGGTAAAACTGTTGTAGAAACCCATTCTCATTTTGGAATTATGATAGGAGGTTTGGTCCATTGCAGAATAGAGATATCATACTTTACAAGCCAAGAATATGCTTCATTTTCTTTCTACCCCAATGAGTCAAATGTCTGCAGGTAAAGAAGTGAGACATAAAGCCAAACTAATCACAAACAAATAAGGAGCATAGAAATGTTAAAGACTTCTTCTTCAGGTGCCTTATCTGTTCCGGATGTTGGCTATCATCATGGCAATAGTCTTCCTGTTCTTAACTCCTTGGAACAGTTCTTCCAAGGACCATCCACACCAGTTCCTTAGGTTCTTCAGCCATGAAGTCAGTCTACATCCAGGGCCTCTCTTCCCAGGGATCTTTCCTTGCAGAGCAAGTTGGAGTATTCTATACTTTATGTTGTTCCTCATGATATAGCCAATGTATTGGTGCTTTTTTTGCTTAACAATGTTAACCAGTCCTTGTTGTTTATCCATCCAGCACAACACGTCTGCATTAGTTACATGATCAACCCTTAACAGCTGTCTGTAGATCCATATTTCAAAAGCTTTTATTCTATTTTCAGATGCTTTAGCCAATGTCCATCCTTCAACTCCATACAACAATTATTATTATTATTATTATTATTATTATTATTATTATTATTATTATTATTATTATTATTATTATTATTATTATTATTATTATTATTATTATTATTATTATTATTATTATTATTATTATTATTATTATTATTATTATTATTATTATTATTATTATTATTATTATTATTATTATTATTATTATTATCAATACTGGGAATACTTAACATCTCACTATTCGGATCTTTGTAGCGAGAGTTAGATCTCTACTGCATAACAAATTTTAAGTTAAAGATTAGGTAAGGCCAAAGATCTATCTAATGCAGTGTGAGGTTTTCAACACTGAGATGCATTTGGAGAGAGCAAGATTATGAAGGTCACCCAATGTTACTCCTCTTGAAACCCAGGCTTAAATCCAGCTGTAAATTCCAATGATCTTATAAGTTAGCAATTTATTTCCATAAATAAAATGAAGAGAGTTGTCTGGACCCAAAGCAAATGGAGAGACTCAGAAGAAGTGCAGCAAAGATTGGTTATGGCCACTAACTATAGAATGATGACTGGCAATTAGAGGGAGAAATCCAAGCCCCAGGAGAAATTATGGGATGAATTTTTCTGTGACTGGGCATGACTGGCTTGATGGCAGAAAATCTAAACAGACACACATTGCCCTGCAACAATTTGGTACAGGTCCCACTTGTATGTTGATAAGTTTGTTGGGACTGATACGACTTCCCCCTAATTAAAAGACTTTAATTGCTTGACTTTGCTCTAATGAGTCATTCAGTTTGAAGCTTTTGGGCACTCTCTTACTGTTTCTCAACCAGTTTCACCATTTATTGAGTAATTGAAAGATGATATCTTGGTAATGTGAATTCAACATGTGTTAGAAACAAACAAATTGGGTCTACCCTGGGATGTAGCAACAATCTATCCCAAAACCCTGGACAGCAGCAAATAATAAAAAGAGCAGTCTGGATAACTCTGTGGTTTTAGGTGTGTACTATGGATCTGGAGGTTGGGAGTTCAATCCCCTGCTTTGCCTTCAGGAAGATGAGCCAGCCTGTGTAGCCCTAGGCGACCTGCACAATTTCAGGATACCTCGAGAAGAAGGGAATGGAAAACCCCTTCTGAAAACTCTGCCTGGAAAACCATAGAAAGTGTTAGAATTGTCTTGATGGTACACATTTATTGTTACAGTAAACCCTCAAGTTATGAGCATCTCGACTAACAAAAAACTCACTATATGAAAGGAAGTCCTGGAAAAATAATGCTTCAAGATACGAAATTTTTTTGGTGGGTATTCCAACACTTCTCACAGCAGTGGGAGGGTGTTTGGAGCATTTCTGCTCCATTTTTTGGAATTTTTCATCGCATTTTGGCACCATCAGAAGCTTCACCCCGCCACTAGGAATTGCCGAAAATTCCCCCTTCTCTACAACAGCTGATTGTCAGGGACTGGTTCAGCAATTACTAGAGCTGGATACTAGAGGCCGCTGTCATAAATGTGCTGAATATGCACTGAAAACCATTCCAGAGGTCAGAAAAGTGTGTGTGTGTGTGTGTGTGTGTGTGTGGGGGGAAACATCTTTTATCTGTTCAAAACTCTTTCTAAAGTGCACTTTGGAATTTTTCACCGTGTTTTCGCCACTTTAGAAAGAGTTTTGAACAGTTAAAAGACTTTTTTTGGCTTTTTTCTAACCTCTGGAATGCATTATTTGGCTTTCGACACATTCCTATGGGAAACCGCGCTTCGAGAGACAAATATTTTGGGATGTGAAAAACTCTGAGGAACAAATTAATTTCTTATCTTAAGGTACCACTTTATTCTCAAAAATGATCAGGTTGATAAATTAGGGGAAATGAAATGAAGATTTCAGGGATTTATAATGGGATTTAGCATAACAAAGGGCCACCAATGTCTCGTGTGTTGCTAAAAACATATCCTCTTTAAATTTGGAAATGTGTTGAAAGATAAGGCGAGCATCTGTATTATATCAAAAGAGTTGCAGTTTTTAGAATGCTCCAGCTGGCAAGACAACAGAATATAACTGTAACTCTCCCAAAATTTTATTTTGATATGAGGGGCCACCACTGCCATACCCTCAAAGACATTCCCCAGAGCAGGTCACTGATGGAAATGGAATGACAAGTGTGTTCACTCGACAGTTCTTATGGACACAGCCAATGGCTGACTTGCCTCTAATTTGCAAAATCCAAAGGCAAGAATCATTGCTTCCAAATGTAGCCAATCAAACATATCAGCAAGGTTACATATCATCAGGCAGAACATAATGTCCTAAATGGCAGAGCTTTGGGCTGGCAAAATAGTTTACTTTGGGTGCATTATCTTTACTGTAGTTCTATGGCAAGGGTTCCAAACTACAGCCCATGGGCCAGCCCCGGCCCATGGTGTCATTCCATCGGGCCCACAGCCACACCTGGAAGTGGAAGCGGGAGCATTTATGTCAGCCGTGAAACGTGCCCACAGCTGTCGTAAATGCAGAAGTACACACATTTATGACAGCCATAAATGTGCCCACTTCCACTTCTGGGGGAGTGATCAGGCCTGCTTAGCTGTCTGGGAGGTGTGGTCAAGCCCGTGGCAAATAAGGTTGGCCATCCCTGTTCTACGGCGTCTAAATAAATAAATAAAATGAAGGAGACCTGACCATCATAACTGGCAAGACTGTGCAAGAGAGTCTAGAGTTGGGAGTCACAGCCCTCCAAAAATCCGGCTTGACATCATGCGGAAGCCACTCAGACACTCACAGTGCCTTGGTGGTGGTGCAGTGATTAAACTGCTGTACCGATGTTGTTGTTTTTAGGCTTTATAGCAAAGATTATAACCTTGGTTTTCTGATAGTTGATCTCTGCTGCAGCAATGAGCCAGAGATGTCAGTGATCTTCTGAGGCATATTGGGGTCCTAGAGAGAATTACGGCATCATCAGCATATAGGAGTATGTGTTTACCTTTGTCAGCAAGGTAGGGCTTCATAGATGGTTGACCATTGATGAAGATGTTGAATAGAAGTGGGGTGAGTGCCCATCCTTGTTTGATGTCCTTCTGTGTAGGTACCAGTTCCATAAGGTGTCCCTACTGGGAGCATCCTGCCTTAAGGCTTATGTTGGCATGGAGAGCGCAGATCAGGTGGAGCAGCCTGCAGTCAATGGGGGATTTCTCTAGTTTCTCCCACAGCTTGATCCTGGAGAGTGAGTCAAAGGCAGTCTTTAAATCAATGAAAGCAGCGTACAGAGGTACTAGGCTCTTGGAAGAGTATTTCTCAATGAGATGTCTACTGTAACCAAAAGGTGTTGAGTTCGATCCTGCCCAGGACACAAACTTGGCTCAGCCTTCCATCCTTCCAAGGTTGATAAAAGGAGAACCCAGCATGGTGGGGGCAAAATGCTAATTAACTAAGCACTATGGGGTGGTACATAAGTGTGATTGCTTTGCTTTTAATCAGTTGCTTGTTCCCTGCTTTGGGTGCTGTTTTGACAAGTTATTTTGCTTTTAAAACATACAGTGAGCCAAAAGCCACTCTCTAGTGCCAGCTTATTACAGAGAGGTGCACCTGAGTTTATTGCAACAAAGACATTTTAAATGGCTTCTCTCTCCTCCACACTTGAATTCATTAGTCTGCAACTTCTTTCTCCTTCAGATGCCAGTCCAAAAAAGGATGTGAGAAAAAATGAATTGGGAGCAGCTACATGAGAAAGTCAGAAGAATACAGGCAATCTGGAGTGGGTTTCCCCCTACAGCAGGGATTCTCAACCTGAGGCCCCCGGGCCGGATGTGGCCTGTGGCACCATTTCATGTGCCCCCCACCTCCCCCACACCAGGAAGTGCCATGTGTGGAGGAAGGGCAGAATGGCCATCTGGCCCCTGAAGCTATCTGAGGGAGCACAACCAGGTCCCTGGCTTAAAAAGTTTGAGAACTACAGGGAAATTACCTCTGAACACTCGTTTTCATCTTTCAGTAGTTCCTTTTGCCTGACCTAGTGTGAGAAAGATTAGCCAGTAACACAAGGTTGTTGTTACCAGGGTATGCTCGATTATGATTCAGAAATACCATAGTCTTCAGGGAGGCTCTTTCTCGGTACCCTTAGGCAGCGATGGGATGTAACAGGTTCTCACCAGTTCGCCAGAACCGGTAGTAACCTTTCCCAGTGTCCCGGAGAACCAATAGGAGCTTTTGGGGGGAACCACCTTCGGGGCTTACCTTTTCACTGGTTCCCCCACTGTGCATGTGTGCCAAGCACTTGGTGTGCATGCATGCCTACAGTGCTTGGCACGTATGCACGGCCTCCTTGCTGTCCTCCTTGCTGTCCTTGTGTTGTGGGTGGGTGGGTGGGTTATGGGTTTACCTGATTGGGGCGGGATAATAAATTTGAACAAGTAAATAAATAAAATGGTGTGTGTGTGTGTGTGCGCGCGCTTATTTTTATTTTATTTTATTTTTTTCTTTGGCTCTGCCCATGGTGTCATGACATCATGACATTAGCTCCGCCCACACTGTGATGACATTACGGTGGGGTAGTAAAATTTTTGACATCCCACCACTGCCCTTAGGGCAGTTTATTTGTCTGGAAATTGGGGGTTCAAGATATTGAACCTATATCTTTGATAAAGTTTTCAGGTGTTTTTGTTAATAATTAGGTCACCCTTGCTCGAAAGCCAGTCATATCCAACTCTAGAATTTAGTGCTCCTCTTTGTTTATAGCCAAAGAGCCAGGACTGTCTGCGTTTGCAGACATTTCTGTGGACATGTGGCAGACATGACTAGACACTGGAGTGGATGGCATGCTGTTTACCTTCCCACAGAAGTGGTGCTTATTTATCTACTCGCAATGTCTTGGTTTCGAACAGCTAGGTTGGTAAGAGCTGGGACAGAGATGGGAGCTCACTCCGTCTTGGGCAGTACTCAGGTCTCAAACTACTGACCTGCTGACCTTCCAGTCATCAAGTTCGGCATCTTAACCACTAAGCCACTGCAGTCCCTTGTTAATAAGTGACATTACATACATTACCAAAGGGAAACCTTATTTTGTTTTGCCTCAAGGACCACAGGAGAAGTATGTTGGCAATCTCACAATCTGCATTTTTTAAGCGACAATTTCCTCCTAATTTACTGATTGGAAAAGGCGATAAAACTGAAACTGAAATTGTATCTGTCAGAGGTATTATAGCAGTTAATGGTAGTTACAATTTCCTGGACTTTGGATGTATAGGTACATATCGGACAAACAGCTCCACTGTTCCTGATAATGGGTGATTTTCCTCTGGTGAGTCAAGCCAGTAATAGAACAAGGTGTTTTGACACTATCCATGGATTAAAATGTTCCGTGCAGGCCAAAGATTAGAGGACAGCTAAATTAGTCAATTACGTTTACAAGCTGTTATTTGAGATATACTATAACAAAGGGATTTTTCCTTCTATCTGAAGATACACCCAATAAATTCTCCAGCAAGCCTTGTGAGTAGAACTCAACTTCAGGTCAAAACAGACTCACTGTACTATCCAATAAGATGGTTTCACACTAGAGACAAGCCCTTGGTCCATCTGGCCATATATACCTATTTCTGACCAGGGGATGTTATTCAGCCAAGGCAGCAGCAGGCATGGTGGTAGCTGCAACTGTTATAATGTTCCCATGTAAAAATACATTACCCAATACCATTTGAACAGCTAAAGCATGCCTATAACTTAAAATCTGTACGTGATAGGCAAATTCTGAGTTCAGGTTTGGAATCAACACATTCGATATCATGTAAATCACATGTGTTATTCCCAGTAGTAAAATCGTTGTTATGTAGTGTTTTTCATAGCTTAACCTTTTCTTAAGACAGGTGTTGTGCAAACATCTTACATTGTGGTCACAAAAACCCTGTACGAATTTGCGGAAAAAATTATTTTGCGTATATTTTTTCTTTTGATAATACTACCACTGCTGCTTTCACTTTGGTTGACACCTCTCTGCCCCTCTACGTGGACATCTAGAAAGCGTAATGCTATACATATACTATTATTTGGCTTAATGGTCACATATGTTTCCTTACAAAACTTCTCACTTGTGTCTGCCCTGTGCTACAGTGATATGCCCAGATTTTGCTGGCCTCATGCCCAGGAACTGTACAAGTTTCTGGCTTATTTCAAGGGATAGTCTGTACAGCTTTTTCATATCACATCATTCTGGAGTTGTTAATTTGGCTCATTTTCCAGATTCTCCCACATGACAGCTGGGAGTTTGCAATTATTGGGAATATATATATATATATATATATATATATATATATATATATATATATATATATATATATATATATATATATATATATATATATATATATATATATATATATATATATATATATATATATATATATATATATATTCCTCTGTATGGAAAAGGTTATGGAGAAATGTATGCAATAACTTCATTTCTTTGGGAACACAAACATTTGTGCTAGGGTGGGCAAGTTCAAGTACAAAACACACACACATATCATTGAGTTTAATGGGTTCACATATAGCAAATTAACTGCAGGTCTTCTTGATAAAACTCAAAGGCCTTGTAGTTCTTTCCTGAGAACCAATTATATAGAAAAACAACATACTTGCTGAATCTCATATACAGAGAAGACTGAGAGGGGATATGATCGCACTTTTCAAATGGCGTATACTGTATACTCGAGTATAAGCCTAGTTTTTTAGTCCCGAAAATGAACCCACAAAAGGAGAAATGGCTTATACTCGGGTCAATGAACACAAGGATCCCAAGACCATGTTGGATTGAGACGTGCCAACAATTTAATTAATTTTACCATATTTTCATGTATTTTGATTATTGAAACTCACTAGCAATTGCTGCATTTCCCACCCTCTTCATATCATTGTATATTATGATATGTGCTTTTGTAGGTTGAATATGGTACAATTATTGTCTATATTGTATTATTGTGTTTACTGTATAATTATTGTGTGAGCCGCCCTGAGTCAGGTTTCCTGATTGGGCAGCATACAAGTGTGAGAATTAAATTAAAATTATGTGGGAATATGACACATGAACGAGAAAAGGACATACCTAGACATGCATATAGGATTGTTATCAGTAATCGGGAGATGGTTGTGCATGCCTCTAAAATCTATTTCCTTTAGTTCTCACGAGATTATTTTTCAAAAGCAGAACACAAGGTAGGAAAAGTACAAGATGACTGGTATGGCATGATGGGATCTTTCTTTTATGAAAAGCAACACCACCAATACCATCTCCTACGACAAACATTCGAAACTTCAGCAGGTTTGATAAATGAATGCAAACAAGCCAGGAGTCAACTGAGGAGAATCTATTACAGAAATAGGAACACCAACTGGGAATTTTTCCTAAACAAACTTGTTGCTACCAGGCAAATAGGTAACGCTCTGATCTGGGTGATAAATCAGGAAGCTGTGAAACTTTCATTGCTTAGTTAGAGCAGTCATCAAAGCTCAAATTAGGCAAGTAGCAGCAACCACTCGACTTTTCTGGTACTTTAGGTGGGTTAGGAGAGCTTTCCTTACACTCCCTCCCACCATGTAATGCCACAATTCCAGAGACATCACTCATTAAATAATAATAATAATAATAATAATAATAATAATAATAATAATAATAATAATAATAATAATAATAATAATAATAATAATATTATTATTATTATTATTATTATTATTATTATTATTATTATTATTATTATTATTATTATTATTATTATTATTATTATTATTATTATTATTATTATTATTATTATTATTATTATTGTTTCATGTCCTGATCAAACCCTGGACTGCCCAAATGAAGCCACTTTCTTGGCTGTGTCATTGGCCAAACTTAAGTCCTCATCAGTGCATGTTTCTGGCAGTGATCAACAGACCAGTAAATTGAGTTGGAAGGGGTCTTTTAGGCCATTGACTCAAGGCAGGAATTTATTTATTTATTTATTTATTTACACTTATATCCAACCCCTCCAGGGGAAAAAATCATCTACTCAGGGCGGCTAACATCATAAAACCAGTCATATAACAATCAAAAGTTAAAAATTACACACCCTAAAACTCCCAATACAATTATCACCACACACATTACAATAGCCAGAAAGTACCAGGACTGCAGTGGCTCAAGTACCTAAGACACTGACTGGAAGGCTAAACATGCCCAGTTCCTTCAGGCTTTCTTCATATGGCTTGGTTTCTATTCCTCAGATCATCCTTGGCCCCTGTATGCCCACTTTTGAAATAAGGGAGTGGGGTCGGTTAGCTCTGTGTCCTCCATAGAGTTGGCTAGTCTCCAAAGGCTGAACTCCCTCAGAGGTAGTCATTGTGATCGGGCAATCCTTGGAGACTGTGTCTACCATCATGATGCAGTTAGTCTCCAAGAGCAGCTAGATCCCTAGCAATGAGGAAGGATGCCTCAATGCCCAGCAATTGAAGGCTAGCAGAAACATACAAAATGGTAGATATGGTTTCTTGTGCAACAAAGTAATGGGAAGGACCGTGTACTAATTCTTCTTTTTCTGCCGTATCCAATTATAGATGATTATCATGGCAATCAGCTGTCATGCAGTACTTGGGTCTCAAAGTGCCGACTTGCCATCCCTCCAGCCAAGAAGGTGAGCTTCTTAACTACTGGGCCACTGCGACCCTTTACTGAGAATATGATGCAGTGGCCTTTCATCTGCATTCCACATCACAGCATGATCCCTCTACCGCTGATCCAGTTCTGCGAGTCACTTTCTGGACCTTTGCTCTTTCGGCACACAAAGTTCACATTATTCCCAGGCCAGTATTGATGAAGCTGCTGCCCCCTCCATCAAGAGGGATCCCAGTGGGAATTTAATCCACTTGGGTACCATCACCCTTCCCTGTGGACTTCAGCATCCAAGCCATTAGTCCTCAGGGTTGTCAGGTTAGTTAACCGCCACCTGATGATCAGTGTTGAGTCACTGGTAGTAGGGTCTACTCTATTCCCATAGCAGGATAGCCTGGCCAGACTGATGTGTACTAATTAGAGAGCAGGAACCAAGTTCAAAGGCAGCCACCCCTTCCTTAATGAAGACACAACACTTTTATCTACTCTCTGGGTTTTTCTGAAATAACTGTGTACCTTTGCTCAAGCGCAGGAGAGAAAAACCCTGCCCCATTCATAGCGACTGAAACTGCTGTATGCATACAGTACATATAATTATGTATGTGTGTGTGTGTATTTTCCCTGTGTTTCTTTTGCAATGCAAACAGCTGCCAATTGTAAAAATGAGATCTAATCTCTTCCCAGTGGCAAATGGGGCCACAGAGAGCAACAGGGGAATGTTGCCAAGCCCTCTTGCCAAATCAAAATGTAAAGGGCATGTTTGGAGTCAGGCACTGTTTTATACGGTGGGCTTAAGCTCTCTGAGGTTCTGAATAACCAGAGAGGGACCAGTATTTTTCACCGATTCACAGCCCGTGTATTTAAAATAGATACCGCCTCTTCTCCCAACAGGCTGTCTGTATACGTGCGCATGTGTACATCCTGTTTTAAAAGAGAACCCATGCTTCTAAAGGCGTTTAGGAGTGGAAATTCTTTCTCCCTCAACTTTCTCATGCTGATATTTCATTCAGGCCAGTTGGCGAGTTGCCAGGGCCCGCAAAATCATCAGGAAAGCATACAGTCAAGAGCTGCACAATTTCCACCTGTCACAGTGAAACACAAGGCACCTCCATGCCAGTCATCAGGGGCTGTGGTGGCTTAGTGGTTAAGATGCTGAACTTGATGACTGGAAGCTCAACAGGTCACCAGTTCGAGCCCCGAGTGCTGCATGATGGAGTGATCTTGTGCCTCTGTCCCAGTTCCTGCCAACCTAGCAGTTCTAAAGCAAGAAATTCGAAGTAGTAGATAAATAGAGAACACTTTGGTGTAAACAGTGTTTCTGTGTCTAGTCATGCCTGCCACATGTCCATGGAAACATCTGTAGATGCAAACAGTGCTGGTCTTTGGCTGTAAACAGAGATGAGCACCAAACTCTAAGGTCCGAGATAACTGGCTTTCTAGGAAGGGTGACCTTTTTATAAATCAATCTTATGAAAACAGGTTAGACTGAGAGATTGAGACATGAAGGAGGTCATTAGGTAAGATTTTAATGGGGAAATCTGCATTTTGTTTATTTTATTTTAATATTATTTTCTTCTGACTGCTTTTCAATTGTGCAGATTATCTGTTAGGTTGTTTAACATGAAAATATATTAAGTTGCATTGCAATAATGTGGAACAGTGGTGGCGAACCTATGGCACATGTGCCCTCTGTGGGCAGTAGGCCCCACCTCTCTGCCCAGCAGCCCAATGGGAGCGCTTCCTCCCTCCCCCCAGCACAGAGTTCGCCCCACCCCTCTGTCCAGCAGCCCAATAGGAGTGCTTCCTCCCTTCCCCCAGCACAGAGTTCGCCCCATCCCTCTGCCCAGCAGCCCAATGGGAGGGCTTCCTCCCTCCCCCAGCACAGAGTTCACCCCACCCCTCTGCCCAGCAGCCCAATAGGAGTGCTTCCTCCCTCCCCTGCTGCTGTGTTGGCACTTTGCGATAAATAAGTGGGTTTTAGGTTGCAATTTGGGCACTCAGTCTCAAAAATGTTCACCATCACTGATGTAGAACATTGTGTTATAACAATAAAACGTGTTCATAATTTTATTGCATATATGATATATATTATGAAGGAGGAATTGCAGATAGAACGGAATGTTCTGGCCTCATTTTCCCCCCCATCAGCAGGATACTAGGTATAGTAAGCAGGCAGGATTTTTGAACTTTGTATCAATTACAGTATATTTCAATCTGGAATCATTTGAGATGCAGTGTGATATCTGATATGAAATTCTGCCTTGATATTTGAAAACGTCCTGATATCTGAAAATTTTGACCATTCCTTCTAGTGCTAGAATGTAAATGGTGTGAATGTCTGTATCATCCTCTTCCCCATTTGATTCAGATCTGGTACTCCGTTTAGCTTACATAGTGTGTTGCAGGGTTTGTTGAATTCCTTCCAGCTTCTTCTGGGGACCAACATGGAAAGTTTCCCTATCCCAGAACTTGTCCTGCAACCAAATTTAGCAGTTCCAATTTTTTCCTCTCTCAAGATAATGAAGACAGTTTCATTAAAGTGAAAAACCCACCCATGTGAATCATAAGATCCTGGAGCTATACCAGCACAGTCTTCGGTTTGGCTCATTAGAACAGGTATTCTTTTACATTAGCACAGCCCTGGAAGAGTT
This sequence comes from Furcifer pardalis, assembly GCA_030440675.1. NCBI lineage: Eukaryota > Metazoa > Chordata > Lepidosauria > Squamata > Chamaeleonidae > Furcifer > Furcifer pardalis. Next base: position 123,804,774 of record CP126892.1, on the reverse strand, counting down.
GATTAGGCTACAAGGAACGAGCTTGCCAGTGTTTTAGAAGGCAGATCTAAAATACAATTGGCAGTTGTGTCAATTGCCAGATTAAAAGGAGGCACAGTTTATGTGTTTGCATTCCATGTGGGTAGGGTTCAATTTTATAACTACCCTTCTGAGATAAGCATTAATACATAATGCATGGATTGCCTAATCTATTCCCTTTGAGAAGGAAATCTGTACTTTTGTCTACCTTCTCCAGTTATATAAATGGGATTTCACTCTGTTTTCCTCTCCCTCGACCCCAGTCTCTTCCTTCTTCCATCCTCCCTCCCTCTTCTTTTCCACTTTAATTGCTATTTTAACTGTGGCTCACCACCACCCTGACTGGAGGGGTACAATTACCCTGAGGAATAAACTTGTTCCTCTTTGGGTGGAAAGATTGCATAAAACTGTTGCCAAGTTGGTGGTTTGTTGAATTGATTGCATAATGGTTCTTTATTCTTCATTCCTCAAGGCTGTCGCAGTCCATTGCAGTCCTGGCGTTAAATCCTACATGTCTCATTTAATGTGTGCCACAGGAGATGGCTCTGTGATTATAGTGTGTGGGGGGCACTTCATGGCAAGCTGGGATCCACCTTAAAAAAATTCATACCAGTGACATTTTTCCTGCTTCAGGGGAAAAAATGCATTCTTGGATACGAGTTGCAGTTGATGATGGTTCTTCATTACAGGCCCTGCTCGTTATCCTAAAATGGGGGCATTCCCTTTCTTCATTTTAGGTCCCAAATTAAATTTCTACTCCAGGAGCAGATGCATTGTCTTTAATGTCATGCATACCCATTCCACAGGAACACAACATGCTAGGACTTCCTTCCCATCTTTGCATGAGTTCAAGTTAATACAGTTCTATAATATGTAGAGACAGACCCATGGAGAAATGGTAGACTCTACAGGACATTCTTCAGATTGGTTTTTCAGGTTGGGGTCAGGAGTCTAACATTGGAGCCTGGAAATTAAGAAGCATGTGTGATATGTTGAGGAGCAAACCAGGACTAAGATCAGAGGGCAGGTTAGAATGTGAAAAAGCAACAAGTAGCTTGTCACTAAATACAAAGTCTGTTCTGTCTCTTCTTGTCTACAAGGTTACAATAAACAGCCTGGATTGTCAGGTTCCTTCTTGATCCTGAGAAGATGCATCACAACACATTGCTTAAAGGTAAATTGGTTGTCCAATTAGCATAATTGTCAGGCATACACACAGGCATGGGCTGGGCCACCAGAACAGGGGGTTTCATCCCGGAGCACCTTTGCCTACGGTGCCCTGGGGTGCAAATAATAATTTTATTATTATTTTATCTGCCTGGAATGCGGCACTTTAGATTAAGCCATTGGTCCAAGCTCCCTACTTCAGCTTGGAGCAATGGTTTATTCTAATGTGCAACACGCCAGGTAGGTCAAGCAGTTCCTTCTCCTCCATCCCTTGGTTGCCACCCCTTGCCCCTATCCAGCGCCTTCCCATGGTGCCCAGGACACCCCTGCATACACGTTTGGATTTCCAAATCATGAATGTAAACTTCCAACTCCATATGAACGGAAGCTGAATTCAAGCTAGCTTATTTGCTAAGCCTTGTTTGGGCACATCCTCGATGTGGATGTACAAACCCCTCTTTGACATGCAGATTGGCCATACCCAAAACTGAACACCTGAAAGCCTTCCTGCTCTTTGACATAGAGATTTGAGCCACCACATTCGCAGGTGTTATGGATCAAGAGTAGAAATCTGGCCTTAATTCGATCCATCAAAGAGTGTGCAGGGTGGAGACTGTGAGTCAGAGAATCTCTAAGCCACAGGGATTTCCCAAAGTCTGCTCCTGCAACATTGCATCTTAACCATCTCCTCTTGCACCGTATTTAGAAAGAACCTACAAAGAAGTGGTTTACTTGGGAGTGTCAACTAATAATGATGATGATGATGATGTCATGTCAGAAATTATTTTGGTTTGAAAGGATTTTTGCGGATGAAACTCTGCTTAGGGGACACCCAAATAAGGTGCCTTCCATGTCCCCCAAGAGCTGGGACAGAGATGGGTGCTCAATCCATCATACATCATACCTGGATTTCAAACTGTTGACTTGACAGCGTTTCAGCTAACAAGGCGAGCTTCTTAACCACTGAGCCACCATAATGTCAACTGATGCATTAAACCTCGCATAAAGAGTGCCTCGCTTAAAGAGTAACTCGCATAAAGAGCAGAATTTTCTCTGAATGTTCGCTTCGCTTAACAAATAAAACCAACCAAAAACTCATGTAACAAATAAATCGGGGTTTAGAATCCCCCCCACAATTGGTCACTTACAATGGTGTTTCGCTTAAAGAGCAAACTCACTTAATGAGCAATCCTGTGGAGTGCATTATGCTCTTTAAGCGAGCTACAACTGTATTGCTATTAATTGCCTGTGCCAATATATGGAAATATAGATGTTAATACTTTCTGTTAAATGTTCAGAATTCAAGTAATATGTCTCTACATAAGTGTTTCCCAACCTTTGGTTTTTGGACTTCAAGTCCCAGAAGCCTCAGTCAATTCCCCAAAGCCAATGTAGTGACTTGGGCTTCTGGGGATTGAAGTCTTACTGTGGGGCGTGTGCCCTGCCTGGGGACCACTGCTCTAGACCTTTACACATCCTGACTGAGAGAGTATATAGCTTCATTATTTCTCTAAGAAGGTGATAATGTTAACATGGAACTGGGGAAATATTAATTATATAAGCAAGCTTGCTTCAGTGGGCTTAAAATAATGTGGAGATATGAGTGCTAAATAGAAAAATATGCTAGGAATAAAAGTCATTAAGGCCAAATCAAACCATATATTAAACAGATAACTGCCACCCTATGCTCTGTAAGATCTAGTGGATTGTAACGATGATATTAGACATTTGCCTTTCGCTATAATTTGTGTTATCAACAACCGGTCATAAGTTTGGAAGTCAGATACAGTAATACCTCGGATAACGTTTACCTCGGATAACGCTAAAATCACATAACGTTAAGTAATCTGGGTGGGACAATTGGATCGAATAACGTTAAGGTCCTATGGGATGGATTGGATAACAACCGCTAAAGCCTGTGCGGTTACAATGTATCTCTATGGAGCTTTAACGTTATCCAATCCACCCCATAGGATTTTAACATGCATCGGATAACACTAAAAATCGGATAACACCAAGACTTGTGGAACCAAGTCTTAGCGTTATCCGAGGTATTACTGTATCATTATAGGGTAGGTCAAGGTCTCTATAGAGAGCCTTGCCAAAATATGGAGAGTTTAATTGATTGGTAGCATGGGTTTAGTTTAGTTTACTCTCGTCTTTTACCCCCACTCAAGCAAACGTACTTTGTATTATAAAACAAAAGGCTGTTTATTAATCTTTAACATAAGAGAATATTCTTTAACATTAGGAATATTCACACACAGGTTTTCCTCCCCATACAAAAGAACAAAAACCTGTCTAGTCTGAATAATACTGCTGTAGCTTACATGGAGTTTGGGCTCCTTAGTGATTGTCTTAGGCTAAAAGTAAAACACAAGCATGTTTCCATGAACTCAAGCCAACCAGTTGAAATTGCTTCAGTGGTAGCTGGGTCTACCACACCCTGGTGCTCTTAGATCTAAGTTTTTCCAGAACTTAGATAAGTGACTTTCTGGACTTCAGATCCCAGAACCCTCTGGCATGTTGCATAATCCCCATTCTCCAAGTTTGTCATTATACTCTTCACAGCAGAGGAATTGATAATGAATCAGAGAGTTGGGTAATGCATTACTTGAGGACATGGTTTACAGAGCAGTGAATCAATTGCGGTCTTTGACCTGCAGCCCAGAGTCGTCTAATAGCCCCATTTATGTCCAGTGTGCAGCCTTGCTATTGTTTTGTCTCAATCTTAGCTGCTCGCTTCTTGGTACTTGCCAGGCTTCCTTGAGAAACACTCTCAATGTTCCCAATTCATTTTCCTAAGTTGTGATGCCACAAGATTTTTGTTTCACCTTGTCTCTTACACTCACCCAGCTTGTTGACAGAGATGAAGGTGTTCCATTGTATGCTAAATCTATTGTGTGCCTACTTGACTTTGGAGTCCTAGAATCCATCCTTCTTTCCAAACTGAGGACTTTCAAGTCTAACATTCCTGGGTGGCATCTCTTCTGGGTGTGCCTGGTGGCCTGGCTGTGTCTAATGACCTGGGTTTGAATGACTGCTTATGGGATGCCTGTAGGTTGGTGTACACATTTTGCAGCTCAACCTACTTTTCAAGGTTTGTCTAAGCTGCAACAGTGGTGCAACAGATTTGGGAATCCCAAAAAAATCTGTGCTGTGATCTACCAATGGAAAAAGGAAATGTGATCGATAATTGGGCAGTGCTTACTCTGTTCACAAATGCTTGCCAGCTCAGGAGCCTCATTTGCAACCCTTCTCCTTGACTTTGCTCAATGTTTACAACTTGCCTTTTTCCTTTTGAGGCCAGGAAGCATGTGCCACTTTGATCCCTGCCAGTAACAAGCAGAGGCAGGTAATTAATTGTTGTTAGGAATTGTTTTAGCCTACTCTCCTTCAACCCAGTCTTGGATATTCTGCCTCTGGGCTTATTGGGGAATAAATTATTTTAATGTGGCAATGTTTTTGCACAACCTATGTGCCAGAGAAGATGCAAACACCAGGCCTCTTATAGCGGAGTCCCATGCCTGAGACCATTCTTTGTACGATTCCTAAATTTTTCTGCCTGCAAGGATTAAGTGGTTTCCTGAAATAGGGTTTTGCTATTTTGAGAGCCCATCTTTCTCTCTCACTCACTCTTGCCTAAATGAAAGCACTGGGAGCCAGGAAGCCATGAATCTATTCCAGACTGCCAATTCTCCCTTTTATTATTATGGACATCCAATTGCTAATTTATCTTTTGCAGCTTGTTGAGTCAGCATCGGCTTCAATCAGCTGTGCTCCAAGATTTCGCTTGCAATCGGCAAGTTGGCTACTGCTTATTATATCCACAGCCTCTTTCTCGACAATGTTGCATAAGGACCAGACTGGGTCAGAGCCGATCTGGGTCAGAGGAGGGCTATTTTATCAACCAGGAGGAGAATCTTGGAAAAGCATTCTTGGGTGGGGTACCATTTGTATCCCCAGCTTCCATACAGCAAGTAGAAGTGGCGTAGGTCACCCTTGCTCGAAAGCCAGTCGCATCCGACTCTAGGTTTCAGTGCTCATCTCTGTTTATAGCCAAAGAACCAGCACTCTCTGTGTCTACAGACATTTCCATGGACATGTGGCAGGCATGTAGAGTTGCCATAATTCTCTCCCACAAAACTGGGACAGAAATATACTTGACAAAAAAGGGTAGGTTATCTACAAAATAGCCTTTTTAAAAACAAGCATAATATAATGACAGCTATAAAACACTTTCACATTAAAGATATCAATACACAAATGAATTTATTTACAACAGTTAATTCTTACTGTAAGATGATCTGTTGTACTTCTGAGAAGTCGCGTTGTGCTCAACTCTTTACGTCCTCAGTTCCAGGAAAACACACAGGTAACAGTTATTGGGCAGTGGTGTGAGATGAGGACATTAAGATTTGTCTCCAGGTATACCCCAATTCCAATGTGGCAGGAAATTGCTCCTTTGATGGCGAGAGTTTGAATTTATTTTAATGGTGTGTCATAATACACAATCAGTAAGTTTTAAAAATCGGGGACTTTAGCATGTTTTTTATTGAACTGGCCGGGACAATTTTTCTGAACTTAAATCTGGGACAATCCCGGTTTTCTGGGACATATGGCAACCCTACAGGCATGACTAAACAAGGAATGCTGTTTACCTTTCCCACCGAAGTGGTCCCTATTTATCTACTCTCAATTGCTTGCTTTCAAACTGCTAGGTTGGCAGGAGCTGGGACAGATGACAGGAATTCACTCTGTCGTGCAGCACTCGGGTCTCAAACTGTTGGCTTGCCGACCTTCCAGTCATCAAGTTCAGTGTCTTAACTGCTAAGCCACCGCACTCTCAGAAGTAGCATAGATGAAGCACGAAGACAGGAAAAATGTCTGAATGGATGCAGTCAACCTTTTAAAAGTACTATCTCAAATGTGCAGAGAGAACAACCCAGTTTCTTTTCCAAGTACGCCACTACTGCTACGCAAGAATCTCTATGTTCTTGCCAGTTAGTGGTATAGTCCTACCATCCAAGGGTTGGTCAAAGCATTGACACTTTTCCTGAAACCAGGGTGCTTCTGGGTTGCTTCTGTTTGTTCAGACTGGCTCTCTTCATTAACACCTACCCACTGCATATTATAGGGATGTAGCCAACATTTTTACTACCACACTGTGGGCAGAGCCAACATCATGGGCAGAGTCAACGTCATGATGTCATGGGTGGAGCCAGTGATGTGGGCGGAGCCAATGTAAAAAACCCATAAAAATAAGTACACATAAAAATACATAAAAATACACATAAAACACATTAAATACACACTAAATAAATACACATTAAATAGACATAAAACACATAAAAATACAAATTAAATAGACATAAAATACACATTAAAAATAAATACACATTAAATACACATCAAATAGACATAAAACACATAATAAACAAATTAAATACACATAAAACACATACAAAAACACATTAAAAATAAATACACATTAAATACACATCAAATAGACATAAAACATATAAAAATACACATTAAAATAAATACACATTAAAATACACACTCACACCCTATGGTGAGTCACTTACCCTGGGAATCAGGCTGTAGGGAGCTCTAGGCTAGCAGATTCTCTTCCTCCTCCCCGCTTGGGAGGACAGCAAGGAGGTCGCGCATGCGCACCAAGCACTGTAGGCGTGCATGCACACCAAGCGCTTGGTGCACATGCGCAGTGGGGGAACTGGAGAAAAGGTAAGCCCCCGAGGTGGTTCCCCCAAAAAGCCGCTACCGATTCTCCAGGACACTGTGAAAAGTTACTACCAGTTCTGGCGAACTGGTGCAAACCTGTTGCTGTCCATCACTGGATGTATCCGCCTATTTCTCTTCCTTGGAGTGGGAGATATAACTCAGGCTTTGTTATTTTTCTATGCTCTCAGGTCGGAACCAACACAGTGAGTTCAAAAGGGTTTTCTAGGTAAATCAGATATTTAAGAAGTGGCTTTGCCAGTTCTACTTTGCCAGTTCATAGAGATGAGTTTCCATGGCAGAGAAGGGAATTGAAACCAGGCCTCTTGAGTTGTTGTCAACCATAGCACATAGTGTTATCTGCTAGCAGCCTCCACTTGAGCAGGTTGGTCTTATATTTAGGCACGTCAACCCTCAGCCTATTCAGAATCCTCAATGTGACTTAGGGGACATTGACATCCTCAGCTACAGCCTCTTTTAATGTTGTTCCTTCTTAAGGGACCCTGAATAAGCTGAGGGTTGGAATCCTTACATAATAATAATAATATTGTGCCAGAAATTATTCTGGTTTGAAGGGGTTTTTGCTGGAGAAACTCTGTTCAGGGGATGTCCAAATGAGGCTCCTTTCATGTCTCTGGGATCTTTTCCCACCAAAGTGGTCCCTATTGATCTACTTGCAATTTCTTGCTTTCGAACTGCTAGGTTGGCAGGAGCTGAGACAGAGACAGGAGCTCAATCCATCCTGCAGTACCCAGGTCTTGAACTGCTGACTTGCCAGCCTTCCAGCTAACAAGGCAAGCTTCTTAACCACTCGAGCCACCACAGCCCCTATTTAATTCCTAAATGCAAGACCAACATACTAAAGTAGGGGCTGCTAGTGGATGACAACACACTGTGTGAATGTGGAGAAGTACAAAATCTGGCTCATTTACTGGTCTGCTGGTTACTGCCAGAAACATGCACTAATGAGGACTTATGTTCAGCCAATGACAAAGCCAAGAAAGTGCCTACATTTTGACAGTCCAGGATTTGAATGGGAGATGAAGGAAGATGTTATTCCTTGTCCAGTCAGTGCCTTCCTCCATTTTCTCATTTGATTTTGCTCTTCCATACCCTCAAGAATGTTTGTTCTCACTATAAAGCTCTTCCTGGTTCTGAGACATCGGACATCGATTCAGAGGATGTTGAGGGCCATTCTTCTGCTTAGTTTTCTCAGCTACTTCTCTCCTTATCCTCAGTGGAGCAATGCCAACAATAGGATATATTTTCACAACTGGTGTGGGTTTGAGGCATTCTGTCACTATATGCATGGCTTCATTAACAGTGCTATCAAGAGCCTCTTTGAGGATTGTGAATACAATCGGGCATACTCTGGGTGGCAACCTTGCAGGCTAATCTTTCTAACACCAGATCGAACCAAAGTGATACAGTGCTAGAATTGAAACATCGTTTTTTAAAGTTATGGTTCTTCTGGGCACCAAAAACTTGGCAAACCCCAGAGGGTATAATTTACTGTGACACAGGTGATCACGAGTGCCAAAATGATTCAAATATGTATGTGAGCAGAATTGTTCAAAATAAATACACATACAGTAATACCTCGGATAACATTTACTTCGGATAACGTTAAAATCGCATAACGTTCAGTAATCTGGGGAGGAGAATTGGATCAAATAACGTTAAGGTCCTATGGGATGGATCAGATAACAACAGCTAAAGCCTGTGCGGTTACAATGTATCTCTATGGAGCTTTAACGTTATCCGATCCATCCCATAGGATTTTAACATGGATCGGATAACACTAAAAATTGGATAACACCAAGACTTGTGGAACCAAGTCTTAGCGTTATCCGAGGTATTACTGTACCTGGAATAGTTTTTTTTAATCCAGCAGGAAAACACTATGTATTAAGCTGCAAGTCATTCAATTGATTTCGAGCATGCCAATCCCGACACAAAAACAGGAGTATTACAAAATTTGTACAAGCCCTTAATTTGTAAGATCTGAGTAGTTTTGTTAGTGAGAGGATGTTGAAATTCGTCAGCATCAATCGGAAATGATTTCATGGCACATACCAACGACAAACATATCCCAGGTGAAATAACTTCATTCTGTATAACTTGGTGCTTCTGAACTTTCATTTCTGCAGTGGTCATCCCTGTGCATGGATTGTATATTTAAGTGGAAAGGCACTATGTGTGGCTTTTAAAAAATACTCTAGAGAGCCAAGGTAAAATAAGTCCACTTAAATCAATCACCACAGAGCAGGTTTCCAGAGGAAAGGTTACAATGAAAACTATTTGAGAATATTAAATAATAATTGGCAAATGTGGCATCAATCAGCCTATTTAATTGCTTTTTATCTCAAACTGCCTGCTCAAAGTCCATACAGTTAAAGCTGTTGAACCGACAAAGATGGGCGTGCGCATGAGGACTTTGTCAATTGGATTTAGAGTTAATATTTGCCTGTATGTTCAAGGCTGTGGGTTGGGACTGAAGCCATAAAGGCAGGGATGTTCATTACTTTTGAATACATGTGCAAGAATGTCATTCTGCTGTCACTCATGCAGCAGAGACAGCCTGTAGATTGGAGTGACATAATCGTACACTGTCCACGGTACAGGGACCACTTTTGTGGGAAGGTAAACAGTGTTCCGTGTGCTCCGGTGTCTAGTCATGCCTGCCAAACGATCACGGAAACATCTGCAGAAGCAGACAGCGCTGGCTCTTTGGCTTTGAAAGAGAGATGAGCACTGAACGCTAGAGTCAGATATGACTGGCTTTCGAGCAAGGGAAACCTTTACAACCCTATAGACCATTGAGTGCCTGGAAAAGTTAGTTTATGAGGGATTACAACATCCAGAATCCCTATGGACCCTATCCAACCCTATGGACCATTGCCCTCCAGGCACCTCTGTCCTCCACCATCCTCCTCAACCCACCCAGCTCTGTGCCCATTGCATCTACAATACCATCCAGCCATCTCTTGCCCTCCACCTTTCCCAGCATCAAGGCTTTCTCAAGTGAATCCTCTCTTCTCATTTGATGTCCAAAGTACTTTAGCTTCATTTTTACTATTTGACCTTCTAATGAGCAATCAGGGTTGATTTCTTTTGGGATTGACCTATTTGTTCTCCTCACTGTCCAGGGGACTCTCAAAACTCTCCTCCAACACCACATCTCAAAGCCATCTATTCTTCTGCCCTCAGCTTTCCTAATGGTCCAGCTCTCACAACCATACATTGCCACAGGGAATACCATTGCTTTGACTATGCGAATTTTTGTTTGCAAGGTGATGTCTCTACTTCTGACTATGTTCCCCAGGTTTCTCGTAGCTTGTCTCTCAAGCATCAGTCACCTTTTTATTTCATGGCTGCAATTCCCATCTTGGATCCTAAGAAAGTAAAATCTGTCATTGCTTCTACTTCTTCCCCATCTATTTTCCATGGACTGAAATTGCAAGAAATTGCAAGTAAATAAACAGGTACCACTTTGGTGGGAAGGTAAACAGCATTCCGTGCACTCCAATGTCAAGGCATGCCTGGGCACATGTCCACAGAAACATCTGCAAATGCAGACAACGCTGGCTCTTTGTTTATAAATAGAGATGAGAACTGAAGCCTAGAATTGGATACGACTGGCTTTCGAGCAAGGACGGCCTTAGCTGGCTGAATAGCAGAGTGGTTAAGGTGTTGGCTGTGGAGAAAGAAGTTGGGCGCTCAATTCTCCATTGTACCTCCAGGCAGAAGAGCCAGCCTGTGTAGACATGGGCAAGCTATACAGTCCCAAGGCAACCCCCCCCTCCCAAGAAGAAGGGAGTGGTAAACTACTTGGGTCTCGAACTGCTGACCTGCCAACCTTCTGGTCATTGAGCTCAGCATCTTCACCACTTAGCTACTACGGCTCTGCTTCAAAGTTAGGATGACCTAAATAGGGTCACTGAAGCACAGGAGATATTCAAGGTATAAGTTTAGCTCTGCCGTCCCAGTGAACATCTATGTTTGAGTGAAGTTTGGAATGTGATCTCCTGAGTCCTAGTCCAGCACTCCATCCACCACTGGTTCTGTTCAAAGTAATTATCATAAAGGAAAAGTATATCTGGTTCAATGTTTAGATAACTCACTCCTCGAGAGCTGTTTCACTTTTACAAGCTTCCTATAATAATTCATTTTTCAGTTGAATGGAGACCCAAACAGGGAAACACAACTGGGAGACAGATGAGTAAGAGTGGTTGTTTAATAGTTGTTGCATACTGGCAACTGTTTGGACATGCCAAAGGGAGGAGCTGTTGCAATGCATTAGCTGGTTTGAGTACAGAAAGAAGGACAACACCTTTCCCTAGAGTTCAACAAGTATATTAATTAACAGACATTGTCTCAAATTACAAATGTGGCACACATAAGACCATTGTGAAATAGAATGACAGGTAGTTCTGAATTCTTCTTCTTCTGCCATATCCAGATCATGGAGATCAGCCATGAAGACTATCCTGAGAATATAATACACAGTGGCCTTTCATCTGTCTTCCGCATGCAGCGTGACACCCGTACCCCTGATCCAGTTCCATGAGTCTCTTTCTAGTCCTGAGCCCTTTTGGCATGCAAAGTCCTCCTCAGCCCCAGGCAGTATTGATGAAACTTCTGCCCTCCACCAAGATGGATTCAAGTGGGATTTAATCCACTTGAGGACCATCACCCTTCCCTGTGGACTTTGGCACCCAAGGCCATTAGTCTTCTGAGTGGTCAGGTTAGTTAACCGCTGCCTGACACTTTGCGTTGAATTGCTGGCAGTTGGGTCTACTCTATTATCATAGCAGGATAACCTGGCCAGACGCTCCGTTCTGAATTAGGGTTAGAATTTGGAATGCATTTATTAGCATTTTTTTCTGTTCCACATTTTGTAGTAAACCTATCTAAGTTACAATTCACATGTAATAGAGGGATTGGGTTATGCAGACTTTTGATATTATTCAATTCCTCTAAATCAGGGGTTCCCAACCCTTTCAAGCCATGGGCTGAGTCACGTTCTCTTAGTCAACTTCAAGGGCCAGATGGCCATTTTGCCCTGCCTGCATGATAGGGATGGCCATTTTGTCCCAACAACTTCAAAGGAGTGGCCTTTTTATTTCTCAAATGCCCTTGGAGGGGGTGGGGGCCACATGAAATGGTGCCACAGGCTGGATCCTGCCCACAGGAACCCCTGCTCTAAATTTTGTGGCAGGGTTTTCCATTTTTAAAAGTATCAAAATACATATACTGTGGTACCTTGTTTAACGAACGTTTTGTATAACAAAAAATTCGTACAACGAAGTGTTTTTGAGCTATTGGTGATACCCCGCATAATGAAAAAGTATGCCAATTTTTTCATTGTACAGGGTATACCTCGCATAACGAATTGTTTTTTTTTCATAATATGGGCTATCACCAATAGTGATTCGCATACAAAAAATAATAATCATATAACGAAGAGCTCTGTGGAATGGAGCTTTTTCGTTATATGGGGTTCTACTGTAAATATATTTAGGTTTTAAATGATACTGAATATGTATATTATAAAGGAAAGGTATCCTCAAAATTATATTTTTTCTTGCTTAAAGATAAAATATATATATCACGGGGTTGTTTTTTTTTTTAAGAAACAGGATGGAATGGGATTAGAAATTATCAAATATTAAATATTCTCCCATTATATGCCACAAAATAACTGTTATCTTCCAATTTCATAATTGATAATTTTGGGAGTTCACTAGCACAGATGACTAAGACAGCTTCTAAACATTTGGTGAAAGCCAGTTCAAGTTGGATAATTTAGCACCTATAATGAAAGCTCTTGTGTAGAAGTGGTATATCCATGTTTCCCAATGGGTGGAGACAGAGATCATGGAAAGGCTGTCTCCATCTCAGCCTACTAATGGAAACATATAAGCCTTTGACTGGCAAACATGAGCAACAAAATGCTGGACTGGAAAGGCTTTGAGATGATCCAGCAAGACAATAAATATAACTTTAATCTTTTGTTCATGGTTTCTTCTTTGGCTTGAAGTGTTTCACAATGTGTGTGTGTGTGTGTGTGTGTGTGTGTGTGTGTGTGTGTGTGTGGTTTCGACCCTTCTTCCTGAAAGATGGTATATGCTTTCACCAGGGTGGAAATACAGTAGTGGTACCTCGAGTCACGAATTTTATGCATTCCCTGGGATGTTTCTTATTACAAAAAGTTCATAACCCAAATTGCGGTGTCCCATAGGAATGCATTAGAAAGTGTTCCAAATTTTTTTGTGATGTGAAATGCAGTTTCCCATAGGAATGTGTTGAAAACCAATTAATCCATTCCAGAAAAAATTCATAACTGGAGGCAATATTTTCAATGGATATTCATTCCTATTACAAAAATTTCATAACACAAGGCATTCGTAACTCGAGGTACCACTGTACTGTGCACAAGTCTTAGGTCACCACCAACTGGTCAGGGGAAAATTCAAAGAATGATTTGTGGGGCCATAACATGGACACTGCAAATTCAAACTACACCACCCTTAGAGAGGGTAAAGGTAAAGTTTTTCACTGCTTCCATTTCTTCCCCTTTTATTTACCAGGGAGTAATGGGACCAGAAGCCATGATCTCGGGGTTTTTATGTTGAGTTTCAGGCTAGTTTTTGCACTCTCCACTTTCACCAAAATCAAGAGGCTCTTTAGGTCTTCTTCACTTTCTACCATTAGGGTAGTATCATCTGCATATCTGATTGTCAGCATTGTGATCTGCCCAGTTAGTGGGCGGCCATATACATTTCAATAAATAAATAAATATCAGGTTGTTGATATTTTCCCCAGCAATCTTAATTCTAGCTTGTCCTTCATCCAACCCTGAATTACACATGATGTAAGCTATATATAAGCTGCATATAAGCTAAATAAACTGGTTAGTTGTTCCATATCCCATCCTAAATGTTGCTTCTTGACCCACATACAGATTTCTTAATCTCTTGTAATTGATGAAACAAGCAATGTAAAAAAAAAAAAAAAACCAGGCTCTTTTTTCTTGGCTGAGCCTTCTTCATTATCATCACCATGGTAGTGTTAATGACCTAGGTCAGTGATGGCGAACCTTGGCACTCTGGGTGTTCTTGAAGTTCGATTCATAGAAGCCCTGATCAGCAGGAGTGCTGACTTGGGCATCTGGGAATTGAAGTCCAAGAACACCTGGAGTGCCAAGGTTTGCCATCACTGACCTACTTTGTGATGAGAAGCCCCAAAGTTTCTTCATGTTATTACTTTTCTAGAGGTCAAGGCCATGAGGAGGAGAGGGGATGAACTAGAAATAGCTCAAGCATGATAATAAATTTACTTTGCAATAGCCATGAAACTGCTCTTGACCACCCATCTCAGGAATCACACAGTGGTGGGTCCCTGGCACGCAATGGCTGGAAGCATAAACATATCATTGTTTACGGCAAACGTACAATTGATTGCATAAGTACAGTATTGTACTCTGGGGTGGTGTTGTCCGGCCACATAGTAAAGAAGTGGCAACTGCCATAATTCATGACCAGCTGGAAATAGAATATCACTGTAAAGATAAGGATAACAATGACTTTCCTTTCTGTGATAAATTACAAGCAGCTGCCTTCTTTTCCCTCACTTATATATGGCTTTATTTATTGAATTTAGCTTGAGATAAATAAATGATCTGTCAAAAGCCTGGTTAATATTACTTCTTGGGGAACCATTTTGGGTGCAGCTGATGCTTTCATGGATAACATCTTTAAGCTTTTCAGGAGGGAAGGATGTTATATTTGTTTCTGACAACAACCTCCTGTCACCTTACCTGTTTTGTTTGAAGGATTGTGGATCCTGCCTGCTTTAACGTGAAAATGAAAGACGGCTCATGCTCAGCTCTCCTTTTACAATGAGATTGTATGTCTTGGTGGTAAATTCAGCACAGCGCATGACATACTGTTATCCATACCATTTATTTTATTTATTTATTTTTCATGTTTATATACAGCCCTATTTGCAGAGCAACTCAGGGCGGATTAACAGAAATAACAGCACATTAAAAGAATAATCCCACAGCAAAAATTCATCAGTGGCCATAAATCCCATAAAATTTAGGTTAAAAGAATTTAAAAAGAATTTTAGAAATTCAACAAGTTAAAAAGATCAAAATTAAAAGAGTAAGATTAAGGGGGGAGGGATCAGATCATTTTCAGTAGATGGTATCAACCAGCCTGTCGTTAAAAAAGATTCACCCAATAATCAAAAAAGTACAATTTTATACTTTATACTCTTAAATCAGTCCCATTGTTAGGGTGGGGAAGGAGCAACTGGAGGAGCAATTGGAGGGGAAGGAGCAAGTGGTTAAGACACTGAACCTGAAGACTGAAAAGTTGGAGTTTGATACCTGAGGACTGCACAACAGAGTGAGTTCCCATCTCTGAGCCAGCTCCTGCCAACCAAGCAGTTTGAATGCCAGAAATTTCAAGTAGATAAATAGGTATCATTCAGTGGGAATGTAAACAGCGTTCCATGTGCTCCAGTGTCTAGGCATGTCTGCCACATGTCCATGGAAACACCTGCAAAATGCAGACAGCTCTTTTATAGCTCTTTGGCTATAAAGAGAGATGAGCACTGAACCCTAGAGTCAGATACGACTGGCCTTCAAGCAACGTGAACTTTAGAGACATTTGAGAAATGTCATATCTAGGAAATCTGTGATCAAAGGACCTGATTTGCCCCTTCCAGATTAATGCATGGATAGGATACTAGGAAATCTGTGATCAAAGGACCTGATTTGCCCCTTCCAGATTAATGCATGGATTGGATATTAAGCACCGTCTACATGTTGAACTGCTAGGCAGCGCTGGCTCTTGGGCTATAAAGAGAGATGAGCACTGAACCCTAGAGTCAGATATGACTGGCTTTCGAGCAAGGGTGACCTTTACCTTTACGTGTTGAAAGCACAGCATAATAAAACAGAACATAGTAAGAATACATGTTTTGCAATAATATATGTTTATTTATACTTCTTCAGATGTCATATCCCTTCCAGATATTGACTATCATCATGGCGATAGTCTTCCTGTTCTTAACTTCTCAAAGCAGTTCTTCTGAGTACCTTCCACACCAGTCTCTCAAGTTCTTCAACCATGAAGTCCATCTAAGTCCAGGGCGTCTCTTCCCAGGGATCTTTCCTTGCAGAACGAGTTGGAGTATTTTAAACGTTGTGTTGTTCCTCATGGTATGGCCAAGGTATTGGAGATTTCTTTGAGTTCTAATCATGGTCCTGAACACGAAGAAGTCCCAGCTTGTTGTTTTAGAGCAGATGGAAGACTTAGATGGTAGGGAATAAAAAAAAAATAGGGAACATAATTTGTAGAGAGCATTCAATTTATCATAATCAAGTTTGTGTATCTTAGATGCTTGCAGGGTAACAGTGATGAAATGGATGGCAGAAAAACGGAAGGGTCCTGAGGCTGTTCAGAAACACAAAAGGATTGAAACAGCTTTCTTGATAATAAAACAAAAAATGTACAGCACTGTTAAATAAAAGCCTCTTTAACAAACTGCACTTTGGGATGCAAACATCTGATGTTTTGTTTCGTTTGCTTCCAATTTTTCAAAATCCCACTGGAATTTTTATTCTATCTCAGTTTGTTGACTGGAAGGTTGACAAGTCAACAGTTCAAGACCTGAGTGCTGCGTGATGTAGTGAGCTTCCTCCTGTGTCCCAGCTCCTGCCAACCTAGCAGTTCAAAAGCAAGAAATTGCAAGGAGATAAATAGGTACCGTTTTGGTGGGAAGGTAAACAGTGTTCTGTGCACTCTGGTGTCTAGTCATGCCTGCTACATGTTCCCGGAAACATCTGCAGATGCAGACAGTGCTGGCTCTTGGACTATAAACAGAGGTGAGCATTAAACCTTAGAGTAATAATAATTGTTGTTGGGTGTGTTTTACTTCCGCTTCCGGGACAGATGAGGGCCAGATGAATCACAGTAAACCCATCCGTGTGGATTCACAGGATGCTTGGGTTTCTGGGAATTGATGTCTATGAACATCTAGAGTGCCAGTAAACCCATTCGTGTGGATTCACAGGGACATGGGCTTCTGAGAATTGATGTCCAAGAACATCTGGAGTGCCAAGGTTCGCCATTATGGAACTAGTAAATCTGTGAGAGGGAGACAAGTAAAATAAAACATTTCCGTGACAGGAAGAGTTCAGAGACAATCCCATTTGTTTATTTCCTGCAACAAAAATATTTAACAAATTGAAATTTGGTTCATAGCTGTGCCAAAATTCTCCACCCTCAATGACCCGGGGGGGGGGGAGGCGGGGAGCTTTCAGGTCAATTTCTTTAACCAAGAAAAGAGGAAAATATTCTTATTACACTACATTAAAAATGTAGACTTTGTTTAAAATATAAAATATAAAAATTGGTGTAAATAAATGTAATTTTAAAATATAAATATCAATTTAAATGTAAATTTTAAATACAAATTAATAATAATAATAATAATAATAATAATAATAATAATAATAATAATAATAATAATAATAATAATAATAATAATAATAATTGTGTGTAAGAAATTATCCTGGGTTGAAAGGAGGTTTTTTTTTGCGAGAGAAGCTCTGCTCAGGGGATACCCGTATTAGGCTCCTTTCATGTCTCCATAAATTATGTTTAATTATAAATATAAATTATATCTAATTATAAATATAAATTATATTTAATTATAAATATAAAATATATTTAACATGTTTAAATATTTACTATTAATATATTTAAATATAAGTACAATAAATAAAAAAATTAGGACAATCTTTTATGCTTCAAAATTAGCAAACGATCCACAGATGAAGAGCAAATTTTATTTTCAGAAGAAAAGGAAGTCTAACATACGCTCTTGACAATTCTTATGCTACATTTCCCAGGCCCTCATAGCAATGACTAACCAAAATGCCTTGACCAACAAAAATTGACTTATTTAAATGAAATTAATGATCTCTCTCTTCCTTCCTAATTCCCAGTTGCCACTCCATCCTGACCAACAAATTGATATTTTGATCTTCTTTCACCCTCCCTCCTCACAGCCAGAACATCCGACTCTGATCCCTGTGCAATAAGAAAATTATTTATGCAAACAGATATAATTATCTTTCTGTGCACTCCACCCTTGTACATACATAATCCCACCAACATCTTGTTTAGCAAATCGATTTTATTTGAATAAAAGTAGTTATGGTCTCTCTGGTGACCTTTATAAACACATCCTATGGTTATACCTGGGTGTAAGCCAAAGTTTCAGTGCACAGAAAGGACGTGGTTTGTACAGGTACATCTGTACTTTGAAAACTACCTGTTATCTTCCCACATTGTCAATGTGTTATAATAATAATTTCATGTCAGAATTTATTCAGGATTAAGATTTTGCTGGAGAAACTCCACTCAGTGGATGCCTGAATGATGCTCCTTTCATGCCCCCAAGAGCTGGGACAAAGATGGGTGCTGAAACCCGTCATGCAGGAGCTGGGACAGAGACAGGAGCTCAATCCATCCTACAGTACCCGGGCCTCTAACTACTGACTTGCTGGCCTTCCAACTAACAAGGCGAGCTTCTTAACCACTGAGCCACTGCAGCCCCTTATCATCAACATGATGACCAGCAGTGACAAAACATCACACTAACTAACCCCTGCCTCCTCATTTGGCCAAGGAAAACCTCCCTTCCCCAACCTGTTTTCACTGTGGGTTGGAAAGGGACATTTCATGTAAGGTGCTCCAATTGTTCTTGTTGTAGCTAATCACAGAGCAAAACTGTCTGATGTACTTATTAATCCCCCACTAAGTGATAGCCTTGTCGGGGTGCAGGGGCTTGAGTGGTCTAACTAGGCAGTGTTGCTCATCTCTCGTCAATGATGTTAGACTGGGACTAAAACTCACAAAAACACCCTCTGTTATATCCCTTGGGCTAGTTGAAAGGCTAGCCAACGGGTGACATGATATCTTAATGGTTAAAAAACCACAAGTTGTGTGGAATGTTATTTATTTATTTATTTATTTAGATTTATATTGCCGCCCACTCACCGAGGCGACTCAGGGCGGCTTATAATCAAACAACAACAGTACAATAAAATTTATAAAATGCAACCACATAAAACAACCAAACCAGAACACAAACTAACTCCCGTCATACCTGGCTCTTTTAATAATCAATTTCCAAGAACTGTAGATGTTTGTATGCTATCGTACAGACTGAGCAGAAAAGATGCAGTTTATGATATCTCAAATTACCAATAACTCATAATGCAGACTATTTATTCCATGCTAAACTATAGAAATACAGACCACATTTGATTATGGACTCCTCTTAAGAAGCTGTAATGTGTTTCTGGTGGACACACAAAGGACAAGAATACATCTAATTGGTTTTTTTATAATGACATCATCTGGGTGTAATTTGTGAGGCAAATAGTGTGCCAGTGACATCTCCCAAGCATCCACAAAATACACCCCAATACCTGAGAACATTTTCCTCATAATTGTGACAATCAGCAAGGAATACCAATCACTGTTGAAAAGGCTAACTTCCGGCCCAAGCTCCTGGACATTGGCAGTTTTGATAACTATCTGAGTTTTGGGACTCCGATCCAACAGCCGAATGACTGACCTGCGAATGTTTCTTAGTCTCCTGATATATACTTCTACAGGGAAAGTGCTAAAGTGAGATCAGATGGTTATGGCTATCACAGTGTTTCTACCACCTACGATGCGATTCAGTTCATTAGCAATATAGTGCAACTCACTGCTGAAAACAGTGAAAAAGCGAATGGGGAGTCCATGACAGCGAAATTTGAGTAGGATGATGTGTTTGGGGCAGTGGCGTAGCGTGGGGGGGGCGGGGGGGGGGGCGGATGCCCCGGGCAGCGGCTTTCAGGGGGCGGCAAAATGTCCTCACCACTTTGGCCTCCTCCCTCTGCCTGGGCTTAGGAAGGAAGCAGGACTTCCCAGGCGGAGGGCGGCCCTTTTGCTGGCGAGCGCTGCTCGCCTCCGTCCGCCTGGCTGGCCGTCGGGGGCTTTCCGCCGCCTGCCCCTGGCTCCGCCTCCGTTGCGAGTTCGATCCTGGTGGGATACCAGATTGCCTAATATAGCCATTCATCCTTCCGAGGGCGGTTAAATGAGTACCCAAGCCAATGGGACGGAGGTGAGCAGCGCTCGCCAGCAAAAGGGTCGCCCTCCGCCTGGGAAGTCCTGCACGCGCGCGCGCGCGCGCTGCCCACCTCCTCCCCCCCAGCCACCCAGCCAGCTTGCTGTCAGACGGGACGCTCGTCGGGGGTGGGTGGCGCCGTAGCGGGGAGCCCCTGGCTGCTGGCTGGGTGGCTGGGCGGGAGGGAGGAGGTGGGCAGAGCGCGTGCAGGACTTCCCAGGTGGAGGGCGACCCTTTTTCTGGCGACCGAGGCCGGTTAAATGAGTACCCAAGCCAATGGGACGGAGGTGAGCAGCGCTCGCCAGCAAAAAGGTCGCCCTCCACCTGGGAAGTCCTGCACGCGCGCTGCCCACCTCCTCCCTCCCGCCCAGCCACCCAGCCAGCAGCCAGGGGCTCCCCGCTACGGCGCCACCCACCCCCGACGAGCGCCCCGTCTGACGGCAAGCTGGCTGGGTGGCTGGGGGGGAGGAGGTGGGCAGCGCGCACGCACGCGTGCAGGACTTCCGAGGCGGAGGGCGACCCTTTTGCTGGCGAGCGCTGCTCGCCTCCGTCCCATTGGCTTGGGTACTCATTTAACCGCCCTCGGAAGGATGAATGGCTATTAGGCAATCTGGTATCCCACCAGGATCGAACTCGCAACGGAGGCAGAGCCAGGGGCAGGCGGCACGTCAGCAGGGGGGCCGCCTTCTGCCTGGGTCCGGGGGGGGAAGCAGCGGCGAGCGGGGGGGGGAGCGAGTTTGTTCTTCGCCCCCGGCGGCTGAACTCTGCGCGACGCCACTGGTTTGGGGTCCACAGCCACAAGAGGACCAACCTTTTTGGGACTGCCAAGATTTAATTCGTCAAGATCTGGAACAAATGCTGTCAGATATTCAAACCATTGCCTGATTGTAGAGTCTCCAAACAAGTGGATAAACTTCCCCCGTAAACATTCAGTAATATCCGATGATTTGTTAAATCGCTGAATCCACTGTGCTCTTGGTTATCACAGAGATGTCTACTCATGCAGCGACTCCTCACTGAATAATGACTCCAAGGTGTCCAAGGTATTTATTAATTCGACTGTGATGCATTTGTCACACACAAAGAACAAGATCCCCCACCCACTCCAAGAGCTTGGTTCTCCGTCAAGTTTGTGCAGAGCCACTTCCAGTTTCTTAGTGTTCTCCTATTCAGCACTTACAACTGGATGAAATATTCTAGAATTGATCTGAGTGGGACAGAATCAAGAGAAATACTGTTTCCTGTGATTTTGGAACTTGTAGGCATGGATGTGGTATCCAGGAATTCATTTGGCTTTGCTTCTTTTTTTGGGGGGAAAGGTTCCTCCCCCCCTTGTTTCCAGTAATTTCCATCTGTCGTAGATCAGTTTGGGAGCCCTCATGGGCCAAAAGATGATAAACAAATATGATTTAAATAAACGAATGCTTTTGGCTATTCAAACACAGATGTCCGATTGACTCTGAAACTCGGGAATAAAGTTCTTCGTTGAATAAACTAAGAATGGAATTGATGGGGGAATGCATGGCTCATCAGAAGTTGACAGACCTCAGTTCACATCATGTCTGGAATTACACTGTTGGGAAAACTTGATTGAATCTGCATCAAGCCCTACTAGAGTTTAAAATGGTGCTGAATCTGTTTCTTTCTATTCTGGATTTTACAAACACACCACAATTTTGGGTGATAAGAATTTCTCTCTTCCCACCTACCCACCTCTGCCAGCCATCTGCCTTCATCTTCTCCTTCAGTTCACCACCCTCTCATTCATATCTCCTTTTAGGTTAAGCAGTTTCCCCAGTTTTCTCGATTCCTTGAAGAGTCTCCATTGAGGAAGGCTCCAGGTCTATGCATTCACATATGGGAATGTACAATTTCTTTCTTTTTAAAAAAATCTATAATTAATATCTCACATCTGAAAAAAATTACATAAAATCTTGTTATTTTATTTTTTTAAAAGAAAGGGCATGGAGAAGGGCATTCATTTCCATCATGGAAAGTAGCACCCAACCCCTGACACGGTCATGGCCAACACGCGCTGGATTAAAGCATAGAAAATAGACATCCGTTTTGGCTTGGGGTTACAATCTAACTCATTAATCTGAAGTAAATGCATTTCTCCCCTGGATTACTGTGGAGATGTAATTCCAGACCACTTCTCCAAATTTGTGATGCTGGTTGGGGAAAAGTCATAACCCATATTGCTCCACGTTATATGATCACTCCCTGTGAGTACAAATTCTGAGGTGGAAAAAAAATCATTGTTAGAATTATATTTTCTTTTTCTACAGGTGGGTTAGGATTAGAAGTCCATGAGCTAATGTCAATAGTTATGGTAACAGGATTAAACAGAAGTCTGGATGTTATTGAACAGTTTGTATAAAACCACACTTAACTGTTATGTCAGTCCACAGATCAACCCAGTGAAACTTTTACATTAAGCAGAAACAGATGTTGGTTTTGCGGCAACATTTTTCCATGCCTCCAAAGTAATCCTAGACACTCAGGAACCAGTAATGTATGTCACATCTTAATTTTAAGACTGCTACTAACAACAATTCTGCTAATCACAACAGAGAAAAGAAATGCTTGTGTCTAGATACACATAAATAAGCATTATATCACATTGTCCTGTTATGAAGTTTTTTTGATATTGCACGTTGGGGTAGGGGAGGAAAAATATTGCTATCTGACAAATCTGTCAGGAATGCAGAATGTCTCAGAAAACTGTGGTTTAGGGATCTTTTCCCTTAGCGTTAACCCAGATCTTATCTGCCATATTATAGAGTTCCACATTGCTTCATTCATGAGTAATGTTTCTATGTTCTGATGCTAAAGTTAATGGCTGTCTTTTGGAATTACTCTTAATCCAGCTGGGAGTCTTAATTGCCAGAAAAATCCAAAAACTTGGGGTGGAGTAAGCGATTCATTCTTAGTTCATCTAGTGCAGTGATGGTGAACCTTGGCACTCCAGCTGTTCTTGAACATCAATTCCCAGAAGCCCTGATTAGTAGGAGTGCTGACTTGGGCTTCTGGTAATTGAAGTGCTAGAATACCTGGAGTGCCAAGGTTCACCATCACTGATCTAGTGGCTTTTGGTTGGAAAACACCCTGTGTTTGTATTAAAGTATCCATGATTGTTGTTGTTCAGTCGCACAGTTGAGTCCGACCCTCTGCGACTCCATGGACCATCGCACACCAGGCTCCTGTGTCCTCTGCCATCCTCCAAAGCCCACACAGATATACACCCATCGCATCAACAATTACTGCTTTCAGTTATAAAGCTCTACAAATGCATTGAGTCTTCTTATTCTTTAATGGTGAGATCACCATCCTTTCTATTCTATCTATAAGCCAAGCGTGGATGACATATACAGGCAAAAAGGGATTTCGCCCCCCTACCCCAAGTTGGAATACTATTCACCTGGAGAGCAACCAAACTCCTGTGACTTTCTTCCACCTTCTATTATTGGGGTCAGTCTTGGCATGGAGGATGATGGCAGCTAAAACTGTAACATTGGCACTGTATAAATTTTGCCCTTAAAAAATTAATCAACTTTTCACCTTCCTGCAGCTGTTTAGAATTCCACAACACCCTCCAGTGAATTCATTGCCTTGGAGACAGGGATTTACAAAGAGTATAATGACATAACAGAATAAGTATGCCATCACACAGGGAAACAGACTGGAATTTGGATCGCATGTGGAGCAGTCTGGTGCGATCTATTTCCCAGTGATCCAGTTCTGGGCACCACGCTTTAAGAAAGATGCAAACAAATTTGAACAGTTTACAGAGAAAGGCAACAAGGATGACCAGAGGAATGGAAACCAAGCCAGATGTTTAGTCTTGAAGAAGAAGAAAAAGAAGAAAGACTGAGAGAGGAGATGATAACACTCTTCAAATACCTGAGGGGCGGGGTCTGTTCTCTATCATCCCAGAGTACAGGAGTTTGAGTGCAGCTCAAACTAAAGGAAGCCATGTATAGGTTGACTATCAGGAAAAACGTAATAGTTGGAGCAGTACAACAGTGGAATAAGCTGCCTTGAGAGGTGAAGAACACTCCAAGACTGGAAGCATTCAAGATAAAATTGGACAGCCATTTGTCAGATCTGCTTTAATTTGGATTACCACATTGAGTGGTGGGGTGGCTGGACTCGAGTTATTTTATGGTTTTATGATTGCACAATGTATTGGGAAATGTTCTCTAGCCCAGACCCAATCTATGCCCAAGTTGGCATCTAGTTGGCCTTAGGCCCCTGCCCTCCTGTGCTTGATGTGGAAAAACCATAGATGTTGCCTGGGCTGTAGGACTTCTTTACAGCCGTATTTGGAATTGATAGGATTTACTTGTTGTTTGCTCTTTCCTGTATTGTATATTGTACACTGTTGAATTGTTTATTGTATACTGAGGATAGTGGTGTGATAATATTTATTTATTGTATTTTGATTACACTATAATATTGTATTTGTATTGATCTGTATAGTATTTACTGTATTTAATTGTTTTGTTATATTATATGCTAGTGTATTTTGGTTTGCATTGTAATACAGTATTGTTATTTGTGAATGCTGTGAGCCACTCTGAGTCAGTTTTTACTGAGTAGAGCGGCATACAAGTCTAAATAATAATAATAATAATAATAATAATAATAATAATAATAATAATAATAATAATAATAATAATAATAATAATAATAATAATAATAATAATAATAATAATAATAATAATAATAATAATAGAGGCTGAATTGGAGTGATTCTTCAGTCACTGGAAGGGTCACTTTAAAGAAGATTCTGTTCATTAAAGTGACCCTTTTGGGTACTCTCAAGGACACACATTTGCAGATGTCTGAATTTGCCCTAAGGACATTGAGGCACTGCAGTCCTCAGGGCATGTTCACTTGTTTCTCTGTCAATGTGATCTATGCCATCTCTTCCCAATGTTGCACTTTACATATGACAGATAGGACTCTCTATGTACAAAATAATTAATGGGCATAAATTAGGATTGCTGGTTGCTAATCATACTGAATGAATGAATGAATGAATGAATGAATTCTGACATCAGAAATGGCAATCCACAGGAATCTGTTCCAAATAATTTCATTATGCCTGGACATTCTGCATGAGACACATTCAAGAATACAAATATTACAGGATAAGCATCCAGAGAGAGACAGCAGAGATAAAATATATACACATGCTGCATACCCATCTCAATGATTTGACTATTAGTCAATGGTTTTGGAGGCGCTTACTGTATTTGAAGTCCAACAATTATTATGTTGATATCTGCAATGATTTTTCCATATCTGATTCCTTCATATCCACCTTTACTGATAAAAACTTCAGATATATAGTCAGTGATTCCTACTCATTACCACATCTTATCCATAGCCAGAGATCCTTTCAGTCACTATCATTGTCCTGTTTACAGAACAAAGCATCAGTTTTTAAATTGAAATACTTTATATTCTAATATCAACTCAACTCTTATCCCTCTTTCTCTTCCCAGCCACTTTTTAATTCCACCTGGAATCCAGCTTACATAAGTGTTCACCTACCCACTGTTCCAATGGATCTGCTCTACTTGCTCTACTTTTGGGATTTGTCATTAGTCTTTATGAAGAGGCATGGTATCCCTCTTCTGCCTGAAATGTGAAGACCAAGTTGATCCCTGCACCCATTTTCAGTCAGGGATGGTGAGGAAGAACCCCACAGTGAATCATTTTGATCATGACTTACTAACATTCTTTCTAGCCAGTCAAACATGACGAAGTGAAAGTAGTGGAGGGTGGATATCCTGTCAGTTTATTCAAAGGTACTGTGGTAATAAGCATGTTTGGCCGGACATCCCACTATAGTAATGGAGTAGACCGTATAGCCAGCCTCTCAATACCAAATGTTGGGTGGTGGTAAATAACCTGACTCCCTAAAGGAGCCCAACAGCTATGGGCAGAAGAGCCCCTTTAGGTGGGGTGATGGTCCCTCAGTGAAAGAAATGCCACTGGGAATTATCATATTGGACCCTACGGCAAAATGAGGTATTCTGATTCCCAATGGCTATGGAGGGAGAAGAGGCCATGCCAGATGGACTGACTGTGAAGGGCGCACCTTATTAATATTCTCAATGCTGAGGCAGTCCATTGCAGTCCTAGTGTTAAATCCTGCATGTCTCATTTCATACGTGCTGCAGGAGATGGCTCTGTGATCGTAGTGTGTGGGTCACTTCATGTCAAATTGGGATCCACCTTAAACAAATGGCATTTTTCCTGCTTCAGGAAAAAAATTATTCTCAGCTAACAACATTTTGTTGTTCAGTTGCACAGTCGATTCCGACCCTTTGCGACCCCATGGACAACTGTGGAAATCGGAAGCACATTTGTCAATATTACTAAATATATTTGTTCCTCTGAAAATCAGGAGGTTTGTGCCTTGCTTCTATCATAAGATTCCCCCCGCCCCAGATAAGTTTTTCTCCCTTATTTTAGTTGACATGTGAAGCAGGTCTTTGAGATTCAAGCCAGCATTGGAGGTGACAGCCTAGATAATGCAGATAATATTACAGACACTTGTGGGATCCCACTGGCTATGTCTTAATTGATATTTCCATGTTTCAGAGGCAAATATATTTCTTAATTATATTTGCCAAGTCATACATGGTATAGCTAATGATTGTCACTAATTTAAGGTCGTAAGCTAGGAAGACATAATGAACTGTAATTTTGCTTGCTTTGGCTATTGGGAATGGTGGAGAGGCTTATTCTTTGATGCTAAAAACGAACCAAAGGTGGGCATAAGATATTTGTTTCATTAACCACAAACACACATACACTCAGCTTTTGACAACTGCTAAGACCTATGTAGTTCAGCATTCTTTCTACACCAGGGGTTCCCAACCTGGGGCCCGTGGGCTGGATCCAGCCTGTGGCACCATTTCATGTGCTCCCTCATGAAACAAAATGGCCACCCATTTGACGCTGTTGGGACTAAATGGCCACCCCATTGGGCAAAATGGCTGTCCGGCCCTCAAAGCTGACTGAGAGAGTGTGATCCGGCCCCCAGCTTGAAAAGGTTGCAAAACTCTGCTCTACAAGGTAGCCCACTACACAGTAGCATCTGGAGGCCTTTAACAGTTTATTGAAGACCAAACAGGAGACTCTTCCATTGCCTTTCTGTCATAAGAGTTTGGGGTCCTCGATTCTGATTTTGATTAGATTGGGGTTGTTTGATTGTCTTAGTGGTGTTTGTTTCACTTTTTAAATAGTGTAAGCCACCCAGAGTGGGAGTCCATCCCAGATGGGTGGGGTATAAGTCCAATAAATAAATAAATAAATAAAATATCCAACAGTAAGCCTATGTAGGCATACTAACACCTATGGAGAGAGATTCCTGATTATTTTCTCCTATGCACAAAGCCTTTTCTAAAACTGGACACTCAAGTAATAAATTGATGAGATGCATTTTTGACCTCTGGTTCAGTGAGAAGCTGCGCCCCAAACCTACATCTGAACTGGGTCAGAAAATGTTCAGGACTAAAGTTATTATGCTAAAAACAGGGTTTCCAATCTGTCCTAGAAAGAGCATATGAGAAGGTCTTAACTTGACCTGTGGAATATCCCTAGACTACGCTATACATCTGGCACAGCCTGCGATAGGTGAATATATTTGATATAACAGTGATGGTAACTCCAGAGGTTGTTGAACTTCAATTCCAGAAGTCCTGATCAGTAGGTGTGCTGACTTGGGCTTCTGGTAATTAAATTCCAAGAACACTTGTTGCTTCGGCGAATAGAGCGGCATACAAATCCAAAATACAAACACAAACACCTGGATTGCCATGGTTCACCATCACTGTCATGTAGAATGGATCTACATTGAATGCTTGGGACTGGATCACCTGCACATTTAATGCACAAATGACTTATAGGCTTACTAACAAAACTTAGATCTGGATAGTAGTTTGTTTGCAACTTTTTGCTGTTAAATGAACTGGGTAGTAATATCAGTTTTGAAGCACATCTTTATACATTGGATAGACCTGTAGAGAGAAAACAAGCCTATAGCCTACTGAATAATCACCAACCTTCTACCACTTTCATATTATCATACATCATGATTAGAATCAATTCACTGAAAATTGCTCATGCTTCTGAATAGGAGTTGTTACCAAAATTAACGGATTAGCACTTACATGACTGTGCATGTCCTTTTTTGATTTGGTAAATTCTCCACATCATCATTGAACAGGAATGGAAATAAAAGGGGAAAACAACCTCTTTAGCAATAACTAACACAATTGGAAAAATAGGGGGGAATATTTAATGGGGAGTGGGGGTAAACCTCAAGGTTGATGCCTGAATGTATCTTCCAGAATGTCCAAAGTTTAACTGCTGCTACCTAGAAAGGTTACAAGAATCTACATTGCTTAATCTGCCATGCCTTTTCTCAGAAATTAGGTTCTGCTTCTCCATTCCTAGATTTCCACATAAAGACCTTAGCAGTCAGACATTAGATTGCACCATCACTGGGAAGTTTTGGAATTCCTTCTTTGCCCTTTCCCATATTTCCTCAAAATATTAATTTTGTCCTTTTGTTGACCTTGGTTTTCCCCAAACTCATCCAACCTACTGCTGTCAGCAAGGTACATAGAGGGTGTCGTTTTATAGACAACAACTCCAAGCTGCTATTGATGTACACTTGTTATAGACAATTGTGGCCTTCCCAGTTTTTCTCATCCTTAGGTAAAGGTTGCCCTTGCTTGAAAGCCAGTTGTATCTGACTCTAGGATTCAGTGCTCATCTCTGTTTATAGCCAAAGAGCCAGTGCTGCCTGTGTCCGTAGATGTTTCCATGGACATTTGGCAGGAATGACTAACACCGGAGTGCATGGAATGCTATTTACCTTCCCACCAAAGTGGTCCCTATTTATCTACTTTCAATTTCTTGCTTTCGAACTGCTAGGTTGGCAGAAGATGGGAGAGAGACAGGAGCTCACTCCATCGTGCAGTATTTGGGTCTCAAACTGCTGACCTGCCGACCTTCTAATCATCAGTAAGACTCTTTGGATGACCTGGGTCTAGTGGTTCTCTTCCAACTTGACCTAATTTGATAATTTTTGTGAGGACAAAGAATGGAGAAGGAGAACTACATACCTAGTTATGGGATCTACTGAAGGACAGGTGGGGTATAAAATGAAAAATAAATAAACAGGAGGATTTGTAGAAATAGATGTAAGAGAAGAATGGTGGGGATGCAGATTTTAACGAGGCTTAAGCTTTACTTCTTGACACTCCGTTTCTCCAGTGGTGACACAAATGATGTCTGACATCAAACAATATACAGGGAGGATTAATTAATTACTGTTTATGTGAACTGTGGACAGTGGTCCCTTCACAACTGGGGAAAAATATTTCTTTCAGGAATCTAGGGCTTGTTTTAATTGCTCCATGGTAATGTTTATCATCTTCACTGCAAAGCCTTCTTGATCTGATAAAGATAAGTGAGAACATTTAATCCTAATTTTTCAGACTGATGCATATTCATTTTATTTAGAAGCTTAGATTATTCATCAAAGGACAGTCCGCCTCAGGTTTGTAATTAGAGATAGTAATGACTTCGTGTCTCTAGACTCACCCCAGTTGAAATAAATGGGATCCATAACTGTTTCCATAATTTTCATACCAATCAGCATCCAGGCAAACCAATACATTTTGGATGGAGGAAAAGATGGGGCGAGGAGGAATCTGAAACAACCTACAAATTATATGGTCCAAAATGTGATTCACATTTTCTGACTTGCTGGCAATGTCTGATCTATGATGATAGACAGTCTATAACCATGGCTTGCTATGGGTGCACCCTAAACATTTTAAAATTATGTTGGCTTCGTTGTTGTGATATGTATTACTTTGGATCCCTGCATTGACAGGGGATCGAACTTGATTACCTCATAGACCTCGCTTTCCAACTCCATTCTTCTATAACTCTTGTTATTGCTGGCTGCTACTCATATCTGAGTATACATTTTTCCTGAATTACAAACAGGAAATATGCCACTGGTGTGAATTTGTTTAATGTGGATCCTAGCTTGCGATGAAGTGACCCACACACTGTGATCACGGAGCCATCTCCTGTGGTACAAATGAAATGAGACATGCAGGATTTAACGCTGGGACTGCAATGGACTGCCTCAGCCTTGAGGATATTATCAAGGTGCACCTTCATAGCCAGTCCATCTGGCATGGCCTCTTCCACTTCCATGACTGTTGAGAATCAGAATAGTGAAATGGTTCCTTCTCCACTCATTTTGCTGTTGGGCCCAATTTGATGGTTTCCAGTGGCATTTCCTCCACTGAGAGAGCCATCACCCCACCTAAAGGGGTTCATCCACCCATAGCCCTTGGTCCCTTTAGGGAGTCAGGTTATTTACCACAGCCCAACACTCGGTGTTGAGTCGCTGGCTGTACGGTCTACTCCATTACTGTATTAGTATGTCTGGCCAGACACAGTCTATACTTCTAACAATTTCTCTCTCTCTGGGACAAAAACAAGGGCAATGATGTAGAGCACGGGTGCCAAAACTATGGCCTGTGGGCTGGATCCAGCCTCTGACACCAATTCATCCACCCACGCCACCCTTGTCACTCCTGGAAGCGGATGTAAAACATTTTACATCCGCTTCCAGGAGCGGCAAGGGAGGCGTGGGCTGGATGAATTGGTGTCAGAGGCCAGATCCGGCCCATGGGCTGAAGTTTGGGCACCCTTGGTTTAAGCAGAGAAAATGGCAGCCTAAAAATTTATCTCATCCTGTTGCAAAGCAAAACAGATCACTAGGCACGTTTTACTTCCACTTCTGGTGGGAGGAACCACATGACTGGCCCGCTAAACTATGTGACTGTCCTGCTCAACCACATGACCAGCCTGTGGCCCAAAAAATGTGGACACCCATGATGTAGAGTCAAGAAAGCCTTTATCTCTATTCACCATAGTAAAGGTAAAGGTTTCCCTTGCTTGAAAGCCAGTCGTATCTGACTCTAGGGGTCAGTGCTTATCTCTGTTTCTAAGCTGAAGAGCCAGTGCTGTCTGCTTCTGCAGACCTTTCCATGGTCATGTGGCAGGCATGACTAGACACCGGAGCACATGGAACGCTGTTACCTTCCCACCGAAGTGGTCCCTATTTATCTACTTGCAATTTCTTGCTTTCGAACTGCTAGGTTGGCAGGTTCACCATAAGAGCAGGTAAAACATGTCCTAGGCAGGTGGAAGAAGGACTCCATGATGCTGCAGCCTTTGAGGAACAAAGTGAAATACCAGAATGTGGCATTTGTGTTGAAATGCAAATGTGTTGAAAATGCAAAAAGCGAAAAGGGGTTCTAAAGATTGGTGCAATATTGCTATTAGGTTACTCTTTCCTTCAGCCCATTGTTAAATGTTGGCCAGCCAGGGCAAGTATAATTGCAGTAGTAGAAGAGGTTCAAATTATCTTTGATTATGACTCATGGCTTTTCTGTTTGGATGCATGCATATGGAACTTGGCCAATTCAAATAGCTTCACATCATTGTTGCATAAGAAATAATAGTAAGAGCTGAGGATTAAAATAAAACTTCAGAGTGTTTTTAGCAAGCAGCCAATGACACTAGGACCATCCTGGAACATTTACTTAATTTACGCTAGAAAGTTTCTAATTACCATCGGTTCATGATCCAGAATATGTCAGTCTTTCAATGACAGGATGCCGCCCCTTGATCATTAGCTGTCTATGGCTTGAACTCCTGTTTGATGAGTCATAGAAATGAGCTCCACCTCAATTTCAGTCTTGTAATTACCTGTGTAATGGATGGGTATTCTCTAACTGAGGCGTGGCAACCAAATAGGCTCCCTCTCAAAGTAGACATCAAGGGGATCAAAGTAGACATCAAGGGGATTGTTTACTCCCAACAATGAATATGGGACTGTGGTTAAGAAGCTCACCTTGTAAGCTGGAAGGCCAACAAGTTGGAAGTTCGAGACCCGGGTACTGCATGATAGAAGTGAGCGCCCATCTCTGTCCCAGCTCCTGCCAACCTAGCAGTTCAAAAGCAAGAAATTGCAAATAAATAAATAGGGACCACTTCAGTGGGAAAGGATCTTGGGGGCACGAAAGGAGATTCATTCAGGCATCCTTGTGCAGAATTTCTTCAGCAAAAAACCTTTCAACTCAGAATAATTTCTGACACAAAATGATTATTAGGGCAGATTCCCCAGCTAAGGACTATCACAAACTATGACTAACAGATATGTTCCACAGAGGCCCCTGTGGAAAACATGGTAAACCTATTTCCTAATTTGACCCTTACTATACTGCAGCCATCTGGCTGGACAGCTCAGTGGTATCTGGCTGTGAAGCCAAAGTTTGGAAGTTCAATTCCTGCGAAAAGAGCCAGACTGTTTAGTTATGGACAAGCTACACAGACCCACGGCACCCTTGCAAGAAGGGAATGGAAAACTACTTCTGTGTATTCTCTACTTTAAAAACACTAGAAAAGGTCATCATAAGTCAGGAGTGATTTGAAGGCATGCGGTTATAATACCGAATGTGTTATGGTGGATAGAACAATGGACTATGGCAGGGATTCTCAACCTGCACCCCATGGGCTGGATGTCGCTTGTGGGACCATTTCATGTCCCCCCACCACCACCACACCAGGAAGTGCCACGTAGTTGAGGAAGGGCAAAATGGCCATCTGCCCCCCAAAACTGTCTGACGGAGCATGACCCGGTCCCCAGCTTTATAAGGTTGAGAACTCCTGGAATAAGGACTCAGGAGGCCTCGGTTAGAATCTGTACATAGCTATAGAATTCATCGGTATGGAACTGGTAAAACTATTCCTGAAATATTTCATTCAGCGCATTTGACTTCTGTACAGGTGCATTTTACTTCTGCTTCCTGGAGCAATGAGGGCTTCGTGGGCCAGATGAATTGGTGTCAGGGGCGAGATTCAGCCTGCAAGCCATAGTGGCTAGCCCCCTGAACCACATGTCCAGCCCATGGCCTGAAAAGTTTGGGATTTCAGTCAAGAAGTCTTCACTCTTGTACATTGCATTCGTAGTGTTCTCCCCTATGTAAGTAGTCTTAAGATAGAAACTGCATGTGGAATGGATCATTCTGTGCATGGCTTCCATCAAACACGTTGCTGGACTTAGATTCTAGCCCTTGCTGAGACAAGCCATTCTGAGGGTTGAGCCTGGGTTTTATCACCACTCGGCCTATTTTGCACAGCTATTGTAGCTATTGTGAAGAGAAAATAGGGGCAAGGATAGCTATGCACATTACAGTGAGCTCTTGGGTCGAATGGGGAATATAAAAGAGAGAGAGAGAAATGCAGAAATGAATAGACAACAATATGGGGAAATCTAGCAGTTGCTCTCTCCTCACAGATAATACCACAAGGTCATTGTTCATTGTTTGCAAATTACCCTGCAATCTTTATGGAGAAGGTGTTTCCTAAATACAAGGTGTTATTACTCTTTTCTACACTCTGAAACAGGAAGGAGGAGTTGGCTGCTCATTCTCTTCTTTTCCCCCCAGCTTGCCAAAAGATGATCAACCCAACAAGATACAATGAGGTGTGTCCTGGATTGAGGACATTAATTTAGTCCTCAATTGCTTCTTGAATTACAAAGCCATTGTGGACGCCCTAGGGATAAAGAGATCTGAGGATGACAAATGTGCCATTATGACAAACGGGGTGAAGTGTCTTCTGCCAGCTTACAACATGGCTTTGTAAAAGTATCCTGTTTGTGTCCAAAACTCCCTGTTAAATCCAGGATAA
Source organism: Furcifer pardalis (assembly GCA_030440675.1). Lineage (NCBI taxonomy): Eukaryota > Metazoa > Chordata > Lepidosauria > Squamata > Chamaeleonidae > Furcifer > Furcifer pardalis. The sequence goes on along the minus strand of CP126892.1, from coordinate 123,770,832 downwards.
AAACCATAGTTGACCTAGAAGGGGCTGCAAAGGTTGACAAGCTCACCTTCCTGAAAAAGTAGGAAATCAACAGGATACTTAAGAGACCAGGATACTTAAGAGACTGCATCACCCCAAGAACATCTGTCCATCCCACCAGAGCGGACCAGAGAGGCTCTCTGGTTGTGTCATCAGCTAGAGAGGCTCATCTCTCTAGCACAAGAAGGAGGGCCTTCTCTGCGTCCGCTCCAGCCCTATGGAACCTCCTGCCAACGGCTACTGGCTGTATGGTCTACTCCATTACCATAGTGGGATGTCAGCCCCGACAGCCCCAATGAATAGCAGATACAAAGCATTAGACTAGCCCAGAACATCCCTGTGGTAAGCTGATGTTATGCATGAAAAGTCATAGTGACATAAGCTACAAATGGGGAGAGGGCCAGACAGAACAGGCTGATCTGTTGTCATGCTTCTTCTCACCCAGTTAGTTTTCTTTCCCTCTGACAAAGAGACCAAGGGCAGGAATAATAAACACTGGACGAGTCAGGAGGCTTTGCTGATAATTATCTTTTGTCATGCACTTGGCCTCAGTGGTAGATTGGTGCTCCTAGATTTAATTTTGTTCTCACTGTGGCGGGTGAAAACAATAGGACGACATATTCGAAAGACACAGAGGCAGGGCGGTTGTTCTTGATGTAATGCCATTGGCATGCCAAGAGCTTACGATGGGGATGAATTTGGCCTAGGCTTTCAATAGGACATAAACTGTCAGAAATACAACCTTAGTCTCTCTGTCCTCATACTGGGATAGAAGAAAGCTCTAAATATTTTAGCAGATTCATAATTTGAAAAGCAGCATATAGGATATTGTTCCTCTCATCTGCTGTATATATTTTTTTTCTTCCCTCTCTTTTATAAAGAGAAAGTTTACTCAAGGCACCATTTATGGAAAGTCTGCCATGGTTTTCTAGTTGCTGCTCTAAGCATGTAAACAAATGTGTCTACACATTCTCTACAGTAGACATTCCTCTATATCTTCACACAAATATACACTTACATAGCCCATTTTCTCCTAAACAATTTCAAGGTTTTAAAAAATTGAAATAAAGACAACTATAACATATGACTTTTCTCTCAAATATGAAAAAATACAGCCATATATTTTAATAGTAGAGTCAGGTTTGCCTGATTGGGGTAGGATAATAAATCTAAATACCGGTAAATAAATAAATAAATAAATAATTTTATCCTTTATATTACTTTTTACACCTGGCCATGTTACCCTGCTATGGTAACAGAGGTGACTCAATGTCAATTGTCAGGTGGCGGTCAGCAAACCTGACTACACTGAGGATTTGTGTTTTGGGTGCCGAAGTCCACAGGGAAGGGTGGTGGTCCCCAAGTGGATTAAATCACACTTGACTGTCTCTTGTTGGAGGGCAGCAGCTTCATCAATCCTGGCCTGGAGCTGAGGAGGACTTTGTGTGCCAAAAGAGCTCTGGACCGGAAAGTGACTCGCAGAATTGGATCAGTGGTACAGGGGTCATGCTGCGATGTGGAAGGCAGATGGAAGGCCACTGCATTATATTCTCAGGACGTACTTCATGGCTGATCACCATGAGGATCACCAATATTTGGATTCAGATATGGCACAAGAAGAAATTAATTTTAATGATAACATCATAAGTTTGGAATTATTCCAAGAATATCATAGAATAATGGAGGTGGGAGATAAGGCCATTGCATTCAACCCCTTGATCAATGCTGGAATCCAAATTCAAGCAGATCTGACAGATAATTTTCCAGTTATCTCTTGAATGCCTACAGTGTTGAAGCATTCGCCATTTCCCAAGGTAGTTGATGCCATTGTCTTACTGCTGTAACAGTTTGAAAGTGTTTCCTGATAGTCAACCAAACTGCCACAGTCAGAAATGATTCCTTACAAGTACGATTTATGTACAGGAAACTCCAACTTTCAAAGAATACTTACTTCATACGTTACTCACACGTGTATATTTCTAAGGAGTGACTTGGGTAAAATCTATGCGAAACATCTCTTGCAAAAAGGAGAGAGTTAGGTAGGAAAACAGGCAGGATTTAGGAAGGGTAGACAGCTTTTTGCTGCTTTTATTGACCTTAGTTCAGCCTTCTACTCTATAACTAGGCACTGGCTCTGGCAGAAATTTTCATGATGCAAATATAGATCAGAGGCTGCTGTTTTCAATGAAAGTCCATAACACATATCTTGCAGTGGCTTCTCTTTGCTAATTAACAAATTCCCGAAATGCCCGAAAGCTGCTGAAGTGTCACTGTTTGCTTTCTGCAGGCATAAATACACAACAGGATTTGGGTCAATATTTGTGAATTCAAGTATTACTATGTGCAGCTCTTTAAGTAGGAAGCAATCATCCGCAAGTTTTGTCACATGAAACAAAATTCAAGTGTTTTAATTAGAGTGCACATTTTGAATCAATGGAATATACATAAGTGTTGTCTTACCAAATTCTTCTCGATTCAGTGCCTCCATTCTAGTTGGGACTAAGAATTGGATTTTACTATTTGGATGAGAGTTCCTACCTCCCCCCTTATTTGTACAAACTTTCAAATATTTGTACATGCAGAAGACTCTTCACAATGAACTTAAAATAAATTTTTATCTGAGAAGCATGCAGATAATGCAATGTCATAACAGAAGAAGCTACTAACCCCTATTTGCATTCATTAACAATGTAAGAAAGACATGTGTATACCGCTAAAAAGTTGAATGGATTCTACACTATAATATCAAAGCACATAAAGCAAATTTATGACTTCCCTGAAAATTCAGCTCCAGATAAGCTTCTTGCAGAGTGCATGAATATTCGACTCAAATTATCTCAAAGTTAGTAACATGAATCATGGAACACCGATTAAAAGAAAAGCTTTGCTCATTTTGCACAAATATTTGTCAAGGATCTGAGGTCATGGTGCAATCTATTAAGTAAATAGCTATAAAGGAAAAACAAAATGCTATTAGAAATTCTTGTGCGATGCAGTGGTCCAATAAAATACAATGGCAGTTGAAACAAATGGCAAATATTTTGGGGAAAATTACAAATGTTTGGGATACATAGCCAAATGCATATTTAAGAAATACACAGAAATTCTCTCCATGGCAACTCCCTGACTCAAAAAACTCATTAAAAGTTCATGGAGTGTCATATTTATAGATGTCTAAACTATTGGGGACTTTTGGTTATTACTCAAAGTGAGTGGCGTAGGAAGTAGGAAAATCAACAACAGTACAGAGAAAACATGGGGAGATTAGCTCCATTTCTGCTCCATTTCTGCCCCTTTGTGCCCCACAATGATAAAAATATGCTAGAAACATTTACAATAGAAAACGGTATTTACTTACGATTGCCATCTGCAGTTACAGTTAGTAGAAAATATAGGTTAAATTGAAAACACAGAAAAAAGAAGCTTGATTATGAATTTCAGTTAAGTGAATGGTTTAAGGAAGTTTGGAACTTAAATGATAAATTGGCACGTCATATTAAAACTAAGAAAGGATTGGAAAAGGTGAAAGGTGAAAGGAGGGGAGAGTTTTTAGAATATGTGTAAAAACTTTTTTTTGGAAAGGTATGGAATGAGGTAAAAAGTTAAAGGTAAAGATCTGCCTTGCTCAAGAGCCCGTTGTATCCAACGCTAGGGGACAGGGTTAATCTCCGTTTACAGCCAAAGAGACAGCGCTATCTGTAGACACTATCTGCAGACATTTCTGTGGAGCGCTGTTACCTTCCCCACGGAAACGGTACCTGTTTGTCTACTTGCAATTTCTTGCTTTCAAACTGTTAGTTTGGCAGGACAGAGACAGGAGTTCACACTGTTAGGCAACACTCAGGTCTCGAACTGCTGATAGGGGTGTACCGGGCACCTTGGGAGGGCAGTGGACAGGAAGTGATGGGGGTGCCTATTGGGGGGTTGGGTTGGGGGGGGAGAGAAATCCCATCCATTCCTGTTACCACTGCCTGCCTCAGCAGGGGCAGTCTCTTGGGTGCACCGGGATGCGTCCCTCTATCCTTGTGGGCCAGCATACCTCTGACTGCTGACCTGCCAAACCTTCTGGTTGTCAAGCTCAGCTTCTTAACCACTAAACCACCATGGCCTGGATGATGTAAAACATGACTGTAAATAATGGTTATCTCTGTTGCTCTTAGTAAGGGGGTGTACTATTTTTAAATTCTAGAAATAAATTGGTGTATATATCATGCTGTATTTTTCATACTTGTATTTTTTCCCCTGGATTTCCCCCCTGTCATTAATAAAATTATATATGTGCAGAAAGAGAAAAATAAAACATAATTTACAGACAGATGTGATTGGTCACATATGCTTTCCGGTTGGAAAGCATATGGTTTGCCTGTAGGAAGTCCCAAATCTTCAGCAAATGAGGTTAGAATTATCTTCTGGCTAAAATCCCAGACATTTTGCCTGTCCCTGAGATGAATTGTCTGAGTCATAAGTAAGCTTAATTTTTCATAGTTAAGGAAGGAAGGAAGGAAGGAAGGAAGGAAGGAAGGAAAGGAAGGAAGGAAATACATGGATACAAGCAAAATGCTCTATTCCTGTTTGAGTGCTGATTATAGCTTGAAGATTTACAATGCTGAGACTGCACAGATGTGATGGGGTAAAAGGTTATAGATAAAGGTTTCCCTTGCTTGAAAGCCAGTTGTATCTGACTCTAGGGCTCAGTGCTCATCTCTGTTTCAAAGCCGAAGAGCCAGCGCTGTCTGCTTCTGCAGACATTTCTGTGGTCATGTGGCAGGCAACACTAGACACCGGAGCGCACAGAATGCTGTTTACCTTCCCACCGATGTGGTCCCTATTTGTCTACTTGCAATTTCTTGTTTTCGAACTGCTAGGTTGGCAGGAGCTGGGACGGAGACGGGAGCGCATTCCATCCTGCAATACTCGGAAATCGAACTTCTGACCTGCCACCTTCCAGTCAGCATCTTAGCCGCTTGAGTAGGCGACGATTTGATAAATGAAAATGCGTAACTATTTGTCATTACAAAACAATCCATATTTCCCTCTCAGGCACACACAAAAATGGGTGGAAGCTGTTCAGAGCTTTTGATTCCTTCCTGGTTCAATGGGAGGATCCATGCATTATGGTGTGATATTAAATGCTGTGCTAGTATTTCTCCCTGTGCTCATTAGCAAGGGATTACATATCCTTTGATTGACATTGGCATGCAAGAGAAAGATGTAATAATTGCATGCTGTCAAGACAATTCTGAGTTATGGCCACCCCTTTCCATTGCTTCTAGGTAAAGAATACTCAGAAGTAGGTTTCCACCTCCTTTTTCAAGGGGGTGTCATGGGAGTGTGCTCAAGGCTAAACAGGTTGGTTCTTTTGGGATGTACCCGGGGGGGGGGGGCTGAATTTTCCGGAATATGTGTAGATGTATATTTTTCTGGTCCCTTGCATGTTTTCTCTCTGAGTTATTTATTTAGGTAAAGGTAAAGGTCGCCTTTGCTCGAAAGCCGGTCATCTCTGTTTACAGCCAAAGAGCCAGCACGGTTTGTCTGCAGACATTTCTGTAGACATGTGGCAGGCATGACTAGACACCAGAGTGCATGGAACACTGTTTACCTTCCCACTGAAGTGGTACCTAGTTAATCTACTTGCAATTTCTTGTTTTTGAACTGCTAGGTTGACAGGAGCTCGGACAGAGACGGGAGTTCACTCGGGTTTCGAACTGCTGACCTGCTGACCTTGCAGTCATCAAGTTCAGCATCTTAACCACTTGAGCCACTGCAGTCCCTTGTTCAGCTGGTAAGGTTGGTTTAAATGTGTTCCAATGGGATAGACATTACAGTACTTTTGTCCACAGATATCTTGTGATACAATACATAGGAATTCTCCTTGGAGTCACAAGCTGCTCCAAAGCAAATACAACACAAGTTTTGTTAACATTGATCCTGGTGTGTATGTTTCCCCCATAGTAAACTTGGTGGTACAGCTGACCTCACAGCAAAAATAATTAAATTTTCTTTAGATTCTGCTCCTGCTCTCGAAGTATCTCTGCTTTTTTTGGGTCAAAATATAATCTAGAATATTGGAGGCTAGCATACCCATTGGAACATCTTTCCAATTTTCTTCTTATTTAATCAGGCAGCAAACCATTTGTCCAAATAACAGGCATGGAGCAGGATGAAACAACTAGTTCACAGCAGACAGACAGCGCTCGATGTGACTACATTTTACTCCAATGATAGAATAATTGCTGGCTCTCCAAGCAAAACCTGGAAAGCTTTCCTAACAAAATTGCGGAAAGTTAGGGCCATTGCTGAGGATGAACTGAAGAGCACTATATGAAATGAATTGGAAGCTTTAACTGAATCTCCCGTTAGGACAATAAGTCTAATGCTAAGGCGAGGTCCAGGGAGGTCGCTAGCAGGAAAGCCTCGTGGGGCATTATGGAGGAGAAAAGAAATATTCCGCCCATGTCAAATCCACTTCACATCCTAATATGTCTGAAGATGGGCACTAAGAATATAATACACAGCCACCATTATGAATCAAAGTTTAGATAACGCAAGCCATTAGGAAATCTCCAAGGAGGACAAACTTAACCCTATATGAACTTAAAGGGAATATGTTGCTGCTAATGGAGGAGGTAAACCAGGTTGATTTTAATTGTGACTGAACTAAACTGTCAGTTGCCATTATACTCAAAAGGCTTTGCCTTTTCTTTCTTTTCTTTGAAGTGAATTGCCATCTCTTGAGTTCAATGTATGTGGTAGCTACTAACTGGCAGGTATTGAACATTAAGCTATGGTGATTTTTATCATTTCAAATAAATATACTTAAGAGTCGGTATTAATTAACCATTACCCATCTATTTGTCTGTTTATATATCTTTGAAAGGCATTCATTCTGTACAAGAGCAGGAAGCAAAATGTCACATTGAGTTCCTTTCACAGGTGACGTGGAAAGTCAGCCAGGCAGATAAGATAAGAGAAGAGAAGATAAGATAAGATAAGATAAGATAAGATAAGATAAGAAGAGAAGAGAAGAGAAGAGAAGAGAAGGTAAGAGAAGGTGAGATGAGATAAGATATTATAAGATATAAAACATGATAAGATGAGATGAGATGAGATAAGATGAGATAAAATAGTTCAATCTCTATTTAAAAAGAGAGGTGGGGAGCAGAGTTCAAAAAGTTAATTTTGAAAAATATTTTTTTTTTCTAATCTAAAGACTAACAAATCAAAAGAATAATGACCAAGAAAAACAACTTGGCAAGGTATTTAAGTAGCAAAATTAACATTTGTCTTATGGATGGAAGATGAAGTTAAATCATTGGCAAAGGGTCTAACAATGAAAAGGCAACGTGTAATAAAATGGAGAAGGGAAGTTTTGTGCACCCTCATAGTTTGAGAAAATTCCACAAAGACTATGAAGATTATGAACACACTTAGTCTTTCCCTGGTCAACAACATCACTCTGTTGGCCAATATTTCCACTCTTGAAGCACTGCTAGGTAAAGGTAAACGTTGCCCTTGCTTGAAAGCCAGTTATATCTGACTCTAGGGTTCAGTGCTCATTTCTGTTTATAGCCAAAGAGCCAGTGCTATCTGCACCTGCAGACATTTATATGGACAAAGGGCAGGTATGCCTCAACAATGGAGTGCTCGGATTGCTGTTACCTTTCCCACCAAAGTGGTCCCTATTTATCTACTTGCAATATCTTGCTTTCAAACTTCTAGCTTGGCAGGAGCTGTGACAGAGACGGACACTCACACCATCATGCAGCACTCGGGTCTCAAACTGCTGACCTGCTGACCTTCCAGTCATCAAGTTCATCATCTTAAACCACTAAGCCACCACAGTCCCATTCCTTTCTCGCAAGGACAGATAGTTGTTGACAAGATACAAACCCATCCTCAGCTTCAAGCATACATCCTTTCAAAAGTCAATGCAATAGAAATTGCAGTTTTAAATGAGTTGCACATATTACAAAATCTGCACAAATATGTATTGAGCAGATGGCAGACATTTCCGGGAACATGTGGTAGACATGACTAGAGACCAGAGTGCATGGAACACTGTTTACCTTCCCACCGAAGTGGTACCTATTTATCTACTTTCAATTTCTTGCTTTCAAACTGCTAGGTTGGCAGCTGGGACAGAGACAGGAGCTCACTCCATCCTACAGCACTCAGGTCTTGAACTGCTGACCCGCTCACCTTCCAGTTGTCAAGTTCAGCGTCTTAACCACTAAGCCACCACAGCCCTTGGAGCACTGCTAGATTGCCTCCAACTAGAACACTGTAGCCCTTCGTACAAATTAGTGTCCCGGTTTTTCAGTTTGTGAATGGAGATGAAACAAAATGAGCCCTGAATACTCTGCTTGAACCAAAGAAAGACTATTCCATTATATAAGACGTTGCATGCTATAAGGCTAGTCACACCACACAGAATGTATCAAACATGATGGAGGGTTATTCTTGCTCTCATCTGCTCCCTTTTTCTAAAGAAAATGTGTAAATATCCTGCAGTAGCCAAGCCAGAGAGGAATAAATTCTTCTCAATGTATTTACAAATGTGATAAGGTTTTAAAAAGTTGTATTTGCAATTCACTTCCTATCAATGACCTCTATTTTCATAATCCTTCATGGAGTATCATGGTTTAAAAGCTCTTTTTTCTCCCTGCTGTTTTTCTTAAACGGTTTTGCAGAGGGCTTTTTTTCCCCGGTAGAGTATTTGGAAAGTCAGAGGCTGCATTCAAATGCAGTGTTTCCACACCTATTTCTCCGCTTTTCCCCTCCAGCACTCACACACTTGAAACAGGTCTTTTTCCCTGTGAGCATTGTTAACGAATCAGAGGAAGCTCATGGCAGTAGCTTTAATAATAAACCAGAGGTGATTACAACTTGTCTGTAGTTACGTTTATTTCTTCACATGTGTCTAAAAAAAGGTGTGCAAAGGCCAACTACCTAGGGTGGGAATCTGTAGCAAGGAAATCGCTTGGCAGCTTGACAGCTTGGGAAATAGCTAACTGTCACTTAAAGACTTCCATGTCATGGATACTTACAAAACTCTAAGGCACGCTTGGTTGTTGTGCTTGCATGCTTTTGAAATCGATTGCATTTGGAGAGAGGACAATTTATATTACGTATGATGGATTTGCATCTAAATAAACTCAAAGTGAACAAACGGGGAAGGAACACAGTATGTTTCTTTGAGGAAGGAGGGGGAGAAAAGAGGACTGAAATGAACAGGGTAAGACGTGAGAACTGGTCTACAAAAGGGTATCTGAAAGGATGGAGCCATATTAGTCTGCTGCTAAAAAAAATGCCATCAAAAGTTCTTTAACACTTTAAAGTCTGTGGCGGTTCAAGTGGCAAAGACACCAACCTCGCTGAATAGAAAATCAGAGTTCGATTCCCACAGTCTTTGGGTATCTGTTTGACTAACGCATTCATTCATGGTACCAGTAATGGTGTAGAACTCTCATAGTAAAATACTGGAATCAACTGTGCGACTGAACAACAACAAAAGACACACCAGAGTATAAGATGCACCCCATTATTACAAATAAAAGAGCCCACTATAGGCCACTTATATACAGTGCAAGATGCATTTTCAAGATCCATTTTCCAGTGTATTTTAAGAGGGGAAATGCGTCTTATACACCAGCAAATATGGTAATGTAAAGGTTACCCTTGCTAGAAAGCCAGTCGTATCCGACTCTAGAGTTCAGTGCTCATCTCTGTTTATAACCAAAGAGCCAGCACTGTGTGCATCTGCAGACATTTCCGTGGACATGTGGCAGGCATGCCCAAACACCAGAGTGCTCAGAACACTGTTCACCTTCCCACCAAAGTAGTATCTATTAATCTACTTGCAATTTCTTGCTTTTGAACAGCTAGGTTGTCAGGAGCTGGGACAGAGATGGGAATTTACTCTGTTGTGCAGCACTCAGTTCTAGAACTCTGACCTTCCAGTCTTCAAGATCAATGTCTTAACCACTTGAGCTACCACAGTCCCTGTGCTATGATATAGTTGCTGTTATTTCTAAGAATGCTCAGTAAATTGTTTGTTCTGGTTGACTTAGCTCATCAACCTGCCAAAACAGCTTAACGAAGACCTTTTAGACCATGTATGTTTCCCCACCTCCAGCATGAGAACAAGACAAGATGTGCTTCCCATTCCATCTAGGCTTCCACAATTTGCATGAAATGCCATTCTGTCCATGTGCATGATCTTATACCCTTTCTCATTAAAGGTAAAGGTTGCCCTTGTTCGAAAGCCAGTCACATCTGACTCTAGGGTTCAGTGCGCATCTCTGTTTGTAGCCAGAGTCAGCACTGTCTGTGTTTGCAGACATTTATATGGACAAAGGGCAGGTATGCCTCAACAATGGAGTGCTCGGATTGCTGTTACCTTTCCCACCAAAGTGGTCCCTATTTATCTACTTGCAATATCTTGCTTTCAAACTGCTAGCTTGGCAGGAGCTGTGACAGAGATGGACACTCACACCATCATGCAGCATTCGGGTCTCAAACTGCTGACCTGCTAACCTTCCAGTCAGAGGCGTAGCTACCGCCGTATCTGCCGTATCAATTATACGGGGCCCCCGGGTCACGGGGGCCCCCAACGTGCGTAAACAAAACAAATCTTTACCCTTCCTAAGGGCCCCCAAAAGATTTTTATACGGGGCCCCGCCAAGGCACGCTACTCTTCTGCTTCCAGTCATCAAGTTCATCATCTTAAACCACTAAGCCACCACAGTCCCATTCCTTTCTCGCAAGGACAGATAGTTGTTGACAAGATACAAACCCATTCTCAGCTTCAAACATACATCCTTTCAAAAGTCCATGCAATAGAAATTGCAGTTTTAAATGATTTGCACATATTACAAAATCTGCACAAAAATGTATTGAGCAGATAGCAGACGGTAATATGTTGCCTTCTTTCAGACAAGAAGAGGAAAGGGTGCAATTCTTTTTTTCTTTTTAACTGTGGGAATGTATTCCTTCATGTCTAGGGCAGGCATGAAACTGGCAAAATGAAGGCATCTTTTGGTGAGTTCATTCTGCTGACCTTCCAGTCATCAAGTTCCTTTTTGCCTGACTTCATGTGAGAAAGATTAGGTGGAAACTCAAGGTTGCCATTACCACGGTATGGCTGATTGTGCCCCAAAAATACCACACTCTTTGAGGAGGCTCTTTCTGTGGATCCCACCCATGAGAATGAAACAAACAATTCAGCCCAGTTTGAAAATGAACTATTGCATTTTTCTGGAAACTAAGACTCTTTCAGTGATCATCTGTTTTTAATCATGCACTTTCTCCCACCTCTTTTATAAAGCTCCTGAAAAATTATTCCTCAACTTTTTAGCCCAAATCATCTGCAAAGACAACTCCCTTGTATATAGTATGATTTTCTTTTAGGTGTCTATGTTTGTGGGTAGGGGGTGGGTAGAAGGCTTTCTACAATAAATTAAACATTGGGTGAAATGCAAAAAGGTTACATGGAGATATATAATATTTGAAGGTTTAATTCATTTTTCTAGTGTATAAGACACAAGGCTATTAAATTTTTAAACCAGCGATCTTCTAAAATCCCTTCTTTATGAGGGTTTTGTTCATAAAGATAAATGGTTTCTTTGCCAAATCAAATGCAGATTTGAAACAAATTAAGTTAATGTTCAACATTACAAGGTAGAATGGATAGGCAAACTGTTTTATTTTGCATTGTAATAACCATATACACCTAAATCAATAGCTGTGGAGGGGGGTGAAAAAAATTTCTGGCAATAATGTCACACAACAGCGAGAAATGAAATATAGCAGGGACTAGAGAATTGGAATGGAGGGAAAGCTAGGTACAAAAAGATAGGGGATGTGTTGAGATAATGGCATTTCATTAGAAAGGGAAGTGCAGTAATGCAATTGAATATAAGTCCAAATCTTTAAATCCCATTTCTTATAATAATAATTTTAAATGAGTTAAAGTTGGCTGGAGTTAAAAGATATTTTTGGATGTTTTCTTGTACAATGTAATAAGCTTGAAAGTCACTTGTATCTGACTCTAAGGTTCAGTGGTCATCTCTGTTTCAAAGCCGAAGAGCCAGCGCTTGTCTGCTTCTGCACACGTTTCTGTGGTTATGTGGCAGGCAGGACTAGGCACCAGGGTGCATGGAACGCTATCTTTTCACCGAAGTGATCCCTAGTTATCTACTTGCAATTTCTTGCTTTCGAACTGCTAGGTTGGCAGGAGCTGGGACAAAGACGGGTGCTCATTCCGTCCTGCAGTACTCGGGAATCGAATTGCTGACCTCCTACCTTCCAGTCAGCGTCTTAGCCACTTGAGCCACTGTTTAAAGTTTTTATCGCAGTCTGGCCAAGTTATTCTTCTGTGGGAATAGAGTAGACACTACTACCAGTGACTCAACGCCAATCATCAGGCGGCAGTTGATTAACCTGACAACCCTGAGGACTAATGGCTTTGGGTGCCAATGTCTATAGTGAAGGGTAATGGTCCACAAGTGGATTAAATCTCAATTGATGGAGGCTAGCAGCTTCATCAATACTGGTCTAGGGCTGAAGAGGACTTTGTGCCTGGACCAGAAAGTGACTCACGGAACTGGATCAGTGGTACTGGTGTCATGCTGAAATGTAGAAGGTAAAGGGAAGGTCATTGAATTGTATTGCTCCCAAGACAGTCTTCATGGCTGATTGCCATGATAATTGCCAATATTTGGAATTGAATATGGTAAAATAAAAAGAAGAAGAAAGTTTTCATCCATCCTATTAATATCTGTGTATTTGACCACTGCCAATTACAGGTCAGGAAGAATGTAAGTTGTATAACTGAGCACTCATCATGCCGCACAACTGAAGCATGTCCCAACACCTCATCAACTGATCACAATTCACCACTGCAAGTTATGAAAGTCTTATAAACACAATAGGAGTCAGTTGTTGGACATATTTGAGGAACATTCTGTTTTCTTCTGCCACTCTTGTGTCATTATGCTCCTCTGTAACAACGTTGATTAGAGGAAGAGGAAAATGACAAGCCGTTCATGCAGAAATTTCAAGGTCCAGCCTGTGACATGTCCCATTAAAAGGACCAGGCATTCTCCGAAACAAAATTTCAAGGCAGCTGAACTCAAGCTAACTCTTGTCCAACTCCTGAAAGCACATAGCTTGCTAGATAGCTCAGAGCCAGAGATTGTGAGTTTAATTCCCCACTGTGCCTCCAGAGACAGGAGCCAGCCTATGTAGCCAGCTGCTCAGTCCCGGGATACTCCCAGAAGAGAGGAACAAAAAGCCACTTGTGAGTACTCTCTACCTAGAAAACCTTGGAAAGAGTTGCCAGTAGTCAGAATTAATTTGATGGCACGTGTGTGCTCTCACATGCAAAACACATACATCAGCAAATTTTCATGTCCTGTTTTGACCCAAAAATCTAGAACAGCGTTAATTCAATCATTTCTGGCTCATCTAGTGTAAATGGATTCATTTCAACACCTGTGTAAGCATATGCAGGTACTGTATGTTTTTTAAACTATCCTTTAAAACTTTTTTTTAAAATGCAGTCATAATATGCACAGTTAATGGTCCAGTTTCTGCTGATAAGAACAATTGTTCTTTTCTTTTTTTAAATTCTCATTATGACCTGTTTTCTCCTATTTATTGGCATGCATGACTTTTTTGTGTGGTTCATTTGCTTTAATAGCGGGACAGATCTAACTTGGTTAAAGAAAATGAAGCTATTCTTACTTTTAGGTTCTCCCAATGAATGGGAATCATTCTAAGACACCTCATCTGCTTTTCTTCTTCCCCAGTCACCAAAGAAAAGCCAGAATGTAAAATCACTGGAGCAAAACCTCTTTTCAAAATTACTTGCTAAATCAATGCCTCCTCCTATCAGCTCGTGTCAATATCATTATCCTTGAGCAATCTAGTGAAAGTACTATCTTTCTTATTAAGGTCTTGTATTACGCTGAACTCCAGCTTTTATGCAAAATACATCTGGTCTAATATTATTGCACATTTGCCAAGGAAGATATGGTATCTTTTATGTGGGAAATCCAGTTTACATATGGAACATACTTTTTTTGTATTAAACTCAGAAAGCAGGCATGCACTCTACAGACATTACTGCTCTGATAACGTTCCAGCTCGGTAGATGAACATTTGCTTCCTTTTCCTGGCATCAAAGAAACATAAAATCTAAGCTAGATCTAGATACAGTATTTTGCTATTTGTGGTGAGAGGGGGGAAGAAAAAGGTGTCCTCTCCATTCCAAGAAAGAGCCTACTCAATGGGCAGTTGAATCTTTCTTTGATAGTAAAAATAGGACTACCTCTCTAAACATACATCAAAGCAACAGTCTGTCTTAGACAGGAACTTAGGTCAGCTAGAATCTCCATTTTCTTCTAAGCCATTGCTGCTGCATCCCAGTTATACTGAAATGATTGTCTTGTACTCTCCAAGTTCTTAGCAAGAGGCTGAAACTCCTTGGGTCAAATTGACTCAAGTTTGCTCTTATAAACTAGCAGACTTATTTCAATGTCGTAGATTATGTTCCACTTCTTCAGCCACCTGGAGCAAATTGGTTAGGTGGTCCTACAATTATATAAATAAGGTACGTAGCAACCAGGGCATCAGGTGAGATCAAAGAAAGAGGGACTGATTGTTCCTAGACCATTAATTAGAAAGATTAAAGCAAATTAGAGCAGGTATAGAGAAGGGCAACAAGAATGATCAGTGAAATGGAAACCAAGTCCTAAGAAGAAAGGCGGAAGGAATTGGGCATGTTGACCCTGGAGAAAAGGAGACTGAGAGGGGATATGATGATAGCACTCTATAATTACCTGAAAAATATCATTCAAAAAGCCCCTTGACAATGCTAATTCAACCTCTCTTTCTCTTATCTCACCTGATCCCCAGCCCTCAATCATGTATATAAACCTACAGCTCACTATATGGGATTTTGGAAATTGTAATTTCTCATGTTTGTTAATTTGCTCCAACTATTGACATTATTAGGTTCCCAACCTAAGGTCCATGGGCCAGATCCGGCCCATGACACTATTTCCTGTGGCACCCCACCCTTCCAAGGGCATTTGAGAAACAAAATGGCCACCACATTGAAGCTGTTGGGACAAAATGGCTGCCCCCATCGTTCAGGCAGGGCAAAATGGATGTCCACCCCTAGACATACTTTCAGTTATTCCAGAACCCCAGGTGCTTCTGTTCTCTTTGTTGATAATGTACGCCCAAGAGAGTCACAGGGCCCCTTGCATTGCATATCACCAATAGTGTGATCAATTCTCAAAAAGCCAGGCCACATCCAAAAGACTGACAGTCTGTTCAGCCTCTCAAGAGTGCCAGGGGAGCTACAAGTTGCTTCTCAACACACTGACAGTGTCCCTTCTGGCGTAAAGGCTTTGAGGAGAGAAAGATTTGACCTGCTTGCAGAAGCTAGAGGGGAAAACCCAAAAAATACACACCTACAGGGCCATTGAAATGTTTATCGCATCTCATGCATCACTAGACACAGTTAGCCAATCTTATCAGAACCACCATGGCATCGAGCATTCCAGCCTTTTCAGATTAGTCTTGGGACTACCTATTTATTTCCAATGACTTGCTAGGAAATAAGCCTGAAGTGGCTTATTTAAGTGTAACATTCCATGTACAAAGGCAGAAAAGCCTTTGAATAAATGCACATAGCTTTAAGAGACAAATACATTTGGCTCACGCCGACTCAAATCTGCTCTGAAAATGTGTCAGCAAACACCAAATGGATTAATAAACACACGTATCCCTTCTGATAAGAAATGTTGCTCAATTCTTCTTTCCTTCCTTCCTTCTTTCCTTCCTTCCTTCCTCAGAATGCTTTAAAAATTGCCAAACCCCTTTTTCAAGCATAAACCTTTCGCTACGAACACTATAAAATGGAGATGTGTATATTGTTGCTTTGGGGATTGCAGTAAAGTCCACCCCAACCCCCCAAACTGGACACTGTATTAGAAGTTTTAAAACATATGCTCAGTAAGTAGCAAACACCCCATTCTCTATGCTCTCTCTCACACACACATTTTCTCTTTTTGCGTGTCAATGCACTCACATAAAGAACAACCACCTTCTTGATGTACGCTATAAGTGATCATGTTGTTGTGAAAATAGTTTTGCTTTCACAACCATAACAGCAATGACAACCACCACACTTTGCAGAAAACAAGCAACTCCTGGGTTTTCCCCCTCCTGTGTCTGGTGCTCTGCATTTGTT
The DNA here is from genome assembly GCA_030440675.1 of Furcifer pardalis. Classification (NCBI taxonomy): domain Eukaryota; kingdom Metazoa; phylum Chordata; class Lepidosauria; order Squamata; family Chamaeleonidae; genus Furcifer; species Furcifer pardalis. The sequence goes on along the minus strand of CP126892.1, from coordinate 123,754,550 downwards.
CTAGGCCTTCTATTCGTTGTCATCTGCTATTTGTATCCAAGTATACAAGTGTCACTGGCATGAATTTGTTTACTGTGGATCCTAGCTTGCCATGAAGTGACCCACACACTATGATCTCAGAGCCATCTCCAGCAGCACATAAGAAATGGGACATGAAGAATTTAATGGACTGCCGCAGCCTTGAGGATATTATCAAGGTACACCTTCACAGCCAGTCCATCTGGCATGTCCTTTTCCACCTCCATGACTGTTGGGAATCAGAGTTCCTCCTCCACTCATTTTTCCATTTGGCCCAATAGGATGGTTTCCAGTGGCATTTCCTCCACTGAGGGGACCATCACCCCACCTAAATGGGCTCATCCGCCTATAGCCATTGGCCCCTATAGGGAGTCAGGCAGCGATGGGATGTAACAGGTTCTCACCAGCTCGCCAGAACTGGTAGTAACTTTTCCCAGTGTCCCAGAGAACCGGTAGCAGCTTTTGGGGGGAACCACCTTCGGGGCTTACCTTTTCACTGGCGTGTATACACGGCCTCCTTGCTGTCCTCCCAAGCGGGGAGGAGGAAGAGAAGCTGCTAGCCTGAAGCGCCCTATAGCCTGAAGCTCCCCAGGGTAAGTGACTCACTTTTGGATGTGGTGTGTCTGTGTATATTTTAATGTGTATTTAATACTTTTACCTATATTGACATACTACCACAGTTCCTAAAAAGGCCTGGCTGCCTGGCGGTCTGGCTTGGGGGTTTTAAGCAATGTCTTGGAGTTACCTCATCAATAAGCTACACCTGTGCTGTTCCAAGTGCTGTTCCAATTGGAGAACCCTTAAGGAGGTACAGCTGTTTTACATTTACATTAAGGCATATTATCCTAGTGAACTGGTTAGGCAAAGACTTAGTACCTAACTTCTTTAACTGTTGAAAAGTTGAAAAGTGCCAAAATGAAGCCATCTTGTGATGAGTTCATTCTGTAGTTCCTTCCATCTGACTTATTGTGAGAAAGATTAGCCAGAATAAGCTTTAAGCTCTGGTTTAAAAGCTCTGGTTGATTTGTGTTTGGGGTGGGTGGGTGTATTTTAATGTTTTTTTATTTTATTTATTTATTTAATTTATTTACAGGTTTGTGTTGTGGGTGGGTGGGTGGGTTGAGGGGTGTGTGTGTGTGTTTATTTTTATTTTATTTTTTATTTTGTAATTTTTTTTAAAAAAATCCTTTGGCCCCACCCACGACATCATGATGTCATGATGTTAGCTCTGCCCACACTGTGATGACATCACGGTGGGGTAGTAAAATTTTTGACATCCCACCACTGGAGTCAGGTTATTGAGTCGGTGGTTGTATGGTCTACTCCATTACCATAGCGGGATGTCTGGCCAGACACTGAGGAGGCCTTCTATTAATGAGAATGGAAAACACTTTTTTTTTAATTAAAGAGAGAGAACAATCCTCCCTCCCTCCTCCTCTCCAGGTTTCCTTCTGACATTGAGTTACATCCCCCTACTTTTCTAACTTCAGGTTGGCCCGCCCTGTTTAGATGTACAAACACTCTCTCTCACGGATGGGTTCTTAAGAGGCTGCGGTATCTTTTTCAGGAAAGCTCATTCCTGAGACTTAATTAAAACCTAGTTCACTCCTTTATTCAATTTATGAGTCCTAGCCAGTAGGATTAAGCGATTACAGGCAAAAAGCTCCATTTGTGAAACACTCATAAGCTGAGACTGCATGGCTGCTCGGTTGTACTCCATTAAATTAATAAGGAATGAATGGGTTTGATCCATTATGAATAAAGCAGTAGGGAGTCTTGCTGTTGCTTCATTCGCAGTGCACTCTCCTCGGAGAACGTTTGTGTAAAAATGATGGCATTCCTATTCATTCAAGTGGAATTCTGCAGAAGTGGAAGGCATAAATTACTCTAAAAGCACAGAGTTTCTCTTGAAACCCTTAGCTGTTTGTGTGAATTAATAAGACTATTATAAAGCCATTAGCATTCAATGTATTTACCTTCACACATACCGCATGTCAAAACCAAATTCAACAATCATTCCTAATTGCTACGCACGTTGTGTGATCAAGCCGCGGCCCATTTTCATGCACAGTCATAATATTTATGATCTACAGTTTTTCTATTAAAATTTAAAATCTGCCGTTCTCGTGTTTAAATATCCTCTTAAGGTCTCCTTTCTTTTTATACATTATACTGTAATTAAATGCAAACAAGTGTTACTAAATTAAATGAGAAAGTTAGTGTGTTTCAAAGAATCTGGAAATGCCAGTAGAGGGAGATCCTTGCTGACGCATCAGTATAAGTGCAAAATGTCCACCAACTACCTTTAAAAACTAATCACATCTTCATCTCTTTTTAATTTAACAAAAAAATTCATTCTCTGCTCTCTGGCGACTAAATGATTGATCCCTCAAGAACTCTGACATTCCACTATAAAAAGAGAAGTCTAAAGTGGCTTTCTATGACTCTAATACTAAATCAACTTTGAAAGAGCATTGAAACAAATGAAATTTTGAGTAAATGTACTCAATCCTAAAATTGGGATGACAGAATTAGGGATGTAGGAAAATACATGTTAACTCTTCTCTTTCATTTGAATTTACTAATTTATCTAAGTAATTGTATGCAAATTTATTACAGAAAACATGAATTTGTATTCTAGATTCTGTCCATTTGGGAGAAATGTCTCCCTTTTATATATATATAAATTGATTTTCCACAAGCAGAAATTCATGAACAATCTTCAAAGGCTGTCCTAGAAAGCGCATACTGCAGTAATCCAAATAAGATGTAAGTACGGTACTGTATTTGCAACTGCAGCCAGATCAAGTGTCTTAAGGAATGGTCATAAACTGGTACAGTAGCTTTAATTCTAACTAACTAACTAACTAACTAACTAACTAACTAACTAACTAACTAACTAACTAACTAACTAACTAACTAACTAACTAACTAACTAACTAACTAACTAACTAACGAATGAATGAACGAATGAACAAACGAGCGAACCAACCAACCAACCAACCAACCAACCAACCAACCAACCAGGTGAAACCTGGGTTTCAGGCTCAATAATGTGTCCAGGAGCAAATATCAAAATGGCTTCATTGGAATTAGATGAAAAAGAGAGATAGCATTGAGTGTCATCAGCAAACTCTGGATAACATCTCCCTTCAGTTTCATGTAACTATTAAATAGCATGACAAACTAGAAACCTGAGAGATACCCAAGACTAAGGCATTGAAGAGGAATTCCTCCAGGAAGTCAAAACAGTGCCTTCAAATACCAACCCAGAGAGGTGGTTCAAAAGGATACCATGATAGATGAGTGACTGGTCCAATAGAATGCTCTCCCCCATCTAATACTTTGGCAAGGCTAACCAGAGTAATCATCATCATCATCATCATCATCATCATCATCATCATCATCATCATCATCATCATCATCAATCACTAAGTGCTGTGAAGTTAATTCTGACTTATGGTGACCCTTTCCAGAGTTTTCTGGATAGTGAATATGCAGAAATAGTTTACCATTCCCTTCCTCTAGCTGAGCCAAGGACACAAAAAGTAGTTCTTCTCACAGGAGGCATAGTGGGGACTCCAACCCCCAACCTATGGCTCCACATCTAGATAACCAAACCACCGATAAACCTATGACAATTCTTCTCTGGGTTAGTCAAATTATATGAAGCCATGGCAGTGAAGGAACCAGTTATGTGACTGTTTGCATGTGTAATTACATGTGACCAGATACACAATTGGCACCTCATTAATTATCTGCACATTGCAATTGCTGCCCATATGATTTCATTGTCATCAATAGGATTCTGACCATTTACTTCAATGTAAATCATACCAAGTTCCATGTTTCTTAGTAAGCAGGCTACAGAGTGTAACCTGAATCGCCTGGAGCAATCTATCATTCAGATGTTCCCACAAAGTAGGAAGATTGACTTGAATTGGTTTTTCCAGTGCAGATATGGATCCTCAATTCATATAAGCAGGAAGAGATTTCTACTGATTTTCACCCATCCGCAGCCTCTTGTTTGAATTCCCAATTATCTCCAAACCATTTTTCTCCAATCAGATTTATAGGACTGAAAAGAGAAAGTGGGTCTGGAAAAGTTCTTTCCTTAAATGATAGTAATTTGTTTGTCAGATGGGCGGTATATAAATGAAATAAATGTAGACATTGTAACTCATTGGACACCAGAGTGCAATCTATGCACAGGGAATTTGACAGGGCATCCTTAGTTTGCCAGAAATGTTAGAAATGTTACTCTTTGGGAATGACCACTTTCAGCAGGCTGGTTCAAGGATTCTGGGAGCTGCATTCCCCAAAAAATTAAAAGGAGGGATACTTATTCCAAGCTCTAATTTGACATAAGTGGTTTTGATGTTTTTTGGGGAGGAGGGGTCAATGTGTATCCATTGCTTGTTGTCACTCAGACACCAGAACCATTTAATCTATGGTTAATTGGAAGGATTAATACATGAATTTTTGATTGAAGTTGCATGCAAAACCTGTATTGGAACCAGACTTATACTTTGGCAGTGCTCCAAAAGAAACTAATCACAGGAATGCCACGAAGATTTACAGACCTCTTTTTGCTGGAAAGACTTGAGAGTAATAAGAAAATATAGAGGGGGGGGGAGAAGGAGTGGAATGGTTTCAGCAAAAAGTAGGGAATGTAGAATGACAAGAACTTCACTGCCTTGGAAATTCTTCTTTCCACCGATCACATAAGCCAGTCATGGTGGACTTTGGCACCCCATGTGTTCCTTTTTTTAAAAAAATTTAATTTATAAGATTTTAAAACATAACAAGAAAACAGAAAAAATACAATGCTGAATTTCCATATAAACATACACATTAATATATAAAAGAAAAAAGTAGTACAAAATACATTTTTGCTGTTAATAAATCTTTACAGTATATTTCTACCACAGCTGTTAATTCTTCTACATTTATTTTCTATTGCTTTATTCACCTCTGTGCTATGTACAATGTCCAGGGGTGTTCCAGGACTTCATTTCCCAGAAGTCCAAGTCTCTGTGAATCCACATACATGGGTTTACTGTGCTGTGGATTCACAGAGACTTGGGCTTCTCGGAGTTGAAGTTCAATAACACCTGGAATGCCCCCTACTCAGTGCAGGAATCCGAAGATCCTACTGCTCAGAAAGATTTCATTCTTGTGAGACATGGCTCCAATACACTCCTGGACATCATGAATCACAAAATCATAATTCCCAGACAACAGTTTCTGCAGAGTATGCAATTGCCTATTTACAATTATAGTTGTACCTCGCTTAAAGAGCATAATGTGTTCCACAGGATTGCTCTTTAAGAGAGTTTGCTCTTTAAGCAAAACACCATTGTAAGTGACCAATTGTGACTTCTGGCAGAGGGCGGGATTGTGAAACCTGATTTATTTGTTAAGCGAGTTTTTGGTTGGTTTTAGTCTGAACTTTTGAGGAGGATAACATTGCATCTGTTTGAGGGATAGGGTTCAGCACCTTGGACAACTCTTTTTAAACTTATTACTTAGCCATGGAATAGATTTTCTGCTTCTGTCTGTCTGGACATTCCACTACGGCAATGGAGTAGACCATACAGCCAGCAACTCAATGCCAAGTGTTCAGTGGCGGTAAATAACCTGACTTCCTAAAGAGGCCAATGGCTACGGGCGGATGAGCCCCTCAGTGGAAGAAATGCCACTGGACACCATCCTATTAGGCCCAGTGGCAAAATGAGAGGAGGAGGAACTCTGACTCCCAATGGTCATGGAGGTAGAAGAGGCCATGCCAGATGGACTGGCTGTGAAGGCGCACCTTGCTAATATCCTCAAAGGTGTGGCAGTCCATTGCAGTCCCGGTGTTAAATCCTGCACACCTCATTTCATATTTGCTGCAGGATCATAGTATGTGGGTCATCTCTTGGCAAGCTGGGATCCACTTTAAACAAATTCACACCAATGGCATTTTTAATTTTTGTTCAGGAAAAAAAAAACATTCTTGGACACGATTTGAAGCCAACGACGAGATTCTCTGCACTTACACAGAAAGAACCTCCTTGAAGATTATGGTATTTAAAATCACAATCAGGCACACTCTGGTAACGGCAACTTTTTTGCCAAGCTAATCTTTCTCACACTAGGTCAGGGGAAAGAAAGTGTAGAATGAACTCACCCAGAGGTGCCTTCATTTTGGCAGTTTCATGTCTGGCCTAGACGTGGAAGAAGAACCTGCAAAAGTGAATTCAGCAGCATCCACTTCCACCTTTACCAAACTAAATCCACTCATTGTCTGCAAAAGAAATGTTTATTTGTTCAGCTGAATTTTTGCAGCAGATCCCCATCTGTAATTTGTGTCTGAGGCAAATGTAGGAGCTATAGGTCTTCTTACACCCACCTTTCATGAAGTGGGTCCTTCTGCCTCATGGAAATAAGCAGGCAGACTCTCAGTGAAAGAAACAGTGAAGGCCTTTATTTTAATATTAACATGACAAGTTTGTAATGTTAATATGATTCAGAGGAATAAGCTCCAAAGTCTGAATGAAAACCATAGCTTTGCATGGCTCTTTTATACCGCTTTCTCTGGAATACAGCCAGGTTAGATCATTGTTTAGTTGTGATTTACAGAAGTAGAAACAAAGTAATTAGTTAATTAAGGAAGCTTCTACCATGCAGGTAATGTACAGGTAATTCAGTAAAATACTTTCATATTTCCACTGTTTATCAAAGATGAACTTTACCAAGTTCATGACCAGTTCATAATCTGTGACTTCATCTAATTCATTTTATAACCACTCTGAATACTTCCTAGACCAGAGGTGCCGAAACTTTTTAGGCCACAGGCCAGTCATGTGGTTCAGGTGGCTGATCACTATGGCCTGGGGGCTGCATCCGGCTCCTGACACCAATTCATCCAGCATGCCAAGCCCTCATTGCTCCCGGAAGTGGACGTGTTTTACTTCCGCTTCTGGGAGTGACAAGGGCTTCGCGGACCGAATGCATTGGTGTTAGGGGCCGAATCCGGCCCCTAGGCTGTAGTTTGGGCACCTCTGTCCTACAGTATAGTATATTTAATATAACCAATAATACAATGAGGTAATACAAAGAGTAATTATGAAACATAGTGACAATCAGTTGCTTTTAGTTGGCTAGACATCTTAAATTGTCATCTCTTCATCATGAATATTCAGGCACTTAGAATACCATATATACTTGAATATAAGGTGAGTTGTTAGCCCCAAAAATGAGCTCCAAAAAGGGGACACAGCTCATACTTGGGTCAATAACCATGAGGGTCCCAAGACCATGCCGGATTGAGATGCACCAACAATTTAATTAATTTTAACATATTTTCATGTATTTTGATTATTGAAACTCACTAGCAGCTGCTGCATTTAACATCCTCGGCTTATACTTGGGTCAATATATTTTCCTGGATTTTCGGGTCAAATTTAGGTATCTCAGTTTATATTCTGGTTGGCTTATATTCGAGTATATATGGTAAATGACAGTTTCTTCCATAGTGACGACATCACTTCTTTAACTTTTACAACTTTTTAATTATTATGAACCCTTGACCTCTTCACTCAAACACTTTGGTCAAAACAGTTCTGTTCATTGACTATTTAAAGGTAAAGGTCGCCCTTGGTCAAAAGCCAGTTGTATCCAACTCTTAAAATCACCACAGGATTAAACATGTTTTCTTTATCGACACTTATTTCCTCTCTCTCTTTAGATCCTGCCTACATTTAACTGTCCCTGTGTATGTATTTGTAGTTCCAACAGATACAGAACCTTCCCTGATCTTCATCACACTATTACAGCACTACGGTCGCTTAGTGGTTAAGACGCTGACCTTGGAGACTGGAAGGTTGGGGTTCTGAGTGCTGCACGACGGATCTTGGGGACATGAAAGGAGCCTCATTCGGGTGTCCCCTGAGTGGAATTTCTCCAGCAAATATCCTTTCAACCCAGAGCAATTTCTGACACGAAATTTATTTATCACACTGTTAGAATGTATAAAATGTTTTAGAAGGAGACATTTCAACCTTATGTATGTCCCATTATCTGCACTATGGAAGGACAGTAAATGCTCCCTTCTTTCATTTCTGTCCTGCAGGCAGGAACTCAGCAAGAAGTTGGAAAATTGAAGTGCTTTAATCACACTGTGATTCAGCTGCAGCAACAGGATTGCTGCCCAAATACATAAATAAAGTTGTTTTTAAAAAGTTGGATGTGAGGAAAGAAATATTGGCAAGTCTACAAACATATACAAAATGCATAAGTTAAGAGACAAGTTGTGCTGAATGGAAAATTATGACACGGGATCACGAGGCTTTCAGATTTCTTGGCTATGAATCCCATAATTCTCTATTCCACAAGCTCTAACTCATATACTATATATACTTGAGCATAAGCCTAGTTTTTCAGTCCCAAAAATGAGCCCCCAAAAGGGGAAATGGCTTATGCTCGGGTCAATGATCACGAGGGTCCAAAGACTGTGTCAGATTGAGATGTGCCAAAAATTTAATTTTACCATATTTTCATGTATTTTGATTATTGACAATCACTAGCAGCTGCTGCATTTACCATCCTCGGCTTATTCTCGGGTCAATCTCTGTTTATAGCCAAAGAGCCACCATTGTGTCCTTGCCTTACAGACATTTTCATGGACATCTAGCAGGCATGACTAAACATTGGAGTGCATGGAATGCTGTTACCTTCCCACTGAAGTGGTACCTTTTCATCTACTTGCAATGTCTTGCTTTCGAACAGCTAGGTTGGTAGGAGCTGGGACAGAGATGAGAGCTCACTCCATCGAGCACTCAGGTCTCAAACTGCTGACCTGCCAACCTTCCAGTCATCAATTTCAGCATCTTAACCACTAAGCCACTGCAGTCCCCAACATGCCTTTCACATGTTAAAGAGTAGCTTCTGCAATGGCAGCCTCTATCTTAAGAAGAATTTAGGTGAGAATACCACACTGAATCCTTCTTGCAGGTTGAGCTAGTCGTACGGGGATTCTCAACCTGCCGTCCATGGGCTGGGTGTGGCCCACAGCACCATTTCATGTGCCCCCCACTGCCTCCATCAAACCAGGAGGTTTGGTGGAGGAAGGGCAAAATGGCTATCTGGCCTCCAAAGCTGTCTGAGGGAGCATGACTCAGCCCCTGGCTTTAAAAGGTTGAGAACTCTTGTAATAGTATATCATCTTTCCAACACCCAAGACACATGTCTTACCAAGACAAACATTTCCTAAAGAAACATTCTCACCCAACATTGTTTGGTCATGTCCGTTCTCTTCCATTCCAGCAACCTCTTGTTTTATCCAACTGTCTCCAGATGGGAAACAGTTTATTTGTCAAACATAGGCGGTTGAAAACCGAGACACCGTTGCTATAGCTCTCCCAGAAGTGAGTCTATTTTTTTATTTACATCGTTCCCCCACTCCTCTTGGTTACAGGAGACTTCAGGTCACTGAAACTTAATAGCTTATAAATTCATTTCCTAAAATTTCCGCATCCCTAAAGCGTGCTTGGATTATTTTTAATTTGGTCAATTTGTAACCAGCGTTTAGGCCGTCTCCTTCATGATATTTTATGATAAATCCTATTCAATTCTGCATGTACGGCTGCAAGCTTTTATTGCTCAACAAACATTTCATCTACTCTCCCATAATTTATATCTGAATGAGTTTATTATAGGCAGAGTATTTCGTTCAATATGCCGTTAATTCTGGAACAGGCGGTCTGTTTTTAGTATGGTTGCTCGGCCATTATGCTCCTTCAGTACAATTGAATTTTTTTTTAGTTTATAAAACGGTTTATGAATACATAATGCAAATTATATTAACAAGGCAAGAGTGCGCTTTGTTTCTTTTATGACCACTTCCAGTCAATGACTAGTTAAAAGAACAGGCAAGGTAAAGCATCACACTCCACTTTGAAGATTTATTAAACCAAGCAAATATTGTATGGGCTTGTTCTATTTTTTCTTAAAAGGCACAGTGATTCCACTCTAGGCAAAACAACACTTAGATTGTCTGTAGATTGTCTTTTTTTCATCAGATGTTCAGCTGGCAATAATGTACAGGGACATAACTAAGTTGACTTGCCCTGATGATATACTGTATATACTCAAGTAAGTCTAGATTTTTAGCCCCCAAAATGAGGTCCAAAAAGTGGACTTGACTTATACTCTGGTCAATGACCCCAAGGGTCCCAAAACTGCAGTGGTTCAAATTCAAACATACAGTAAAACAAAACAAAACACTAGCACTGCTGTAAAAACTCAAAAACATACTCACACAAATGTCTAGATTAATTGATTTTACCATCTTTTCATGTATTTTAATTATTAAAACTCACTAGCAGCTGCTGAATTTTCCACCCCCGATTTATACTCCTAATCCTGGGCCCTACCTGCCCAGGGAAGGAAAAGACTAACATCCTCTGTCCGGAAGGAAGAATGGATTTTAGTTGTTGTATTGTGTGTGTGTTATTGTTGTTTTGTTTTTGTTTTCTCCTGATTGTAAACCGCCCTGAGTCGCCACAGTGAGTGGGCGGTGATATAAATCTAAATAAATAAAAATAAATAAAAAATAAAATAAAATACTCGGGTCAATCTATTTTCTTCGTCTTAGAGGTCTACATTAGTTACCTCAACTTATATTTGGGACAACTTATAGTTGAGTATATATGGTATACAACATTGTTCTTGTGTTTATTTTAATTTTTTCCCTTAGAAATAGGGAGGGTAACATCAGATAAATAGAATAGAAAGAAATATATGGGTAGCTTGCACTCATGGAAAGGTAAAGGTCACCCTTGCTCAAAAGCCAGTCGAATCTGACTGTAGGGTTCACTGCTCATCTCTGTTAATAGCCAAACAGCCAGTGCAGTCTATGTCTGCAGATGTTTCCGTGGACATGTGGCAGGTATGACTAGACACTGGAGTGCACGAAACACTGTTTACCTTCCCACTGAAATGGTACCTATTTATCTCCTTGCAATGTCTTGCTTTCGAACTGCTAGGTTGGCAGGAGCTGGGACAGAGATGGAAAGTCAGTCTGTCATTTAATTTATTTTAATAGATTTATATACCGCCCTATCTAAAGGACATTGGGTGGTGTACACAGTTAAAGTCAATATATAACAATTAAGAACCCTTAAAAATATAACATTAACTCAGGTCTCAAACTGCTGATCTGCTGATCTTCCAGTCATCAAGATCAGCGTCTTAACCACTAAGCCAAAAGGTCTCAGGACCAGAAAGTGACTTGTGGAACTGGATTACTTCGTCATGCTGACCTTCCAGTTGTCAAGTCCAACGTCTTAACCATTAAGGTGCCCATATATATACACAACAGAGACTTTGATGATTTTCATGCCCTCCACCTTTGGCAGGCACACATAGTTGCCACAGTCAGATAGAACCAGTTGAACAAAAGGTTGTGACATACAACCAGGGCTTGGGTTTGTAGAGGAGAGGGAAAGCCAGGATCTGGAGTTGGCAGGTTTGGTGTGTGACAATATGGACAGTTCAGCTGGGAAAATACCAAGCTTCTCTGCTCTACCTTCTGCCTGGTTTTGCTACCTTTTCACCTGCCATCTCTGAGCAAGAGGCAACATTCCCTCTTCTAGAGCTGCTGTCGTTCTGAAGAAGTCATCAATGGGGACTGATCCACCTAGGTCCCTGGTGGCTAAACTTGGCACTCCAGTTTTGGTCTTGGACTTCAATTCCCAGAAGTCCAAGTAGCACACCAGCTGATCAGGGCTTCTGGGAATGGAAGGTCCAGAACAGCTTGAGTCACCAAGGTTGACCACCCTTGGACTAAGACCTTCATAAATTAATGGAACCTGTCAGAAGAGAATACTCATGTCATGCTGAAATCATGTAGTAGGTGGAACATGATCTAATTCTAAATCATTACTTCCTCCGAGTGCAAATAACATCCCCCCCAATGCAACTAAAGTTTTCTTCCCTTGGCAGCAAAGAACTCTGGATTCTTTGCGCTGTGATTTATACACAAATTTCATTTCCGATTGCTTTGGTTTACCACAGTTACCTTGCTACGCCTCCCAGATGGATCTCCTAATGCAGTCTACCAGCTAAGGCACATTCTAAATCTTCAGCCCTGGCATCAAGATGTTATTAAAAGCACCACAGTTCCATTTAATGTTTCAGCTTTCTGGGCACCAAACGATTGTTTGCCGGCAGTGGAACAGCATGTTTCCATGAGCTGGAATGCAACAAATCTTATTGCATTTTTTAAAGGAAAGAACCGAAAACAAACAGAAGACGAGTTTGTTTCACAGTCTCAATAAGCAAAGGTGAAAAGATTTTCTGGCAACATATGGGCTATTTATTTAAGAGAGGGCAAAACCTACTTTAAGAAGAGGCAGGCAATACTTTAGGAAGAGCTGGCACTCAAACCGTCATGCAGTACCCGGGTCTCGAACTGCTGACCTGCCAGCCTTCCAGTCGTCAAGTTCAGCGTCTTAACCACCAAGCCATCACAGTCCCCTAGCTTTCATTGTAGGACCATCCAAATTCTCATGAATGTGTTTGTACAATGAGAGGACACATTTATGCTGTTGTCATTTCCCATCACTTCTGGATCTAAGACAGCTGTTGAATCAAACTATTGTTGGATTGCAGTATGGTTGCTGGCAAAAAGTCCATCACTCAACACTCCCAAATTGGGATGTTATTCTTCACTTGTCTCATCTTTACACAGTAAGATGAGGAACCGTACAGTTATTCACTTTGACCTGCCAAAGGGTGAGGTATTCTGTGAGGCTCTTGGCAAGAAAACAGACAAACACAACTTTTTTTTGGGTTCAAATTATGGAAAATAAAATAAATAACATTTTAGTGCAAAGAATGTAAATGGAACAGAATGAATTGCTGTTTGTTCATTGATCATTAAGGATTAAAAGAATCAGAAGCCCAGCCTGGATCATTTTGAACTGTGTGTGTGTGTGTGTGTGTGTGTGTGTGTGTGTGTGTGTGTGTGTGTGTGTGTGTGTGTGTGTGTGTGTGTGTGTGTGTGTGTGTGTGTGTGTGTAAGAGAGAGAGAGAGAGAATTTTTAATAGAGATGGTTGTCACAAAGTGGAGAAATTATAATGAGAAAAAAATATTGTTAGTGCTTTGATTTTTACCTGGAGGCAAGAAATCTTGAAAGGCCTGAAAAAATACTTTAAGGTAATTTTGCCAAATTGACAAAGCCCTAATATTTTGAGAAGAAAGAGTTTAGCAAGTATTCTTGATATCTCGATTCAAAGTTAGTGCTGGTGCTTAATTTAATGTTTACTGTTTTTTGGCTGAGAGAAACATCAACAACTTGAGATATGCAGATGATACTACCCTAATGGCAAAAGGTGAGGAAGACCTAAAGAAGCTGCTGCTTGGGTTGAAAGAAGAAAGTGCAAAAGCTGACTTGAGACTCAACATTAAGAAAACCAAGATAATGGCAACAGGTCCTGTCAGTCCCTGGAAAATAGATGCAGAAGAAGTAGAAGCAGTGACAGATTTTACTTTCTTAGGGTCCAAGATCACTGCAGATGGTGATTGCAGCCATGAAATAAAAAGGCGGCTGATGCTTGGGAGACAAGTTATGAGAAACTTGGGGAACATAGTTAAAAGTAGAGTCATCACCTTACAAACAAAAATTCACATAGTCAAGGCAATAGTATTCCCAGTGGTAATGTATGGTAGTGAGAGCTGGACCATTAGGAAGCTGAGCACAGAAGAATAGATGCCTTTGAAATGTCGTGTTGGAGAAGAGTCTTCGAAGAAATCAACCCTGACTGCTCCTTAGAAGGTCAAATAGTAAATATGAAGCTAAAGTACTTTGGACATCAAATGAAAAGAGAGGATTCACTTGAGAAGGCCTTGATGCTGGGAAAGGTGGAGGGCAAAAGAAGAAGGGGGCGGCCAAAAATGAGATAGCTAGATGGTATTGTGGATGCAGTGGGCACAGAGCTGGGCTGGCTGGGGACGAGGGTGGAGGACAGAGGTGCCTGGATCACAATGGTCCATAGGGTTGCAAAGGGTCGGAATTGACTGTGCGACTGAACAACAACATAGTGGAAGGTCTATATCAGGTGAAGAAGAATCCTTGCTTATAGGACAGCCAAACTGACAAGGAATGGGATGTTCAGTCACAATACTTCTTTCAGACGGAAGAGGTTTTAACTCCAGAAGTCTCATCCATCCAAAGTTAAAGGTCTAATGCAGGGATTCTCGACCTTTTCAAGCCAGGGGCTGGGTCATGCATTCTCAGTCAGCTTCAAGGGCTGGACTACCATTTTGCCCTGCCTTTACTATGGGAATGACGGCCATTTTGTCCCAACAGCTTCAAATGGATGGCCATTTTGTTTCTTGAATGCCCTTGGAGGAGCGGGGGGGGGCACATGAAATGGCACTGCTGTCCAGATCCGGGCCATGGACATTAGATTGTGAACCCCTGGTCTAATGTGTGCAAGTATGTCAAATCCTGAAACTGCCCTTTGCCGGAAACATTTCATCCCAGTGAGAGACTATGTCATTAGGACAAACCACTTAGCACAGCGAGGGAAAACACATCCCACCTAATACAAAATATCTCATACTTCCTTTAAGCCAAAAACCCTGCTTTGCCAGGGATTACCTTCTCTCTTTTGGCCCATAAATGTGTCAGTTGTTTAAAAAGATGTGAATGTCCTTATGAATGTATACAAGAGATAAGCGAGGCTGTAAAGGAGTCAGGTTCATGAACTGTGTTGTTATATCACCCATTGTTTTGCTCTCATGAATAATGGATTGTTTTCTTTCCTGCACACATATTTCAGTCGGATGTCAGTTAAATTGGGATCAGGTGGCTTTCAGAGAGGTAGCCAGGGAAGGATGCAAAACACTTGATTTTAAACAAAAGCATACTCAATATGAATGCAAAACTCCAGAGGCTGAACAGTAAAAAACCACCACTTTCTAATAGGGGCATTAATTAAGCTACTACACTGTTCTGCTTTCATTGCTCAACAGAGCAAGGCTTGCTCAACTTTCTAGTCAGCACAGACAGGCATGAAGCTCAAGTACTTTGCCCACCAAATAGTAATAATTTTGTGTCAGGGATTATTCTGGGATCGAAAGAATTTTTGCTGGAGAAACTCCACTCAGGGGATGTGCGAATGAGGCTCCTTTGATGTCCCCAAGATCTTTTCCCACCAAAGTGTTCCCTATCGAGTCACTGCATATACTCGAGTATAAGCCGACCCGAATATAAGCCGAGGTACTTAATTTTGACCCGAGAAACCAGGAAAATAGATTGACCCAAATATAAGCCGAGGGTGGAAAATGCAGCAGCTGCTAGTGAGTGTCAATAATCAAAATATGGTACATGAAAATAAGATGCAGCAAAAAAGGAATTTTCTCCACACCGAATGAGATGCGCCGATGAAGGATGGGAGGAGCGGGTGGTGAAGGCTATTACCCGCCACCATCTGTTTCTATCGCACTCAGTGACCCGAGTATAAGCCGAGTCAACTTTTTTGAACTCATTTTTAGACCTAAAAAACTAGGCTTATATTCAAGTATATACAGTACTTGCAATTTCTTGCTTTCAAACTGCTAGGTTGGCAGGTGCTGGGACAGAGACGGCACTCAAACCATCATGCAGTACCTGGGTCTAGAACTGCTGACTTGCCAGCGCTCCAGCTAACAAGGCGAACTACTTAACCACTGAGCTACCTCAGCCCCTGACCACCAAATGAGAAGAGTGGACTCACTGGAGAAGACCCTGATGCTGGGAACAACAATAACAAGTCTTCTGTGTTTGCTGTGTAAGAAGGGTGAACATACTTAGGCACTTTTCTGACTTGCTTTACTTCCTGCTGCAGACTGAATTATGCTAGCGTAACAGCACATTTTAAATGTCCAAAACCACGTGGTGACTTCTGAATGGGATATGTGCCACTAATTTATATGAACAATAAACAAAGTCAGCCGTGTGATCCATGTATAAAACATATGCAGAAGTAGAAGGTGATTTAATTTAATTTAACTAATTTAATTTTTAGATTTCTATGCCGCCCCGTTCGCGAATGCCTGGCTGCTGCATTCTGAACTTGTTGGAGCCTCCGTAACAGGCTCAGGGGATAGCCTCATGTGAAGAGTATTACAGTGAGACTACCAGTGAGGTAACTAGTTAACTAGTGAGATAACATATTGAATGCCCTTAGAGGGGTAGGGGGCCACATGAAATGGCATCATGGGCCAGATCTAGCCCACAGACCTTAGATTGGGAACCCCTGATCTAGAGAGAAACCCATTGAGGTTGTTTGAAGAAGTTGTACCCAACTTCAAAAAATACCATACTTTGCTACATTTGAGACAAAAGCCATGAAATTCATTACATTCCTAGTGGTTCATTCTGACTCTGTCTGTGCATATCTTCAACAGTTGTAAAATATCAGATCTTCAGCTATTCATTGGAGCACTCTTACCGATGTTAAGTTGCCTTTAGAAAATCAATTAATATCAAGAAAGTACATACTATTGCATTATTCTGTAATTTAATCTGCCAGTTGCCTTTTTTAAAACAAAAAAATTCTCTTTCTTCTTTTTTAATAATTGGGACATTAGAATATTAAAGCTTAACAACCTTTGTATGAAATGATGAGAAGCAAAATCAGAAATGTCAGCATGTAAATTCAAAACCTGACTGCAAGGAAGCACAAAATCAGTTGCAAAACTGAGATTTGCCCCAATTAAGTTGGTTAATAAATGGAGCTTTGACTTGTTACCCAAAGTATTTCATAAGCTAAAAACTAAACATCTATATAGAGATATTCTGAGTCAGAAATAATAGAAGCCCTAAAGCATATACTGTCATCTCTCACATTTATAGCTGGAATACAACACTAATCAAGTGTGGGAAGAGAAGGAAGATAGTAAACTAAATAGTTCAGAGTGAGTGTTCTTCATTCTCTAAAAATACATATATTTCTTCTTCTTCTTGTGCCGTATCTGATTCCGAATATTGGCGATCACCATGGGAGTCAGCCATGAAGACTGTCCTGAGAATGGACGAGCGGCCGTGGCAACTGCCGCGGCCGCGCGCTTTGCCCCAGTGCCGGTCAAAGAGACGGGCCTTGGGGACGAGCGCAGGGGGCGTGGCTGAGCGCTGCCCTTATAAGGGCGGTGCGCTCCCTGCGCTCGCCGCCAGTCCCCGTCTGACCGGAGAAGCGAGCGGCTGGGTTTCTCCTCCTCTCCCGTCTGCGGCGCTACTGTATTGTGGGCTGTTGGGGCCGTGGGACGGCGCGCGGTCGACGTGTAAAGGCTCCGGTGTTGCGCCCGCCATTTTGGGAGCCGATTTTTCGGTCCTTACTCGGACCAGGGCCATTGCCAGGGGGGTCGGGGGTGGCGGTGGAACAAATCCTCCCCCTTCCCTCCCGGTTTTCTTGCTGCTGCGGAAGGCTTACTTCTTCTTCGCAGCACTCACCAGCACCTAGTGGCGCAACAGTCTGTAGCGTCCGCCATCTTGGGACCTGGTTCAGCCTTGTTGCCCTTGCCTGCGGAGGCCTTTATTGGCCCTGTTCGGTGCTTTCAGCCGATTCGGCCTTAGAGGGTTTCAAGATTGAATCAGCCTCCCAACGATTTTCCCTGTTTGAGGTGCTGCCTTGATTCGGAGGGCTCAAGGCTCATCTCTCTTGTTGCACATTGGCCTCAGTGCACCCTGAGCCGCCGGGGAGATTCCTCGCTCGTTCCTAGCCCCGTTTGTGCGACGCTTAGTTGCGTCCGCCATCTTGGGGTCTGTTGTGGCCTGGTTAGCCTTTCAAGGCTAGATCCTTATAAGGCCACATTGGGGCTCCGTGGTTTGGGGTCTTTACTGGGCTGCTTAGCTGGGGTTTTTTCTCCTCAGAACACTGGTTGCTTAGTGGTTAAACGAGATGACTGGGCATATGGGACGACCCCACCATTTCCACTTAGAATGTGGAGCTTGTTGTATACTCACGGTTGGGACTGCCCTCTCTTCTGTATACCTCCCTCACACCAGATAAAGCGTAGATGAACTTCAGATTTGATTTCAACATGTTAATCTCTATGCCAGTGCTTCTGATATGCAGCGGCCCTGTTACGAGGCTGTATGTTATACAACATTTACAGTACACATAAAACAGTGCAAGTGCAAAGTTGTACTTATTTATCTGCCATATGTACATGACTATAAGCCAACCCGCATATAACCCGCTTGGAACCCAGGACAATAGGTTGCCCCAAGTATGAGCAAGATTGGGGACAGGTAGCAACTGATAGCGAGGTGCCCACCCCACCACCTCCTGTTTCCTGGGAGGTGCAGCGAGGGGCTGTGGCAAGGACTGGCAGGGGGCATAGCGGGCCGGCGCTGGCGATCCCCCTGGAAGAGGGGCCCGGCCCAATTGGGGTTGGGGTACTGGACCGCCTGCCACGTGAATACCCTTTCCCCACTGACACCAGGTACCTATTTGGGGGGTTTTCCCTTTGACTTCCGTGCCCCAGTAGTGGGAGCACGGGGGCCTCCGGACATGGTCCGCTCCGGTGGCCCGGGTGCACTGTTGGCCAGCTGCGACAGCAAGTCGGCATTTCAGCTTCTACTGGTGCACCCGGGGGACTTCGAACTACTGGGCTTTCATTTTGGGGGCCAGCGTTTCGTGGAGCGGGCCATGCCTTTCGGCTGTTTTATTGCATGCGCTGCGTTTGTTCGCTTTAGTTCCTTCTTACATTGGGATTTGGTTAGGAAGGCGGGTTTCTGACAAGGTAGCACATTACCCAGCCGATTTCCTGTTTGGGGGCCCCACGGGTACTGGGGATTGTGTTCCTCTGCTACTGGCTGTACCGTTGGCGCCTGAGAAAACTGGGGGTCTGGCAACTACCCTCACTTTTCTGGGCATCGAATTGGACACGGTGGCAATGACCTCTCGCCTTCCCCTGACAAGGTGCAGCGCCTAGTAGAAGAGATAGAGTTGCTACTGCCCAAGAGGAAGGTCGCCCTACACGATTTGCATGAGCTTCACGGGCATCTCACTTTGCCTGCACGGTGGTAGCTCCTGGCCGTGCCTTTGCTCGCCGTTTTTGCGACGCGGAGGCTGGCCTGACCAAAAGTTCCATAGGACTAGGTTGGCTCGTGGGATGAGGGAGGATTTGGAGGTCTGGTTGGCATTCCTCGGGGACTTCACCGGGATATCCTTTTGGCGCTCTGACCTTTTCCTCTCTTCCAGTTTTCAGGTCCATTCCGGTTCCTCTGGGTCTGGCAGTTTTGGGCATCTATTTTGATGGCCGTTGGTGTGCAGGCACATGGCCGCCACAATGGAGGGACGCCGACGTCGTGTGGGACCTGACTTTCCGGGAGTTCTTTCCAATTTGGGGGGGCGATTAACATGTGGGGACGTCATTGGGTAAACTCTGTTGTCACCTTCTGGTGTGACGACGCTGTGGTTGTACAAGTGGTCAACTCGCAGACGTCCCATCCGCAGCCAGCTGGGTTTGCCTGATGTCTGGCCGCTCCCGGTGGATCATGTGCTGCAGTTCGTGGTCCACCTGTGGCGGTCGGGCCTGGCTCCGGCGGACGATCAGAGGGCGGCTGTCGGCCTCGGCCTTCGCCGCTCGGGCTAATGGCGTGCCCGACACTCTTGGCAATTTTCGAATTCGCTGGGCGTTAGAGGGATGGTCTAGGGAACGCGGCCACTGCCTGGACGCCCGTCAGCCGGTGTCGCCGGAGGGACTGCGGCGTTTGGCTGCGGCCTGGCCCCGCCATAGCATGAATGGGTTTTTTGAGGCGGCCTTATTTCAGGCCGCTTCTTCCAGTACATTTTGTGCCACCCTGCGGGTGGGTGAATTAGTGGTCGCATCCAGGTGGGACGTTTCCTGCCGTGCGCTGCAGCTGGCTGCTTTTCTTGCTGCTACTGCACTGTAGTATAGCGGCTATATGTCCGGTTAGGGCTCTGGAGCGTTACATGGCACCGCGTCCTTTCGGTCCTCTGCCACTTTTATTTTGTACATCACGAGGGGTCCCCTTTACCTCGTTTTTAGTTCTGGAGGGTGGTGGGGGCTGCCCTGTCCGAGGTTGGACTTCCCGGTGCCCGTTATGGCACCCTTTCATTCCGCATAGGGGCTGCCTCTACAGCAGCCTCTTTTGGGTATTCTGATGCGGATATCATGTGGATGGGGTGCTGGGGGGTCTGCCTGCATTCGTACGTATGTGCGACCGTTATTCTCATAACCTCCTTTGCTGCCGTTTGTTTTCTGTTTGTTCTCTTTCAGAGCGTTTCATTAGACCAGATGTGGCCCGAGTTTGGACTGTGGGTCACAGTTACGTTTCCCGGGCCGCCCACTTCACTGGAGCTGCCCCATGCTGGATCTACATCGGCCCCTAGGGACTGGGCTTATCTAATGTGGAGAGGGATCCAAGGGCTGGTTTGGTGCCACTGACTCCAATAGGTGTTGGAGAATTGGCAGATTGTGCCCCCGGATAGCTTCTCGGTACACCTGGGCGGGCGTGACCTTGGCCAACGCCCAGGTGTGGAGCTGGCCAGGACCATTTGCAGAGGTTTCGATCTGCTGCACCAGCACTGGCCAGCGACCAGATTCATCTGGTCGAAGATGATGCCGCGCACCCGGTATCGGTGCACGGTTAATGTCTGGGCCACATTGTGGCGTGCTTCTTTGGAGCCCGTGCTCTGGGTACGGTGGTGGAGCATCTGGTGATCCATTTGGAATTGGACCACCTGTACCGGGATGACAGGGTGCACCTGTCCTCCGATGGCCGGGCATTGTTCCCGGGTGGTCTGCAGCAGGGCCTGGTGACCGAGTTGTCAGTCTCGGGGGGGTGGGGCGGTGGTGTAGTTTCACTCCCCCCGTGTGGCAGGTAGCACTGGTGGGGAAGAAATTTGGTCCCAGGAGAACCTGGTTGGAACGTGTTTTGATCGGCCACTCCACA
Source organism: Furcifer pardalis (assembly GCA_030440675.1). Lineage (NCBI taxonomy): Eukaryota > Metazoa > Chordata > Lepidosauria > Squamata > Chamaeleonidae > Furcifer > Furcifer pardalis. The sequence continues at coordinate 123,733,575 of CP126892.1, read as the reverse complement.
AGCAAAGAAGGGAAGATAGAAGTGTGGGCCGGATCAAAATGCGGACCGTGAACTTGGGAACTGCCCAGCTCGGCAGCAGGCAGCCCCAATATATAGTTCGCCCGGTTCCGGGTCAGAAGGAGACAACAACGGGTCACTTCTGACCGGGACAGTTAAAGGAAGTTAACAAAGGATTGAAGGATATCCAAGTTAAGTTTATGAATGGATATCTTTGTACCTTACCAGTGCTACTGCGGCCTGCTGCAGAAAGTTATTGGTTAAAATGTTGAAAGTTAAGTTGAATTTGAAATAAAGTGGCCCATTGTTTATACCAACAATACTGTGGTCAGTCTCTTTTGTGCGGGCATGTGGGGGCAATATAATGCAGTAGCCCCAGGCCAGTATTGATGAAGCTGTTGCCCTCCATCAAGATTTATTTGTTTGTTTGTTTGTTTGTTTGTATTTCTCCACCGTCCTTCTCACTGAAGTGACTCAGGGTGGTTTACAAGTAATAAAAAAAAAAAACAACCCATGATAATAAAACACAATCACTACCTAAAAACCTCAAAACTGTTAAAATTAAAATCTAAAAAAGATTAAAAGCACACCAAATTCTACATCTTACTAATTAAAAAGTAGAGGGAGAGAGGGGCTCAGATCATCCAGTGAGCTGGGGTCATTATACCTCCTGAACCCCATACTGCCACCTGATACTCAGCGTTGAGTTGCTGGTCTACTATATTACCATAGCAGGATAACCTGGCCAGACTAAGTGATCTAGATATATGGTCAATAAATGATAATATAATGCTCATCACCATAACCAACGCAACCAATGGCTATCCTGGCTAGGTCATTCTAGACTCTTTTTTCTAACCCTATGAACGATTCTTCAGAAAGAAATCCCCAATTTGTTCAGTGATATTTACTTCTTATTATTTTATTTCCTAGGTAGCCAAAATAAAAAAAAATGAAGCAATACGAATCTTTTTTTCCTGTATGCATTTCCTGCTGTTTGGGATTCAGAGGATCTGGTATTTGTGAGGGTGGGGAAATCAAGCCTTTCTCTCCCTCATTCTCTGAAGTAATAAACAAATCCATCTTGTACTTAAAAAGCATGGGGGGGAAAAAAAATAAAACATGCATTTTTGTAAGCTAGCCAAATAAAATAGGTATGCCTCTTGATAAATCCCCATTATGCCCTTGTACTTTTCTAATCAAGTACTTCATTCGTTCTTGGCTCCTGTTGATGCAATTAACTCCAGCTTCAATAACTTGCATTGCAGCATGAAGAAAGAAACACATTTCTCATTCTTTATTACTGGTGTTAATATCACAGTATGGTTAAACCTGCTCTACAGCCACTACAATCAAAATTAAATGGCTGTTCATTAAGCCGAAATGAATTATGCTATTTCTGATGTGCTGTAAAAACTCTTGGGAATGTTCCGTATTGAAATGATCTTTGCAAGAAAAATTAGACAAGAGATTGTCTGCTGCAGGGCAAAGTTGTAGACTGAACTGCTCTTCCATGGAGGTGAGAACATTCAGCAGAAAAGAACCACAGATACACTTCATTGAATTATATCCATAGCATGTCTCGTTCCCTGATTTGTTCAGAGGGCAAAAGAAAAAGGGGGCGGCCAAAAATGAGATGGCTAGATGGTATTGTAGAGACAATGGGCACAGAATTGAGCGAGTTGAGGAGGATGGTGGAGGACAGAAGTGCCTGGCAGACAGTGGTCCATGGGGTCGCAAAGGGTCGGAATCGACTGTGCGACTGAACAACAACAAACAAAATTCTGTTTATGTCTATGAAATATATTGTTGTTCAATTCCCATTAGTTTATATTTATCTTGAGTTTGTTGTTCTCGGTTACCATCTTGGATGTTAGGGGTTATTTCCCAATGTTTTAACCTCTGTTCACTGCCTAGAGTAATTCACTAGTGGACAGTATAAAAGTGGAATGAATGAATGAATGCATGAATAGTGTATACATTGGAGTCAATGGAGAATTCCCAGTCAACAGTAGTGATAAGTCCATTGATTTCTTAGGGTAAGGTAAAGGTAAGGTAAAGGTTGCTCTTGGTCAAAAAGCCAATCATATCCAACTCTAGGGTTTAGTGCTCATCTCTGTTTATAGCCAAAGAACCAGCATTGTCTGTGTCTGCAGATGTTTCCATGGATATGTGGCAGGCATGACTAGACACCAGAATGCATGGAATGTTGTTTACCCTCCCACCAGACTGGTCCCTATTTATCTCCGTGCAATTTCTTGCTTTCAGATCGCTAGGTTGGCAGGAGCTGGGGCAGAGACAGAAACTCAATCTGTCATGCAGCACTTGGGTCTTGAACTGTTGACCTGCCGACCTTCCAGTTGTCAAGTTCAGCATCTTAACCACCAAGCCAAAAGGGCTCAGGACCAGAAAGTGACTTGCGGAACTGGATCAGTGGTACAAGTGTCACGCTGCGATGGGGAAAGGCACTGAGCGGTCCCATTTTCTTAGGGTAGTTGTGAATAAAACTGAATTTACCACAGTTGAAAATGAACTACAAGGGATCCTGAATCTCATCTCTTACTGCAGTTGACAATCTGTGTAAGAAGGAAGAAGAAATCCAGTGCTGTGAATCAATGGTTACTTAAAGCCTCAGTATAATAACAGATGCAAAAGAGGAGTGGGAAGTTACTTTATTCTTACTGGAATTAAATTTAAATTTGAATTGCACAGAGTAGACACATGCATAACTGGGCAAAACAGGGTTTTTTTTTTAAAAGAAAGAAAGATAACCTAGAAGGGTTAAATATGTGTATTTAGAACTTAACATCCTACACAACCCATTACTTATGATCTAAAACAGCTGGCCACAAAAAAAATATACATTTAAAAAAAACAAGTTTACACTAGTAAATCAGTGTCCGTTAACCAGTTTTCGAGTTTGCTTCTCTTCAGTTTGTTTTCAGAAAGCTTTAAAAGGGAAAAAAGGCTAGAGATAGGAGGGGGGGATTTGCCCACCTCCCTGCGGTCTAAACATTTCATGCCAGTGGTTTAAAACGTATACTTTTTGGATTCTAATATCTAACTTTCCGAGGAGAACCCAGCTCAAAACCTCAGGGAATTTTATATAGTGCATGTTGTCAGTATTTTAATCATCCCCACCTGTCAAAACGCTTGTAACCCGCCACTTCTATTTAAAACGTGTCTTCTAGGCATAAAATAATTAAAGGTACAGGACCATAAGGTAAGTTTAGAGTTACTGCAGTGTGACAAAGCCCTACACGTGAAAGACGTTATTCCAGGAAGTTTTAAATATAAATTTTGTTTTGTCAGGAGGCTGTAGGGCACACATTTTCTATACTGTCAAGCTTGATAGTAACAATATTTATATTTCAAATAAAAAGATTAAATTGCAATCTTGTGTTTCTGGTTTTCACATGGATTTAACCAGTGTTTCGCATATGGGTGAACTCAAACATACCTAACACCTTCTGCTCCCCAACGCGATTTCTGCTTTTTTGTTTTAGCATTAAGTCTTATTCTGTCAGTCCCTGAATTGAAGTAATGAGGCCAGGCTACCAGGGTGCAGGGGTGAATTGCCCCCCCATTCCCCCCTTTTAAAAATAAAATAAAATAAAATTGGTGTTTGCTTTTCTTTCATACGTTTGATTATGTCCCATTGGAAAATTCCCACCTTCTAAATCAAGGAAGCCTTAACAACCACTCTTGATTCTTTTGGGCTGTCCCACCCTCTCCCTGTTTAAGAGTTCAACAAATGTATCTGAGATCTGTTGAGAAAGTCAACAATGCTAAACGCTGTCTCTTGATTGTACATTAGAGACCTGCTCTGAGATATTCAAAGCCGAACAATGTGCATTTTAGTTGCAATTTTTTATTTTAGGAACATTCTGATTCAGTTCAAAGTACTTATCTGTCTTCCTGTCCTCTGTCCATATAATGTCATCTTTTCATCTTCTTCTTGTTCTGCTGTATCTGAATCTGAATATTGGTGATTCTCATGGTGATCAGCCATGAAGACTGCCCTAAGAATATAATGCAGTGGCCTTTCTTCTGCCTTCTGCATCGCAGTGTGACACGCATACCACTGATCCAGTTCTGCGCATCATTTTCAGGTCCTGAGCCCATTTGGCAGACAAAGTCCTCCTCAGCCCCAGGCCAGGATTGATGAAGCTTCTGCCCTCCATTAAGATGGATTCAAGTGGGATTTAATCCACTTGGGGACCATCTCTCTTCCCTGTGGACTTCGGCACCCAAGCCATTAGTTGTCAGGTTAGTTAACCACGACCTAACATTTAGTGTTGAGTCAGTGGCAGTAGGGTCTACTCTACTACCTTCTTCTCTTTGTTGTTGTGCTCTATCCAATTCTAAATATTGGTGATCATCATGGCGGTCAGCCATGAAGACTGTCCTGTGACTATAATTCAGTGGCCTTTCATCTGCCTTCCGCATCGCAGCGTGAGACCTGTACCATGATCCAGTTCCACAAGTCAGTTTCTGGTCCTGAGCCCTTTTGGCATCAATATGCCGATGATACCCAGCTATACATCTCTGCCCGTGGGGACCCAAGCGGTGCGGTGGAAGTCCTCTCCAGGTGTCTGAAGGCTGTAAAGGTCTGGATGGGGGACAACGGGCTACAGCTGAATCCCGGCAAGACTGAGTGGCTGTGGGTAAGGGGTCCTGTGTTATCAAAGGAGCTTCCACCTCTGGTTCTGGATGGGGCAGTTTTGCCCCAATCAGACCCGGTGCGTAATCTGGGGGTCCTCCTGGACTCACGGCTACTGTTCGAAGAGCAGGTGGCAGCCGTGGCCAGGAGGGCTTTTGCACAACTTCGTGTAATTTGCCAGTTACGCCCCCTCCTGGACCGGGATGCCCTGCTTATGGTCACACATGCGTTAGTCACCTCCAGACTTGATTATTGTAACGCGCTCTACATGGGGCTGCCCCTGATGACCATCCGGAGACTCCAGCTGGTCCAGAATGCGGCGGCCCGGGTAGTGGTGGGGTGTGGGCGTTATGCTCATGCTTCGCCGCTGCTCCGGGAGCTGCACTGGTTGCCAGTTTGTCTCCGGGTGCAATTCAAGGTGCTGGTTATTACCTTTAAAGCCCTATATGGTAGTGGGCCAGGATACCTAAGAGACCGCGTCACCCCTAGAACATCTGTCCGGCCCACTAGGGCGGATCGGAGAGGCTCCCTTGTTATTCCTTCGGCGAGAAAGGCGCATCTCGCCTGTACCAGGAGGAGAGCCTTCTCCGTGTTCGCCCCGGCCCTCTGGAACCTCCTGCCCACCGAATTGCGCCTTCAGACGGAGCTCCTGCCCTTCCGAAAGGGCTTGAAAACCTGGCTGGCAGGACAGGTTTGGGGACCCGGGAACATGGGTTCCCATACCAAGTGGCTTATATAAGGACTGTCCTCTGGGTTGGTATATGGGAATTATTGGTATATATCCCTGCGTTGTTTTAACTCTGACTGTTTTAACTTTGATGTTTTAGTGTTGGTTTTATTCTTGTTTTATTCTGGCTGTAAGCCGCCCAGAGTCGGGTTCTCCCGATTGGGGCGGGGTATTAAATTTAATTAAATAAATAAAAATAAAAATAAATAAAGTCCTCATCAGCCCCAAACCAGTATTGATGAAGCTGCTGGCCTCTGTCAAGATGGACTCAATTGAGATTTAATCCACTTGTGGACCATCACCCATCCCTGTGGGAGTGGACAACCACTGAAGAAGAAGAAGAAGAAGAAGAAGAAGAAGAAGAAGAAGAAGAAGAAGAAGAAGAAGAAGAAGTAGTCTAAACTCAGGCTAATTTTAATAAAGATACTGTGTGTGGAGGTGAAGAGTGTTTATTTGTATTAATTGTCTCCCTAAAAATTAATTTATCCTCCTTAGCAACTCAAAGAAAAATCACACCCTTAAAGGATAAAAGACATCAACCAGGGTTCAATTTTAATTCAGCCTTCCATTCTTCCAAGGTTGGTAAATTGAGTACCCAGCATGTTGGGAACAAAATTCTAATTACCTGTAAACCACAGGTTTACTATGGGGCGGTATATAAGTGTAATTGCTATTGCTATTTCCAAACCAATAAAAACTATACATCATGGACTTCTAGAGACCAATGGTTGTCCACTGCTTCCAACTAAGAGGGAGAATAATCTAAATTCCTCGCGAGGAAAGATGGAGATGGGGAATATGATAAATAAATAAGGAGTACATTCTCATGGAGATTATTTGAATAGCAGACAGTTTGTCTTGGTTCACACGTGAATCAATCCTCTCAACTAGATCTGTTTCCGAGGTCTTGAAACATGATGTCTGGTTCTCTTATAATTGTCTGGTATCTTCTACTTATTAGGTTTCTTCAACTTCAGAATGTTAGAACAGACTCCAAGGTTTTTAGAATGCACAATGTTGCTTGTATGTCCTCAGGGCTAAGATTTTAATTCTCTAGCAGTAGAATATAGGTCTGGTAGAGCCTGTTTTAGCATAAGGTGCTGGCTTAGATTACACTTTGAGATTTTTCTATTTCTGTTGTGCTATTATTTTATTATAAACTTAATAGATCTAGATTCTGATAAGCCAACACTTTCATAAGTTGCTGGCTCCACGGAGAAGTGTATTAATGCCTGGGAAAAGGCTTGGATTCTTAGTCATTATCAGCTTAAGCATACATTTGCAAGAAGAGAACGTAGTAAGAAATGGATGGCCGAATCAAATATATTTGGAACTATCCAAATATGGCATTATTTGGTGAATTCCAAAAGCTTCCAACTCTGAATACACATAAAGATAAAGGTAAAGGTCACCCTTGCTTTAAAGCCAGTCGTATCCGACTCTAGGGTTCAGTGCTCATCTCTGTTTCAAAGCCAAAGAGCCAGCGCTGTCTGCGTCTGCAGACATTTCCATGGCCATGTGCAAGCCATAACTAGACACCTGAGCACACGGAACACTGTTTACCTTCCCACCAAAGTGGTCCCTATTTATCGACTTGCAATTTCTTGCTTTTGAACTGCTAGTTTGGCAGGCACTGGGACAGAGACGGGAGCTCATTCCATCCTGCAGTACTTGGGAATCGAACCTCTGACCTCCCGCCTTCCAGCCAGCATCTTAGCCACTTGAGCCACTGCAGTCCCACTGAATACACTTACCTAAGAAATATTGTTAGGGTAAGAGGGTTAGATGCTTATAGATCTACTGTGTGTTGCACGCCAAGTCATTTCTGATGCATGACAATCCCAACAGTGTTTTCAAGTTCTGTGAGATGTTTTGAGAGTGATTTACCATTGCATGTGATTTGCATGGACAAGTTGGGGATTGATCCTAGGTGTCAGAAGGTCATATTGGATATGATGCTTCTGAGGTAAAGGTCACCCTTGCTTGTAAGCCAGTTGCGTCTGACTCTAGGATGTGGCACTCATCTCCATTTACAGAGAAAGAACTATGAGCCCTGGTGATGGGGTGGTTAAACTGCTGTGCTGGAACAGAGGGTTTGTGAGTTCCATCCTGACTACAGGCTCAAGGTTGACTCAGCCTACCATCCTTCTGAGATTGGTAAAATGAGTACCTAGCATGTTGGGGACAAAATTCTAATTACCTGTAAACTGCCTAGAGAGTACACTAAGTACTATGGGGCGGTATATGTGTGTCATTGCTTTGCTTTTGCTATACAGCAACAGAGTCAGTAAATGGTGGCATGGAAGTAGTCCGGGCAACAATAAATGAAATTGAGGGAAATTCCATCTAGAAATCAATAAAATAAAAGGAAAAAAAATACCCAGTGTAAATTGGATATGAAATATATAAGAAATGCATAACTTTCATTCACTTCTCTTCGTTAATCCTGAATCTTCTCTATTTGTGAGGCTTTCTACCATAAAGCCACAGAAAACACCATAAGCAAAACAACTGGTCCCTTTTGTGTGTGTTTGTTTAAAAATTTGGATGAACTTGAAAGTCCTGTCATCGGGACTCCTCCTAGACTCTTGATGGCAACTACCTGATTAAACTTATAATTTGTACCATTGGTTGTTGTTTTTTAAAGAAAAATAAAGTTGGAGACAAAATGGGCTGTTGAAAATTATTACATAATCCCCCTGCTTGTTCATATTTTTGATGAATAAATGCTGCATACAGAAAGGTCATTTGTCTCTATTTCATCTGTCAATTCCCAACTGTAAAGTTTACATCCACCTTCTTCTTGTTCTGTCATATCTGAATCCAAATATTAGCGATCTTCATGGCGATCAGCCATGAAGACAGTCCTGAGAATATAATGCAGTGGCCTTCCATCTGGCTTCCACATCACAGCGTGACACCCATGCCACTGATCCAGGTTCTATGTGTCACTATCTGGTCCTGAGTCCTTATGGCACGCAAAGTCCTCCTCAGCCCCAGGCCAGGATTGATGAAGCTGCTTCCCTCCATCAAGAAGGAATCAAGTGAGATTTAATCCACTTGGGAACCATCACCCTTCCCTGTAGACTTCAGCACCCAAGGCCATTACTCCTCAGGGTTGTCAGGTTAGTTAACCTGACATTTGGCATTGAGTTGCTGGTGGTATGGTCTACTTCAGTGATGGTGAACCTTGACACTCTCCAGGTGTGCTTGAACTTCAATTCCCAGAAACCCTGATCAGCAGAAGTGCTGACTTGGGCTTCTGGGAATTGAAGTCCAAGAACACCTGGAGTGCCAAGTTTTGCCATCACTGGGATTCTATTATCATAGCAGGTTAGCCTGGCTAGACTGCATGCTAAAAAAATTCCCTTTGGTTTTCCTTGGGATAGAAGCTGTATTTCTTGGGCAGTTTTCCTTTCAATGCACATACCAGTTTTGAGGAAGGGCCTGGAGCCACAGATTGGGTAGGTACAAAGTAAACCAAAAACACCTGTCTCTTGCCACTTGCCCAGAGCTTAGAAACTACAACACCTTTTAGTACAACACCCAGAATCTAACAAGGCCTGTTTCAAAAAGTATTTTCAACAAACCAGGAATATGTCCCCTCCCCATCTTTCACAAACTCCTAGGTTTTTCTAAAAAAAATTGACTCCCCCCTCCCAGTTGTTACTTGCTTTTTTTACAGTTTTAACACCACATCTCATTTGGCTGAAGGTAACAGAGGTCTTGGCTCATTTTAATACTCAGCAGAATGCAAAGATTTCTTCAACCCATGTCATTAGGGTTGGTGTGGGTTAGTGTAGCTAAAATCCCAAACTTGGAATATGGTAATATAATTTGCATTACAATGGTGCCTAGAGGCAACCCCATATATTAAAATATGGTGCCTTCCTAGATACTCTTTTTGCCACCTGAGACAGACAGATGTGTGGGAGGAGAAATCAAGCCAGTGACTTGGCAGGGGCTGGGGAATGACTCAAAATTACATGGGAGGTCAGTGACAGCAGCCCAAAAGGGAACCCTGGTACTTTTCAGTCTAGTATTTCAACCGAAGTTAGAGGAAGTATATCCTCTTGTTGGCATTACTCTACCTAAGATCAGGAGAGAAGTAGCAGTGAATGCTGAGAGAACTAAGCAAGAGAATGACCCTTGACACCTTCTGAATGGATATGAGCCTCAAGTCCGCTGGCTCAAATAATGAAAAAAAGGGCTTTATACATTCTTGAGGGTACGCAAGAGCAAAACCAAATTAGAAGATGGAAGAAGGAACTCACTGGGAAAGAAACAACATTAAAGGTGGATATAGGTTAAGGTCTCAATCTCCCCTACATCAGCTTGAGAACGCTGAATAGGCTGAGGGATGGAGTCCCTAAATGCAAGACCGATATGCTTAAGTGGAGACTGTTGGTGGACAACAACACACAGTGTGAATGTGAAGTGACACAGAATCCGGTCAATTTACTGGTCTGCTGACTGCTGCCAGAGACATGCACCGATGAAGACTTGGGTTTGGCCAATGACAAAGCAAAGAAAGTGGCTTCACTTTGGCAGTCCAGGGTTTGATCAGGACATGGAAGAAGAAGACCTAAGTCAGTGATAGCTAGCCTTGGCAAGCCAGGTGTTCTTGGGCTTCAATTCCCAGAAGCCTGAGTCAGCACTCCTGCTGATCAGGGCTTCTGGGAATTGACGTTCAAGAGCATCTAGAGTGCCAAGGTTCACCATCACAGACATAAGTGGTGCTCTCTCTCTGTTTGTTGAAGCATCTCCCTCCCTCCTCTATGGGAACTACCTTTGGTTTTCCATATGGTGCACTGGTCTGCCACTTGAATGTTCATCTTAACATTATTTATTGAGAAAGTTTACTGCACTCCCAAAGTATAAATCATTCCTTCACCCTCTCTAGGACTCAGTAGTAAAGTATTCAGGCTGAGACATTTTTACAAAGGTGGAATGTTAATCAGCCTCATCCAGGGTGATATACGCCAAAAAGGTAATGGCTCTTCAGGAATCCAGGTGTGGCTCTCTCACCATCAAACCTTCCCTTCCTCATTCTTCCTCATCTTCCATCTATCTCCAAGTACTTCCACTCTTTTGGCTTCCATGTTAGAGCATCGGGGATGTTGATATGATTTCACTTCCACTGCACATTTAGGAAAAGGATAACTATCCTTCCCCCCTCCCCCATCCAGCAATAAAAGAAGGAAAATACAGTACAGTAATACCCCGGATAACAATTGCATCGGATAACGCTAGAATCGGATAACGATGCAAGTTTTTTGGAAAAAACTTGCATCAGATAACGATTCTGCATAATGATTCTTAGCGTTATCCGATGCAGTGGTCTGAGGGTGTGGGGTGGTTTGGGTAAAACAACCCAATCCACCCCCCATGCGCAGCGGTCTCTGTGACTGCAGTAGGGTCAGGTACAGCCGCAGCCACCAATTGGTACCCCAAGAGGAGTAAAAAGACCCCTTGTCAAAAGACGGGAAGATGCAATCGTGAAAAGTTTTGGTCGCACCTGGAGAAGAAGACCGTGAAAGCAAAAGGAATGGAAAGTGAATTGCGACCAGCAGGAATTCACCCCTTGATAGTTTGGTCAATCAAGGAATCAAGGAAACCATCAGCTTTGGCAAGTCAACTTCCAGAAACTCTATCAGAACAGGGATTTAAAGAACTAGTGCTTTGTTATTTTTTATTTCCCTTCCCTTCACCCAGCCTTGCTCATTCTCTTTGCATATCTTTGGTATTCTCGAACTATTTACCACGCCAGCCAAATTTCCAGTTTAATTTGCTGCATAAATTCATTTATAGACTGATAAAGCTCATTACTAAGGCTTGGCCCGGGCTAGAGGGGTGCTCCGACAGTTTTAATTCCTGTAGCAGCAGGTGACTGGGAGAGAAAAACAGTCTTGTCACATTGACGGCAGGGGTCTAAATTATTCAAATATTCTAATCCTCCCAGAATAGTTCCCCTGCTCATAATTTGTCTTAGCTTGCCAACAATTAACTAGCAATATTTGAAGTTGACTGTGCCAACTATTCTGAAATCCTCAAGAACATGGAAATATGCGTGTGTAGTCAAAAGCCCCTTGATTAAAACCACATCCTAGGGGGAGTTTTTAGGCCTCTTTGACATCTCGTGGCCTCCTGCATGCGCTGATTCTTTCTAAGGGTGTCCAAAACTCCTTTGTTTCATTATCTTATTTGTTTTTGTAATTACAACACACTCCAGCCATTTCATTACTCATTCATTAAAATCATGTTCTGTTCATTCCTTTACTTACTTAGTGATTTTTTTAAAAAAATGGTGTGTTTTTTTTGGGGGGGGGGTATGCTGACTCAGCAGTGATCCTTCTTATGTTGTTCTGAAACATATTTGGGACAAAGTCACAACCCATACTGGTGGTGGTAGTATTATTTATCCATCCATTCATTCATTCATTCAGAATGAAGCAGCCAGGCTGGTGACAGGCCGCTGTTGAAAAGACCTCTGTTTCTACAAAATGGGGACAAATTACCCATTCAAATGTGACACAGATATGGTTTCCCCTGGGTTGTCTTGGGACTGTGCCACTTGCCCAAAACCACACAGGCTGGCTCTTCTGGAATTCACCATGGGAACTGAATTCCCACCTTGCAGCTCTGCAGTCAGATGCTAAAATCCCAGAGCAATACAACCAGCTTTGAGTTACATAATGTGTGTGTGTGTGTGGGGGGGGGGATGGTGGTCTTGTTTCCTGAGGTTCCTATACCTAATTTGCACATATGTGTGTTTACTGAAAGCCATCAAGGGGTCTTTTACTGTGCAGAGAGAAAGGAGGAGGAGGATGTGACCTTAGAGGTAGAGTAAGAAACACTAAGAGTACCAATCTAGGTAAAGGTCTCCCTTGTTCGAAAGCCAGTCATATCCGACTCATGTTTATAGGTGAAGAGCCAGCACTGTCTGCATTTGCAGACATTTCTGTGGAGATGTGGCAGGCATGACTAGACACAGAACACTGCTTACCTTAGGTTGGCGGGAGCTGGGACAGAGACAGGAGCTCAGTCCATCGTGAAGCACTCGGGTCTCGAACTGCTGACATGCCAACCTTCAAATAATCAAGTTCAGCATCTTAACCACTAAGCCACTACAGCCCTCTTCCAATCTAGAGGTAGGTGTAAAAATGACAAGCGCTTCTGGAGCAAGTCACTTGCCATATACAGTACTCTGCTCTAATTTTCAAAATATTATACACAGAAAAGCATGCAATCAGTTATGTAGTCCCACACGTACCACCTAAAGTTTATTCTTCTTCTGATTTTTATACCTATTTCATGAGACAGTATTGTGTTTTTATGTTGTATATTTTACAATACAGTATTGTAAATTGCCCTGAGTGGTGCTTGTATCAAAAGGGTAGGGTATAAATATAATCAAACAAACAAATAAGCGATACAGTCCAAATATAGTTTTTCAGTAAAAAAAAAAAGCAAATTTCTTTATAAAATGGCTTCAGACATTCAGCAGTAATGCCAGACTTTTGTGTTACTTGTGCATTTAAGATACATAAGTGGGGAAAAGCAAAGTTGATTGGCTGAATATACCAAGTCAGCTGTTAATATAGAGTCATACTAAGACAAAGAAAAATAATATTTTCTAAGAATATGAACGTTTTGAATCTCTACGATGGTGACCTCTGCCTACTTTTATTCCATTTTATAAAGTTTGCAATAGAAAATAGGAGGATGGGGTGAGGGGGAGAAACTTCTAAATGTTGATTGCTCTTTCTGTCTATCTCTGTATTGGAGTTTAAAATTAGTTAATACTATGGTAAATGTGGTTTTCTGGGACATCATAAGGTTATGTCTCATTATTTTTCCTTTAAAAGCCTTCCCTTTGATCTCGATTCAAAAGAAGTGGGTAGGTTGTTAGCGTTTTTCTTTGCTGTGTAGCTCGTACAAATTAAAAAACCTACTTGGAATCGGTTATACAATGTCAGCTTGTGTTTCTGGGGTACACAAAAAGATTGTGGTATTTTAAAACCACGATCAGCTGTACCCTGGGCAATGACAACCTTGTGCCAGGTACGTCAGGCGAAAGGAACTGTGGAATGAATGCACCAAAAGCTGGGTTCATTTCGTCAGTTTCGTTGCGAGATTACCTTTGATTCGCACGTGCTTCTCTTCCACTCCCAGCACATTGCCAGTTCTTAGGAAAACTGGAGGGAGCTTGTGAAGTTAAAAAAGAACTAGCAAACAATAGGCAAGGCAAGACTTTAAAAGCATAAGAACAAAATAAAATAATATGCACTTATTTTCTCAAATAAATATATTTACACTTAATTATGTGGCATGTTTCATTCTTGAGAAACTGTATAATAGAATTAGTAAGGAGAAAAGAAGCAAACTAAATTCATTTTAGTAATCCAAATTAATTCAGGGTTTAGACACCCATAATCAAGGCAATTTAGTGCTCATCTGGAACAGGCTTTTCATGTACTGTACTTGAATTTGGTTGTGATCCAACTGAGAATACACACTGGGTCTACACACTTGTACAAAACAGTTGTTCTGTGTACACTTATTTGGGAGTATGATCCACTGTCTTCATCTAGGCAAGGGGTCAGTAAACGTGGCTCTCCAGATGTTTTTGGACTTCAATCCCCTGAAGCCATGTGTCATCGAAAGATCCCCATTTCCTAAACATTCCCAAAAGAAATGGAGGAAATTTAGTTTTCTTAAGCCTCCAAAAATCATTTCTGTTCTCTGTGCTTAGAGAGATTGCTATTCTCCCTCCTGTAAAATTCCAGTAGCTTTCTACTCTACTAATAGGACTGTGTTTTGGCTCAGCTGATCCAGATAACACAAAGCTGTGTAGAGGTATAGATAAACTCCATTGGGGGAGTGAAGAGACTCAGTTTGTTTTCTGGATACCAAAGGAGCAGGATGCTATGGACTCTTTGTTTTTTTTAAAATGATTACTGGACTATGTTTTGTTTTATGGACTATGTTTTGCTTCTGAAGATTATATATGCTTTTTATTGATGATTCTAATGGGACAATAAACTCTGTTTTGCCTCAATGAAGACTCTTAATTGAATAAGAGGTAAGACAACACACACACACGCAAGCCTCGGAAACGCTATCTAAAACCTCCTTGTTATGAAGAGAAGCAGATAAGAGGTTTTTTTTGCCACCCAGTTCTCTCTCTGGGAACTCTGGTTTAGTTCTGGGGGTCTTTTGGCATAAAGACCCCAATGTAAGGAACGCTGAGGAGGGTCAAAGCAGAGGGAGCTGGCTGGTAGCGGGACACCATGATCAGCAGGTACGGCTGTGAGAGCTGGACCATAAGGACCCGCAAATGAATAGATGCCTTTGAACTGCGGTGCTGGAGAAGATTTTTGAGAGTCGCCTGGACTGCAAGGAGGTCAATACTGACTGCTCTTTGGAAGGACAAATATTGAAGCTCAAGTACTTTGGCCACCAAATGAGAAGAGAAGACTCACTGGAGAAGTCTCTGATGCTTGGAAAATTCAAAGCCAGAAGGAGAAGGAGCGGCAAAGGATGAGATGGTTAGACAATATCGTTGACACAGTAGGTGTAGATCTGGGCAGCCTCCCGAGGATGGCAGATGACAGAGGAGCCTGGCGTTCTGTGGACCATGGGGTCGCAAAGGGCTGGAACTGACTGTGTGACTGAACAACAACAATATCCAAAGGGAGGGGGGTTAAAGTTCAACATTTCAAAACTTAAAATATGTTCGATTTGCCAGCAGGAGTGGAGGAATTGATATCAGGGTTCATATTTATGTGTAACATTTGCAAGTGTTGGATTCATGGGCAATAAAGCAATTCCAAAAATACTGTTTGTTGAGTTAATTCAGTACATCTGGGGGAAGACTAAAAATATCTAGGAAGCATTCCAGGTTACGTGCCAGAAAAAAGGATTCCTTTTCACACGGGTGAAATAGGAGAAGCAATGCTAACATTTTGCAAGGGATAACTATATACAGAGAATTTTAAACGTGCACGTGGTGAAATCTCATCTTATTTGCATGCATTTTAGTCATCAGCAAGTTTACAGTGCAATCTTGCTAGATAGGAAAGATTAACTGGCTGTATGCCTTTGTCACAATCTTTCCTATTCTTTGGACAGGCTCCTTCTAGGTCCCTCCTGGCAAGAACTGTATTGCTCAAATCTGAAATCCAACCCAGTGTCGTCGGCTGCAACTCATATCTGAGAATGCATTTTTCCAAATTTGTTTAAGGTGGGTCTCAGCTAGGGTTGCCATACGTCCCAGAAAACCGGGATTGTCCTGGATTCAAGGTCGGAACAATTGTCCCAGCCAGTTCAATAAAAATCACGTCAAAGTCCCAGATTTTAGCAGCTAAGGTCAAAGTTGCCCATGCTTGAAAGCCAGTCATATCCTACTTTAGGATCCAATGCTCATCTCCATTTACAGCCAAAGTGGATTTGATCCACAAAGGGTCACATTAAAAAACAGCAGTTAGTATTTAAGATGCCACAAGGGGGATGTCTTTTTGTTTTGTATACTCTCTGATATTATCTCCCTCATTTCCTTCCTATGACCGGATCACCACGTTCATGCTTGTGCTCTCGGCCAGCCTCTGTCCCAGTTTTGTGGGAGAGAATTATGACAACTCTGGTCCCAGCTTGCCATGAAGTGACCCACACACTATGATCACGGAGCCATCTCCTGCCTATTTCTGGTTGCTAGAAATGCTCCCCAGCTCCTTTTCATCCCAAATAGGTTGCGCTTGCCTAGATTGCGGTACTTTCTGGCTATTGTAATGTTTAGTGATGATTTTATTGTGAGCTTTATTGCGTGTGATTTTAAATAAGTCTTTATTGTTGTATGATTGGTTTTATTATGTTAGTCGCCCTGAGTAGGGATGATTCCCCCCCCCCCGAGGAGTGGGATAGAAGTGTAAAAATAATAAATAAACATAAATAAAAATCTCCTGTGGCACATATGAAATGAGACATGCAGGATTTAACACCAGGACTGCAATGGACTGCCGCAGCCTTGGGGATATTGGCAAGGTGCATCTTCACAGCTGAAAGTGCTGCGATATTTTTGTTTTTTCTCTGATATACTTTTTAATATTTACACAAATGGCCGCCTGATGTTCCCATGCTCCTGGTGTTTTATCTATGCTAATGAACATCCTTTATAATCCAGGCTAGGGTTGTCCAAACTTTTTGGGCCATGGGCCAGTCATGTGGTTCAGCGGGCCAGTCACATGGTTCCTGCCACTGGAAACGGAAGTAAAACACACCTTGCATCCCGTCTTACAACAGGATGGGATAGATTTCAGACTGCCATTTCCTCTGCTTAAACCAGGGATGTCCAAACTATGGCCCGTGGGCTGGATACGGCCCCCGACACCAATTCATCTGGCCTACGCCACCCTTGTCACTCCCAGAAGTGGAAGTAAAACACGCCTGTATATTAAGTTAGATCATATGTTAAAAATATCCAATTACACCCCTGGATTCATGTGACATAATTGCAGTCTTCAAAATGTGCCTAAAGCATAGGTAACCCAAAAGGTGAGGAGGAACAAGGAGAGAGAAAATGCTTTTGGGGAAGAAGGAGCTGATTGTCTTGTTGCTGAAGTATAACCTGCTTTTTGAACTACTCGTTCATTTACAATAGTTAATATGAACATATGAAGCTGCCTTTATATATGATCATATAAAGGGCGAACCTGAGAACTAGGTTGCTTTTATTTTTGTAGCCCATGGTAGAAATGCACCATAATTCTATTTGATTATAAAAATCATCTGTATCGGTAAAATAGGACATACAATTTAAAGCCTTCTTTTCCTCATTTCTAGTGATGCATATCCTTTTTTTACGGCATTCTTTTAATTTACTTTTGTCATTAGGGACATTTGGAATAACCTGAAAGGAGAAAATACAAAAAGCCTCCAAAATATAGAACATCCACACTTCTAAATGAGAGGTTAACAAACCTTATAGTTATTTTAGATATTTCAGGTTAGGCAATGTTAAAGTTTGCCCTTTCTCGAAAACCACTCTAGGGTGGCTCATCTCCGTTTATAACCAAAGAGCTGTAGATGATTTTGTGGTCATTCAACAGGTATTACTAGCAGAAGCGTAGCGTGCCTTGGCGGGGCCCCGTATAAAAATTTGTTTGGGGGCCCTTAGGAAGGGTAAAGATTTCTCACAAAAGAAAAAAATGCATAAAATTACTTAAACGGGGAAATCCCGCAGCCTGCGATAACCGATGTAGGGTGTTGCCAACTTTTGAACGCACGCTTTACAAAGCTGGCTTGAGACTAAATATCAAGAAAACCAAGATCATGGCAACAGGCCCTATCAGTCCCTGGAAAATAGATGGGGAAGAAGTAGAGGCAGTTACAGATTTTACTTTCCTAGGATCAAAGCTCACTGCAGATGGGGATTGCAGCCATGAAATAAAAAGGTGACTGATTCTCGGGAGGCAAGCGATGAGAAACCTGGGGAACATAGTGAAAAGTAGAGACATTAAATTGCAAACAAAGATTCGCATAGTCAGGGCAATGGTATTCTCTGTGGCAATGTATGGTTTTGAGAGCTGTACCATTAGGAAAGTGGAGCGCAGAAAAATAGACGCCTTTGAGATGTGGTGTTGGAGGAGAGTTTTGAGAGTACCCTGGACAGCGAGGAGAACAAATGGGTCAATCTTAGAAGAAATCAAGCCTGACTGCTCCTTAGAAGGTCAAATAATAAAGATGAAGCTAAAATACTTTGGACATCAAATGAGAAGAGAGGATTCACTTGAGAAAGCCTTGATGCTTGGAAAGGTTGAGGGCAAAAGAAGAAGGGGGCGGCCTAAAATGAGATGGCTAGATGGTATTGTGGAGATAATGGGCACAGAGCTGAGTGAGTTGAGGGGGATGGTGGAGGACAGGAATGCCTGGAGGACAGTGGTCCATGGGGTCGCAGAGGGTCAGAATCGACTGTGCGACTGAACAACAACAACATTTGTTTTGCTTACCCACGTTGGGGGCCCCGTGGCCCTCCTCCCACCTTTGGTCCAACTTTCCTCCCCTTTGCGTTATCTCTTTGCTTCCCGTTAGAAAACCTGTCCAGGGCGGGCAGGCAGGCGCTGAAGAGCAGCGCCACCCTTTTGTGGGTAACGGGCAGGAGGAATTGGGGGTTGGGGGGGCACCAAAGGAGACCGTCCCTTCTCAGGCCTTCCCACAATGACGTTGGCTTCGGCAGAAACAGGAGAGGTGGGAACCGCTGCAACCTGCGCTGCTGGCTGCTGCCCATGGCCTTTGCCACCATTGGCAAGGCGGGTCCACGGCCGGGGAAGCGGGAGAGACCGTCAAAGCCCTCCCAGCCTCTTCCCGGGCCAGAGTGCCCTCCGCTGCTGTTGCTGCGGTCCCGCCGGAGGCATCGCCAGTGCTCGGCGGCCTCTCCCCGTGCCGCCCCCTCCCCAGTGAAGGTCCCAGAGCGTCCGGCGGTCCGAGTGTCCCTGGTTCATCAGGGGCCGCGCGCGCACCCCCGCTCTCTCGCGTGAGTGGAGGCGACAGAAGCAGCGGAGAAAGGAGAGCCCTGCCCTCCCTTCTTTGTCCTGGGCAGGTGGGAGGGGGCAGCCCAAGGCCTCCCAGAAAGGCACCCACCCCCAGCCCGCTTCTGGCGCCCTCTCCCAAGGCTCCCTGGCCGTCGCCTCCCTCCCGCTCTGCATTTGTTTTGCTTACGCACGTTGGGGGCCCCCGTGGCCCGGGCCCCCCGTATAATTGATACGGCTGATACGGCAGTAGCTACGCCTCTGATTACTAGACACTGAAGTGCGTGGAACACTGTTACCTTTCCTACCTATTTATCTACTTGCAATTTCTTGCTTTCAGACTGCAAAGTTGGCAGGAGCTGGGAAGGGAGGTCTCTCTCTCTCTCTCTCTCTCTCTCTGTGTGCGTGTGTGTGTGTGTGTGTGTGTGTGTGAGAGAGAGAGAGAGAGCCATTTGTCCCAAGCACATATAGAATCTCTTCTCCAAGCAGAAAGAAATGCCAAATTGGTAAGTTCAGCATGGAATCCATATACTGTATATACTTGAATATAAGCTGACTTGAATATAAGCCAAGGTACTTAATTTTGACCCAAAAACCCAGGAAAACAGATTAACCTGAGTATAAGCCGAGGGTGGGAAATGCAGCAGCTGCTAGTGAGTTTCAATAATCTAAATACATGAAAATATGGTAAAATTAATTAAACTATTGGCACATCTCAATCCAGCATGGTTTTGGGACCCTCGTGGTTGTTGAGCCGAGTCTAAGCCATGCCCCCTTTTTTTGGGGGGACAGCTAAAAAACTAGGCTTATACTCGAGTATATACAATAGCTGTATGGTTATACATAGTCCTTCCTATTTTTCCATTTCTCCACAAATGCCAAGAGTAAACAGTACGACCGCCAAGGCCCAAGTGCCAAAAATGTTTTGGTTACGGTTCTGTTAATAACCCCAAAGCTGAGACTGTTTATAACTGTTTTCTCAGTCTCACTATTAGGTTTGTTCACTCCATGAAGCCTGTGCTAATGCCCATGAAGGTGCCTCACTTCTTAGCGGATGGAATTAGACCTGTCATTAGCTGCAAGTAATTGTGTATTTCATTCCCATGCACTACCCTGAACATTTCTAACAACCACAATTGGAAGAAGGGAGGAGGGGGCTCAGAGCAATATTCCATTTATTCTTTTTATATGTAAATTACTCTTAAAATAATTATTTGATAATGACATGCATTTTATTGGGTCTGTGTTTGGAAATATCTCTTGATGATAATTTATCCTGCAATTATTGTTGCTTGGCTCTATACTTATAATTAAGACTAAGAAGTGTTACTCATCACCTCATTTAATATTTTCTTTGTCGGTGACCTTGCTTCCCTTTAACGCAGCCTGATTATAAAAAAACTGATTATATACAGATTTGGGATGCCTGAAGATCTTTGATCTCCTTAAAATGCAACTTTTATACGAAGGGGTTTTTGGTAGCAGTTTCAGAGTGTTGTTTTATGCAGTTCAGCAGCTATAAATATGTGTTCACTTTGGCTTCCACTTGTCCTTCGGAGACAATCATTTTCTTTGTCAGAGCTTTTGCCTTTGAATGTTGGGATCCAGCTGAATGGAATCTATTTCTGTCTCTTGCTTTGTTTTCTTTTCTAATAATTGGGGAGGACAAGATCTGTCCATCCTTTAAACAAGAAAATAATACCCTGATTAATCATATGTGCCTCCAGAGGAATAAAAACAATTTGGGTGAAGATTTTTTTTTCACTGAGGCACGATTTCAGAGAAATTGTTTTTGCAGGCATCCTTTCCACTGACCCTATTAAGTTTCCTCTCCATCCTCTTGACTTGAAGGAACTGGTTTCTACACCCAGACCCAACCTTGGCACTCTAGCTGTTCTTGGACTTTAATTACCAGAAGCCCAAGTCAGCACTCCTGCTGATCATAGATTCTGAGAATTGAAGTTCCAGAACAGCTGGAGTGCCAAGGTTGGCCATTGCTGACCTAGACTTTGGCCCATCTAGTCTAGCTGACTTCTTACATGGAAAATGCAGGGAGGACACCATTTTTGTTTCAAGGGCTAATATGCTTTGCAAGGGTGTTTCTGGAAAATTGAGGCAAATGTTTTCTGAGCAAAAAGCTCAATGCCTCAAGTGGATAAGAGACTGACTGGAAGGTGGTAGATCAGCAGTTTGATTCTCGAGTACTGCAGGACGGAATGAGCTCCTGTCTTTGTCCCAGCTCCTGCCAACCTAGCAGTTCAAAAGCAAGAAATTGCAGGTAGATAAATAGGGACCACTTTGGTGGAAAGGTAAACAGCGTTCCATGTGCTCTGGTGTCTAGATGACCATGGAAATGTCTGCAGAAGCAGACGGCGCTGGCTCTTCGGCTTTGAAACAGAGATGAGCACTGAACCCTAGAGTCAGATGGCTTTCGAGCAAGGGAAACCTGAAAGGTAATCATAAAGAGGAAGGGAAGGATTGGTTCTCCATCATCCGAGAATGCTGAATGCATAATAACGTGCTCAAATTAAAGGAAGCCAGACATAGGCTGAATAGGAGGAAATACTCCTTAATGGTTAGAGCAGTACAACAGTGGAACCCCCTGTCTTGAGATGTGGAGTGTTCCAACACTGGAATCATTCAAGGAGAAAATTGGACAACCATCTCTCACATCTGCCTTGATTCAGATTCCTGCCATGAGTAGGGGGTTGGACTCAATGTCTTAAAATGCCCCTTCCAACCCAGTTATTCTCTGATTCTGATTCAAATGATATTCTCACCCATCCCTAGTTATTTGCAATTGGATGACTATGTTCCTAACACAAGCCAACTTGTTCAACAATGCCTATGTGATAATTCCAACTAAGATGTGCTCCAGCATGTTCACTGCAAGTCCATCTGATGATCTCCAGTTGCCAGCTTCTTGTTTGGAGTCTCTGGGAATCTTGGAGAATGACGGCTTCTCACCTTACCTGACATTGGCACCAGCTTCACAGAATTGTTAGATATACAACGAGAAAGAAGCGTGGAGGTTTCCAGACCCTTGTGCAATTCTTGGAGGCTTGGTTTGCAGACGTAGCGAAACTAGATTGGGTTCATGAACTTTTCTTTCTGTCTTGCTGAAACCTGTGGTTAATCCCCAGGTAATTCTCTATTATTTTTTTTAAAAAAGGTGTCTGTCAAGTAGAGAGAAACCTCACCACATGCATGATTTAGAAATGGCGATGTCTTAAATTCAGAACAGTTGCTTAGTTCTTATCCCTTGGTAAAGGTAAAGATTGCCCTTGCTTGAAAGCCAGTCATATCTGACTCTAGGGTTCAGTGCTCATCTCTGTTTATAGCCAAAGAGCCAGTGCTGTCTGTGTCTGCAAACGTTTCCCTGGTCATGTGGCAGGCAAGATTAGACACCAAAGTGCACAGAATGCTGTTTACCTTTCCCACCAAAGTGGTACTTATTTATCTATTTGCAATTTCTTGACCATTCTGTATGCTTCATTTTCACTGTACCTTGTCTTCAGTCTAATGACTCACCAGTACTTTAAGAGGCTTTCTTAAGAAGCAAAAGCAAAAAGACAAAACCTTTGAGAATCTTTGTTCATGCAAACTGCATGTGCAATCGTTCATTCTGTAAGCTATTGTGTTTTCTTAGCACTTGTTCAAGACATTATTCGACTGTCTCCTTGCACATGGGGAAACTCTACTGTTTCCACACAAAACACATTATGCAAAATTCATTCTGCTTCATGATTCCCCATAGGATTCTGTCCCCTTCTTCTTCAACAACACGTTTCCAAAGCAGAGCAAGGTTTTCTCTATAATGGCCAGCTTATCCTGCTATGATTATAGAGTAGACCGTACTGCCAGCAAGTCAACAGCAAGTGCAAGCAATGGTTAACTAACCTGACTACCTTGAGGACTAACGGATTTGGGTGCCAAAGACTCCAGAGAAGTGTGATGGTTGCCAAGTAGATTAAATACCACTTGAATCCATCTTGATCAATCCTGGCCTGGGGCTGGTGAGAATTTTGTGTGCCAGAAAGGCTCAGGACCAGAAAGTGACTTGTGGAACTGGATCAGTGGTACAAGTGTCATGCTGCGATGCTGAAGGTCACTGCATTATATTCCCATGGCTGATTGCCATGGATTCGGATATGGCAGAAGAAGTATGGAGTGAAGCACAGGAAGTGAAATGGCTTACACCCATGTTACCTTGATAGCAGAAGGATAAACTGAGTGACCCTATGAAAGCACAATATCTACTGCTTTATCAGTAGGAATTAGCTGTTGTATAAAAGGACGTAAGACAATCATTAAGGCTCTGAATGGGCTTCAGGAGAAGAGGAGAGAGCAAACTAGGAAGTTCAATTAAACCTCAGGACTTGCAGAAACATATAATTGAAATATGAAAGCATTAATTCATAGAAGGGAGGAAAGACTATATTCTTAATTAGGGGAGAACTTTTGCTGAGGAAATATTACTTCACAGTAAGTGCATAAAACAGGGAAAGATGAACATTTCTCTCTCTCTTACATTGAACATGTCGGCTAATTTCTTCGGCATGCAGACTAAAATCCAAACCAGACTAACCCCAACCTGAGTTTGTGGTCAAATCACAGTTTGCAGTCAAAACTGTCCTGTTCGTGTAGCGATATCTGTGGGTATGATAAAAGTCTTCTCAATAAATGAACCAAATGAGACAAATATGACACATGTAGTCACGACTAACATGGAGAGATACATGTTGTATCTTTCAGTTGTCATATGTTATAGAAAGATGAGAAGAAAGTTAGGAAAAACAAAATAAAAATTGCAACTCTAATTCAGCTGAAGAAAAATCTTGGAATACATAGGTATGCAAAGTCAGAGCAGGTTCAAAGTCAGCTACCTGGATGGACAGAATGTGCATTTTCATTTCTAGAATGAACTCGGGTTAACCCTATTCCAAACACTTCAACAGTGCTAGTTAATGTGTTTCCATTTTCTAATGGGAAAAAGAAACATTTTTTTACTAAATCCTAGTTTCTGTTTATTGCAATAACCAAAGCGTGATCTCATCATTGGCTATTCTGACACACATTCTCACTTTCCTCCAACTCCTTCTCCACCTCATCTTCTGCTATTTCTGCTCCTGCTTCCACATCATGCCACAAAACTTTATTTTTAATTTTCAAGGAGTCACCTTCTATCTGATGTTGCCAATGAACAAATAAATAGAAGTGTACATAAGAGACAATCAGATCATAGCCCCTTTCCCCTGAAATTAAGCCCACAGGCTGCCCCTAACACTGTGGCAAAATGTGTCTCTTCTTGTACAAACCTAGGTGAACTTCAGGTGATGTTAGCAGAGCTCATGACTGAAGTTGGAAATGATTGAAACTGAGCACACTGCATTCAAGAAGTTCATTAAAAAGTTGTGCAAGACTGCACTGAGAACCCAGGAAAGACATGACTTTAATTAAAACATAAGTTAAATCTAAGGAAATGGTTGTGATTGTGAAATTTATTTTGTTTTTTTTAAAAATCTCATGGTGCCAAACAGCCGGAGTCTACCTTCGACATGAGTGAAAGTTCTCACATCTCAGCCACCAGCCCTTTAAAATTTAGCATAGACGTCCCATTTCCATTCCTGCAGAAAATTTTGGAAGCAAATCACAATATAATGATGATGAAAATAATCTGGAATTAATAAGTAATGTGCAAAATCAGCTTCATTTTCCATTCACAGTCTTCTTCTTTCATGTCCCGATCAAACCTTGGAGTGCCAGAATGAAGCCATTTTTTTTGCTTTGCCGTTGCCCAAATGCAGGTCCTCATCGGTCCATGTCTCTAACAGCAATCAGCATACCAGAAAATGAGCCGGACTCTGCGTCTCTCCACATTCGCACTGTGTGTGTTGTTGTCAGCCAGCAGTCCACACTTGAGCATGTTGGTCTTGCATTTAGGGACTCCAACCCTCATCCTATGTATGGTCCTCAAAGTGACATAGGGAGATTTAGATCTTCAGCTACATTCTCCTTTAATGATGTGCCTTGCCCAGTGAGCTCCTTCCTCCATCTTCTAATCTGGTTTTGCTCTAGTGTGCCCTCAAGAATGTTTGTTCTTGCGATGAAACTCTTCCTGGATCTGAGCCTGTGGACTTGAGGCTCATCTCCATTCAGAGGATGCTGAGGGTCATTCTCTTGTTTAGTTCTCTCAGCGTCTGCTGCTACTTCTTTCCTGATCTTAGGTTCCATTCACACTTGGATTATATTATTCCAAAAGCATTAGTATTTTGTGTTCCTCCTTAGCACAAGGAGACCCAGTAAGTAGCAATGACCAGTGCCAGTTCTAATAAAGAACATCAACCTATAGCACTGCCTTTGCCACCTTCCAGGAATTCTAGACTGTTTTCGTGTTGTTCAGCTCCACAGTTGAGTCAGACCCTTCATGATCCCATGGACCACACCATGCCAGGCTCCTCTGTTATCTGCCATCCTCCAGAGTCCACCCAGAACCATGCCCATCATGTCAACCATACTGTCTAACCATCTCATGCCATGTAGGGCCACTTGAGATGGCCAGGCTATACCAGAGAACTAAGACTAAACAGAATCCACTGTCCAACATGTTACTGGGGAAGAGTGGAGGGCAAGTACGAGGAGCCCAAGAAAGAGTGAAGAAGCTGAGCCAAAGCTGAAAGGAAGCTGCAGATGTTTCCATGGTCATGTGGCAGGCATGGCTAGACACCAGAGTGCATGGAACGCTGTTTACCTCCCAACTGAGAGAGAAAGAAGCAGTCTTGGTCTGATTGTACAAGTTTTTCACAAATGTTCAATGTGTGAGAAATGTTTTGGTGGTCACAATTTGCTCAAGCAAGAAAACAGTAACAACCTCTCTTGCCAGACACACTGCAACTTCTAAATTTCCCATGTGCTAGTTTCTTCAGACAATTCAGATTCTCCCACACACTGCTTGTAGAAATGGCATTTTCTTCCTCTCGATCTCTCTCTTTTTAAAAATCATAATGGCCCATACACAGGGAAGCAAGCTAATGGTTTTGTACGCTATGAACATCACATGGGAGTGTGCAGTCATTAAAAGGTCCTCAACTGTAGTTACAAGGGAGCTTAAAGACTTCAAAGTCTGGTTAGACATATTCCCTCAACAAAGTCATGCATTCCAGATGTGTAGGCAGATTTTGACATGGACCCACAATACACACAGAAACTTCAGGATAGGCATAGACTTATTTTTGTCAGCTCATTATGGTTTGTACCTGCAGTTTATTGGCAGCACCAATTCTCAAGATGTTAAGCATACTTTTATCTAATAAAACCATTCAGAGAGATTCATCCTTACTTTCTCCTCTCTCTTTCTCTGTAGAAACATCTTCAATTAGGAGGCCTCTGTCTGAAAGTCAGACTAGATGTTATCCTTACCACATATTTAAAAGTGTTACTCCACCAAATGTCACAAAAATTCTCTTTGCCATAGATGTGTTTTTACTTATCCCTGCATCTTGCTTTCTTCATGCTTTGTTTTGAGATTGGTTAATGGAAGATTAACTCAATCATGAGGTGCAAGTTTTATTACTGACACAGTGTGTATTTCTGAGCAAATAAGCCAGGGTGGAGGAGGGAAACTTACTTATTATTGAAAGATCATTTTTACCTTCCAGTGATAAATCAAAGGCAGTGGTAGCTATCAACTACCACTTTCACAACTTCCGCCCATGAACTCTAGAGCTATGTCCATCTACTGGAGGACAAACTTTATATGCCAAGCACTGTTCATGATTGTCACAATCCAAATAGCTGGCTGAGGTGTGGTAGATTCAACACCCAGTTCCATTAGTGTGCAATGGGCTGGGTGAAGCATCCTACTCTTTCTGTAAGACATCAAAATAACCTTGTCCACTGGAAGCTCAGAGTTTGATTTCCAAGTATTGCACCTATGGGAGCAAGGGACTGCAGTGGCTCAAGTGGTTAAGATGCTGACTGGAAGATCAGTAGGTCAGCAGTTCAATACCCAAGTACTGCATGAAGGAATGAGCTCCTGTCTCTGTGCCAGCTCCTGCCAACTTAGCAATTCAAAAGCAAGAAAATTGCAGGTAAATAAATAGGGACCACTTCGGTGGGAAGGTAAACAGCATTCCATGCTGCTCCAGTGCCTGCCACATGTCCACGGAAACATCTGCAGATGCAGACAGTGCTGGCTGATTGTCTATAATCAGAGATGAGCACTGAACCCTAGAGTTGGCTGCGACTGGCATTCAAGCAAGGGTGACCTGTACCTTTATTTTACCTTTACCTTACTGTACATATTCCCACATTCAAAATTCGTTTATTGGAAATGCATGAGACGTCATATGACACCTTCATTCTCATTGTGTGGAAATTGACCCACCAGCATGGACAGAAGGTTAAATATGAATAGGAGCAGAATGAGACAGCTAAGCAGGGATTTCAAAAGCAGAAGGTATGACAAGAACTACAAGGTAAATACATTTTGCTATCTTTTACTCATAAGCACCCATTGAGGCAAGCGAACCAAAAGCATGGCTTGGAAACCCTCTCTCCTTCCCACATTCCAATACTGTATATCAAAACACATTTTTCCCACTCATCTTTCCTCTTCCAAGGTTTTAATCAATTCAAGCACAGCATACAATGTCCATGATATTAGTTCAGTTCCCATAGTTCTCAGCCTGTTATGGCTACATTTATGGTAAACTACCCAGCACCTGCCTTGAAGGTCAGATTCCTTAGCTCTGACCCAGGAATAAAGAACTCAAATAGCTACTGTACAAATGCAAAGCCCTCCACATCAATTCCTTACACCTCAAAGCACTGCCTAGTGTTGTTGGTCAGGACAGGAGAATTTCCTCAGTCATAAACACATTTGACCTTTCTGGCTTCACCCACACCAGAGCAAACAGGATAGTGTGGCAGGTTGGTTCATTTGGACCTGTTCGGCCACAGTGGTGTTGTGACTGAAGCTCTTGTTTAAACACCAGGAAGTGTATTTCAGTTTCACTCTCCCAGGTCCATTAAAATTAATAGGACAATTTAGAAAACTGCCCTCAAATACATATGTATAAGTTGGCTGGGGTGTAACATGATTCCCACACAAAATGCCTTGGAATAAGTGGAAGTAGAGATGGAATGCTTGCATTTGAAGGACTTCTATTCCCATAAGTCAACAAGAACTGCCCACCTCTCCTACCAGAAGGAGATAGAGTGGCCTTCTCACTTCCCTTTTGTTCCTACACTGCTTTTGTCATTTAGGGAGACAAATACACTGCAGGAGTGTATGAATCTCAAGGACTCCTAGTGATTCATAAAGGTTCATAGGAAAGTAAGTGGCAGAGGTTGTATACACTATATAAAGGTAGTCTCTGTTAGAACTTGCCTTCCTATGAACCTTTGTTGGTTGTGTGAAATCTTCATAGTTCACAGACACTTGTGGTGTGCTTTGATTGTCGCTCAACTGAAATGGTGCAGAAAGAGAAGGAGGGGAGTAGGTCTGAGGGCCTTCACTGCCACAGTTCAGCCTTGACAGTTCTCACCAGATAATGGGGCTAGAAGTCCTTGAAATACAAAAGTCCCATCCCTAGTTAGAAGTGAAAGAGAAAAGGCATTATGTAAATTGCTCTATATCACAGATTCTTTATATCACAGATTGAGTTATTGCTCTATATCACAGATTGAGTTATTGTCACTGGTGGGATGTCAAAAATTTTACTACCCCCACTGTGATGTCATCACAGTGTGGGCAGAGCTAACATCATGATGTCATGATGTCGTGGGCAGAGCCAAAGAAATAATAATAATTAAAAAATTTAAAAATAAAATAAAAATAAGCACACACACACCACTCAACCCACCCACCCACAACACAAACCCGTAAATAAAATAAATAAATAAAATAAAAATATATTAAAATACACCCACCCACCCAAACGCCCACCCATCCACCCCAAACACAAATCAACCAAAACTTTTAAACCAGAGCTTAAAGCTTATTCTGGCTAATCTTTCTCACACTAGGTCAGATGGAAGGAACTACAGAATGAACTCACCACAAGATGGCTTCAGTTTTGGCACTTTTCAAAAGTTATAGAAGCTAGGTACTAAGTCTTTGCCTAACCAGTTCTCTAGGATAATATGCCTTAATATAAATGTAAAACAGCTGTACCTCTTTAAGGGTTCTCTAATTAGAACAGCAATTGGAACAGCACAGGTGTAGCTTATTGATGAGGTAACTCCAAGACTTTGCTTAAAAACCCCAAGCCAGGCTGCCAGGCCTTTTTAGGAACTGTGGTAGTAGGTTAATATAGGTAAAGATATTAAATACACATTAAAATACACACAGACACACCACATCCAAAGGTGAGTCACTTACCCTGGGGAGCTGGCTATAGGGAACTTCAGGCTAGCAGCTTCTCTTCCTCCTCCCCACTTGGGAGGACAGCAACGATGCTGTGCATACGCACCAAACATTGTAGGTGTGCATGCATACCAAGTGCTTGGCGCGCATGTGCAGTGGGGGAACCAGTGAAAAGGTAAGCCTCGAAGGTGGTTCCCCCCAAAAGCTGCTACCGGTTCTCTGGGACACTGGGGAAAGTTACTACTGGTTCTGGCGAACTGGTGAGAACCTGTTACATCCCATCGCTGGTTATTGTCCCCAAGTTTTTGAAAAACTAACCCCAATTATACTGCCTGGTTAGCCTGGCCAGATTATCCTGCCAGCAACTCAATGCTGACTGTTAGGTGGTGGTTAACTAACCTGACAATCCTGAAGATTAATGGCCTTGGGTGGTGAAGTCCACAGGGAAGGGTGATAGCCCCAAATGAAATAAATTCTACTTGAAACCATCTTGATTCAGCAGCTTCATCAATCATGGTCTGGAGCTGATGAGGACATTGTGTGGCAAAAGGGCTCAGGACCAGAAAGTGACTCATGGAACTGGATCATTGGTATTGGTGTTATGCTGCAATGTGGAAGGTAAATGGAAGGTCATGGCATTATATTGCTCCCAGGACAATATTCATGGCTGATCGCCATGATAATCGCCAATATTCAGAACTGCATATGGTAAAAGAAGAGGAAGAAGTATTTCATAGGGGGAGAAAAGAGTCACATCAGTTAGAATTTTTGTTGCTATCCTACACTAGTTTGCTAAAACAATTTCCCATCAGTTCATGACAATGGCACGATTGATGCCTGAAAAAAAAATATTGAAATACAAAGCGCTCTCTTGCTCGTAGTTTCCATGATATTTACATGCTGCCTTCATGCCAAACTAGAACATCTTCTTTTTGAGAAGTGGAGCACAGAAGTATTGACTGGTACTTCAGAAAAGAGGCAAACTATCCATCCTACTCTTCTAGTTCATAATAGCATTCATGCAATAAAATACTGGCCATGTTTTCATAGTTTGACATCACCAGTATAAGAACTGTTGACAAGGAGGAAGTTTCCACAGTTCTCTGTCTTCATCTGGAATGATGAGACAAGCAAAGGTTTATCTTCCTCCTGCCCCAGTCTATATGCTCCCAGTCTTTTCTTCTTACAAATAATTTTCATTCTTTTTCACCTCATACATATCCACACACATCTGTCCTCTAGTCTCTTTGTCCATCTCCTCAAATGATTATGAAGCATTTGAGCAACTGCTGAAGTAAAGTGACTGCCATAATAATCTCATGTGCTTGCATTTTATTTGTTAGAAAAACCCGTGACGTTGGGTAAAACTTGTACGGAATACAATCTTTGTTTAGACACATAACTCTGCTGGAACTCATACCCATGGAAGAAAAAGATCAGAACTGTTCAGCAAAAAGAAGAAAGGAAATGCTCATGAAAAGCCAAACAGAGATGGGGGAATTGCCTTTTTTAGAACTACAACTATCAAAATACTCTACCCAGTACAGCCAGTTCTGATGCTGATTGGAATAGTTGGGAGTTTTAATTCAAAGGAATAATTGTCCCTATCTTTTTGCTTCCCTCTTTCTCTATCCCTGTGTTTGAATCCTTTTCCTGGGTATGGCTCCGATGGCCATATGCTGTCTGCCAGGACAGCAAAATCATATTCTTTCAATATGAAAGGGTGGGTGGATTTTAAGGGTGTTTCATGGACGTAATTTTAATAACAGTGTTCTATTGCCTGGGAAAGGTGTAGGTTGGAGAATGGAAAAAGGC
This sequence comes from Furcifer pardalis, assembly GCA_030440675.1. Taxonomy (NCBI): domain Eukaryota; kingdom Metazoa; phylum Chordata; class Lepidosauria; order Squamata; family Chamaeleonidae; genus Furcifer; species Furcifer pardalis. The sequence continues at coordinate 123,702,478 of CP126892.1, read as the reverse complement.
CTAAAGGAAAATACCCCTTTATGCAAACAGCTGGAAGGTAAGTTGCAGAGGAGGTTAACTCAAAGCAATGCTTCAAACCAGTGTTTATGCTATATAGCCTGACAGATGTGACAGATATGTAATATTTATGGCCAGTAAACATGAAAAGAAGCTGATTTCCTCCATGAAAGATTGGCTGCTACAAAGGACTTGGTGGTATCACTTTCTGAAGAAGGCAGATGTTTATCTGTGGATAGACTAGGGAAGATACACCAGGTTTTCTCTCATCTTAAGCCCGGGGTTCTCAATCTTTTCAAGCTGGGGATTGGGTTCTTTATTTATTTATAATTTAAATTTATATAGCCCCACCACCACCACTTTGTGGCGACTCAGGGCAGCTTACAGAATTACGATAATACAGTATCAAAGAAATAAAAAAAAAATTCTGCAGGAGGAAAAAGGTCATAACAGGTCCAATGTTCAAATGGCTTTTTAACCCCTGGCCTGGTGGAGCAAAACATGCTTCCTCAACATGTTTATGATGACCATAAATGAGTCTGTGACTGATTCTGGCGGTGGTGGTGGTGACTGGAACAAGGGTGGGAGCTGGATTATTTGGCACTGTGGGCCGGATTCAGCCCATGCGGCATAGGTTTAGAACTCCGGCCTTAAGCAATAAAATGTTTTTGGCCAGCCCTGCAAAAGTAACACTGCAGACAGCAAAGCTGGGTGAAGGAAAGGTGCAGCTGCAATTCTTGGAGATGGATTATAATGGTACTGTATTGTACATCACATCTAGCCGGAATATCTCAGCCATTGGTTGTCCATGTCATCTGCCAGCCGAGCTAGTCTGCTAGTTGAGAGGTACTATCAGAATAGCCAGGAGGATGTAGGATAAGTGAGGAGCAAAGTCACACCAGAAACCTTCTCCTGCCAAGGCATAAAGTCAAATTTCTGGCACGGACCTAAGTCTGTGATGGCAAACCTTGGCACTCCAGCTGTTGTTCAACTGCAATTTCCAGAAGCCCTGATCAGTAGGAATGCTGACATTTTCTGGCAATTGAAGTCCAAGAACACCTGGAGTGCCAAAGTTCACCATCACTGCCCTAGGTGATGAAAGAATCATAGAATAACTGAGTTGGAAAGGGCCTTTTAGGTGATTGGGTCCAACACCCTTCTCAATTTCAGCAAACCATATCAAAGCAGATATGTCCAATTCTCTGTTCAATACTCCCAGTGTTGGAGCACTCATCACGTTCCACTCTCATACTGCTCTAACCGTTAGGATGTTTCCCCTAATATTCAGCCTGTTAGTATGTGTTCTGTGCTCTGGGATAATGGAGAACAGATCCTTCCCTTACTCTTTATGATTACCCTTCACATATTTGAAGAGTACAATCATCATACCCTTTCAGTCACCTTTTCTCAAAACTAAACATGCCCAGTTCCTTCCGTCTTTCCTCATATGGCTTGGTTCCCATTCCTCTGATTATCCTTGTTGCCCTTCTCTGTACCTGCTATAATTTGTTAGCATCTTTCTTAAAGTGTGATGCCCAGAATTGATGATGAGGGCAATCCTAGGTATTTTTCAACATTCCTCAATAGCAAGGGGTTCCTGCAAGGATTGCAATCTCAAAGCTTCTGAATCTGTTTTCTCCCATGTTTTTTCTCCTTTTTGTGTGTGTCCTGATCAAATTTTGGACTGCTAAAACAAAGCCACTTTTTTGGCTTTGTTGTTGGCCAAATTTAAGTTCTCATTGGTACATGAGAACAGACACAAGCAGGATGCTTTTCCACCTGCTACCGGGACCCGCCCCTGACTGGGGCTTTAAGAACTGTTGAGGCACAGGATTTCCTCGCTGCCTCCTCCCAAGAGGCTTCTACGGCAGGCTGAGGGGTCACCTCGGCAACTGGCCCCAAGATGTGTTTCCGCCTTCTCCTGGGACCCGCCCTTGGCTCAGAGCTCTAAAGGCCTCCACGGCAACGGACGATGGGATTTTTCATGGTAACCACCCCTTGGACTAATTTGAGGTTGGATAGAATGGCTATTGAATTGCATTGTTAATATTGGTGTTGTAACATGGTATCTTCTCTGTGTCAAGGATTGTACTTGTGGTATTGATATTGTATACTTTTTATAGTGTATTATTATATGTTGTTCTTGTAATTTGATTTAGATATATTGTACTAATATATATCTCTGTGTATCTTGCATTTCTGTAAGCCCCCCAGAGTCGTTGTATGCGAGTGGGGCGGGGTATAAGTCTAAAAAGTAAAGGAAAAGTAAAGTTTCTGATAGCAAATGAACTTGATATCTCTCCACATTCACATAGTGTGTTGCTGTCCGCCAGCAGCTCCCAGTTGAGCATGTTAGTTTCATAATTAGGCATTCCAAATCTCAGCCTATTTAGGGTCCTCCAAGTAGGAGGTCAGCTATAGACTCCTTTAATGTTGCTCCTTGCCCAGAGAGCTTCCTCCTCCATCTTCAAATTTGGTTTTGCTCTTGTGTACCCTTAATAATATTTGTTCTTGCCATAGAATTCTTCCTGGATCTTGGCCGGTGGACTTGAAGCTCATATCTGCTCAGAGGATGTCAAGGGTCATTATCTTGCTTAATTCTCTTGGTGTCCACTGCTATTTCTCTCCTTATCTTAGGTGGAATAATACCAATAAGAGGATATATATTCTCAACAGGTGTAAGTTTGAGGCATCTTGTCGCTATGTACATAGTTTCATTGACAGCAATATCAGATGAGTTCAATACTGGAGTAACATACTCTGCACCAGAGGTGCTCAAGGCCAAAGCTGATGGTTGAGCTCCCCCTGTATAGTTTGTTAACTTCCTGATGATTTTGTCCATCATACTAACTGTTTAAAAATCTCTGATGTTGATTTCTCAAGACATTCCATTGTATACAGTGGCCAGATATGGAACCCTGAAATGAAATGGTCTCATTTGGGTAAATTTAAATGGAGCCTGGAGAAATGGTTTGGTTCATAGGAAGTAATGTCGGGTGGAATTCAGCTGCCCGGGGCTGAAGCCAAATTTGCCACCCCCTGGTGGATGCTGGAGCCCACTCCCACTGGGGCTTCTGGGAATTGTAGTCCAAGAACATACATAGCCAAAAAAGTGCCGCCCAGGGCTGGAGCCCCCCCCCAGCCCCGCCCTAGCGATTCCACTGTTCATAGGTAAACCGATGGTGGTTCAGACTGATGTGGCGATACCAATATGTACAATGAAGCACAAAGATAATATTGCAGAGAATGAATATATGAATGAGAGGTCTGGTTGAAGATACAATCTGGGGCCAGAAATTCACTTTAGTCACAATATGTGCATGAAAAAAATGTTAAAAGATACCTAGTGCACAAACCCTGTAAAGCAGATGGTGAGATAAATTTGGCACATTTCTCCCTCTCTTTAGGTTCTGTTGTGTCTCCACATTTCATATGCATCCAGTGGGGCATCAACAGGTTCATGCCAGTTCGCCAGAACCGGTAGCAGTGGCTGGGGCCCCCCCAGGGGGCTGCCCACCCTGGGCAGAACCTTTTGGGCTATGGGTGTTCTTGGACTACAATTCCCAGAAGCCCTAGTGGGAGCGGGCGCCGGCATCCACCGGGGGCAGCAAATTTGGCTTATGCCCTGGGTGGCTGAAATCAATGCTACCAGGTGCAGAAATTCTGGCTGGCCTCACCCATCCAAGTTTTGAAATGAAGTAGTCCTAATTCGGGCACAATGCAGGTCTTTCCTCTGTGGCCACGCCCATCATACCATGCCCACAGTGTGGTAGGAAACATATCAGGAAAAGCACACACAGTCAAACTCACAAGAATAAATGGATGGCCATGGATTGTGATCTTTCCATGAAATCCACATGCAACCTGTTTTCAGGTTGTATCAGACCTCCAGGTTTATATTGTACCATTGTAACAATCCTAAACACTTAGATAATCTACTAATCGTATTCAATGTTGACCTATCACTACCAACTCAAAATTTATCACCCAGTTTAACTCAACAAGAAAAAAAAAATTCAGCCATAAAGTGCAACATTTCAATACTGTTTACTACTGTGGACAAGATGGCTTCTGAGTCTTCAGCTTTGATTTTCGTCACTGTTTGCGGTCTCTATCAAACTGTAAAGACATTAAGATGCCTTCACCAATCATGTAATCACCATACAGATAAGAGGGCAGGGGAAGTCTCAGTTAGTATTGGTACTTTCTCCTTTCCCCCTCCATTCTGATTGTTGGTTCTGTTCTGCTGTACAACCTGTGACATGTCCGTTATTGCTCAAATAAACCCAATGGCAGAATAAGAGAATGAGAGAGAAAAACCTAAGAAAACCAATAAAATTTGCCTCTCAAATTGCTTAGAAACTAAAGCCCATTTCATTCCAGTTTGCTGCTAAGTGAAAATGTAGCCACTATATAGATTTCACTGGAATTAAACTTAAACCTGCAGAATTGGGTTTATTAATTTCTGTCATGGCTCAATGGGGAAATAAGAGAGGCCATTCATTAAGAGTACACAATTACCACAGACAAAAATGAAGTGCGGTGCTATTAACCATAATAAAAATGTTGAACACCAAGGAAATTTTCATTAAATATAATCTATTCTTTATATGACTCCACTTAATCCTTTCCGTCCTTTCTCCCCCTTTGTGTTCTCCAACCCATTTAATTTTTATTGCTTAACTTTTTATAAATGTTTCTTAATATAATTATGATTAAATATTTGTTCTGGAAGGACACTGCTAGTGAAATAAGTTTCCCCGTACTTCCACCTCCTTATCTGAATGAAAAATAATCTTTGGGAATAAAGTGAGTGCTAAACATGGCTTCATTAGGATTTGAGTTCAAGAGTATGAAAAGGAATATGCTAATAATTGTGATATCTGGGTAAGGCATTCAAAAGGTGAGGAGTAAAAAAAGGATTCTTTCTCCCATCTCCTCCTCATATACTTCAGACTGTGGAAACAAGTAAAGTTGTTTTGCTAGGCAAGTAAAGCTGGTTTGATTCCTCTGTGCACAGTATAAGAGACAGCTTTGAACTTTTTCTCCTTCTTGCTATAAAAATGTCACTGAGAACTGAGCTAGAGAACAAAAGGGTTGACAATCCAATTGTCTCATGATGTTGAGGCACATAAATCTATGTGGTTCAAAAGCATTAGAGCCAGAGCAGATCTTTCCTTACCATCATGACACCCATCTGAGGCAGGAGACAGGATCCCCAGTGTTTCTGCTGCTGCGTAGTTATCCATAGGACATTATTTTATCAGGGGACTCCTCAGGTCCAGATACCATGGCTGACACTCTTGGCTCTAAGAGTGGTGGCGAACCTTTTAGAGACTGAGTGCCCAAACTTCCATCCATCTATGCCGCACCCTCATACCACACCCTCATGCCTTACCCCAGACAGGGGAAGGAATAAGCACTTCCATTGGCCTGCTGGGCAGAGGGGCAGGGTGAATTTTGTCCTGAAGGAATAGGGGAAGCACTTCTGTTGGGGTGCTGAGCAGAGGGGCAGGGCGGACTCTGTGCTGGGAGAGAGAGGAAACACTCTCATTGGGCTACTAGGGAGAGAGTTGGGGTGGACTCTGTGCTGGAGAGAGAGGAAGTGCTCTCATTGGGCTTCTGGGGAGAGAGGCAAGGCGAAATCTGCCCTGGGGGAGGGAGGAAGCGTTCCCAATGGGCTGCTGCACAGAGGGGCGGGGCAAACTCTGTGCTGGGGTGACGGCTCACGTACCCACAAAGAGGGCTCTGAGTGACCCCTCTGGCACATGTGCCATAGGTTCACCACCACTGCCTTATAGCATGGTGTTAACGAAATGGCTATTTCTGTGGAATGCACAGGGATATATTCCAGATACACTTTCCCACATCTTTCTCATTCCTGAAAATAACTGACGTATTGACGATGGAAGTGGTGGGATGGTCACAGTGAAGGGCAACAAGCCTGGCAGCACGATGGGAGGGCAATTGTACCAGTGCTAGGTGGGCCTTCATGGTCTGAAAAAGTGTTTGACTCAGTTACAGCCTTCATGTGACTATCACAGAGAGTGACGAGAGCTGAACCCAGTTCCTCCTCTTCAAAGTCCAGAACACATTCTGCTACATCATGGTAGGATTTGCCTACAATATCACAGCCACAGGAAGGATGTGTTTTCTCCACAAACCCAAGAAATATCTTAGAAAGGGCAATGCAATCCTAATAGGTATACTCAGAGTTATGTCTTGCCATGTCAAGCATGGCAAGACTCCAGCCATGTCTCCTGAGAATCAGAAAGACATCCCTTGTGTCAGTTAGTTGGATTCATTTGTGAAGAAATATATAGAATACCTCTGGCAACCCAAATGGTCTGTCCAGAAATGAAAAATTACATGTGAAACCATAGTGCTTATGATGTAATGTACTGTAATCCAAAGCAGCAGATAAAAAATAAGTCATTTTGGCTTCAAATCCTGCCATTGAATCCTCAACATAAGGTATTAATAAGCCATCACTCTTTAGAACGATAGAACATGGACCTGCATATACGTTCCCATTGTTAGGGACTGTTCATTTTTTATTTGTATGTTGCAGGAATAAAATAGCGGAAAGGCCAAAACATCTCAACTCTGATTGTTATTGATTACTATCAGGTCCCACAAAGTTGTTTCCAACTTATGGTAACCCTTCTGAGTTATTCTAAGACCCAAGTCCTCAGAAATGTTTCATCATTCTCTGGTGGTGCCCTCATACAACTTGCCTATGGTCATGGAATTATGGCAAGGACCATAATTCCATCAGCCACTCACTGAAACTTGGGGCCAAGGATGGGTCTTTGAACTCCTGTCCTCAGATGAAGTCCATGGGTATCTCTCCTTTTCGACAAACCTCATTAAATTCCATCTTTTTGATTTATCATTTAACAGGGAAAGATCATTTTCCTTGATTCATTATTTTCCCTTGCTGTGGACATATCTCTTTGTACACTTTAAGTCCAGAGCATTGGTTGAATTCATTTCCTCATTGTTTCATCACAGTTTTGCATGTATTTGGAATGTGCACATTTTCAAATACTGTATGGAGATTCCCTTTAAACACATCTGTGGATTGTCCAAAGGTGTGGAGATTCAGGGGAATAAATCCTTCCTGCCTTGTTGAAAGTCTGGGAGGTGCAAGTCCTGATGACTCCACTGATTTGTACATTGAAATTCGGTCCTTCAAAATCTCTTTTAGGTATGACCCTGGTTTTCCTCAAGTTTGCTTCCAAGACTATTGTTGGACAGATCAATTTGATATTCAACAGTTCAGTTCTGCTGTCTTTTGTACATATCTATTGGCAGGGACTGCAGTGGCTTAGTGGATAACATGCTGAACTTGATGGTTGGAAGGTCAGCAGGCCAGCAGTTTGAGACCTGGGTACTGAATGAGTTCCCGTCTCTGCCCCCACTCCTGCCAACCAGCAGTTCGAAAGCAAGAAATTCCAAGTAGATAAATAGGTACCACTTCAGTAGGAAAGATAAGTGTTCCAAGTGATTCAGTATCTAGTCATGCCTTCAACATGACCACTGAAATATCAGACAACTGGCTACAGTCAGATTTGGATCTTCGGCTAAAACAAAGATGAGCACAGTCCCTTAGAGTCAGACATGACTGGCTTTTGACCAAAAGGAGACCTTTACCTTTACCATTGGCTGTGTGGATGATGCTGGGACTACCGTCATATCTTATCTAATATTATTTTTCTTTTTGGTGAGGGAAAGGCTGGATAGACACCAGGCCATTGCCAGGTAGAGAAGCAAAATAATTTTGTTGGAATTTACAGGCTCCGTGAAAACTATATTTTCACACCTGTGAACACTCATTGTGGTGAGCAGCTGACCTTACCTGAAGTATCTGCACATTTGAATGGTACAGAACTATGTCCACAAATGAGAAGAACTAAAATATGTACAGTTATGGAGAGAAAGACACACAGACATTTGTCAATGGGGAAATGGCTAAAGGATGTAATCAGCTGGTGAGAAATGATTATGTTTGATTGTGCTGGGGGAGATCTCCCTTAAAGTAACTCTTGCACACATAGAGGAATCACTCTAGCCTGCCCCAATGGGGAAAAAACTCTAGACCAACATGGATCAAGCCAATTCATAATTTCCTACATGTCACATGATCACTGGAAAATGGCTTGGACCAAATCATCCCACAAGCAGTCCAAAATTTATTTATTATTTATTTATTAGTTGAAATTTATATTGCCGCCCACTCGCCGTGGCGACTCAGGGCGACTTACAGACAATACATTACATTAAATTACAATACAATATGTAAATGCAATACAAAATGCAAGCTATTTCTTCACCTGATCATACTCTGAGCTAAATGCATGTAGAAATTTATTTATTTATTTATTCATTTATTGTTCGTATTTGCTACCCCGCTCCAATCAGGCAAGCCCGACTCTGAGCGGCTTACAGATCAAATATCGTCATCCTAAAAACTTGATATTTAAAACTTTAAAAATTCATAAAAGCATTACAATTCATAAAAGCATTACAATTCCTAAAGCATTACAATCCCACCAAAAATTGAACCGAAGGGTGGCTGTCACTATATCAGCCACCCTGTATGAGATCCCACGATCCTATGTCCCCACACTTGCTTAGCCAGCCAGGTTTTTAAACCTTTCCGGAAGGGTAGGAGCTCTGTCTGTAGGCACATTTCTTCTTCATCTGCCATATACAAATCTGAATATTGGCAATCATCAAGGTGATCACCCATGAAGACTGTCCTGAGAATATAATGCAGTGGTCCTTCACCTGCCTTCCACATCACAGCATGACACGCGTACCACTGATCTAGTTCTGTGAGTCCCTTTCTTGTCCTGAGCCCTTTGGGAACGCAAAGTCCTCATCAGCTCCAGGCTAGTATTAATGAAACTGCTTCCTACCATCAAGATAAGTTCAAGTGGGATTTAATCCACTTGGGGACCATCATCCTTCCCTGTGGACTTCACCACCCAAGACTGTTAGTTCTCAGGGTGGTCAGGTTAGTTAACTGCCGCCTGACACTTGGTGTTGAGGCAATATGGTCTATTTCAGTGGTGGTGAATATATGGCACACATGCCCAGAGGTGGCACTCAGAGCCTTCTCTGTGGGTACATGCACCGTCGCCCCAGCACAGAGTTCACCCAACCTCTCTGCCCAGCAGCCCAATGGGAGCACTTCCTCCTTCCCAGCACAGAGTTTGCTCCGCCCCTCTACAGCATTGATGGCAGCCTGTTGAGTTTGGGCACTCTGTCTCCAAAAGGTTCACCATCACTGGTCTATTCTATTACAATAGCAGGATAACTGGCCAGACTGCCTGAGAAATGTGCACAGTAACTAAATTTCAAAAATGAATTAGAACATCAGAAAAGTGCCCATAAGTCCGTGCTCATTCCAGTCTCACAACCCAATATGCAAAAAGAATGGGAAGAAAATGCAGTTGGAATTTAGATAAATGCAACACAACTATGACTCAGAGATGTTCACATCCTTAATTGACAGCTAGGAGTAGGAGGACTCTGATATTAGGATGCATTATACATTGTACTTGCCTATTTGCCTTTATTAGAATGTAAGTTCATTGACTTTGGTGTCCTTTTCTGTTACTTCATAAAAGGAGTTGCTCTTTTGAATGACATAAAGTTTAGGAACCCCAGATATATGCAGATGCCTTTCATGATTAATAAGTCTCTGCACTAGTCAAACATCTCTTAATAAACATAGCCTTGACAGGATGAATAATAATTGTGTGCTGTCAAGTCAATTTTGACTTATGCCAACGTTTTCCAGGGTTTTCTAGGGCTTTGGTCAAGTGGCAGTTGCCAACTTGATGGTGCTATGACATCTATTAAAATGTTCCAGTCTGGATTGATGTCATGGATTCCTGTGTCACAACTTGGTTGTGGCCTCACTACTTTTTGTAGAACAGCTTGAAATTTTGTTAAGGAAGGGATGCACAAAAATAATTTGAGAGCCATTGTGGTGTGGTGGGTAGAGTGTCCGACTAGGACTCAGGCATCTCAGAAAACAAAACAAAGCAAAACAAAATAAAATAAAATAAAAAACACAGTAGCACTTTAAAGACTAACTGCTATACTGTATTTTTATTGTTAGCTTTTGTGGATCAAGTCCACTTCATCAGACAAAGAGTGAAACTTACAGGCATGTTCTTTATATACCAAATTCAGGAGCTTGACGGAAGAAGGGGTGTGAGGAAGACGGGAGAAGGGGTGTGGGCAAGACAACAGACAAGCAAGCACACACCCCTTCTCCCACACCCCATTCAGGAGCTTGACAGGAGAAGGGGTGTGAGGAAGATGGGAGAAGGGGTGTGGGCAAGACGACAGACAAGCAAGCACACACCCCTTCTCCCACACCCCTTCTCCCGTCTTCCTCACACCCCTTCTCCCGTCGAGCTCCTGAATTTGGTATATAAAGAACATGCCTGTAAGTTTCACTCTTTGTCTGATGAAGTGGACTTGATCCACGAAAGCTAACAATAAAAATATAGCAGTTAGTCTTTAAAGTGCTACTGTGTTTTTTTATTTTATTTTATTTTATTTTATTTTATTTATTTTGTTTTGTTTTGTTTTCTGAGATGCCTGAACCACAGACTAACACGGCTACTATTCCAAAAAATTCAAGACTAGGACTCAAAAATGGTCAAATCTGATGGTGATTCCATTGAAATGTTCTGGTTGTACGAAATATTCAAAAAGTGGCAAATGCTATTGCTAACTCTCAGAGAGCGTCCATGGCTAAACAAAGATTTGAGAATCCAGATTCTCCAGTTTTTGTCTGACATTCTATCCACACTGGCATGGCAGTTTTAGCTGTAGAGAAAAGTTTAATACTTGGAAGGGCTTAAAACAAAGGTTAGTTCCCAATATCTCTCCTATGATAGAAATAACAGATCTGAAAAGGGGCCCAATAAAAATAACATTATAATAAGCAAATATTATTACAGAATAAAATATGTTTTAAAAAAGATTGGTTAAACATTTGCCAGGATCAACAAGCAAGAAATGAAATGTACAATTTCAAACTGCAATTGAATTGACAAAAAAAAACATATTAATGGAAGAATGGGATAAGGAATACAAGGGACAGACCAGTTTGTACAGGCCACTAACATAATTTGAGGAATTAATTTATAAGATAAGGTCTGGATTCACCACTATAAAAGGTTCTATGAGTAAAATATATAGAATATTAAATGAGTAAGGTGATCCACAAACAACATTAAGAAAAATATGGGAATCAGATTTGAACATTAGAATTTCAGAAAACAATTGGAAGAATGAATGGGGAAAGAGAATTGTGCAAAATTTGTCAATTAAGATGAAAGAGCATAATTTTAAAATTTTGTGGAAGTGGCATTTAACTCTAGTTTGCCTAAACCAAATGAATAAAAACATATTGTAAAAATGTTGGAATATGTAATTGTTAAAAACAAATGTATTAAGCCTGTACCAGACCAAATTAATTTTTGGAAGATATAATATATTACAGCCTCCTGGACAATGTATATAGCACATAGGTGATTTTTATTAGAAAATTGATGTTTAGCAATGTTAGATGTAAAAGAAGCATATGTGTGTATTATGTAATAATTGTATTAGAAATTTAATTTGAAAAGCTTCTGTATCAAATACTTAGTTCTTAATTTTGTTTTTTACCTTTTACTTTGTTTTTTTTCTGTATTACATATCATGTATGTTATGTTTAATTTCTTGTGTAGTTTTCTTTGTTGTATTTTCTTTAAAATTTATAAATAAAGGTTTAAAAAATGTTGGAGATGTCAAAAAGACATTGGAACGTATGAATATATGTGGTGGATCTGTGAATACGCCTTGAAATTTTGGCAAAATGTAGAAAATGAATTGAAAAAATAATGGGTAGTAATTTGAAATTGAATGCAAATTTGTGATATTAACAGAACTGAGAGATGTGACTATAGAAGGAAATAAAGAAGAATTAATATATATAGTTTTATCTGTAGCAAGGCAAATGATAACAAAGGACTGGAAAAGTAATTTAAATTTAAGTAAAGATGACTGGTACAAAGAGGTCTGGGAACAGGCGCTGCACAATAAACATACATGCAAAACGAATTTTTTAAAAAGGCATGATTGTACATAATAACTTTTGGGGTATATTGATACCTTTTTTGGAGTACTGTATACTTTAGGAAAGAACAGAGGAATTAAACCTGAGTTTTTAGAAAGAATGAAATAATAATAAGATATATAAGGGTATAGTAAATTCCAATTTTTAATGTAAATACCACAGGGTACATTAAAGAAATGATGAAATTTTTGGAATTTTAATCTCTGAATTTATATGAGTATCGTTGGGTTATACTGCTTATACTGTATTCATTATGCATGATTTTTTATTTGTAAGCCGCCTAGAGTCCTGGTTTGTCTGAGTATAAATTTAAATAAATAAATAAATAAATGGTTTTACAATCTTATCAATAACATAGCAGAAGAATTAAAATCTGTGAAAGATGTGCTTTGCACAGCATATGGAAAATTAATGTTCTCTTAATGGATGTGGTTTTGTGTTACAGCTATTCACAAAATTTGGAGAGAAAAATCTATGACCCTCCCCCCCCATGTTTATTTATTAACATCACCCCATAACCTGCCAACTTAGTATAGGTACAAATAAGCAGACTTTAATTTTGTTTTCCATTAGCCTTTAGAAATGGTAGGCCCTTTAACTTCAACCCCAAAAAGGGAGTAGACTCAAAATAATATGGATAGAAGGAGCTGGGAGATGAAAAACCTACTCGATCTCATCTAGGAATCATCAAAGCCATCCTATCACGTTTATTATTGTTGGGTCTGGAAAAAATAAACAGTTTATGTTGAAGATTAAGAGACAGTATAGGTTTGCTTTTGACATATCTTGTCTCCAAATCTTCACTTTGGATTTATTTGAGCACTATCATGTCAAAGCTCCCTCATTTATATGATAACATGTCTGTAATGTTTTACAAGAGCTGCGCTACTCCTGCTTCAGAATGTTGCTTTTAAAATCTTAAATTACAGTACCTGGAGAGGTATGCATAATTATAGTACATGTGAGCAATGATAGGATGCATTTTGCCGTGGGCGATCTGCATTAATCATCACCAGAGAAGGTGCAATAAAATCATAATTGCCTCTTCAAAAGTTATAATCTAACTTATACAACTTTAAGGCCTTCGTATGGCAATCTTAGGTCTACTTCTCATGAAATCTCCCAGCCTCCTTCATTTGTTTAAAGTTATGGCAGACCTTGCCTTTCTCAGAAGTATGATTACATATTTGTTCATTATTATTGCTGTTTCCCCCCTCCCAACATGCCATCATTTTGCTGTTGGGGTTGGCAAAAGTTACATCTGCAAATATGCAAAACAGGCTTGGAAGGCAGGCATTCAGGGTGCACAAGAACCTGAAAAAGCTGACACTGAACAGAAGTTGCTCTGAAGTATTTGTTTTCTTCAAGTGCCGTATCCATTTCAGATATTGGCTATCATCATGGTGCTAGTCTTTCAGTTCTTAGCTCCTTGGAATAGTTCTTCTGACTACATTTCACACCAGTCTCTCAGGCTCTTCAGCCACAGTCTGTCTACATCCAGGGCCTCTCTTCCTAGGGATCTTCCCTTGGATACCGAGTTGGAGTATTCTACATTTCATGTCATTCCTCATGATATGGACAAGGTATTGAAGGTTTCTTTGCTTAAGGGTCTTAAATCAGGAATCCTCAACATTTTAAAGCTGGGTGCCAGGTCATACTCCCTCAGACAGCTCCAGAAACTGAATGGCCAATTTGTCCTTCCTTCACCACATGGCACTTTCTGGTGTGGATGAGGCAGTGGGGAGCCAGATGAAATGGCACCACAGGATGCATCCAGCCCATGGGTCACAAAGTTGAGAATCCCTGTCTTAAATCGTTCTTGTTGTTTATCCGTCCAGTGCAGCACTGATGCATTAGTCACATGGTCAGCCCATTATATCCTGAGCAGCGATCTGTAAATCCACACAGGGATGTGCAGGGCACCATGAGAAGGCACTGGACAGGGAGTGGTGAGGGCACCGATGGGGAGGGGGTTTGAGAGGGAATCCCATACATTGCTATTTGAACCCCAGGGTGCCAAAGGTGGGGTGGGACAAAGCCCGATTGCCGGATATACCAGTATGTGCCTGGATGCACATTCCAAAAGCTTCTCTAAAGCATTAGAAATGCCAATCTAACTCATACTCTGATGTGCCACTTAGTTCCAGCATTACTACCTTCTGGCCTGGAAGAGTTCACTTTGCCAAAGGCATTACCAATGTGCATCAGCATTGATGCTTGTCTTAGACTTCCCACATCTGGAGGCAATGTCAGAGAACCACCATTTCAATTTCTATTTTCCATTTTGTGTAATGTCCTGAGGATATATGCTGTGGGTACACTAGATCATTATGGGAAACATTTGCCTCCTGTTTTCATGTTCTTAATCAAAAAGATTCAGACCTTCAATTTCTTTTATTTTTGGGGCTTTAGTTTCCAGAAAACTTTGATTGCCAGCAACCCTTCTGTAGCTGTTTCCAATCCTCAGAAAGCCCATGAAACAACCTATTTTTGCTTGCATGTGAGAATCAAACAGACAAGGATTGAAATCCATATCCCATAACAGTCCTTGAAATACAAAAGGCAAACATAAGTAATTGTGGGGGGGGGGGAGCAAATACTCTTCTTCTTCTCCTCCTCCTCCTTCCTCCTCCTCCTCCTCCTATCCAGTTCTGAATATTGGTGATCCTCATGGTGATCATCCATGAAGATTATCCTGAGAATATAATGCAATGGCCTTCCATCCTTCTGCATCACACTGATCCAGTTCCGTGAGTCACTTTCTGGCCCTGAGCCCTTTTAGTATGCAAAGTCCTCATCAGCTCCAGGCCAGTATTGATGAAGCTTCTACCCTTCAATCAAGATGGATTAAAGTGGGATTTAATCCATTTAGGGACCATTACCCTCCCCTATGGACTTTGCTACCCAAGGCATTGGTCCACAGTGTTGTCAGGTTAGTTAACCGATGTCTGATGATCTCCACTGAGATGCTGGCTGTATGATCTCACTCCAGTGGTTCCCAACAAGGGATACACAGCCCACAGGGGGACTTCAATTCCCGGAAACCTAAGTCAGTACATTGGCTGATCAGTGCTTTGGGGAAATGACTTGGGCTTCTGGGAATTGAAGTCCTAGATCCAGCATTTGGGAAACACTGATCTACTCTATTACCATAGCAGGATAACCTGCCCAGACTGGAAGCCAATGTTTGGTGAATAGAAACAGTTGATGCATATGGTGGGCTAGTTACAGGTATTCACTTCTTGAAGTAGATGGCTTACATTGACTGTTCATTTCCAATTTATTCTGTTATTCTGTCTGTATTGGTCTGCCCTGCCAAGCCAACAAGACATGACTCTATCCAAACTAAAGGCATCAACAGGCTATAAGTTAAGATATGTTAAACAATCATTTCATAATACACAACCTTAATTATTATTCCAATCATTGTATTGTTCTGTTCAACATGCTGCAATCAACAATAGCTTGCTTCAAAATAAATCAATCAACTTCACCACTTTCCATGTTGATGTCATATTTTTCTCTGTGGTAATGGTTTTGTGGTGAGTGTGTATTTAAAAATACAAATGTTGTGCCCAAAAATGGGGGCTGCATTGGCTCAGTGGTTAAGAAGCTCACCTTGCTAGCTGGAAGGTCGGCAAGCTGGGAGTTTGAGACCCGGGTACCGCATGAAGGAATGAGCATTCATCTCTGTCCCAGCTCCTGCCAACCTAGCAGTTCGAAAGCAAGAAATTGAAAGTAGACAAACAGGGACCACTTTGGTGGGCAAAAGACCTTGGGAACGTGTCCCACCAGAGTGGATCAGAGAGGTGCCTTAGTTGTGCCATCTGCCAGAGAGGCTCGACTCTCTGGCACTAGAAAAAGGACCTTCTCCTTGTTTGCTCCGACTTTGTGGAACCGCCTGCCTTTGGAGTTGCGCCTCCAGACGGAGCTACTGGCTTTCAGAAAAGGTGTGAAAACTTGGCTGGCGGGAATGGTGTGGGGGTAATGATGGCTTATTGACCCCTCCCTGCTGGCTTATTTAACATCTTATTTAACATCTCATGCTTACGCTTTTATTCTTCTTACTCCTTTACTTAAAGGAATGAGATGTTGTTCTAAATGGTTTTTAATTTGTTTTTTAGAGTTTTTAACTATGTATTGTATATTGGTTGTAATCTGCCTTGAGTCACCTGTGCAAGTAGGGCGGAATATAAATTTAAATAAATAAATAAATAAATAAATAAAAGAGATTCATTCGGGCATCCCCTGTGTGGAGTTTCTCCAGCAAAAGTCCTTTCAACCCAGAATAATTTCTGACACAAAATTATTATTAGTGAATAGTTTCCCTGGATGGCTCCCTGGAAGAGAGAGAGCAGGAATTGTACTCAGCAGTACAATTCCAATGTTATAGTGCCAGAAAATTAATAATAATTTCCCTTAGCAATACTAATTAATGTACTCATCACTTCAGATCAAGAACATCGCAAGAGTTTACTACTTAATGCACCTGAGAGACAGGCAGTAAAAGTAAGATCCAGTAACTTTCCACATGGCCTAAGCAGGAATGATGTATCATTTCAAAACTATTGACACAATGAAAACTTGAGCAGACTGAACCAATGGATATTGAATGGAAGGTTGAGGTCTAGGATTAAGAGGTGCTATAAAGGGGAATGGGGTGGCTCAAGTGGTTAAGACACTGAACTCACTGATTGAAAGGTCGGGGTTCGATTCCCCGCCACTGCATGACGAAGTGAGCTCCTGTCTCTGTCCCAGCTCCTGCCAACCATGCCGTTCGAAAGCAAGAAATTGCAAGTACAGTAGATAAATAGGACCCACTTCGGTGGGAAGGTAAACAGCATGCCTCCCATGTGTCCATGTAAACATCTACAGACACAGACACCACTGGCTCTTTGGCTATAAACAGATATGAGTACTGTTCCCTAGAGTCGGATATGACTGGCTTTCGAGCAAGGGTGACCTATGGTAAAAAGGGCCCCTATTGTGTTCTAAAGCTATCATTTTTGCAAAGCAAAGCAAATTCATTCTGTTTTTCTTGGGTGAAATATTGCCTTCAGGATTATATGGATGGAGAGAAGCTGTTAACATCCATTTTAAGGAGTTATCCTGCCTCCCCCCTCCTCTGATACATCCAACTTTAACAGCAGATACAACTTGATCTTCTCCACAATGCGGATTAGGTGGACCTACTGAATTTGATCAATTCGAGAAATTTCTGAGAATTTAATTCATTTCATTTATTTCAGAAAATGGACACTTTGTTCATAAATCTGAAAAAAGGACCATGAGAGTAAAGCAATGAGTTATTCGTGTTTATCTCATTCACTTTTTCCACTGAAACATTGGCTGACCACCAGGAACTCATATGAACACAATGTATGCATGAACCAATGTTATGAACATTATTGTATACATGGTCACAGTTTCTGAAGTGATCTTTTCTCCTCTTTTTACTAAATTCCAGTAGTCTCTGCTATGGAGTTAATTCCTTTTAGCTGATCCAGGAATTGGTCTAGGCATTCTGTGTTTCCCAGGAGAAAATCTGGATGCCAAAAATAGCTCTAAAGTCAACTTGTACAGATGGGCCATACCTCCCACATTGTGGTGTTGATTGGAGCAAGTAAAATAAATGTTTTGGTGGAAATTGCATGTCTAAAAGCAAAGGGAGAGATCATATTTAAACTTCTGATACAATCTGTTGCCAATTGGGATGTATATAACAGAGAGATGCTTCCTATGTCCTATTACCATAACCATAAAAGTGACAATAGGTAAGTAGGTAATATTTTTGTTATGTACCATCAAGTTCTGGGACTGTGGTGGCTCAAGTGGGTAAAGACACTGAACATGAAGCCTGGAAGGGTGGAGGTCAAGATCTGAGTACTGCATGACGGAGTGAGCTCCCATCTCTGTCCTGGCTCCTGCCAGCCTAGCAGTTTGATAGCAAGAAATTGAAAATAGATAAACAGGTAGCTCTTGGGTGGGAAGGTAATGGGCATCTCCACAGAGACATCTTTGGCTATAAACAGAGATGAGCACTGAACCCTAGAGTCAGATACAACTGGTTTTCGTACAAGGGTGACCTTACCATCACGTTGGTTGTAGTGTTATTTCTTCTGTAAGACTCAATGAGGTGTTTTCCTCAGGCAGGAACACAGTGGGAATGGTAGCAAATTTGGAAGCTTATCTTTAAAATTATGCCCAGTTTGGTGGAGTGGATAGAACAACAGACTAGGATTCTGTAGGTTTGAGCTCAAATGTGCACTCAGCCATGGAAACACTGTGAGTGTGGAACTGGTAAAGGTAAAGATTGCCCTTGCTTGAAAGCCAGTCGTATCCAACTCTAGGGTTCAGTGCTCATATCTGTTTATAGTCTGCATTTGCAGACGTTTCTGTGGACATGTGGCTGGCATGACTAGATACCAGAGTGCACAGAATGCTGTTTATCTTCCCACCACAGTGGTACCTATCTATCTACCTGCAATTTCTTGCTTTCAAACTGCTAGGTTGGCAGGAGCTGGGACAGAGATGGGAGCTTGCTCCATCATGGAGCACTCGGGTCTCGACCTGTTGACCTGCTGTCATCAAGTTCAGTGTCTTAACCGCTAAGCCACCGCGGTCCCTCCAGAACTGATAAAAGCACTCCTGAATTATCTAATGCATCTTGAAATCCCTATTAGGTTTGCTGTAAGTTGGTTCTAACTTCATGGCACGTAACAGCAACCTTCAGAAGCAAAGAAAAACTCTGCTAAAGTCCACAGCAAATAACTCTGGCCAAGTTCATATTTCCTCTCCATGCCCACAGCGATTTTGTTGAAAGTGCTTTGTACAAAAATTGTTCAGAAACAAACTGATAAACAACACGGATTTAGCCTGAATCAAAGATGACAGTGACTTGCAAAGAAACTGTGATCCTTCGTGACGGTGATAACACTGGGAACCTTTGAGTGTGGACAAAATGTCCAGGCACCAGGCTAATGTGGTCAGCAAAATGTGACAATAGATCACCCAGTCTTCTCTGACACTATTGCTTGTAAGTGGCAATATAGTGTGACTGTGATGGTCATGCTAGAAGACCAAAGTGACACTTGACCATGGTGTGTTGACAAAGACGGAAAAGATCTGGCATTTACAATTAACATTCAAAGGACACAGATGTAGACAATGTTAGCTAGATTATATAAGCTTCCTTGACATCACTGGTACAAATGCTGAATGAAAGGAAGTCCTTGAGCTTGTTCCAAATGCCTTTGTTTTGTCCTGACATCAAGGATGAGACATTTTAGTACCAAAATTCACATCTTCAGTGCGGTATTCACTGAAGAGATTCAGCAGAAAGGAGATTATTGTGTCTGTAGTCCAGAAAATCCAAAACTCCCATCTCTACATATCCCCACTGGGTTTTATTTCCTTGATTCAGGAGAGTAGCTGACGTGACAAAAAACCAGGATAAGTTGTGGTTTAATTTGCCACCATTATTGCTAAGAGACGCTCGAAGACGCTGCCGCACGAAACGCCAATGCTGCCGCGCCCTCCCGGCCCCCGTCATCGGCCGGGAGGAGGATAAAAGGAGCCTCCCTGGCCGAGGGAGGCTCGAAGATGCCGCCAACGCCGCGCAAGACGCCGCCAAAGTTTTGTTGGACCTTGTTGGACTCTCCCTCGGCCAGCCGACCTCGAAGGGAGAGAAACCTGGGGGCCTGGGGCGGCGATAGAGGACTTTTGTATTGGGGGGGGGGGTCTTTGGTGGGATATTGTTTTTGTTGTATACTATGGAAGCCGCCTAGAGTCAGGTTCGCCTGAGCAAGGTGGGGTATAAATTTGAAGAATAAATAAATAAATAAATAAAGAGAACATGAAGAGGGATCAGTGCACACTATGGGGTGGTGGTGACCTGTGATGAGGGAACATGTGTTTTCTTTCTTTTGCATGTTATGTATGTGCTTATTATTTATTAGTTCAAATTTATACTGCCGCCCACTCGCCGTAGCGACTCAGGACAGCTTACAAACAATACACTATATTACAATACAATATGTCATTGGGGGCTCAGGGGGAGGGCCAGCAAATTCCTCAACCTGCCCTGGCTTCTTCCTCCCCAGCCATTGGTGTGGGCTCAGGGGGAGGGGATGGCAAAGTCCTCAACCTGCCCTGGCTTATGCATAGTTTAGTGAGTAAAGGTAAAAGTAAATGTCACTTTCTTGCTCGAAAGCCAGTCGTATCTGACTCTAGGGTTCAGTGCTTATCTCTGTTTATAGCTAAAGAGTCTGCGTCTGCAGACATTTCTGTGGACGTGTGGCAGCCATGACTAAACTTCGGAGAGCACGGAACACTGTTTACCTTCCCACTGAAGTGGTCCCTATTGATCTACTTGCAATTTCTTGCTTTCGAACTACTAGGTTGGCAGGAGCTGGGACAGAGACGGAAGCTCACTCCATCATGAAGCACTCAGGTCTCAACCTGCTGACCTTCCAGTCGTCAACTTTAGCATCTTAACTACTAAGCCACTGCAGTCCCTTAATATCCCCATTTCAGATTATTTCCTCAGTACAGGAGTTCTCTCCTCAGAAGAGTAGCTGGCATGATAAAAGACCAAGATATGTTGTGGTTTAATTTGCCACCTTTATTGCTAAGAGAACACGAAGAGGGACCAGGTGAGCACAATTACACACTCTCTCTCTCTCTCTCTCTTCCTCACCCCACTCTATGTGTGTGTGTGATTTAAGATTAGGGGAAATGTGTTTTTCTTTTCTTTTTGTGTGTTGTATGCATGCTTATCCATACCTTAGTGAGTAATTTTAGGTTAATAAACAGAAATATATGATCGCAACATTAGTATCCATACCTTGGTCCAAGCTGAGCCACCCGTCATACAAAATTTCCAATTAAATACAGTAATGTTTACCTCGGATAACGCTAAAATCGCATAACGTTAAGTAATCTGGGGAGGAAAATTGGATCGAATAACATTAAGGTTCTATGGGATGGATCGGATAACAACCGCTAAAGCCTGTGCGGTTACAATGTATCTCTATGGAGCTTTAACGTTATCCGATCCATCCCATAGGATTTTAACATGCATCAGATAACATTAAAAATCGGATAACACCAAGACTTGTGGAACCAAGTCTTAGCGTTATCCGAGGTATTACTGTAATATACAAATGCTGGCATGTAGTCTTTTGTTACTGTTTAATATTGAATACAGCCAAGATAAAGTTGTTTAAGTTGTGTTAAGGATTTTGTTGCCCTCCTCAAATGTCTTGGCTTTTCTATGGTTGAGGCTTCAACTAATGCATCAGTTATTTAGACTGGCACAGAATTTAAAAAACAAAACACAGTTGCATAAAGAAGTCTGATTACTTTTCCAGAGGTTTTCCAGTCTGTGGTCTTCATTTTTTTTTTTTAAGATTGACCTAACAATAGTCATTCTTCTCAGGCGTGCCTGTATTAGAATGAACATTTTTTTTCTCTGGGATTTTGCAAATATTTTGAGAAGCTCACACCTTTGGAAAGTGACGCAAGCTGACTTTGCAGTGTGAAATGTAAAAATAAATGGCTTCAGCCATCTGAATGCAATAAAGCTACAGTTGGTTTGATTTCTGTTCTTAACCTGATATTTTGTTGGCTCCAAACAGGTTCCTCATGGTGGCCTCTAGATGACCTTAAAACAAAACCAAAAAAATCTTCAATCCAGAATAAAAGTATTACAATTTGATGTTTAAACCACGCTCTGTTTAACAACTAAGTCCTTTTAAAAATGTTCCACATGAGATTTAGTGGATTTAAAACATCACCTTTTAAAAAAAGATAATCATGCCAGTTTTAGGATTAGTGAGTTAGTAGCTTTCCATTTTCGTTCTTGTCAGGAGTTTGTATATATTGTACCTGCCATATTCTGTAAATCTGTCCAATTTTCATTTTTATAAAGTCAAGTTTTGGATAAGATGGACTTACTATCGCTAGGGGTGGGGGAATAGGTTGCCCAAGAAAGCTTCATGAGACCACGTATAGCCAAAATTTCCTCTCATTACTTCATTGGCATGAGCTGACCAGTAGCAAGACTCAACTGTATTATGGGTGCAGGATAATCACTTTGATTTACCTCTTAACATGATTGCTAAGTTAGCTACTTGGTTCTGGATGTGAAATAAAATGAAGAGCAGAAAGGTCAAGTTTAGAACTGTTTCATAATGTCTGCCTAGACATCCTGCTATTGTAATTGAGTACAGCCAATGACTCAACGCTGAGTGTTGGGTGGTGGTAAATAATCTGACTCCCTAAAGGGGTCAATGGCTACGGGCAGATGAGCCCCTGTAGGTGGAGTGATATTCCCCTCAGTGGAAACCATCATATTGTGCTCAACAAGAAACTGAGCAGAAGAACTCTGATGCCCAATGGTCATGGAGGCAGAAGAAGAGGTCATGTCAGATGGAGTGACTGTGAAGACACACCTGATAATACCCTCAAGGCGGCGGCAGTCCATTGCAGTCCCTGTGTTACTTCATATGTGCTGCAGGAGATGGCTTCGTGTGCATAGTGTCTGGGTCACTTCATGGCAAGCTGGGATCCACCTTAAATAAATTCACACCAATGACATTTTTCCTGCTCAGGCCCGTGCAGGCCATTTGAGACACAGGGACAAGTCCCGGTGCATCCCAGTGACTAGCGCTCCCCAGAGGTGGGCAGAAGTATGTCATCTGGCAGCTACAATCCATGACATCATATAGTACCACCCACCCCCACAGGCACTTCCCCTCCCTCCCTGTCCACTGCCCTTTTAGTATAGCCATCATGCCCCTTTTCCTGCTTCAGGAAAAAAAATGCATTATTGGATACAAGTTGCAGCTAACAACGATGACAATGAGAACTGTTTCAGACTTTGCCCTCACTTTTTTTCCAAACGTGATATTTACACATACATAGAGTATGATCACACAGGGGAATAGGACTGCAATTTTCAAAGAAGTGGCTCGTGCAAACTACATAACATCATTGCATGAAAAAGACTCCAAATGGGAGGCCATCTTTTCTGTATGGAGAAAAACAGGGATCCCTAAGGTGGCAATGGGTTGGACCCCTTCTAATGCCAAATCACAATGAGGATACCCTCAAATACATGGCAAAAACTTTCATGGGAGACTTGAAGACCCTGGAAAAGACATGGTGCTCCAGCACTCATCCAAGACCAAAGCTGCTGGAGATCCCTTGTTACATAGCATGGGAAGATCCAAGTCTAAGTAAGTTATGTTATGGGACCAGAGACTTTCCCTTTAATCTTAGCATCTAAACTAACTTTTTTCCCACTAGGTCACACCGTGGCCAGTTGTGACTGCCCACACCAGGGATGTGCAATGCATGATCACTTTTCCCCTACTCTAGATCTTGGAGGTTTACCTCATCTAATGTGACGACTAGAAGGTCAGCAGTTCAAGACCCAAGTGCATGACGGAGTAAACTTCAGTCTCTGTCCCAGGGCCTGCCAACCTAGCAGTTCAAAAGCAAGAAATTGCAAGTAGATAAATAGGGACCACATCGGTGGGAAGGTAAACAGCGTTCTGTGTAGTCCAATGTCTAGTCATGCCTGCCACGTGTCCATGGAGACATCTGCAGACACAGAGAGTGCTGGCTCTTTGGCTATAAAGAGAGATGAGCACTGACTCAGATAAGACTGGCTTTCATGCAAGGGCAACCTTTACCTTTACCTAGCACATTATCACTTTGAAAATACATCCTTGGTCCCCCGATTAGATTTTTTTTTGTGCACTACATTATGGCAACTTTCATCCTTGGAAGCCTTTATGCAATTTGTTGTTCAGTTGTACAGTCGATTCCGACCCCATGGACCACTGTCCGCCAGGCACTCCCATCCTCCACCATCCTCCTCAACTTGCTCAGCTTTGTGCCCATTGTGTCTACAATACCATCTAGCCATCTTATTTTTGGCTGCCCCCTTCTTCTTTTGCCCTCCACCCTTCCCAGCATCAAGGCTTTCTCAAACGAATCCTCTCTTCTCATTTGATGTCCAAAGTACTTTAGCTTCATCTTTACTATTTGCCCTTCTAAGGAGCAGTCAGGGTTAATTTCTTCTAAGATTGACCTATTTGTTCTCCTCGCTGTCCAGGGGACTCCCAAAACTCTATAAGTTTAATTCCAAGCACCAAAGCTAACAGGTCTTTTTAAAAAACTGGTGTCTCTTCAACCACTTTTAGGTTTGTTTGCTTTTAAAAAATTGGGGAGTGAAAAATTAGTGTCTAGAGCAAAATAAGCCCTCCAAGATTTGGGGTGGTAGAGTTTAGGATCAATCTGTGCTTTCTGCTTCAGATACAACTATCCAAAGGTAGCCCAGTCACGTTGTAAAATACCGTAGATATTCACAAAGGCAACCACTTGTGGAATATACGTTGACTAATGGTAAAGGTGGCAAACTGGCACTGGATAAACTGAGTTTTTGGAAGTAATAAAAGGAGGCTGTGATAAACCAGAACCCGCAGGGCAATGTATATATCACTGATGTTTATGTATATGCATATTTTTTCCCTTCTTCTTTCTCTTTTGTTGGTTATGTAGTACTGTAATAGAGATTTAACGAGTTTGCTTTATATTAAAAAATTATAGACATAAAGAGAATAAATTTGACGAGTACGAATATTTACTATATGGAATGCAGGAGATTTTTTTATTTTATTGAAACTTTTTTATGTAGTATGATCTTTTAATTGAACTGTTATGTATGTATTTTGTTTGTACTTTCTTTTTTCTGTATTTTTATTTTTCTTTGATAATTAATAAAAAATTATTATAAATAAATAAAAATAAAAGGTATTTTTAGGGCCCATGGCACATGGGGAAGAGAGGATAGCTTGTTTTTGAACTACAGTAAAACACCGGATAACGATTGGATCGGATAATGCTAAAATCGCATAACGATAAGTAATCTGGGGAGGAGAATTGGATCGAATATCGTTAAGGTCCTATGGGATGGATCGGATAACAACCGCTAAAGCCTGTGCGGTTACAATGTATCTCTATGGAGCTTTAACGTTATCTGATCCATCCCATAGGATTTTAACATGGATCAGATAACACTAAAAATCGGATAACACCAAGACTTGTGGAACCAAGTTTTAGCGTTATCCGAGGTTTTACTGTACTATGTAACCCATATGTCCTGGCCTGCAATTGTCACAAATCCCATCTCATTTGCTGAGTAGGGATGATAGTAATTTTCCAAGGCAGACATAGAAGGAAGGTTGGACGGAGCAAAAAAGTTGTTGAAACACATCAGCAAAGAAAGCTTGAAAGCAATTCTGAGAATAAGTCAGAAACATGGATTTCCCTTTGACAAAGGATGGACATTCTCAAGGAATTGGAGAATGTCCAGAATCATCTAGTTGCCAATTAGTCCAAAAATACAGCTGTGTTCAGCTGTGACCCAATGGGTTTCTAATACTAGTAGAAGGATTTTCCCATTTTCTGTTCTAGAGAGTGAACCCAGGATGTGAGATGTCAAATGGAGATATACTTTCATGCCAAGTTAATCAGATTATCGTAGGCATTATATGATATGACACAAAGGGTGTTTAAGGCATGGATTATGATCAAAAACACCTCTGAATGGGCCATACCTTTTCCAGTGTTTGAAATGGAAAGATAAACATGGAAAGCAAAACCATACAGAGGCAGTTTAGCCAACATGAATTGTCAGAGCCAAAACATGCACGGGCTCCCAGTTGACTTTGGATAACTGCCAGTCACCCCCACATGTCTTTTACATTCTTCTTAGCAAAATGTAACATTTTCTTTCCTTACTTTTTCATTTTCCTGAAGCAGTCACTGGAGATTTTCTGAAATCTACCTCTATTTTGCATGGCCTACTCATCTTTGAAACTTTCTTAAGATCAATCTGTGCTTTCTGCTTCAGATACAGCTATCCAAAGGTAGCCCAGTCACATTGCAAAATAGATATTCACAAATCATACTACCTTGAATACTCAGACACACACAATGTCACCTGATTTCAACCAACCAACCAACCAACCAACCAACCAACCAACCAACCAACCAACCAACCAATCAACCAATCAACCAACCAACCAACCAACCAACCAACCAACCAATCAATCAATCAATCAATCGTGTTTAAAGAGGATTTGATTCACCAAATCCCCATTGATTCAATGGGATGATCTAGTGTCCTGGTGGCAAACCTTCGCACTCCAGCTGTTCTTGGATTTCAGTTACCAGAAGCTCAAGATCAAGGCTTCTGGGAACTGAAATCCAAGAACAGCTGGAGTGCCAAGGTTCACCATCACTGATCTAGTGCAACTTACAACAGTAAACTACATAATTTCAGCCCTGTTTTATTCAGTATGCCAATGAGCTTCCAGATTATACTTGAGGACTCAGAAGCTTGAAGATGGAGGTTCTGAATGGAAATGAAAGCCTGGACTTTAAACACCTTGAGTAGCAGGAGAGGTATAGCTTCTGCAGTACCTCATGCAGATAGTCCTGGCTGTTTAACTACAATACAGCTTTACTTGTAAAATGGGATGGGGAAATTTGATTGTTCTAGCATTGTTAGGTTTTAGTTTGAATTATCTATCCAGTGATCAAAGAAGCTGGGAATAATGGCACGAGAGTTTGGAAAAGTTTGATTTTTGACTTCATCTTCCAGAAATCTCCAACTGAATGGTTAACTAGTATGTTGGTTGGGGGTCCTGAGAATAATTCCCTGAAAGGATGGCATGCATTTGGAGAGCCACAG
The DNA here is from genome assembly GCA_030440675.1 of Furcifer pardalis. NCBI lineage: Eukaryota > Metazoa > Chordata > Lepidosauria > Squamata > Chamaeleonidae > Furcifer > Furcifer pardalis. The sequence continues at coordinate 123,675,563 of CP126892.1, read as the reverse complement.
TTTCTAATTCATGTTATAAGAACTTAGGGTGTTGTATTTATGTTAAGATCTGACCTTCAACTGATAAAACAACTCAATTCTGAAATGATATAATTCTGGGTCACTTCACATTTTAGGTAGATGTCCCATGTTCCATTTTGGTTGTCATCGGGCAAGAAAGTCTGATATCTCCGAAAGGTTCTTCCTTTTCATGTCTGCACTCATAGGTAAAGGTAAAGGTAAAGGTAAAGGTAAAGGTAAAGGTAAAGGTAAAGGTAAAGGTAAAGGTAAAGGTAAAGGTAAAGGACACCCTTGGTCGAAAGTCACTCATATCTGAATCTAGGTTTCAGTGCTCATCTCTGTTTCATAGCTGAAGAGCCAGTGCTGTCTGTGTTTGCGACTGCAGACATTTCTGTGGACATGTGGCAGGCATGCCTAGACACTGGAGTGCACAGAACACTGTTTACCTTCTCACCAAAGTGGTCCCTATTTATCTACCTGCAATTTCTTGCTTTCAAACTGCTAGGTTGGCAGGAACTGGGACAGAGACAGGAGCTCATTTTGTGGTGCAGTACTTTGGGTATCAAACTGCTGACCTGCCACCTTCCAGTCATCATCTTAACCACTTGAGCCACTGCTGTCCCTTGCGCCCATAGGTAGATGGAGCCTTTGCTGATGTTGATTCAGTCTGTGTTTCCCTAGAAGAACGTTATGAGGAATTAACTGTGATTTACATAGCACCTGGTTTGTGCATTAAATCTGTCTTGTAAATCACCACCTGGTTTTAAACAAATAGATGTCCTCCTGGAAAACTTGGCCATAAACGTTCAGAAATAATAAAAGGATATGGGTAAGATAAAAATCAGATGTTGGGACTGAGTTCCACCTGTGGATGTCCATATGCTGATTTGAAAGTGGACTTTCAAGCATGGAAAGCTAACATACTGGCAAGACTACAGCCAGAAATGCATCAGAACTGCATCTCAAAGTTCTCCATATCTGTTGGTAAATTCATTGAGGGGGTTCTCTCATTGCAACCTTCCAGGATGGAGTCAAAATGACTCCCCAGGTAGAACTCACAATTTGTAGTGATAGCAGAGATACTGACACCACCGCCGACGCCACCACCACAACAACAGACATGGTTTGGTTTACAGGGCTCTGGATCACCCTGCCTGTATTGACCCCACCCATCGTAGGGTTAACAGGTTGGTCGCCCGCTTTTTTCACAATGAGGCTGTTGAGACAGTTGTTGATCATTCTACCCTGTGTGCTGACAATCTGTCTTTGTTTCGTCCCGACGGTGTTCATCTGTCAGAGGCCAGCACGTTTGCCTTTTTGGTGGGTCTGCATGGTGGCCTCCTGGGTGAGCTCCCGGCCAAGGGTGGGTCGGTGAGTAGTTAAAATGACTCCTCTCCATGTGGCAGGTAGCACGGGTAAGCCAACTATGTTAATCCAGACATTTCAGGCAAGGAACGCATTTGCATCACCAGCTGGCAGTGAGGCAAGGTAGATATAGGCTGAGTGCAGCAAGTGCGGTCCAAGAACAAGGGTCGCCAAGCCAGCTGGCTTGGTAGTCAATAAACGTTCACCTGAAAAACAGGGCAGATGTGGGGACTATGAGTTGCCACTTCTGTCATGGATAACATTAACTACCTTAAACAGTAATTCCATCACTTACCTCTGCTACTGCACCATGCAGACCACCAAACCATAGTTTAATAGTTTAATTGTTAAATAAAAGTGGCCCTGTTTTTCAATCCAGCACAGTTGTCTGTCTCGTTATTGGGGGGATGGGGGGGGGCAAATAGACTTCTTTCTGGTACCTCCCCTGCTTTTTCCAAGATCCAGTGAACCCAGCCTGCACTTCTGGAGGTTCTTGCTCCACATACTGCTGAAGCCTAGCTTGTAAGATCTTGAGCATGACCTTGCTAGCATGTGAGATGAGTTCAATTGTACAATAATTTGAGCATTCTGCTGCATAACAAATGAAGGTGAACCTTGCTTTTTCTATTCGAATTTTAATCTGTACCTTGGGATCCCAATTTTCATTTAACATACTCCCCAAATAAACAATTTTATCCAGTCTTTCAATTTCTCATGTTCCTGTCATTAGCCTGCCATGCGTTGGTGATTGGCTTATAATAAGATATTTCTTCTTCTTGGTGTTGAGATCCAAACCATATTCTGCACTTGAAGCTGTAATTCAATCTCTAACTGAGAACTACACTGGCAAATATTTAAAACACACACTCACGCTCTTCCAATAGCATACAACTTTGAACAGTCTGAATTCATCTCATTTCAGAAGCTAGGGAAGATTAGGCTTGATTAGTATTTGGATTAGAGACCACCAGGCAATGCTAGGGATCTCTGGCATTATAGGAAAGATTAGTGAAAGTTGTTGCTGGTCATCATCAGCCACATTGAGCTAGATGATACTGAGAATAGGAGGAATATATAATTTGTTTTGTCACTTGAACTTCAGTTGGATATATTTCAAATACAGGAACACATGAAACACCCTTCCACTGATTGAGACTGTTATTCCATCTAGCTTCGTGATGGCTAACCTTGGCACTCCAGGTGTTCTTGGACTTCAATTACCAGAAGCCAAAAGTCACCACTTCTGCTGATCAGGGCTTCTGGGAATTGAAGTTCATGAACATCTGGAATGCCAAGGTTAGCCATCACTAAGCTAGATGGAATAACAGTCTCAATCAGTGGAAGGTAGTTTCATGTGTTCCTGTATTTGAAATATATCCAACTGAAGTTCAAGTGACAGAACAAATTATATATTCCTCCTATTCTCAGTATCATCTGGGTATAATTTGTCCTTCTGGTAAGGCTGTGTGTGTATGACATCAGTTGAATCATACAAACCTCAAGTTATTGTTTTTGGGAAGAGTTTGAACACAGACATTATAACATGCCTGTTATAGTATTTACAAGAAAGTGGTTGTATGACTCAAACTCAAGTGAGTTACTTTACTTTCCTTTGGTTGTATGTTCTATGAAACTTGGAAATCTATGTGAGGTATGCTTCTGTTCATTTGCCGGAAACTTTTTGTAATGTTGGTTGACTTCACTGCGTCATAGCTTCTCTTGGTTAAAACTTTGATGTAAGGGAAAGGCTCATGGTTTAATGATAGATCACATGCTTTACATTAATCAAGTTGCAGTTCTGATTGCTAGCATGTCCACTGTAAACAATTAGGTAGTGAGTGATGGGGAAAAAATCTTTCATATAATGCTGGAAAATTTCTGTCAATCAAAATAGAGAACAATTGACTAGAGGGAGGAATATGCTGATCTGCACATAAAGGAAAAGGTTTCCCTTGCTTGAAAGCCAGTCATATCCAACTCGACAGTTCAGTGGTCATCTCTGTTTCAAAGTTGAAGAGCCAGCGCTGTCTGCTTCTGCAGATGTTTCCATGGTCATGTGGCAGCCATGATGATAGTGGAAATCTAGCTGTCTTAACTCTAGCTGTTTTTCTACTAGAAGATGGAAAAGGGTTTCATAAACTGGCAGTGAGCTTTAAAAATAAAGTTTAGCTAATTGTCAAGAGTTAAGATTAGATGATGTCCATGACTCCAAGTTGCTGGAGTGACTTTTTGTTGTTCAGTCGCATAGTCGACTCCGACCCATTGTGACCCCATAGACCACTGTCCACCAGGCACCTCTGTCCTCCATCCTCCTCCTCAACCCACCCAGCTCTGTGCCCATTGCATCTGCAATACCATCTAGCCATCTCATTTTTAGCCGCCCCCTTCTTCTTTTGCCCTCCACCTTTCCCAGCATCAAGGCTTTCTCAAGTGAATATTCTCTTCTCACTTGGTGTGATTAGAAGGGATAAAATCAGGAATTAGGTTATAAGGGAAAGAACTGGTATAAAACCAATCTTAAACTACATATACAGACAACAAATAACGTGTTTTACCCAATTTGCAGAGAATGTCTTGGAATTCCATACCATACAATGCTTACTGTATATACTCAAGTATCAGTCCTTTTTGGACCCCAAAATGAGGTCCAAAAAGGGGACTCGATTTATACTTGGGTCAACTTATACTTGGGTCAACTACCTTGAGGGTCCCAAAACTGCGGTGGTGCAAATTCGAACATACAGTTAAAAAAAAGCACTAACACTACCATAAAAATTCAAAAACATGTCCATACAAATATCTAAATTAATTAATTTTACCATATTTTCATGTATTTTAATTATTGAAACTCACTAGCAGCTGCTGCATTTTCCACCCCTGACATACTCAGCTCAATCTATTTTCCTAGTTTTAGAGGTCCAAATTAGGTACCTCGACTTATATTCGGGACGATTTATAGTCGACTATATATGGTATGTGAAAAGAGAAAGATGAAGAGCACGAGGCAGACCCGGAGGAATAAATATTGCAAGAAGGCCAAAGATAGTGGAGGCTGCTAAAAGTGCTAGGGCAGGGGTTCGTGACCTACAGCCCATGGGTTCGCCCTGGCCCCCGATGCCATTCCATTCAGCCCACGGTGACAACCTCGGAAGCTGATGCATTTATGAGAGCTGTAAACGGACCCGCCTATGTGCAAATGCGCCCTCTGCAGTTTACGGCAGCATTCGCGGTGAGAGAAACCACGTGTCCGGGCTTTGGTATGGCTGAGGGGGAGTTGTCCAGCCTGTGGGATGGTAAGGTTGAAAACCCCTGTGGTCCTGCATGATCCTTGTATCTCCCTCAACACCTGAAGAGGTAAAAGAGAAAGTAAAGAAGTGGAGTAGAGTCCCAAGACACCTGCAGGAAATGTCCCCCTGCCAGACATCTGGGAGTTTTCTTCAGCTAATGAATTCAGACTTTGGGCGCCATTTTATCTTGCAGAGAAGACAGGAGAAATGGGTAGAGAGAACTAATGGATTAGTCATACGATAGCCTGCGGCCACTAGATTCAGTTCAGCAAGCCTTTCAGAACAATTACCATACCTACTAACATAAGAGTTCTCACCGTCTTGAATATACTTGTTTCCATCAAATTGTCTTTTTTTAAACCCATCTCACGATAATATTCACTGCCATTTAAACAGAAATAGAAATGCACTTCAAATACAGGGTTAATTTAGAATCGTATCACAATCAGGTGTCCGGTTAAGTAGGCGAAAGCACAGATGGGGAACTCTGATGGTGACCTTTCCGCAGCATATAACCAAATCAGACATCTGGTCCTTGTTACAAAGTTTATCCTCCCTTATAAGCCACCAGGCAAGGATAAGTTTAATAGGAAAACCCCACTTTTTCGCTCGGCTTCATCTCTGAGTAAGATTTCATTTGTTTAGATTCCAAAGAAAATGAAAACAAAATGTCCCCACTTGCAGTGCTCAAGGATCGACCTTAATTTAACTTTCTGCTAAATGAAAACAATACTCTTTTGGTCTGAGGAGTTACGGAGGAGGGGGGAGTAACCGAGCAGTGTTTTATGAGGATGGGGCTTCAGCCAACTCTTTATATATATTTCGTGTTAGCTTGGATGTGAGTTCTGTGAAGTTCACCACCCCCAACTGGGATGTCTTGATGTATCAACAGCAGAACCTGTTGCTGCATTCATTTATATGAGATGAGGGATTTTTATTTTGTTTCATCTGAATTTACGAGTAAAGCCATCCAATTGGACATTCTTGCACAAACACTAACTTTTGGATCATGCATTTCTCCATGTTTTGCAATCCCGTTTCTGTTCAAAACTGGGCATCAAATTGGATATGTAAGGAACGTTGCATATAAAAATCCATATGTATGCAAATATATCTGCCAACCAGCTCCTGCCAACCTAGCAGTTTGAAAGCAAGAAATTGCAAGTAGATAAATAGGGACCACTTCGGTGGGAAAAGATATTGGGGACATGAAAGGAGCCTCATTCAGGCATCCGCTGAGTGGAGATTCTCCAGCAAAAATCATTCCAGTGATTATTATTACAGTAAAACTTCGCACAAAGAGCGCCTCGCTTAGAGACGAACTCACTTAAAGAGCAGAATTTTCTCTGACTGGTTGCCTCACTTAACAACTAAAATCAACCAAAAACTCACTTAACAACTACATCAGGGTACGCAATCTCTCCCCCCCCCCCCGGTGCCAGAAGTCACAATTGGTCACTTACAATGGTGTTTCGTTTAAGGAGCAAACTCGCTTAAAGAGCAATCCCATGGAACGCATTATGCTCTTTATGCGAGGTACCACTGTATTATTATAAGTCAGTTTCCATAGTTCTAAAAAATAATAATTTTAATGCATAAACCTACTCAGATTCTTTTTGAAAACTAATTTCAGATTGGATTGAGCGATCGATCTTTCATACTCAGTTCATCAAGGCTCTGACCAAGCCAACTTCTGTGTACAAACATCTGCTGTCTAACCTAGTAAAACAAGAACTTCAGAAAGAAAATCTAAAGAATTCAGGAGTGGAAAAGGGCTGCCCTGCAATGTGAAAAATACTCAAGGGACCAAAAAAGTGATCCAGAGAGTAATGAGGGGCAGAGATAATTTTTGATATAAAACAAAAGGTGAAACTCAAGGCTTTCATCAGTTGGATGAACGAGGAGGACCATTCTAATCTGCTAGGAAGGTTAGGCAATAGGTAAGTGACTTGAAGACCTAATTTGGTTAATGAATTAAAATGCAAAGGAAAGCTCTGTATAAACATGCCCGCTGAGTCATATATCAATGCAGTACATTTCTTGTCTGAGACACATGCCAAAATTTCATCTTCAGGGTACTCACAGGCAGCCAAAGGCAAATTAGATTAAGCATATTGGTGCATATATTAGGCATAGTCAGAAGAAGAAAGAAAGGTGTAGCTTTTTGAATCAAAGTAACAGAATGCAATATTTTCAAATGGGGCGGGGGGTGCACGTGGAAGAATGACACAACAAAGCATGGGAAAAATACAGACAGCTTAAGCCTTAACCAATGCCTCACCCCATTATCAGACAGAAAGACTGGGCTGTCAACAGAAGGAATACAATTAAGTAGCTGTGGTTCTTTATTCACATCAGACACACCACCAGCATATAATAACATACAAAGCTAAAATTAACATACCTAAAACAGAATAGAATTAAATGGGCTAGATGACATCCGCCCAATATTGGGCCACTTCAACAGCATTTCCTCTTGCCAACATAAGGTCCTCCTTAGTGCATGTTGAAGGGCATTGTGTGCATTGTATCATATAGGAGATAGTTTGTACTTCTCCATATTCACCCAGGCTGTCACCTATAGGGAAACCCCACTTTCTCAGGTTAGCCCTTGATCTTCCTACTCCAGCATGCAGTGTTTTCCATACAGGCCATGGTTGTTCGGGCCAGGTGGTAGAGAGTCGTGTGGTTCTGCCCAGTTATCTGGTAGCTCCTTGCTCACTTTCCATAGTACTAAGGCAGTCTATGGGGAATGGTTGTTCGGGGGGGGGGGCAGAAGTTTTGAGGAAACTATGCATTGATTTCAGGCTCTGCTTTGGCGGTTGGTGATTAAATGACAGGTGTGTTTCTGAGGATTTTGCTTTGAGCCACTCTTTCTCGATGGAAATTTGGTGGTGGGATGAGCACTGAACCCTAGAGTCGGATATGAATGGCTTTTGAGCAAGGGATACCTTTACATTTATGAACCATATCAACATTTTTGCCAATGTTAACTTGGGCTGTTCCTTTCAATCTCTCTCTCTCTCTCTCTCTCTCTCTCTCTCTCACACACACACACACACACACACACACACACACACACACACACACACACACACACACACACACACACACACACACACACACACACACACACACACACCTGCCACATGCACTTCATTCTACTTGCTGGTATTTTGAAATCCCCCTTTGCACAGCACTGGTTGGCAAGCCCACTGCAATAAGAAACATCTGTAAGACTATAGATTCCATCACACCAAACCACTCAGCTACATTTCTTCTGTGATAGAAATGGATCTGAGCTCAAAGAGATAATGATTAATAGCAAGAAGGCCCTACGTGGGAACCAAATGCAGTTTTTTCCTCCCTTTTGCCTCTGTAGCAATTGTCATTTAACACACAATCAGGAGCAGTTTTATGTAATAGACACAGGGAGGCCCATAAAATCAACATCTGAGAGTGCAGCTGAAGAAGTATTGATTTATATGTTGCTGCAAAATTTTGTATCATTACTATGCAATTGCTCTATCTCTCGAAGAATTGATGGATATTGTTTGGCTTCTACAGTCCTATTGTGCAACATTTCCTCCCTTCTTTTTACCCTCTTTTCTATAATTTCCTACAAGTCTCTGAAAGAGTCATTATTCCTTATTATGTAGCCCTGACATGCCACCTAGTTAGATAAATGCTTGTACATGTTTGCAGTAAATATTCAGGATAGCTCTTGCTTAAACCAGATACACCACTAATTAGATAATGTGGTGGCTTAAATAAATAAATACCAAGAAAGCAAAGAAAGTAAAAAGCCTACTATCTAACAACACCAAAAGACAAGTGGATGCAATGATACAAGAAACTGAAATGTTCTCCTAGTTTTTACTATGGTCTTTTAGACATGCCACATCTAAAAAGTCCATGGACCTTTTGATTGTTGTTAAGTTGGTAACATTACAAATCCTTACTTGGAATAATTCTTAGTGCACTTCTTGTTCTTGTTCTTGCTCTTGCTCTTGCTCTTGCTCTTGCTCTTGCTCTTGCTCTTGCTCTTGCTCTTGCTCTTGCTCTTGCTCTTGCTCTTGCTCTTGCTCTTGTTCACCATCACCATCACCATCACCATCACCATCACCATCACCATCACCATCACCATCACCATCACCATCACCATCACCATCACCATCATGAATGTTACATTGGGTATAACATGGAGATACTGGGAATTCCCAGGAGAAATATCTCTTCAGCTATTCAAAACCATTTCTTTTCACTTTCCTGTTATTCAGCCCAGTTGTAAATATTTAAGCTATGGAATTGCTTCTTCCAGTTGTTAGCGTGGGGAAGGAATTTATTTGGTTCACGATTCGACGAAGAGTCTACCAAATTTCCCTTCCTCAAATCAGTAAGCACCCAAATAGAAGTTCAAATTCAGTTTCTCCACACCTCTGAATTTTGCAGTTTGGTTCCTTGAAACAATAATGAATGTGTTGATTACAGGAACATGAATAAATATGTGTAACTTCATGAAAAAATGTATTCAAGAAATTTTACTAGAAACAAAATGGTTTTTCTGGGTCGCAACCACTTATATTTTAAGCAATATAATGTGTAAATATGTGGCAAAGGAATGCATTTTATAGAGGATAGGGTTCTGCTATCCCCATTTTCTAGCGACCATCATTGCTCTGTTGCTCAGAATGTGGCCCTTCTTCACATTACTTAATGGCTATTGTGAGAAACATATAATGAAGCCAAACACAACTTTGACTTGATTTCACAGGGATCTTTGTATATTCTTACATAGAACCATCAATTTACCATATGGCTTCTCAATTCAAAGTGAGAAACTGAGCCAGAGATGAACCAAAGTTTCTCACTAGTCACTCTTGGTATGAATTATTGAGGATTTTCCATTTTATCAAGTCCCCTTCCCTGAAGAAGAAAGGCAGTTTGGAAGGGAAAGAAATCAGAATCGATCTCTAAAATGAAACGTATTTTCTACCAAGTCACTACCTCCTGCAATATCCCCTCTCAATGTCCCAAAATAATTCAAATTCTGGGATAACTCTATGGATCTACTATGTGGAAACACAGAACTCCAAATGAACTGGCCAGTTAGTATGACTGCCCCGGTTTCTGCAACTAGAACCAGACTGTTTGGGAATAATTTATTTTGCATTGATTGGTGGAACGTAGGGAAATCTGCTTTTCTCTTTATAGAGGTAGAATAATGTTCAGATCTTCAAAGCTTAGCTGATCCTATGACATCAGAGTGCTGTTTACATTAAAAAAATATAGATTTCCTTCAAACGTTTTACCTGAGCCTTTGGTAAGCCATACTTACATTATTATTGTTTATGTTCCCAGAAGAAAAATGGGAGGATGCTATTGTTTCTGTTTATGTGATCCTATGAGTCATGCTCATGGAGGTAGTCATTAAGTTGAGGGTGGTGGTTGGGTGAGAAATGCAGATCTACTTGAAAAGGCAAGAAGACAAGGCATACTGACATCACTGTGGTTTCTGAGTAAGTCTGTCACACACATATCCAGAACTTTGTCTTGCCCTTTTTTTAAAAAAAGGAGCCCACCCAGAAGAGACACAATTTTCACTGAGAATTTAGATTTTGACCGAAGTGGTTATGACGCTGAACTTGATGACTGGAAGTTTGGCAGATCAGCAGTTTGAGACCTGAGTGATGCATGACAGAGTGAAGCTCTGTTTCTATCCCAGCTCCTGCCAACCTAGCAGTTCAAAAGCAAGAAATTGCAAGTACAGTGGTACCTCACTTTACGAATGCTTTGGGTAACATATTTTTTGCTTTATGAATGAAATCCATTGAAAATAATGAGTTACTTTACAAAAAAATTTTTGGAACAGATTAATTGGTTTTCAATGCATTCCTATGGGAAACAACATTTCGGTTTATGAATTTTGGTTTTCAATGCATTCCTACAGGAAATTGCATTCAATGCATTCCTATGGGAAATTTGCTTTATGAATTTTTTGTAATTCAAAACATCCTGGGGAATGCATTAATTTTGTAAAGTTAGGTACCAGTGTAGATAAATAGGTACCACTTTGGTGGGAAGATAAAACAGTATTTCTTGTGCTCCAGTGTCTAGTCATGCCTGTCACATGTTCACAGAAACGTCTACAGATGCAGACAGCACTGGCTTTTTGGCAATAAAGAGAGATGAGCACTGAACCGTAGAGTAGGTTATGACTGGCTTTTGAGCAAGGGTGACCTTCTTGCTTGCTTAAATAAATGGCTAAAGAATGAGTGCTTATGAAAGGACCTTTTAGAGGTCACTCATTCACAAGTTCACTTCATGGCAGATAACAGCAACAAGTAATGATTGCTTGAGTTTAGAAAGCATCATTTTTCAAGTAGCTTCCAAGAAGGCCAAAAATCAGGGCTGTGTGACAGAAAAAAGATGCATTGGAGAAATCATCTTCCAAGAGCCACAGCTCCCAGAATTTCTCCAGGTGTCACGCACTCTGGGCCTTGTGATTCAAAAGTCAGAGCTAAAATATGTGAGTTCGGGTATTTAGGAACAGAGAAAGAGACAACCCAAGTTTAGCCCAGATCTTGCCCAATATTTCTGAACAAACAGATGGAAATGCAGTGACAAATTACTTGTTGTTTTGACTTGGTGCTGGAGGCAAAACTCTCAAAAGCAGTAAAGGTAGATGGGAAAAGTCTACGTATTCTGTCATCTGTGTTGTGATAATTTTCAATACTAGTCCTTTGCTTGAGGTTTTTATTTTTTGCAAAGTGTCCTGTCCTAAGCTGTGATGGCGAACCTTGGCACTCCAGGTGTTCTTGGACTTCAATTACCAGAAGCCCAAGTCAGCACTCCTTCTGATCAGGGCTTCTAGGAATTGAAGTTCAAGAACAGGTGGAGTGCCAAGGTTGGCCATCACTGCAGGCTATTTCAGAAGTAGCTAACACAAGGCTGTTAACCACAACAGATGTAGTTACTACCAGGAAGTTAATTGAAGCTGGCCATTTTCATAGAATCATAGAATAACTGAGTTGGAAGGGGCTTTTTAGGCCATTGATTCCAAACCCTGCTCAAGTCAGGAATCTGAATCAAAGCAGATCTGACTGATGGTTGTTTTCTAATTCTATCTTGAATGCTTCCAGTGTTGGAGCGCTCTCCTCCTTTCGAGGCAGTGGGTTCCACTGTCGTACTGCTCTAACAGTTAAGATGTTTTTCCTTCCTGTAGTTTCAATTCATGGTTACGTGTCCTGCACTCTAGGATGATAGACAACAGACCTTTCCCTTCCTCTTTATGATTATATTTCAGGTATTTGAAGATAATCCCCTCTCATATCCCCTCTCAAGTCTCTTTTTCTCAAACTTAAACATGTCCAGTTTATTCAGTCTTTCCTCTTATCGCTTAGTTTCCAGTCCTCTGATCATCCTTGCTTGTTGCTCTTTTCCATACTTGCTCTAATTTGTTTGCATCTTTCTTAAAGTGTAGTGCCCAGAATTGGACACAGTACTCAAGATTTTGGTGAATGACTCCTTATCCTCATCCCAAGACAAGGAAAGAAATCTGATGATGAGCAGTGTTGATGGATGAAAAATCTTGACTTCATAACAGAGGCTGAAATCCGGTAGAAAATTGCCATCTGAGAAGGTTAATGAACCAGTGGGGATTTGATGAATCTACATTTAAAATTTCTTTTTGTATCAATAGGCTTACTCTTGTTGCTATTGGAGTTCACTACTTTGTGTGAGATAGTTTTAATGGCCGAGTCCCATCTTTTTTTTTTCCACTCTCAACTACCACCAAAGCTCAATTGGTCAGTGTCAAGATGTTTGAGTGTATATTCTACTCCTATTGTTTGTTTAGAAGATATATGGTATCCATATTTTTCTGTCTCATTCTTCCTCAGACATGTGTACGCACATATATTTTGCAACAGTTAGGCCAAGGGTCCTCAACCTTTTAAAGCTGTGGGCTGCTTCACACCCCCTCAGACTGTTGATGCTCTGGAACCCCCCCCCCCTCTACCTGTGGTGGGTGTGGGACCACCTCAAACCTGCACCACTCCCCCACACCACTTTCCTGCTTATTTATCTGGAGGAGCTGCATGGCCTGGGTGAAGGAGGGGTCCAGGTTGTCCTCATCCATGCTCGGGCAGAGTGGGCCTCAGGAAAGATGCACTCAGCCACATGCATCCACCACTTCCGCTTCCGCCGCCACTGCCGCCACTGCCGCCACTGCCGCCACTGCCGCCACTGCTGCCACTGCCGCCACTGCCGCCACTGCCGCCACGGCTACCTCAGTCCTTGTCTCCTCCACTTGGCTTGGCGTGTCCCTAATGGCAATCCATAGCAGGCTGAATGTTGTAAGGCTTACAACGTCCACCTTTCTACGGAGTGCCCTTAAGGACATGCCAAGCCAAGTGGAGGAGACAACGACCGAGGCAGCGGCAGTGGTGGCTGGAGTGAGGGCATGGGCCACATGAAATGGTGCCATGGCCCAGATCCAGCCCACGGGCCATAGGTTGAGAACCCCTGAGTTAGACAAAGGCCCATCAGTAGGAAGAAAAGAAAAACCTAACCAACAGATTGCCTTCTGGAAACTTTTTCCTGAAAGTGAAATTTACAACTAATAGTAAAGCAGTTCAAAGGCTGAGGAAATTCCCCCATTCAGACTGCAAGCTTGACAGCAGTTACACAGCGGGATCTGAATACGAATTGAAAAATAAGTTAAATATTATTCCAACTTTCAGCACATCCATTTAACTATTTTATAATTTGAGCACCCACCCAAACAAAGTGCCTGTTTTGAATTCTTTCTCCCCCCGAATCTCCAAATGGCAGTGAGAAATACCACATATTAAAAATGTCAGGCATACTGGCAGAGAAGAGCAACGAGATGATAAAACCAACAACTCATGCAACTGCATCTGTTTTCTATATATAAGTTCAGGTCCAAAATAGTTTTTTTTTAAAGTGGAAAGAAACCCATGCCATAGCATCATGTGGAGTACTGTGAGAGGGAGATTTAACCTGTGATCTTATACTCCCAAATTTAGACATATATTTCTGAGCAGGCAAATGTAGAATTGAACTTTCAACATGGAATACCAAGCGAGGAGAATGTGTAGACCAACTCTTATTTCTTCCTAATTATTTTTAAAATTAAATTATACAATCAAAACAAAAAAAGGCACAAAAGCCAAATACAGTGGTACCTCGCTTAAAGAGCATAATGCATTCCACAGGATTGCTCTTTAAGCGAGTTTGCTCATTAAGCGAAACACCATTGTAAGTGACCAATTGGGGGGGGGGGTACTGCAAATCCTAATTTATTTGTTAAGCGAGTTTTTGGTTGGTTTTATTTGTTAAGCGAAGCGAACATTCAGAGAAAATTCTGCTTTTTAACTGAGTTACTCTTTAAGCGAGTCGCTCTTTATGCGATGCTTGACTGTATACAATTAATCAGGTCAGTAAATCTACCTGCAACCCCACCCATGAGATTTTAGAGCAGAGGACCTCAACTTTTTTACTCTGTGAGCTGGAGCACACCACCTCCTGCTGAGTGAGCTGGACTGGTGCCCCCCCCCCTAACTGCTGCCATCAAATGAGTCCATGGGATGGGCCATAGGCTGAGAACTCCTGTCTTAGATCCATTGTTCCCAACGTGGAGCATATGTCCCACAAGGGGGGGGGGATTTGATTTTTAAGGGGGACAATTTGAGAATGTTTAAACCAAGTTAACGGCCATTTAGAATTATATGTCACAGGGGAGGGGGAGGGATCAGGATTTTAGAGATGCTTAGGTGGGGTGTGGCAAAAAAAAAAAAAAAAGCTTGGGAAATTATTGAACTAGTTTTAATATTTTTGCCAAGTCTTAATTTGTCCTAGATTACCAGGCATATGGAAGGAGGTTTTATCCAATGTTGTCCTAGACTGTGGGATACACAATCCCTCAAGAAGTATAACTCCCCCTGCCATCATAGTTTTTAAGAATAACATGAAGACTTTGGTTTTCAAATTGGCCTCTTAAACTCCTTACTGATGTTTGCAATGGTTTTAATCATGGATGTTTTATGGTGATTTTAATGGTTTTATTGTTTAATATGCTTTCTAGCTGTTTTTCATCTCTTTGTGGTTTGGTTTCAACATGTTTTTATTATCTTTGCAAGATGCCGTGAGCATAAATGTTTTTAGTGGGAAAACTGGGGTGTAAAGGAAATAAACACATTTGACAGTGTGTGAAGGGTTACATATGCCACATGGAAAGAATGTTTAGAACAGTTTATATTCCATTTATATCCATTTTGTCCATTCATTACTCTTCCCTAGCCAACTTCTGCACCATTATGCATTTTTTTCTCCTTTGAAATGGAGATTAATTTTCAAATGCAATTTTCCTCCTCCTTTCTTTAAAATGTGCACATTTTTGTATGCCACTTTTGAGCCCAAAACTGCAGAAGCTGAAGTCTTCATCCTGGAAAGTGTGAGCTACACTAAAATCACATGACTCTGTTGGTTGGGGACTTCTGAGAGTTGTGCACCAAAAAGGTAAATTTCCCAAACTCTGTAAAATGCAGGCACCATGTAAACATGCCACCACAGTGACCATGTGATAATTCACTTCATGACCATGTGATACAAATGAATCACAGACTGACCTCCAATATATATATTTTTGAGATATTTTATAAGTGAGAAGATATTTAATCTGTATTGGTAGTTCCAAATTCGAAGACACCAGATGAAAACACTGCATCACAAAAACAAAAAACTATTGTCTACTATTTGGTCGAGTCCATGTGTCCTCTACTAAATCAAGTGCACTGAATCCAAATCTGAAGTCCGATTCTGCCTAGGATGTCAGGATCTTAAGTTAGTAAATCTCACCTTTGGTTAGATTCTTGCGTTGATCACACAGAGTATGTATATTTGCCACAAATGTAGCAAAAATAGTCCAGTTTATTAACACAGTTGTGCCTACTCCTCTTTAGCTCAAAACAGACTCACTATGGCCTGGCTATACTCTCCAATAAGATGGTTTCGCACAAGAGACAAGCCCTTGGTCCATCTCTCCTTATATACCTATTTCTGACATCAGTGATAGGCAAATTCTGACTTCAGATTTAGAATCAGCACACTCAATATCATGTAAATCACACATGTTATTCCCAGTAGCAAAATCGCTGTTGTGCAGTGAAATCATTTCTTCTGGATTATTAAATGCAGAGCCCAGGTTTATGATTTTGAGTCAGATCCCAGAAACCAGTATGCAGCAGTGAACCATGGATTTCTCTGTAGGGTTTATGAACAGTGAGAGCAAACTGATCTGGAGGGTAAGATTGCTATTGATTAATCTCCCAGGTTCAGAAGGATGTTAGTGTAAATGATAAATTGTTGTTCTGTACAAGCCAAGTATAGAAGCAGCATTTTTTTTTGTCTGAAAACATCTAATAAATGGAATGCTCATCCAGCGTTCACCATCCAGATGTAGAAATCTCTTATTCTTGGCTTGCTGGTCTTCCCTACAATTTGTCTTGAGGGTTAGTGGGAAGATGAAGCAATGTGACCATCCTTCCCAGAGCTTGTTATACTTTGGGAGTTGGTAGTCCAAAGCTGGCCTGAAATTTAATGTCAAAAAATCCAAGATAATGGCATCTGGCCCCATCATTCCCTGGTAAATAGAAGAGGAAGAAATTGAAGCAGTGGCAGACTTTACTTTCTTGGGATCTAAGATCAGATTGTGACTGCAGCCATGAAATAAAAAGTCACTTACTTCTTGGGAGGCACACTATGAGAAATCTAGGCAGCATAATAAAAAGTAGAGACTTTACCCTGCCAACACAAGTCCACATAGACAAAGCAATGGTCTCCCCAGTAGTAACATATGACTGTGAGATCTGGAACATAAGGAAGGACTGAACAAGTCCAACATGATAGATTGTCCTCTGGAAAGGAGGATGCAGAGGACACTATGAGAGGTGGTTTCCCATAGGACAATTGTTAAGATAGCTCCTCATGTTCTCACCCTATGACACTGCCTTATCATTTTTAGGAGGCGTTGACACATCATAAATATTCATGCACAGTGGACCTTAAAGAAAGACCATTTAAAGATCTTTAAGACCATTAAGCAAAGAAAGCTCCAATGTTGTCATTGTTGTTCAGTTGCACAGTCGAGTCCAACCCTTTGAGGACCCATGGACCACTTCACACCAGGCTCCTCTGTCATCTGCCATCCTCCATAGTCTGACCAGATTTACGCCTACTATGTCAATGATGCCATATAGCCATCTCATCCTCTGCCTTTTGCCTTCAATCTTTCCTAGTGTCAGGGCCTTCTCCAGTGAGTCCTTTCTTCTCATTTGGTGGCCAACGTCCTTAAGCTTCAGCTTCAGTATTTGTCCTTCCAAGGAGCAGTCAGGGTTGATTTTCTTTAGGATGGACTGATTTGATCTCCTTGCAGTCCAGGGGACTCTAAAAAGTTTTCTCAAGCACCACAGTTCAAAGGTGTCTATTTAATTATTTATTTACTCAGATTTATATTGCCACCCACTCACCGAGGTGACTCAGGGTGGCTTACAGTCAAAACAGTCTATTCTTCTGTGCTCGGCGTTGTCAGAGAAAACAATTAAATCCACAAGTTCCTTTTTAAAAAAACTTATTTATATGTGGACAGAATCCTATTGTGTTGTTGCAGTGAATCCCCGTACTGTGCAACTGGTAGTCAAGATCATTCTGGCCAGTTGTCAATGCAGGAAGAGGTACTCATCGTGTTGTTTACTTGCACACTCAATGGTTCTTGTTGACTTGCACTGTCAGTTGGACAACTGAGCATTATATATATAGTTCCATATATATTATTCAACTTCTAAACACATACGTCAGGATGGATACCTAATTCCTGATGGATGTATTTCAAACTTGACTGATGTCTTTCAATGCAAGATAGAAAACCTCTTTCCACTTCTTCCACAGCTAGGGTGCAGTGCAGAACAAAACAAAGTTGCCCTCTCTCAGCCTTGCCCACCCTACTCTTCACACTAAATAGTTATTCCTTTCTTATTTTGGTTTCTCACACACACAGAGTTGAAAAAATTGGGCATGGTTTTGTCCGGCCAAAGTGTCTGCTATTTAGTCGCCTGGCATCGCTCTCTCCTTCCCTCAGTGTTATTTTCATCTTTTGTATTGCCGAGAAATTCAGACATTTTGTTTGCCTTTTGTAATCCGGCTCTTAACAAGGCGGGCTTTGTTGGGTTCACAAAGGCCAATAAACTCTGGTTCGCCATGAAGCCCTCAGTTAACTGCAGGGCATTATGACTGATTATAACACTACAAAGCTCCTTGCAGACTATAAATGTATATTGAAAGACAATTGCAGGGAGAGGGGAGGAACATGGGGAGGAGAGAGAAGACTGTTGAATCGACACAGTACTCATGTAACCTTATGGGGGCATATGCGACAACAAGAAGGCCATTGAACAGAGCATCAGGACAGAAAAGCCACATAGATGGGAAGTCATCCAAACCAGTATGGTGTGGGGATGACCACGGTGTTCCAGTTCTTTAATGCGTCTTTTGTTTTCTTCTCACTTTGCGGCAAGGCAAACCCACAGTTGGGTTGACAGACTTGTTTCTGTTTAGGCAACTGCCCAGGGAAGATAAAATATATAAGAACAGCGTACATGGTCCCTTGTTGCTTTGGTGTGTGTGTGTGTGTTTGTGTGATCAGTTGAACGATGATGCCGATGACACTGAAGAAGAAGAAGAGGAAGAGGAAGAAGAAGAAGAAGAAAAGAAGAAGAAGAAGAAAAGAAGAAGAAGAAGAAGAAGAAGGAGAAGGAGGAGAAGGAGGAGGAGGAGGAGGAGGAGGAGGAGGAGGAGGAGAAGAAGAAGAAGAAGAAGAAGAAGAAGAAGAAGAAGAAGAAGAAGAAGAAGAAGAAGAAGAAGAAGAAGAAGAAGAAGAAGAAGAAGAAGAAG
This sequence comes from Furcifer pardalis, assembly GCA_030440675.1. NCBI lineage: Eukaryota > Metazoa > Chordata > Lepidosauria > Squamata > Chamaeleonidae > Furcifer > Furcifer pardalis. Next base: position 123,656,940 of record CP126892.1, on the reverse strand, counting down.
AAGAAGAAGAAGAAGAAGAAGAAGAAGAAGGAGGGAGCGACAGAGAATGAGATGGCTAGATGGCAATGTTGACACAATGGACACAAAGCTGGGCGGGCTGAGGAGGATGGTGCAGGATGGGGTGCCTGGCATTTAGTGGTCCATGGGGTTGCAAAGGATTGGAATTGACTGCGATTGAACAACCACAAATCAAATAGTCTCAATCACAGTAGATCAATTAAACAAATGGGACTTGTTAAGTCAGATCTTGATGCAACTTCCATTGATTCACTGGGTCTACTCTAGTTGAAATTAATAATTACAAGTCACTCATACATTCCTCCCCTCCAATAAGACATACAGATAAATCTTTGCAATATATTTAATCCCACTGGCTGCAGGCTCATAGTTCCTTTGCTTCTGGTTTCCTCTGCTTTGCTTTGCTGCAAGGCTGTTCTATTCCCGCCATCAAATTTTGCTTGAAGCTATATCATCTATTTCTTTTTTAAAAAATTGGCTTCACATCCATGTTGACAGCAAACCCCTGAAGAAGCAAAGACATTACACAGGTGCTACTGTATTTAGATCTGGCATATATATCGTGCTTTTCCTCTCTAACCAAAGATTAAGCAGGAGGGAGTGTTTGCCTTTTGTGAGACCTATTACTGTTGTTATCATCCTCTTATAGATCCTGAAAGTAGCTGCCTAAATGAAACAGTCATTATTTGTTTTCGTTTCTTGTGCGAGGGGAATAACATAATTTGCACATTGTTCTTGTTTCAATAAAACGTACTGTACTGGGCAAACGTTTTAACTAGAAAGAAGTACCTGACCTCATTTATGGCAAGTAATTGAGCAATCATTCTGCACAACATTGGTTGACCAAATCAATTTCCCATAATTCAACAGACACTATATTGGGTACATCATGGACCAGGAAAATGGCAACCATTAAAGTTGGTGAGAAAATAACCATACCAATTGGTAAGGTCCACAGGGAGGGGAGATGGGCATTCCATACTAATAATAATTTCGTGTCAGAAATTATTCTGGGTTGAAAAGATTTTTTGTGGAAGAAACTCTGCTCAGAGAATGCCTAAATGAGGCTCCTTTTATGTCCCCAAGGGCTGGGACAGTAACCGGGCCTCGAACTGCCGAATTGCCAGCCTTCCAGCTAATAAGGCAATCTTCTTAACCACTGAGCCACTGCATCCCTATATTCCATACTCATCTCCCATAACTAGGACTGGCCCCCAAAGACAGAAAGACATTTTTTGCAATTATTCTTACAGGAATTTTCCAAAAGATATAAATATCCCCATATACCGAATGGAAACAACTTGACAGTCTGAAAATAATAACATAGTACAAACCGCAATCGATGTTCTCATCCATCCAAACCCAGGTTTTCCCAATGCATAGCAGGTTTCTAGTGCACAACAAGTCAAGGTTTCTTCAGCAAAAAAAAAATAAAATCTTTTCAACCCAGAATAATTTCTGACATGAAATTATTATTATAACAAGTCGAAGTCTGGCTTTGACTTTCTGGGCATTTACTAACATTAGCAGTGAATTATGGTTGCCACCTCTTCGTCTTTGTGAGAAATTCTTTACCTCCATGAGAAGAGTAACTGTTGAACTTGGCCAGTGTAGCTTGGAGGAGAGAGGAGAAGTTCGTTGCAGTTCATTTGGAAAAAATTACCAAATACAGGAAGAAGCAAAACTGACTTGCTTTTTCTCACCCCCAACCTTGAGCTGGCCTTGAGTTGGTCTTGTGATTTTGTGCCATTGCAGACTTGAGGGCACCTTTCCATAGTTCCAACCAATGATAATCTCTACCCCACTCCAATTGAATGCAATATACTGTATAGCAGGAGGTCCCTACCTTTTCAAGCCAGGGACCGGGCCACTCCCTCTAAGTCAGCTTCAAGGGCCAGATGGCCATTTTACCCTGCTTGCACGATTGTGTGTGTGTGTGTGTTGTTTTTTGTTTTTTAAACACCCTTGGAAGGGTGGGGCCCCACATGAAATGGCACCATGGGCCAGATCTGGCCAACAGGCATTAGTTTGGGAACCCCTGCTGAATCACTAGACTTCATTCCAAAAATGAGAGATTGACTGCTCCCCTTCTGATATTGCTATAAAAATACAATTAAGAGCACAGATTTGTAGAAGGCTTGTGCTTTCCGACGGTTATAGAACACGTAAATAAAAATAATGATGACTGTTAGAAATTATTTGAGTACACATTTCACTTCACTAAATCAACATGGTTTCTCTGATGGCTGTACAGTTTATTTCTTTTTAAACCAAGGAATTTAATGGTCTGTATAATAAATTGATGAGTTGAGCTCATTAAGGTGCAAATAGTTTACCTCCACAGCTTCTTTCTGTGCAGTGAGACAATATCATATATGGGTTGAACTGTTGGGAAATTACCTAATGAAATGATACTATCACCTGAAGGCTGTGTCTATTCCTCCTGATAAGAATTTATCTGTCTTTATTGATTTGACATCTATCTAGTTTAGAAGTGACTTGGGAAACTAATGACTGAAGTTATATTGAATATACAGGGTTAGTGTGTGCAGGTATCTGGCTGAAGGGTAAGAGGTTGGGATTTTGATTCCTCACTGTACCTCGATGATTCATAGAATTCCCTCTAGCTGTTGCAGTTCTAAGATGATGATGGCAAAACCAAGTTGACCTGTTTTATGCACATATTAATTATGGGTTTAGATATAATGGATTGAACCCACTATACTTATACCCATAATGGATGTACTATAGTGGGTGTACTCTCACTGTGTACAAAGAATTGCACATCAGGTCTTCCTATATTAAAGGTTTGTGCTGTAACTGTTCTGTGTTTATATTTCCCCCATAGTCAACTGTCTAAAATATCATGCCAACCTAGCAGTTCGAAAGCAAGAAATTGCAAGTAGATAAATAGGGACCACTTCGATGGGAAGGTAACAGCGTTCCATGTGCTCCGGTGTCCAGTCATGCCTGCCACATGACCATGGAAACGTCTGCAGAAGCAGACAGCGCTTGCTCTTCGGCTTAGAAACAGAGATGAGCACTGACCCCTAGAGTCAGATACGACTGGCTTTCGAGCAAGGGAAACCTTTACCTTTACTGCCCCAAGGCACTTTGTGCACTCTTTGGCTGGTTCACAAGGTAATCAACATTTTGCCCCCAGCATTTTAATGACCTCAGAAGGATGGAAGGCTGAATCAACCATGAGTTTAATCAGGATTGAACTCAAATCATGAGCACTATTTTGGCTGCAGTATAGTAGTTTAACCACTACACCACAAGGAAACAACAAAGATCATCTGCCAGCTGAAGTTCAAAATCTTTAAAGAGTCTTGGACCAATGAAAGGTAACAGAAAACTTTTATGGGTAACCCGTCAACCCAATATCCGAAGGCTGCTTGACCTTTTAGACATGTTCAGTAGATTCAGTGGCTTCCCAGCCCTGGTCCATGGTATCATTTCATGTGGCCCATGATGGCACTGCCACACCGAGAAGTGGAGGTGGACGCATTTACAGCAGCTGTAAAATGAGTCCATGCATGCATAAATGCGCTTATGACTGTTGTAAATGTAGAAGTGGCTGCATTTATGACAGCTGTAAATGTGCCCAATTCCACTTCTGGGATGTGTGGTCTAGCGTGCTCAGCTGTCTGGGGTGTGTGGTCATGCCCAGGTGTAAAAAAGTTGGGGACCCCTCAGATAGAGTGTGACAAGACCATTTCAACAGCATTGTAATGCATGGTTCTATGTCTAGGCACTATCATGTTAAACCCGAGGCTCAGACTGGAGCTATTCCAGAGTCAGCACACTCAACAACGTTCAGACTCACAAATGTTCAGGCATTGGAACTTTTGAGAGGATTTAAGAACTCAGCTGGGTATGGAAATCTGTTGAAATTAGATCCATACAAATATATGGATAAAGGTCAATTCCAGGACAGGACAAAGCCCTATCTACTCAAGAGTTTTGTTCATTCAGCGTCCCTGAATTTATCCAACTCTCTTATATCCATCCAAGTTGATAACCATCTCTGCATCTTAATTGTATAGTTCAGCTACCAAAGAAACAGCCATGTTTATCTGTCAGGAAAGAGTAGGGGGGAAATATTGTGGCACTTTAAAGGTTAATAAATTTATTTCCATGTGAGTGTTCATCAGACAGACTTTGATCGATGAAAGCTCACACTGAAATGTGCCTGTTGTTTTTTAAAATGCCAAAAACATTTTGGCTTTCTCTGCTCAAACTGGGCTACTTTCTCTCTCAAACATGGTTCAACTATGCAGTGTGTAACCAAGTACAGGTTGCCTCCCCTCATATCTGTGGGTTCAGTATCTACGGTTTCAGTTATCCACAATATCTAAAATTATTAAATTTTAAAAATTCTGAAATACACAATTTAATGTATTTCTATGGTGCAATGTAATTCAGGTACAGTAATACCTCGGATAATGCTAAGACTTGGTTCCACAAGTCTTGGTGTTATCCGATTTTTAGTGTTATCCGATGCATGTTAAAATCCTATGGGATGGATCGGATAACGTTAAAGCTCCATAGAGATACATTGTAACCGCACAGGCTTTAGCAGTTGTTATCCGATCCATCCCATAGGACAGGGATCAGCAAACGTGACTCTCCAGGTGTTCTTGGACTTCAATTCCCAGAATCCCTGATCAACAGGTGGGCTGACTTGGGCTTCTGGGAATTGAAGTCCAAGAACACCTGGAGAGCCATGTTTGAGGAACCCTGCCATAGGACCTTAACGTTATTAGATCCAATTCTCCTCCCCAGATTACTTATCATAATGCGATTTTAGCGTTATCTGAGGTAAACGTTATCCAAGGTATTACTGTATCTATAGGTCTTGGAATGTATTTGGAACACAGAAATTAGAAGACTAGAATCCAGAGAGAGACAACAGAAATCAAATACATCATCTATTGGAGGTTTGAATATTAGCCAAGGGTTTCTGGGACATTATCAAATTTGATACACAGATTGCTATATACTGCTATATATTTTATATACTATATTTTGGTGTATTATACCACCTTCGCTAGCTTTCCTGCAATATTCTCTTTCACAACATGCCTAATGGAACAGGATATGCTCATACAGTAAGAGGCTAAATCCATTAGCATATGTTCTATTTTGGAACTCCCCACTTTTAAGGTTGAAAAGGGGACATTTAAAGCTAATCTGAATAACAAACCAGAGACCTGCTACTGCATTTTAGCAGCTCTCTACCTCTTTAGCTTTACCTCATTACCTCTTTATCTGGTGTATATAAGCCATGCCTGGAAATTTCACTCCTATGTCTGAAGAAGTGGACTTGAGTCATGAAAGCTCTCAGTAAAAATATAGCAGTTAGTCTTTAAAGTGCTGCAGTGTTTTTGTTTATTGTTTTGTTTTTGTTTTCTGATATGTATTTGTTATGACTCTCCACCCATTCAACTGCAGCACATGACTCTGAATTTTAGTACTATGAGAAAAGAAAAAAGGTACCACACTAATTTTTTCACACAACTCATGATATTATACACGGCTACATCTCCCCATCCCGCCCTTTTTTGATGAGTTAAATCTTGTAAAGCAAAGCAATCACAATTATATATTGCCCCATAATACTTAATGCACTCTCTGGGCGGTTCACAAGTTAATTAGCATTACCCCTTGATCACATTGCTGGCTCTTATGCACATGTTTCTGGCTGTACCATACAGGGTCTTTATTTTGTGTTTGTGTCAGAAACACTGCAGTGAACCTGATCCACGAAAGTCACATTTAAATACAGTAAAACATCGGATAACACTAAAACTTGGTTCCACAAATCTTGGTGTTATCCGATTTTTAGTGTTATCCAATCCATGTTAAAATCCTATGGGATGGATCGGATAATGTCAAAGCTCCATAGAGATACATTGTAACTGCACAGGCTTTAGCGGTTGTTATCCGATCCATCCCGTAGGACCTTAATGTTATTCGATCCAATTCTCCTCCCCAGATTACTTAACGTTATGTGATTTTAGCGTTATCCAATCCAATCGTTATCCGGTGTTTTACTGTACAGGAGTTAGTCTTTAATGTGCCACAATGTTTTTTGTGTTTTATTGTTTACTTTACTCTCAGCTACTACTTCGAAATTTTCAATTAATAAATGTATCAGATAGGTTTTGCCCTGTAATGGTCAACATCAAGAGCATTTGGGGCAGCTAACATCAAGTCTTCCATGGTACATGTTGAGGGGTGTAGAATACACTTATACAGGTGAGAAGTTACCTGGTCTCCATATTTGCAAAGAATTGTGAACAATTACATTTGTTTTCATTCTGCCAACTACAGTCAATACCGTATTAAGTGATTTCCATTTTTTTAGTTTAAGGATTAGAGTTGTGCACAGCATTCCAGATGTTTACAAACTATTTATTTATATTCTTCTTCTTCCATATCCAAATATTGGCTCTCATCATGGTGATCAGCCGTGAAGACTGTCCTGAGAATATATTGTTGTGGCCTTTCATCTGCCTTCTACATCACAGCATGACCCCTGTATCACTGATCCAGTTTCATGAGTCACTTTCTCGTCCCGAGCCCTTTTGGCACACAAAGACCTCCTCAGCCCCAGGCCAGGATGGATGAAGCTGCTGCCCTCCATCAAGATGGATTCAAGTGGGATTTAATCCACTTGGGGACCACCACCCTTCCCTGTAGACTTCAGCACCCAAGATTGTTAGTCCTCAGGGTGGTCAGGTTAGTTAACCACTGCCTGACTATTGGCATTGAACTGATGGCAGTAGGGTCAACTCTATTACCATAGCAGGATAACCTGGCCAGTCTTCTATGTATTTGCACATGAGAGCATAATATTTGTAGTTTTATACTACAGCTTAAAAGCTACCAAAGTCCAACAACTTAACCAGCTTGGGCTTACTTGTTCCTTATTTCTTGCTGCTCATCATTTCCAGCCACTACCTTTAAATGCCTGCTTGAAACCGTCGTTTTCCAAAGACTTGGCCAGCACTCCTTGGTTCACAGTGCTTCATGAACTATAGAATCAAAGGGATTGTGGTGGCTCAGTGGTTAAGAAGTTCACCTTGTTAGTTGGAAGGCCAAGACCCGAGTACTGCATGATGGAGTGAGCTTCCATCTCTGTCCCAGCTCCTGCCGACCTAGTAGTTCAAAAGCAAGAAATTGCAAGTAGCTCAATAGGAACCACTTTGGTGGGAAAAGATCTTGGGGACCTGAAAGGAGCCTCATTCGGATGTTCCCTGAGTGGAGTTTCCCCAGCAAAAATCCTTTCAACCCAGAATAATTTCTCACACAAAATTATTATTATATCTCTGTGTGACTACAGCTCAGGGTTTTCTGACCACCGGGCCTATCTCCCTCAAATTAAAAGCCATCCCAGTTTTGCCAGTGAAGTGATTGTGGTCATTGTAATAACTATGAATAGGCTGGAACCATCTGTGTCGTACTTGGCACAGTTCCATTTTTAACATCCTCATTGCACTGAAGTGGTTAATGCTCTAAACCCTGGACATATACTCTTTGGAAGTTAATCTACTGCAGATTGCTGAGCGGATGATATATTAAAGTGCAGTGGAAGGAAGTTGGCATTCGTTTTTGGACCGTGCCTTCCTCTCTGATTTGATGAGCTAAGCAGAGATCCCATCATGAAAAAAGGAAAAGGAAGAGAAAGCTTTGAATAATGAGCTATTTGCTTCCGAGCACATGTCTCTCTTTGCCATTGCCTTGGCAAGGGCATGGTCTCTGGTTTGAACTCGTAAATAGCCATTACAGTTGAGTGGAAGATGATGAGTATGTCATTATCTGGCAACATTGGTGAGAAAGGAAAGGAAAGTTGATGTTGGCCAGGTGGGAGAAGGCTCCATTTGGACGAGGAAAGGGCGCATTGAAATAGTCTTATGTCCTGAGTAAAACCATCTAGAAGGTGTCAGAGTGTGAAGAACAGCCAACCAAATCTGGCAATAGGTATTGCCAGGAAACACCTGTGGGGAAAGGAAAACAATGAGACCGTCAGTGATATGAATGTTACAATTGCTGTGCAAAAATAATAAAGGGCTACAACCAACCCTTTATTAAAGATATATTGTGGGAAAGCTTCAAAAGATGTTTTAACAATCATTGATTAAAGCACGAGTTCTCAACCTTTTTAAGCCGGGGGCCGGGTCACGCTCCCTCAGACAACTTTGGGGGCTAGACGGCCATTTTGCCCTTCCTCCACCACATGGTACGTCCAGTGGTGGAGGCGGTGGGGGGAGCCACATGAAATGGTGCCCATGGACCGCAGGTTGAGAATTCCTGGTTTAAAGTCATGGGTTAGTTGCTATAACTATCTGTATTTTGCAAGATTGGATCAAACATTCTCTCTCTCTCTCTCCCCATGTGTCAGGACAGATGGATCAGTTGAACACGTTACTGGGAAGGGGCCCAGAAGTTTTATACATGTTGGAACCAAATAGGACTGTAGGTCTTAGAATCAAGGGTTGATCATCAGGCGAGAACAGGACCTGAAGGTTAATTTCCTCAGAAATGTTATCAGCCAAGGCTTTGAGGTTTGGATAGATAGTTACAGATTAAGATCCTTGATTAGTACACACATACCCAGAGGTTATGTATCATGCTTATACAAGGGCAGCAAAGAAAAACATCTTTAAATCAAAAGATTTCAGAAGGCAGATAGGGGATGTGTAAGAACAAGATAAGAAAAATCATGGGGAGAAGGAAAAGGTGCACAGGAGGTTAAAATAACAGCAGGGCATTCCAAGTACATGCTAACTATGGAAGTCAGAGATAAAGCTAGAGCTCTGCTCTGCTAGTTGCCACTGGGGAAAGATATTTGGCAGTCTCTCCTTGTGTAATTTGAACTATCAGTTCCTCTAGCTCGGCATTCTCTGTTTTATTGCTGCCAGATCTATTTTCCAGCTGGGCTCCTTTAGACATTTTGAGCCTGAACATGAAACCTTTGTACATACAAAGCATGATCAAGATGGAAATCATGTGGGTCTCATATGGCTACCCATGGCAATTCTTCTTGCCCTCAGAGTTCCAACACATATTCAAATAAACATCTGTACACTTAGACCCGTGATGGCGAACCTTGGCACTCCAACTGTTCTTGGATTTGAATTACGAGAAGCCCAAGTCAGCATTCCTGCTGATCAAGGTCCCTGGGAATTGAAGTTCAAGAACAGCTGGAGGGCCAAGGTTCGTCATCACTGACTTAGACTGTAGGGCATTATAAAATTATATTTTATAATTTTTATTGTACTGTTGCTGTTTTGACTGTAAGCTGCCCTGAGTCCCCTCAGCCAGTGGGCGGCAATATAAATCTGAATAAATAAATAAATAAATAAATAAATAAGCCCAAGTTCCTGTGAATCCACACAAATGGGTTTGCTGTGTGTACGCACAGTAAAACAATTCATGTGGATTCACAGGGACTTGGGCTTCTGGGAATTGAAATCCAAGAACAGCTGGAGTGTCAAGGTTCACCATCATGGCTATAGGGAAAACTTGTCCTTCATGAGGGGGAGTGATAGAAAATGTATGGAGAAACCCAAGTTACTACCATACAAACCAGGCATAACATATTTTGCTGCATGCCTCAAAGGATAAGATATCACCTCGTTGATTCCCTTTATCATTGCTGTTTCAGTTAGCAGAAATTTAAATTGGCTGTTCGTTGATCTTTGTTTAATAAAAGACATACCCCAACGTTTTATACCACAGCCTTCTGGGTAGGGCATTTTGTAATCATCAGTGCTAAACCACAAAATAAAACACTTAAATAAACCATAAAATGTAAACAGAAACCAGAAACTACAAGGATATCAGGAAAAGAAGTAAACAAAATACACTCATGGAATTTCTGAGGACTACTGAAAACACAGGAGGATAGGATGGATTTTTGCCTGCTTCTGAAAGACAACAGAAGAGATGTTAGATGATTTTATTTAGGCCATGAGCTACATAGTTTGAGCATGCAGTCACATAAGAAATGTCTTCAACTCAATTGATTGCTCCATGTAGCACAATGTACCTCTGCTGATAGGGATGGGCTGTGGTCAAAATATTCCATCTGGAAAAAAAAGTGTTTCATGAAGTCAATTCCAAGGTTTTTAAGACAGAGGATATAAAGAAGTGGTTTACCGTTCCCTTCTTCTGGGACTGTACAACTTGCCCAAGGCAACACCAAACTGGTTCTTCTTCAAGAAGACACATTGGGGAATCAAACTCCCAGCATCCCATTCACCAGCTGGATACCCAAACAATTGAACTATCCAACCAGCATTCCATCTGAGGCCAAGGTTAAATGATTTGAGAAAATATCTAATTTTGGGCTTACCAGTTTGGAGGTTTCCTGGTTTGATAGGAACCCAAATACTGATTTGCACAGCCTCATCATCATGCCTCCCAATCAACAAACAATTACATGTTTGTCGAAAGTAGAATATGACTGGATTAAAGTTGGATACATAGGAGTCCATTATGCCTGCAGAAACTTTGCAAATAGATAGGAATGGGTGTTTTGCTAATGAATCCTTTTTTGCTATAAATCTTTTCATTTTGATGATTCTTCTTCTTCGGCATATAGACCAGATATGAAACTGGGGAGTTCATTCTGTAGTTCATTTTGCCTGACCTAGTATGAGAAAGATTAGCCAGCACAAGTTGGTCATTGCTCAGGGTACACATGATTGTGGTTCAACAATACCACAATCTTCGAGGAGGCTCTTTCTGTATACCCCATTTTGACGATGATCATGACAATGTGCTTATCTCCTAAAATACCTATTTATGGATTGGTTCTGCTTCAGAAGACACCCCCCCTTATATCTGATCATCTCTTGAATCAGTTCAAACCATCCCAATTGGGTGCAGAATTTTGGAGTTCATTTGAATCTGAAGACCCTAACCTGTACTGATTAGCAGAGGTTCTCAAACCCTTCAGGGTCTAAGACTCTTCTGTTTCAATGGCAGGAGTTGAGTCCTTTGTAGGGAAAGTGCCAAAATACTTTAAAGTTGTGGAGAAATAGAATTGGGTAGTCTTCTGGAAAATAAGATTAAATATTCAGTGACTGGGAACAGCTGGTGGGTAAGGCTACTGTAATTGGAAAGGAGTTTGATCTGGTGTTAGAAAGATTAGCTTGCAAGGTTGCTGCCCAAGGTATGCCCAGTTTCTTTCTGTCAATATAGCTGAGGAACCTCCCCTATGTCACTTGGAGAACCCTGAATAGACTGAGGGTTGGAGTTCCTAAATGCATGACTAACCTGCTCAAGGGAGGAGGGTGGCTGCTGGTGGACAACAACACACTGTGTGAATGTGGAGAGATACAGAATCCAGCTCATTTACTGGTCTGCCAATTACTGTCAGAAACATGCACTGATGAGGACATAAGTTTGGCCAATAACAAATCCAAGAAAGTGGCTTCATTTTGGGAGCATGTGGTTTGATTAGGACATGAAGGAAGGAAGATTGGAAAGGAGTGACACTTGCAGCTTATTTTCGCTGGAAAAGAAATTTAAAGCTAGATCAGTTTGTTCCCTGGTGCTAAGTTAATTGGGAAGATGAGTTCAGCTGTGAGAAGGGAGGGGACAGAAACTATTCTAATCTTCCTGAAGGTTCAAGAAAACTCAACACCCAATTGGAAAGGCCTCTTGAAGAGTCAAGAAGCTTTAGTTTATAATATACAATGAGCTGAGAGGTTACTCTACTTGACTTAGTTATCTCTCAGGAGATGTTATATTCACTTGTTGCCATGCTGTAAGGCAGTGTTCCCCAACCTTTCACTTTTGGACTTCTATTCCCAGAAGCCTAAGTCAATTCCCCAAAGCCAATGGATCAGCCAATGGACTGAGTTAGGCTTCTGGGAATTGAAGTCCAAAAGCCAAAGGTTGGGGAACACTGCTGTAAGGGATGAAGTTTCTGTATTTTCTGAGACTATAGTGAAGCTATTCTAGCATGTAAATATTTGGTTGTTTCTGAGACTATAGTGAAGTTAATCTAGTATGTACATACTTGGTTGTTTTCTTATTTTCCTCTTTGTTTCCTCTATTGCTTCCTGCCTCGGAATTTTATTGATTATTCATTCCAGAAGACTTTGGATGTCTCCCCCAACCCCAAAGTTGGATACTGTTCTTGAAACTTCTTGGTTTTTTAAAAAACAATTCCTTAATAAAATACCTAAAAATAAAATAAAAATCAGCTGTTTGGGTTTTGGATTAAGAATGTTAGTAAAGGTAAAGGTTTCCCTTGCTCGTATCTGACTCTAGGGTTCAGTGCTCATCTTTGTTAATACTATTTGAAATCTAGCCCTTTGGGAGCATGGATATTTTGGGAGTAGGTGGAGGTTCTACCTTGCAAGACTGGCAATGGGTTTGGGTTGGGTTGTATTATGCTTTTATGATGTTGTAAACTGCCCTGGGTCACCCCAGCGAGAAGGGCAGTATAAAAATGTAAATAAATAAATAAATGAGCGTTAAATCTTGTGGGTTGTTTTTGGAGTTTTCCTGGAAGGACTGCTTATTCAGTTCAGGCTAATGTGTTGGAAGGTTGCTGGGCCAGTGGATTTCCTCAGCCATTTAGACCTTCTGGATTCATCCACACCAAGATCAGAAGGGTAGTGTGTCTGAGTAGTAAGAGTGAACCTGAATGTGGTAGTTCTAAGACAAAGTGTATGAACTATCCCAAAATGGTAGGGACTGTGGTGGCTCAGTGGTTAAGAAGCTTACCTTGTGGTTAAGAAGCTTGCCTTGTTAGCTGGAAGTCAGTTAGCATGTTAGGAAGTTAGGAAGTCAGTTAGCAAGTTAGCAAGTCATCAGTTCGAGACCCGAGTACTACATGATTGTTTGAGTGCCCACCTCTGTCTCAGCTCCCGCCAACCTAGCAGTTGAAAAACAAGAGATTGCAAGTAGATAACAAGGGACCACTTCAGTGGGAAAATATCTTGGGGACATGAACAAAGCCTCATTTAGATGTCCCCAGAGCGGAGTTCCTCCAGCAAAAATCCTTTCATCCCAGAAAGTATCTTTGTGTCCTTCCGACATGATTTAAAAACAAACAAACCAAAATGGTGAAGTTTTCACACAAACAAAATCGTTGAGCAAACACAAATACACATTCCCAAATAGACACCATCAACTCTGTACCCTGGTAATCCGCCATCTGAAGATTGTGCATGTAGAAGGGCTTCTCAGCGAACATTTCATTTCATGAGACTAGAAATGCCACTGCGATCTGTCCCCAGTTGCTGAAAGGATGAAACTCCAGTTTTAGTAGGCAGAGTATCAGGAAAACAGGAAAAAGACTCACTTTCATATCTTATCATGCAAGCCTTATGCTACTTGTTTTTCTTGTTGATCTGCCTTCCCATTTATCAATTATAGAAACTAGACTGAGAGGCAGGAAGGAGGGCCAGAAAGTGAAATCCCTTGGGATATGAGAGGACGTGGTTTTGCCATCAACGTCCTCCAGGCATTTTGAGGTAAGGTAGCACTTATAGGAAAGTTCCTCCTGAAGCAGCACAGAGAGAGCAAGTTGAGCTGGCTCCAATCCCCATGTTTCCAGGATGGCAATTAGCATTGCCTCAAGCCAACACCATCTATTTGAATTAAGGCGCATGTTACCAGTAAACTCCCAGCAAAGGATGTCATGTGGCTCCACAGACCTCCTAGACATGCAGGCACCTGGGTAAAAGAAGGGGAAAGCTAGATGTTCTCACACCAATTTACATTCAATAAACAGTTTGGTCTGTATCCTGGAAACCTCTGATGGGGTTGAGTGTTTTTAGCTCTACATCACCTAATGAGCACTGAGATTGTTCACGCTTCCTTCCTTTCCTTGAGAGAGCAAGCTGATAGGTGTTTAGTGGCACCTCGGCAAGAGAAGAAAGCAAGAAGTGAGATTATGGATTTGTCAAATGGAGCTGCAACGGCTTAGTAGTTACGACATTGAGCTCAACGACTGGAAGGTTGGCAAATCAGTAGTTTGAGATCAAATGCTGCAGGACAGAGTGAATGCCCATTGTCTGTACCAGCTCCTGCCCAACCTATCAGTTCAAAAAGCAAGAAATTGCAAGTAGATAAAAAGGTACCACCTTGATAGGAAAGGTAACAGCATTCTATATCATGCCTGTCAGATAATCACAGAAATGTCTGCAAATGCAGACAGCACTGACTCTTTGGCTGTAAATGGAGATCAGCACCCAGGCCCGTGGTGGCTATTTTGGACACTGGGACAAGTCCCAGTGCACCACAGGTCTGGTGCCCCCCAGAGGCAGGCAGAAGTATGACACTGGGTGGCTACACAATGGCACAAGTTGATTTCTGCCCAAGCTGGAACCTTCGAGGCAGCAAAACACTGTTTATGTGGGGCGGGTATTGCGGTGCACCAACCAGCCCCACCCCCGCCATCGCTGGTTGGTGCACAGCAATGCACCAGGCCTCCCCCTGCCATGGGCTTGGTCCCTCCGCACCTAACTTCATAGGCTCCGTCCTCCCCCCGTCCACCACCCTTTTAGTGTAGCCAGTACACCCCTGTGAGCACCAACCACTAGAATCAGACGTGAACCCCTGGAGTTGGACACAACTGACTTTTAAGCAAGGGAGACCTTTATTTGTGGAATAAAATAGAAAGCACAGAACTGTCTGTGTTGCAAAAAAGGTTGAATTTACAACCTTCTGGCTGCAGTATAGCAATTTAACCACTCAGGGCTCAATGATCCCAATGACTCAAAATTGGCTTAAAATCATTTTATTTAAAAAAGAAATAAAAGTGTGGGGCAATAAAGGGAAATAACAAGGCAGAGGAAATTCATAAGCCAGTGTGACTTCTACAAACACAAGGACTCTGTCCCGTATACTTTATCTGTTGTAAAAGTAGAAAAAATACCCAGCCAAGCCAAAATAGAGTGTGAGACAAATTTCAGGATTCAACAAAATCTATAAACAAATGAAAGAAGTGAGTGAAAGGGTGAAACCTCTAAGCCTCTGTGGCTGAATGTCTGCTAGACCAATGCGGCAGACTTTCCTTACTAAATCTATTTAACCTATCCTAAGCTCCATGGGTAGCAAGTAGATAAAATTGCCATGGGTGTTGAACTTGGATAGAGCTCCTCTATGGGAAAGACCAGTTGGGCAGATCTGGTCATGGTCTGCTCTGTTTAAGGTCGCCCCCATGCCTTGTCCTAACAACTACTCTTATACCCATTCTCTCCTCAACTAATCTTACTTGGCCAGTAAGAATGACAGAGGGAGAACCCAAAGGAAGGAATTATTTGGAAGGACTGCCACTGCTGTACCTACTACACTGTTGCCATATTGTCCTTAACGATAGGTCTAGACTTACATATTAATTTCCATCACTCTTCTGTCAGGCCCACTGAGCTGCTTTTAGACTGCAGTTATTTCATTCCCCTCCCTTTCCTGGCTCAACTCAGCTCATGTTCCAACCCCTAGCAATTGTTCTATATGTTGCAAAATGACTCCGTATAAATGAAAGTACCACAAGTCAATCCCTCTCTGTCTTGTAGAATCATTCTCTCAGGCACTTCATGTGTGTGCTCCTGGCCAACAATTAAATTTGTAGACACCCTTGACAGCTAACTAGCAAACTTGAAAGTTGTGGATATGATAATTATAGGCATTGGACAGTCTGTGAGAGAATGATAGGGAGGAGTCCATGATTTGGAGTACATACGACTGTGAATAACATCTCAAAATATAGGTGAGGAGTCCTAAAGCATCCATTATAATTTTCATGATGCTTGTAGTTCCACAGCGATTTCATCGAAACAAGCCAAGCTTTACAAACTATTTATATCAATGAGCCAATGGCTGTAGGGGGAAAGTTTGTATGTTCTGTGCATAGAAAGTAGGAAAACCTTTTCCCAAAGAGAGGATAACCATCTGCACAAAAATGTGAGCCAAGTACTAAAGTTCATAGAGTACCTATTATTTTGCCAAGAGGGCCTGATGCTGAAGCTAAGAATAGTGGATGTGCTTGATGCCCTGGAAACTTCCCTGTACCCTGAGGTGTGAAGGAAGTGGGTATATCTTGGTGTGTGTTAGAGTGTTTCCATGTATGACTATGTGGTGTGTATGCAAGTCTGTAGTTTATGTGTCTACATGCAGGTGGTCTCATTCTACCAGTCATCATCTAGTATTGATGTTACCTTAGCAGAGATATAAATATTTCTCTGTGTTGTCTGTATAAACAAAACTGAGAAATTGCAAGACTTTGCCGTGGTGCTCTACAATTATCACATGGGTAAGAATTATATGCTTGGAAAAAATTGCACAACGAGTAAGGTAAAGGCCACCCTTGCTCAAAAGCCAGTCATATCCGACTCTAGGGTTCAGTGCTCATATCTGTTTATAGCCAAAGAGTCAGTGCTGTCTGTGTTTTCAGATGTTTCCTTGGACATGTAGCAGGAATAACTAGACACCAGAGTGCATGGAATGCCTTTTACCTTCCCACCAAAGTGGTGCCTATTTATCCACTTGCAATTTCTTAGTTTTAAACTACCGGTAATTAAGTTGGCAGAAGCTGGGACAGAGACAGGAGCTCACTCTGTCATGCAGTACTCAGGTCTCGAATGGCTGACCTGATGACCTTCCATTCGTCAAGTTCAGTGCCTTAACTACTAAGCCACCACAGTCCCTTGTACAAGGAGTACAAGTGCACAAATTGCATGCATTAGTCCATTGCAGAACCTGAAGTACCAGATGGTTTGAGTCTTTCTCAACAATCCACCATCCCCTCTGTTTTTGGTGTGGGCACTTTGAAACTCAATGGGAAAGGGCAAAGTGGTTTTATTATTTCCATTTTCTGGTGAAATCCTGGGATTGTGAAGCTTGCCCAAGGTCATACATGCTTTTAATTTTTCCATGAATCACAGTGGTAAATTGAACTTTGAACCTCTAGCTCAGGGGTGCCATTTTCTCTGCTTAACCCAGGCGTGCCCAAACCATGGCCCATGGTCCGGATCTGGCCCCAGACATCAATTCATCTGTCCTGGCCCACCCTTATCGCTCCTGGAACCAGAAGTAAGACACACCTGTATGGACGTGATTTACTTCTGCTTCCAGGAGTGATGAAGGCAGTGCAGGCCGGATAATTTAGATCCAGCCCATAGGCCGTAGCTTGAGCACCTCTGCTCTAGCTTCATAGCTGGGTGTCTAAACCACTGAGGAAATAGAGTAACTATAATAAAACAAGAACAGGTTACTGTGCAAGACAGTCCAATCCCTTTTTTATGGGTGTTGTTAATCTATAGTGGGATGGTGATGGAAAAAATGACTGCACATTTATTTGATTTTTCAGTTGTTAACATTTGATATTCCTTTTTAATTACCAAACTGTTACCAAACATGTGCTTGTGGTACATGTCATATGATGACTTCATGAAAATGTGTCATTTGATACCTTTTAAGTGGGATCTAATTAAATCCCCATAAAATGATCAATGTGAGAGAACTTGACATGTTTCATCAACACAAGCCTCAAGAAGCCGAACTGCCACGTTACAAGTATTCCACAGGAATCTGATAATGCAAGAATCTGCAGAGCATTGAGTCAGATTGAAATAGTCACTCCCAGCTTTGTATAAATAACACTGCATCACAAAAAAAGTCTGTCCTATACTAAATCAAGTGAATCCAAATCTGAAGTCTGATTCTGATTCTGATGTCAGGATCTTAAGTTAGCAAATCTCACCCTCTTGGTTAGGTTCTTACATTGGTCACGTGGGGTATACTTGCCAGAAATGTAGCAAAAATTGTCCAGTTTATTAACACAGCTGCACCTACTTATCTTTAGCTGAAAACAGACTCACCATGGCCTAGCTGTACTATTCAATAAGATGGTTTCATTCTAGAGACAAGCACTTGGTCCATCTGGCCTTATATACTTATTTCTGAGCTCAGCCTTCCTTATGGTCCAGCTCTCACATCCATACATTACTACTGGGAATACCATTGCTTTGACTATGAAGACTTTTGTTGGCAGTTCTCTTTATTATTCTATCTGGGTTTCTCATTGCTTGCCCCTGAAGAGGTAAGCGTCTTTTTATTTCATGGCTGCAATCACCCTCTGCAATGATCTTGGATCCCAAGAAAATAAAGTCTGTCACTAGTTCCATTTCTTCCTCTTCTGTTTGCCAGGAAGTGATAGGGCCTGGTGCCATGATCCTAGGTTTTTTTTATGTTGAGTTTCTGGCACTTTTGCACTCTCCTCTTTCACCCTAATCAAGAGACTCTTTAGGTAATGTTCGCTTTATGACACTAGGGTAGTATCATCTGCATATCTCAGGTTGTTGACGTGCTTCATCCAGCCCTGCATTACGCATGATGTGCTTTAGATATAAGATAAATAAGTGGGGTGTCAATATGCAGCCTTGTGTACTCCTTTTCCTATTCTAAACCAATCAGTATTCCTGTATCCTGTCCTAACTGTTGCTTCTTGACTTGCATACAGATTTCTCAGAAGACAGATGAGGTTGATAAAACTGGAGCTGAGAGTCTACCATGTGATGAAATGGGAAATTCCTAATATTAATGCATTTTTCATACATTTCTCCCAACATAAAAGGTGACTTTGTTAGACTTTGCTCAAACAAAACAAATGTTCCTATTCTGATGGGACTTTAAAGTATTCTAATGAGATCAAAGGCCATTCTTAGGGAAGAAGTGTGAGTGTGATACACAAGTTAGCCAAAAGGTCAGAATCGACTGTGCGACTGAACAACAAAACTCTTTGGGATCCAGTGGATTCCGTTAAGCCCCTCAACTTCAGTGAGAGCAAGCTGGCTTATAATTTAATTTCCCAACAGACTGCAGCTGTCATGTGGATCAGGTAGCCCATCTACCTAATTATTTTAGTCATTTTTCTGAATACGCTCATAGGACTTGTGCTGAGGCATCAGAGTGCTCCATGAATCAATGCTGCTTGTTCAATAATTTTAGGGAGAAGACAAAACCACTTTGAAGTCTGTAATGATTTGAGAGTTTGTCAATAAGGTGTCTCACTGGTTTTGACAATATTCATTTTGTGGACACTGTGGGTGAAGAATTCTGACATCATTTATTGTGTCAATGGAACAGATTAAGCTGTTGGGGAACCACATGGAATATTATACATGTGGAAGAGAGCTGCTCATGTTTCACAATATTGTTGGTTAAAAATATATCAATATATAGGGATAGAGAATCTGTGACACTCCAAATATTGTCACTCAGTTTCTTACTAGCCTTAGCCAGCATGGCTATGGCAAAGTATGATGGGAAGAGTAATCCATCAATTTCTGGAGAGTCACAGGTTCCATACCACTGAATTATGTGAATACATTTTGGTGCTATTTCCCCGTAATAAATTGCACATTAGTGTGGAAATGGGATAGAATGGATTTATGCATGAATGTGTCATGGACTGGAAGAAATATTCTTATATACCCATCCTGAGTCTTACGCTTGTGGAAGCAGAAAAATACCTTTGGATTTAGTTTCACTTTGCTGGCACAGTACTGAAGTAGAAGTTGCAAAAGAGTCTTTCCTGGGAAGAAGATGGCTTCAGCCCAACCATTTTAAAATAAATAAATAAATTCCATGTCAGAAATTACTCTGGGTTGAAAAGATTTTTGCTGGAGAAACTCCGCTCAGGGGACACCCAAATGAGGCTCCTTTCATGTCCCCGACATCTGTCATGCATCACTTTATCTATGCTTTTGTTTATTGAAAAATGAGCAAGCAAAGAATTTTAAAGTCTTGTAACTATGCAGTCACTTTGTTGATCAGTTAAAATACACACTCTTCCTGTAAAAATTCAAGAGCTTTTCTTTCGAATCATTTGACAATGATTAATACTACACCACATGGGAAGTCCAGGGAATATTGTTGATCATTAACATGTGACTTTTGCCTTTGAAGTTTCTTAATTGTGCAAAGGCACATACATTAAACAATTGCCCAGATTCTCAAAAAGCAACAATGCGATCTGAGTGATGTAATTGCCCAAGGAATTGAATTTCCCCTTCAAGAGGGGAAGCTGGCTTCAAATTTTGGCACAAAGATCAGGGAAGCCTAGCTGTCAATTTCTTCTCACATTTACTCTGAATGAGCACAATCCATCCATCAGTTCTTAAAGAGTTTTCTAACAGTACATTGACCTTGAATGCAGAGTATTGATTTTCAGTAACACATCACAAACAGGGTCGTTACCAAATCACCCAGCAGTGGATGTGATTGGGAACAGATTTCTGAAATTCCAATATCGCACCACCCTTCCTCCGATGATGGATCACCCTATTCTACCCCATCAATCCCTACTGAGTGCTAAAAAATGTGACACCTGTATCAAATTTATCATTTTATGCATATATGTAGTGCATTGCTGAGATGGAAACATACCTGCGCTCTTCTAACACTTTTCGGGCCTTCGAGATTTGTTTATAATGGCATTTATTTATGGAAGCACTTCGCGTCAGGATGGGGGAGGGTAAAAGTATTGAGGTGGTGACAGAGACACCAATGTGAGCACTATAGGGAATTAATGCTCACAGCTGGGGCTGAGCAACAGATAGACTCAGGCTAGGTTGCATGCTTTCAGAGGTTATCTCTGGATCAATTTAGGTGATTGTTTCTTAGATTGCACTGGATAAATAGATACTCACACAAAAAAGTGGTTAATAGTAAAATGGTGAAAGGAAAACAAATGGGAATTAACTGATCCTTGACCTATTGGGGTGATCAATTCATCATGTATCTTGATGGAATCTGGTGAAAGTCAATAGGACTACTCTAATGTAAGCAGTCCTATTGACCCTAAGGGAAGTCAATAGGACCACATTACTTAAAAATCAATCAGGGATAGAGTTGATAGTCTAGTTTATGCATATAATTTTGGGTAAAGGTTTCATGGGGTATTACTTAATTTAAATATATATATATATATATTGTGGCTTTTATGTGCTATCAAGTTGCTTCTGACATAACAGCAAATCTATGAATGAATGAGCTCCATAACATCCTCTCATTGACAGCCTTGTTCTGGCTTTACAAACTGAAGACTGTAGATTCCTTTACTGAGTAATTCCATTTTACATTAGAGCTTCTATTTTTCAAAGAAATATAATATAGTGTATATTTAGACTACTATATTGGTAGTGATGGGAAACTCACATGGTATTTGATCACCAACCACCAAGGCAGAGACTGAACTCAAGGCATAGTTTCCTTACAACTTCTGCCCCTTTGAATCACCAGCCCCCACAGACCGCCTTAGGACTAGGGAAGGCAAGCATGGACAGAACCACATGACTCTCTACCACCTGTCCAAGAACAACCATGGCCTGTGTGGAAAGCTTTAAATAGCCTGCATGCCGGAGTAGGACGATCAGGAGCTAATCTGAGAAAGTGGGGTTTCCCTGTAGATGGCAGACTGTGTGAATGCAGAGAAGTACAATCTATCTCCTATATAATACAATGCACACAATGCTCCTCAACATTCAATGAGGAGGACCTTATGTTGGCCCAATATTGGGCAGATGTCATCTAGGCCTTTTAATTCTATTTTGTTTTAGATGTGCTAATTTTAGCTTTGTATGTTATTATATACTGGCAGTGCATCTGACACGAATAAAGAAAAAGTGATGGGGTAAAAGAGGAAGCAAAGAAGAAGCTGGATAGCCAGAAGTTGGGAGTTCAATTCCTCGCTGTGCCTCCAGGGAGAAGGGTCAGCCTGCGTGCAAGCTGCAATGAGTCACAATGCTCCCTAGAGGAGGTAAAGGTAAAGGTTCCCCTTGCTCAAAAGCCAGTCGTATCTGACTCTAGAGTTCAGTTCTCATCTCTGTTTCAAAGCCGAAGAGCCAGTGCTGTTTGCTTCTGCAGACATTTCTGTGGTCATGTGGTAGACATGACTAGATACATGCATGGAATGCTGTTTACCCTAGAGGAAGGAATGGCAAAAACCACTTTGATGTATTCTCTACTTAGAAAACCATGGAAAGGGTCACCATAACTGGCACACAAATGTTATATTAGTGTAATGTTGACAGTAGTGAAATGGAATTCAACAGGTCAATTTGCCCGATTTTCTCAGCATGGCAGTTTACCTCATAGAAATGTTGTGAGGATAAAGTGTGGAGGAGGGAAGCCATGTCCAGTAGCTTGAGCAAATTGTAGAAAAGGTGGGGTATAAATGCAAGTTGCAAGATAATATGGCATGTTCTCAGAAGAACTGTTTCGAGGAGTTAAGAACAAGAAGACTATGGCCATGATCACAGCCAATATCCAGAACGGATACGGCACCTGAAGAAGTGGGGGAAAAAAATCACAGTTTTATGAATGCTGTTGTGTTTGTCCAGTGCAGCGTTCCATAATTGAAGAATGAAGACTGAGTTTATTTTCAAATTAGTGAGGCAAACAACCCCAAACTCTGAGTGTTGGAGAACAAATTAAGTGTACCCAACAGTTAACTAGAACTCTAATTCTCTGTTTTGGTTCCCATTTTCTTATATCTTTCTCCGAACTCACATCTCAGCCACTAATGTAACTAAGCAAGTTACTCATAGAAGTAGCTAAGTATTAGCTGCAAGTGAGAATCCTATCGCACATTTACACTGGTAAAAAGAAAACAGTTTAAATCTCAGCCACAATTTAAGTTAAGGAGAGGAGTCTTGTAGTTCTTCTCATGAGCAACGCTGCACAAACTGGTGTGAGATGAGACATACAATCACTGACGTTGTAAATTCAAGCAATATGCTGCTGAAATTAATTCTTTTTGACACAAGAAGTTGCAAGAAGGAGGCGGTAAGGAACAGTCAGATGAAAATTCTGCCCCAGGTCTCTCAGTGTTTCAAAACTTGGATATTTCAAATACACCTTTGTAGTTTTAAATGTGCTAATGCTTACCTAAAAGAGTCTATCGGGGCCTAACCCCTCCTTTTCTCCATGGGAATTGTGTGAAGAATAAACTAGAAATTAAGGATCACAGTATTTCAATCAGTCTGAATACTGGAGACAACTTCATATCAATCAGGTTTGATATAAATTTCCGTGAGTTTCCCCTTCATTAACAACAATTACCTTTGAACTCTATTAAAGCTATTATTACCTTAATCTAATCATCAGTTAACACCCACTGAACCCACTGAAAAGTGTTCTGATTCTATTAAAATCACACTTGATTTAAATGGAAACCATGAATATATGCTGAATGAAGAGGCAAGCTGGTTTGTGAACAAGAAGTGTGGTGGGAGCCTTTCCCCACTATAAACATGAGGTAATATTTCAGGTTGTTATCATTTGGGGATGAAAACAACCTGAAGAGATTATTTGAAAACCATAAAATACCGCATTGAGTCTTCCCACACGGTTTGGAAATTAAAATCCCAGGTCTCTAGATGAGAATAACTTTTGTAGGGAGACATAAATATTGACATGGATTGGTGTGGCTAATCTCTTCTGTGTATTTCTTCATAACACTCCCAGCCTGGGAATGTTTAATCCTAGATCACCAGAATGCTGTCAACATGAGATTAAAGCTAAGTATCACTTTACATATGGATACATTCTTGTGTTTCTTTGACCCTTAGGCAAAAATCTGGCAGAGTCCATTCTCCTCAAATATCTGCAGATGGTATCAAATCATTGGTTTATGCCAAATCAGGAGAAGGTAACTTAAAACCGTGGGATCTGGGCTGCTTGAGATGCCAATAAGGCCCTATGGCCATGATGGTGAACCTTGGCACTCCAGCTGTTCTTGGACTTCAATTCCCAGAAGCCCAGGTCCTTGTGAATCTGCACAAATGGGTTTACCATCATAGCCATCATGTTGTCATCCATTTAGGGCTTCTATCCCTCTTAGTTTTTAAATTGGAGTCAGGACATATTGAAAGAGTCCCCACCCCCACCCCCTTGTCTGCTTTTGCTTTTCTTTTCTTTTGTTTGCTAAACTAGTCAGACTGGTTTGGCAAGCTTTTGTAATGTATTTACCCTTTAGACAATGGTTCCAGCATGTTTCCTTGACTTTCCCTTGAAGCCTCTGTTGCTTAGCTCTATGGAGTTAACGTTATCTGATCCATCTGAATAGGATTTTAACGTTATCTGATGCATGCATCGGATAAGGCTAAAAACCGGATAATGTTAACACTGGTAGAACCAAGTCCTAATGTTATTCGAGGTATTACTGTATCTTGGTTTTCTTTATATTGATTCTCAAGCCAGCTTTTGCACTCTCTTCTTTCAACCTAATCAGGAGTTTCTTTAAGTCCTCCTCACTTTCTGCCATTAGGGTGGTATCATCTGCATATCTCAAATTGTTAATGTTTCTCCCAGCAATTTTGATCCCAAATTGTGATTCCTCCATCCCTGCATTGTGCATTATGTGCTCTGTGTATAAGTTGAATAAGCAGGGTGACAAAATGCAGCCTTGTCTTACTCCTTTTCCTATTCCAAATCACTCTGTCATTCCGTATTTTGTCCTAACTGTTGCTTCTTGTTTCATGTACAGTTTTCTCATGAGGCATATA
This sequence comes from Furcifer pardalis, assembly GCA_030440675.1. NCBI lineage: Eukaryota > Metazoa > Chordata > Lepidosauria > Squamata > Chamaeleonidae > Furcifer > Furcifer pardalis. The sequence continues at coordinate 123,632,377 of CP126892.1, read as the reverse complement.
AGGTGTTCTGGTATTCCCATCTCTTTAATTACTTGCCACATTTTGTTGTGGTCCACACAGTCAAAGGCCTTAGTGTAATCAATGAAACAGAAGTAGACTTGTTTCTGATATTCCTTTGTTTTTTCCATGATCCAACTTATGTAGGCAATGTGGTCTCTAGTTTCCCTGCCTCTTCTGAACTCTGCCTGCACATCTGATAATTCTCTATAGAATTTTATAGAATTATCTATAGAATTTTATATAGGTTCATAATTTTAAACTGTGCATGAATAAAGAAAGACTAGCAACAGGAGCCTGAATCTGAAATATTCCTGTATTCCCTTTTGCTTTTCTTGTTATTGGAATGTGGCCCATGAGAACTTCATGTTGGTGCTCAGGCCAAAATAAGTTTTCCACCCTTGATGCAGCCTCAAATCACCTTCCACTAACTAACAACTATCCAATATTTCAAAGAGTAATTGTTCCTGTCTCTCTTGGGTAATGTCCAACACCAAGAAGCAAGTATAACTGTCGCCACAAATGTTGTCACTGCACAACAGATATTTTCCTCAGAAGTCAGATATGGCCTGAGACCAATAGTCTTGTGCCCATAAGGAAAGAAGTTGCTGAGGAAGGCAGAACGTAGTTTGTTAAGCTGCCTCTTCACTCTTTAACGAGTCAACACATACTGATTACTATCGATCCTATACATGCACCCACTCTGTGGGTGCTGGCATTTGCAGATGACATTAGAACCAAGAAGACAAGAAAATTTGAAAAGGCTACTCCTTTGGACTACAAATTCCAGAATCCCTCCAGCTGGCATGATCTCCTAGGACAGAATGGGTACTACACTGGGACTGAGGTGGCTTCTAATACTTGAGGCATGGCTGGAAGACAGAAAAAGCTATATTTTCCACATCTACCATGTGTTGTCTTGATAGCAGGAGGACATAGCTTTACCTCTGGAGAATTTCTTCTCCCATATTCGAATCCGAATATTAGTGATCCTCATGGCAATCAACCATGAAGACTGTCCTGAGAATATAATGCAGTGGCCTTTCATCTGCCTTCTGCATCACAGCCTGACCACCCAGAGTACCACAGATCCAGTTCCACAAGTCACTTTCTGGTCCTGAGCCCTTTTGGCACGCAAGAGTCCTCTTGGTGTACTCTACACTTTACAACATATTTTTCTATTATTATTATTATTACTTACTATTATTTCTTTAGATTTATATGGCCACACCTATCACTGAAGCGTCTCTGGGCGGCTCACAATTCATAACCTTCAATTACAATGAAATGGTCCGCTATCATTACACTAAAGAAATAAGGACCCAATTAAAAACCCATTATCAAAGCATTAGAAAGAAAAATGGAAATCCTGTCAAAAATCTGAGCAAGAGTCAAGAACACCTTTAAGAATTGAGAAGACCTTTCAGTTTCTGTGAAAATGTGAAAGGATCTAGCACCATGATTGAACAGGCATTTAGTATGGAGAAATTCCTTTGCATCTCCATTTTTAGCAGACCTTCAGGGAAAACTCCTTTTGGAATCCTGCCGCCATTGAGGGCAAAAGATGGACTTGAATTCAGATCTTCCAGACCTTTGATGAAACCAAGTGTTTTCTTTCAATTTGTAACACCATATCAAAAGTCTGAGTCTCAAGCACATGTTTGTTCTGAAACAGCATGTTCACACTGGACCTGTGAAGCCCATCTCCCTCCCTAGAAAGTTACAGCCTGTTGTTTACTGCAAAAATGCTGGTTTCATTTCAAATGAAATGTTTAGTTGGAAAAGCTTAATGTGATAATTACTATCTAGTTTTGCCAACCTTTGAGGCAAAAACAATGTTTAGGGTAGAGATGATGCATTGAGTCCCTCACCTCAGCCATTTTTAACAGTTAGGCTGTTTGAGCCACTGAGAAAACTGAGGCAAAATATTAAGTAATCCTTGGAAATTACAATACAGTATTTGTATTTTGTTCCTCTGTACTGCCAAACTGCTACATTTCCCAAGACTGTTTGGTGGGTTGAGTTCTGGCTTGTTATCTGATGTAATGTAGAAGAAATGCAACATTTCAGGAATAAACATATTCCACTGTCTGTCCAAGAAAGACTTTGGTGATACATGATAGGTAGACATAAATCTTAACTTGTACATTGCATTTGGATCTGCAACCATTGTGCATTACATTTTAAGATTGTTAGGTACGGCCAAGTGTGTGATATGGTGATTCTGATACCTAAAAGGCAAGACTACATGGAAAGGATAGCAACAAAGTTATATGTCCTCTACTTGTGCCTATAGAATACCTATATGCTTATGAAAAACATGCATCTGTCAAATGATTAGTGCATGTTTTAAAATGATTCAGAAAACATCTGAATATGTTTTATACCTGAACTAATCTACTGTAAATACAACTGAGTTGGATCAGCTTTGCTGGTTGGATAAGCTTTGCTAGAGTGTCCCAAAGATTAAGGCTGAATACATTGAAATGCAAGCCCTCCTCAATTCCCCATTTCTTTTTATTTAGTTCCCATTGTACACTTACTCAGGCGCTGCTTTAGCAGAAGGGAAAAATAATTTTTACTTTGACAGGATGTGCTGCATTTTTGATAATTAAATTTTACTGCTGATCAGAATTTTGTTAGTTATGCCTTACGAGCATTTCAGCAATGGATTCACACAAGTTCAGAAGTCAATGAAGGAATGTGATCTCACACAGTAGTCACATGATTCACCACGCAACAGGAAATGTCTACTCTGACTTCCAAAATTATGGCTACTTGTTGCTGAAATTTACTCCAATTGAGTAATTTTTTTCATAGGATTTCAGCTGTCATTTTGAACTGATATGTATTTGAACGGTTTTTAACCGTGTTCTCTCTTAACAGGAAAGTTGGTTGCAATGCATTTCTGTTTAAGTTGCATGTTTTCTTCCAAATGCACTGTAAGTCACCTCTTCAACATTTTCATAAATGACTTGGATGAGGGAGTGGAGGGAATTCTCATCAAATTTGCAAATGACACAAAACTGGGTGGAATAGCTAATACTTGGGAAGACAGAAGCAGAATTCCAAAAGATCTTGATAGGCTTGAAGACTGGACTGAAACCAACAGAATGAAATTTAACAGGGATATGTGCAAAGTTTTACTTCTATGGAACAAAAACCAGATGCACAGTTGTTAGATGGGGGATACTTGGCTCAGTCATACTACAAGCATCTAGGAATTATTGTAGAACACAGGCTAAATATGAGTCAATGGTGCAATGTGGCTGCAGAAAAAACAACACTGTTTTAGGCTGAATTAACAGGAGTATAGTCTCCAAACCCTGTGAGGTCCTAGTTGCCCCCTCATTGTTGTCGGCAGCAACTCGTATTTGAGAATGCATTTTTTCCTGGACAAGGAAAAATTCCATGGGTGTGAATTTGTTTAAGGGGGATCTAGTGGTGGGCATCAGCAGGTTTGATTCAGTTCACCAGAACCAGTAGCACAAATTCCAGCTGGCCCCGCCCATCCAAGTTTTGAAATAAAGTAGTCCTAATTTGGGTGCAATGCAGAGATTTCCCTCTGACCATGCCCATCATACCACACCCAAAGTGTGGTAGTAAAATTTTTTTGGAGTCCACCACTGGGTGGATCCCAGCTTGCCATAAAGTGACCCACGCACTACGATCACAGAGCCATCTCCTGTGGTACAGGAGAGATGCAGGATTTTACACCGGGACTGTAATGGACTGTGGCAGCCTTGAGGATATCATCAAGGTGTGCCTTCAGTCAGTCCATCTGTCATGGCCTTTTCTGCTTCCATGACCGTTGAGAATCAGAGTCCCTCCTCCACTTATTTTGCCGTTGGGCCCAATATGTTGATGGCCATTTCCAGTGGCATTTCCTCCACTGAGGGGGACCATCATCCCACCTAAAGGGGTTCATCCACCCGTAGCCATTGGCCCCTTTAGGAAGTCAGGTTATTTACCACTGCCCAACACTTGGCATTGAGTCTCTGGCTTGTAAAGTCTACTCCATTACTGTAGCGGGATGTCCAGCCAGACATTTAAGTTTCCCTCTATTCAGTACTAGTTAGACCACATCTAGAGTACTGTGTCCAATTCTGGGCACTGCACTTTAAGAAAGATGCAAATAAATTAGAGCAGGTACAGAGAAGGGCAACAAGGATGATCAGAGGGCTCAAAACGAAGCCATATGAGGAAAGAGTGAAGGAACTGGGCATGCTTAGCCTTCAGTAAAGGAGACTGAGAGGGGATATGATAATACAATTCAAAAACCTGAAAGGTAATCAGAAAGAGGAAGAGAAGGATCTGTTCTTCATCATTCCAGAGTGCAGGATACATAATAATGGGCTGAAACTACAGGAAGCCAGATACAGGCTGATTAGGACATATATCCTAATGGTTAGAGCAGTACGTAAAGTGGAACCAATTGCCTCGAGAGATGGTGAGGTCTCCAACACTGGAGGCATTCTAGAGAGAATTAGACAGCCATCTGTTATATCTGTTTTGATTCGGATTCCTGCATTGAGCAGGGGTTTGGACTCAGTGGCCTATCAGGCCCCTTCCAACTCAGCTAGTCTATGATTCTATGAAAGAACATAAAACAGGGTTTTCTAACCTTGGGCTCCCAGATGTTCTGCATGTACTAGAAAATGAATACTTGTCTTCAGTGGGAATGTTGGTGGGACAGAATCTACTAAAACTCACCCAGTCAATACATTCAACTAGAAGAATTCATTTAACAACTCCATTTTGAAAAGGATAAACCACAGATCTTCTTGAAAGACATTGACAACTATCCTTCAGCATGACATGAGTTCTCTAGTGCACCTTCAACATTTTGAATTACCAGGACACTTTGCCATTGCAATACTTCAGCTGGACTTCTTTCTGAAAGCTACTGTGTGGTATGAGAGAAGCAGAGGGTGTACCTACCTAACCAACGCCAACTTGCACACATCTTACAAAAAGGCAGGATGTTCTCTGGAAACTCCATGTTATCTGAACCCTTTCTTTGACACTCTGGAGAGTTGCGGAGTTGAGTGCAAGTCCATCCATCTGTCATCTTTTTTTATATGGAACTGCTGGAAATGAAAGTATAAATGGATCTACATATAGGGACACTGATGGTCTCTTAGCATGAAAACATCCTCTCTTCGCCTCTCTCTTACTGAAGAAGTACACCCTGTCATTAGCTCCTATCTGCAATTGACAGTAGAGTAATTTGAACTCTCACTCCCCCAGGGTCTCCTCCTTTAGTTCCTGCTCTAGGAATAAGGTGTGTATTGATTAGATATCAGGCTGTAATTGGGCTCCAGTCTCTTGGGCTCAAGATATATGATGGAAATGACAGGAAATAGATACTCTGTTGCTTCTTGTAAATAGTCTGGTTGGACAAAATGGTTTGTAACCTCTTCGGTGCCACGATATCTTTTTGCTGAAAGTATAATTGCTTTATCCATTCATTCGATGGCTTTTCTTCCGGGGCAAGAAGGAGTGGAGAAGAAAAATTATGTATTTTGTTGAAGAGATGAAATAATGTGAAATGAATCCAAGTGCTCTACTGAGGAATGGGAATAATTATCGGATAGTTCACAGCTGGGAGTAATTACATTACTGAGTGTGTTGAAGACATAAAATTACCGCGTCTGCAGCCACAATTGACACCCATTGACAAAGAATGGAAAATATAAGTAGAGTCCTCCAGGAATTGTTGGGTGTGAAGTTTTGGAGTGTTAATGGTGGGAGGGTGAAGAAGGGAATGTAAACTGGGGATATTTGCGTGAATGTAGAAATGAAGAGAAAAAATAGGAATACACCAGATTTTGAGACTATTTCTTACTTCTCCATTTGCTCACATTTTCTAACATCTTTGCCTGATGGAGAATTCTAAGTTCAACTTCTATGTAATGTTTTCATGACCCATTACACATGTTATCTAACCCATAATTCATGAGTGATCTTTACTTTTTCTTATAGAAACAGGAACATAGAATGGTATATATCTTTATTAACATGAGCTCGATAGTGCACGTTCAACATTTTGAATTACCAGTACACTTTGCCATTGCAAATTCCCCAATGAAAATGCCAGGAAGAAATAAATCATCAGGGATAGATGGAACACCAATTAAAAAATTTCAAGCCACAGAGACCAAATCTGTCAAAATCCTAACAAAAATATGTCAACAAATCTGGAAATTAAAACAAAGGACAACAAACTGGCAACACTTGGTATAAATTCCAGTTCCCAAGTCCTGTAACTATAGGACCATTCTTCTAATTTCTCTTGCAAACAAGGTGAAGCTTAAGGTGATGTAATAAAGGTTTTTATATGGAACAAGAAATGTTTGATGTTCAAACTGGATTGCAAAAAAAAAAAAAAAAAGAGGCACTCCAGATCATATTGCAAATATCTGATGGATACTGGAGTACACCAAAGAATTTTGGAGGAATAACAGTCTATGCTTCACAGACTATAGAAAAGTCATTGACTGTATAAATCATGAGAAGCTACCTGTATGTTTTGAAAGAAATTATGTGCCTTAGCACTTGATTCACCTGGGGTGTAACCTACATTGTCAACAAAAGGCTACAGAATAGGACAAAATGTGGAGATACAGAAGTGTTTCCTATAGGCAAAGGTGTCAGACAAAGGTACATTTTATCCCCTTATCTGTTCAACCTGTATGCTGTGGATAGTGTTTTAATTTGAATACTGGTATGGTTTTAAGCATTGTTGCAGTGGGCGTAGATCTGGGTGGTCTATGGAGGATGGCAGATGACAGAGGAGCCTAGTGTGCAGTGGTCCATGGGGTCACAAAGGGTCAGACTCAACTGTGGGGGATAAAGACAGCTGTGGCTCTGAGCCCCCAAAAGTGGCAGCTGTGGTTACGGGCGGCAGAAGATGATGACGCTGTCCTCTGAGCCCCCACCAATGCCTGGGGGATAAAAAGCGGCCATGGCTGTGGGTGGCAAAAGACTAAGATGCCATCCTCCAGGACCCACCAATGGTTTTGTTGGACTGTTATTTTGTTGTTATGGGACTTTTTTAAATGAATGTTTTTCTTTCTTTTTTGCAATGTTTTATGATGTTTTGATTTCTGACTGTATGATATTGAATGATATTGTGATTTATTTACTTCTTTCTGTGAGCTGCCTAGATTCGCGTTGTCAAGTGGGCGGCATACAAATGTGAATATAATAATAATAATAATAATAATAATAATAATAATAATAATAATAATAATAATAATAATAATAATAATAATAATAATAATAATAATAATAATAATAATAATAATAATAATAATAATAATTTCTTGTGATCTGAAAAGGGTATTTTCTGCTGGCATCGATAATTACGCACATTTGCACAAATGATTTTTGTGCAAATGTAACAAATTGCAATGGTGTGAATGCACAATAATTAGAAACATTAAATTTTATTTATTTATTTATTTAATCAGATTTGTATTGCTGCCCTCTCACTCAGGTGACTGGGTGGCTTACACATATAAAAACACAACAAATAAAAACTACAAAACAATGGGATAAAAAATTTGAAATATTAAATTATTTAAAATGTGTTGTTTGCATCATTATTTTAACAACTGGCCACCCTCTCTGTGTGCTCCCGCTCTTTCTCTGTTTGCATGTTTATATACACTAGGACTTCCCACCCTTTTTCAACCAGCTTCGAGGGCTGGATGGCCGTTTCACTTGCCTGGATGATGGGTGTGTGTGGCCATTTTGTCCCAACAGTTTCAAAGGGGGTGGCCATTTTGTTTCTCAAATGCCCTTGGAGGGCTGGGGCCCACATGAAATGGTGCCAGGGGGCAGATCTGGCCCACAGGCCTTAGTTTGGGAACCCCTGATATACACTTTCATGAAGTATAGCACTAATTTTGTACAGAGGCACATTGTGGAAATTACAGTGAACTCAACAAGAAGAAAGGCTCTTCGACTCATTTCCTCAGAAACATTGCAAGTCTGTAGGTCATGAGTAAATTTACCAGGATTCTTCACATCATTAAATACACAAACAATAAGTTGAGCCTGAAGAAATGGATGAGAAAAAAACAACATGAATCATGTATGCATTCCATGGTTGAAGAATGAATAAATCTTTCAAACCAGGGAGCAGATAACTTCAAGGGTAAATGGCTCCCTTTCTTTTTCTATGGACTATGTACATTACCATTTCTAACAGCGGTATAATATTTATTTACAGTATATTGCATAACATGGGTTTTCTTCTCCCTTTGGAGATGTTCAGAGCAGCTAACAAACAGACTGAAAACAAAAAGCTAATCCAGTCATTAAAATGCAAAACAATGTACCAGTATGGTGATTATGACAATAAAGGATGACATGAACCAACCTTTCAGAACTAAAGTCACTACGAAGTTCATTTATTCCTGAAAGCAATTCAAAGACCAGGGGAAAAGAGAGAGAAAGAAGAACCATTGGGTACAGAAATCAGTTTGATTTCAAAGGAAAGAATTAGGCCAGATTTGATAACACTTTATTCAATTACATCAACACACAGCATAGAACCAAAGTGAGATAGAATTTGCTTCCTCCCTTTTCTCATCCGGAATGCATTCCTACAACACACTCAATTTCATTCACCCTTTTATCCATTACTGTAATTCTCCTCCACCCCTCAACAGATCACCCTGCAGTGATCTTGGATCCTAAGAATGTAAAGTCTGTCACTGCTTCTACCTCTTCCCCATCTATTTTCCAGGGAGTAATAGGGCCTGTTGCCATTTTCTTGGTTTTCTTAATGTTGAGTCTCAAGCCAGCTTTTTCACTCTCTTCTTTCAACCTAATCAGAAGCTTCTTTAGGTCCGCCTCACTTTCTGCCATTAGGGTGGTATCATCTGCATATCTCAAATTGCTGATGTTTTTCCCAGCAATTTTGATCCCAAATTGTGATTCCTCCATCCCTGCATTGTGCATTATGTGCTCTGTGTATAAGTTGAATAAGCAGGGTGACAAAATGCAGCCTTGCCTTACTCCTTTTCCTATTCCAAACCACTCCATTATTCCATATTCTGTCTTAACTGTTGCTTCTTGATTCATGTACAGATTTCTCATGAGGCATATAAGGTGTTCTGGTATTCCCATCTCTTTAATTACTTGCCACATTTTGTTGTGATCCACACAATCAAAGGCCTTGGTGTAGTCAATGAAACAGAAATAGACTTGTTTTCTCCACAATCCAACGCATGTTGGCAATGTGGTCTCATTCCCCTGCCTCTTCAGAAACCAGCCTGCACTTCTGGTAATTCTCTCTCCATGTGCTGCTAAAGTCTATGCTGTATTATCTTGAGCATAACCTTGCAAGCATGTGGGATGAGTGCAATTGTTCGATAATTTGAACATTCGTTGGCATTGTCCTTTTTTGGGATTGGAACATATACTGACATTTTCCAGTCCTGTGGCCATTGCTGTGAAAGGTAATGGTCATTCTTGCTGGAAAGCCACTCATATCTGACTCTAGGGTTCAGTGCTCATCTCTGTTTATAGCCAAGGAGCCAGTGCTGTCTTGTGTCTGCAGACATTTCCATGGACATGTAGCAGGCATGACTAGACACTGGAATGCACGGAACGCCTTCCCACACAAGTGGTCCCTATTTTTCTACTTGAAATTTCTTGCTTTCAAACTGCTAGGTTGTCAGGAGCAGGGACAGAGATGGGAGCTCTTTCCGTCCTGCAGTACTCAGGAATCGAACTGCTGAGCTGCCGCCTTCCAGTCAGCATCTTAACCACTTGAGCCACTGCAGCCTTTTCTTACATTGTTATATTTTCCAAGCTAGTTACTAGATTCTGGAATCGAGTGCAGTTTTCCAGTAACTTCAATATAGGCAAAAGAAAGTACAGGTTGTCCATGCATATGTTCAATATCCACAGTTTCCTTTATTCACGGATCTAAACATGTTCCTTAAAAATCTTGAAATACATAATATATATGTATTTCTATGGTGCATTTCTAGGACTGTTTACTAGAGGCCACTCTCTGCAATGTAAAATATAGGGTTTGCTGTTATCTGAAGTTTCAGCTATTCACAGTAGGTTTTGGAACATATCCCTTGTAGATACAGAGCACAACCTGTGCTTCCTAGTTTGATGTTGTTTTAATAACTATCAATATAGAGTGTGTCTGGCATCACAGCACATTTCCAACCTTTGTCTGGGATTGGCTTTTAAAACATTTTGTTGTTGTTGTTGTTCAGTTGCACAGTCGACTCTGACCCTTTGTGACCCCATGGACCATTGTCCGCCAGACACTTCTGTCCTCCACCATCCTCCTCAACTCACTCAGTTCTGTGCCCATTGTCTCTACAATACCATCTAGCCATCTCATTTTTGCCGCCCCCTTCTTCTTTTGCCCTCCACCTTTCCCAAGGCTTTCTCAAGTAAATCTTCTCTTCTCATTTGATGTCCAAAGTACTTTAGCTTCATCTTTACTATTTGTCCTTCTAAGGAGCAGTCAGACTTGATTTCTTCTAAGATTGACCTATTTGTTCTCCTCGCTGTCCAGGGGACTCTCAAAACTCTCCTCCAACACCACATCTCAAAGGCATCTAACACATTCATCTTCAAATTACCAGGTCAATTACTGCATCAACAGTAGTCCAAAGGATGTATCAGTAGATCACAAAAATGTAAACTTAAAATTCTTAGTCTTTAAGCCTATTTATTCTGTTTCACACTTTCAGTGAAAGCTTATAGGAGCCAGGATGGGCTCTTAACAGTCCTTCACAAGTTCATCTAGCCCAGAGCATCCCCTGCCTCTATTACAAAGACCAATCCATGGGGTAAAAAAATTTCCCGAATGAGGCCTTCCTCTAGGAGAAACTCAAATGTGACATCTGCTTAATCGAGATGTCTCACAAAGAACTAAATAAATAGTTGGTGACACTAAATGGTAATGACTGCTTCTTAATGGGGACAGTGATTCTGTCTAATAGAGATGTCTTGAGGTGATTTAATGTTGCTCAGGGGCTTTTTTTTTTTTTTGTATCTTTATGTTATGCCAGTTCTGTTTGTTTTCTCCGTTGACAATCGCATTCCACTGCCTCAGTTGCAGTGATAGAGCTGGGAAGTTCATCAATTGGTTTCCCCTTTCCAGCCATTTTGCAAGTTTTGCCTTGTTCTTTAGAAATCCCTCTAATGTACCTATACAGGATCCATTTATTTAATAAAAATCCAGATGTTACCATCTCAAGCAGGAGTGGACAGACCATTCTATTACTGGTCCGTGTCAGTTTTAAAATATCTTCATTCCTATATTTATTTCAGTTGGCTGAATAGCTCCATGGCTTAGGTACCTGGTTGTGGAAACAGAGGTTGGGAGTTTGATTCCCCATTCTGCCCCCTAGGAGAAGAGCCAGCTGTCCTCAGCTGCCAAATCCAGTTTGCTCCACCCATTCATTCCAATGGAGCCTCCCATCAGATCCTGCCAATTTTTTTTTAATAAATCAAACCTCTACATATGAATTTAATTCCTTCCTCGAGGTTGGTTGTGCCTCGAAAAATTCTTATCTTGAATTTCCCATAGGAATGCATTGAATGCAAATTCTTATAGGAATGTATTGGATTTCTCATCTCGAAAAAAAATCCTATTAAAAATTCGTACCTCGAACCTGATTCCCCCCCCCTGAGATTTCCATATGTATCTTGAGTTTTGCTTAAGTTGAACCATTCTTAACTCGAGGTTTGACTCTAAAAGCAGCTGGCTTCATCCTAATAAATGTTAGGATGACATTACTTGTTAGTTAAATCAATTAAGTAAGCTAGATGAGAGCCTTGCTGCGGTGTGGGGGCTTGAGTGGACTAACTAGACCAGGGATCAGGAAACTTGGCTCTCCAGATGTTCTTGGACTTCAATTTCCAGAAGTCCTGATCAGCAGGCATACTGACTTGGGCTTCTGGTAATTGAAGTCCAAGAACACCTGGAGAGCCAAGTTTGCAGATCCCTGAACTAGACGGTGTCACCCACCTCTCATCAATGATGTTAGACTAGGACTAAAACTCACAAAAGCGCCCCCTTTCAGACCCCTTGGGCCAGGTGAAAGCAGAGGGACCACATCCTGGTCCGCCTAGCCAGCGGGTGACGTGATATTCAATTGATTTAAAAAACACAAGTTGTATGGAATGTCGTCGCAAACATGTCTACTCATGCAGGGACTACTCGCTGAATAACGACTCCAAGGTAAGTCAATTTATCCTTTTGCCCTTTAAGAGGCACTCATTTAGAAAATGATAATGCCAAAGATTATTCAGGGATTAAGATGTTAAGCAAACAGGGAGGTTGTCAAAGAAACCAGTCCTTGCAAACATATTGGTACCAGTTATCTAGGTTATAAATGTATTTAACAATTATTGGCACAGCATATCTTTCCCAGGGCACACGCATTAATGTATGTCCCTCCTGCTCCATCCTACTCCTTTGCTATTAAGTTCCTAAAAGATAAACAGCATTCTTCAGCTCAGAAGAACAGAACAGAAACTGGGTACACTTGATTTGTTTTTAGAGTACTTCCTGAATGGAAATGCACAAGAAGCTAGCAACGTTCTAGTGGGGTGGGTTGTGGGTGGGTGTGGATCTACTGAAAACAATTTCATGTTCCGGGTATCTTCTTTAACTTTGCATCTGACATACATCTAATTCACATGTTCAATGACACCATCAAACCATCAGCTATCTCAGAAGATTTCTTTATAGTTTGAACACAGGGGTGTGCAGGGCACCATGGGAAGGTGCTGGACAGGGAGTGGTGGGGATGACTATTTGGGGGTTTGGGGTTGGAGGGGGAATCTCATACATTGCCATTGGTGCCCCAGGGCACCAGAGGCAAGGGTGGGATGGTACAAAGCCTGGTTACTCAATATACCAGCACGGGCCTGTGTGAACATTACATCTTGAGATCACAGAAACATTATTATGGGGACTTCCATAGAGCAACAGATATAAATATGCAGAGCTAGACACAGATCTAGAAATATATATGTATTAATGTTTCTGTTTTTCTCAAAGATCTGTTTTCATTCTGCAGAATAGTGTCACTTAAAGGTTCTTTACCTTTTAACCCTTCATGCTCTTTTGTCAGGCTCATGAAAAGCCTGTGGTGTTAATGAGTATGCATCCGTGATAAATGGGAGTGGAGACCATATGGAAGTAACAGATTTCCTTTATTATTCTGACAGTGTCTGATTTATGACTAGAGGGCTGTTGTTTTTGCAGTGGAAAAGCAAGACACTACAAAGATTTTGCAAAAACTTGTTTCTTCTCCATAAAGCAAGTATCATTGTTTGTTGAAGGTTCACATGCACATCTCTTTTCATGTGTTAGGTAAAGGTCACCCTTGCTCGAAAGCCAGTCGTATTTGACTCTAGGGTTTGGTACTCATCTCCCTTTAGAGCCAAAGAACCAGCACAGTCAACAGAGATGAGCACTGACCCCTAGTGTCAGATACGACTGGCTTCCGAGCAAGGGCGACCTTTACCACCTATAAAACCCAAGTAGTTTCAATAATAGGTTCTTCTGGAAAAAACATTGTGTGGCTCTAACTAAAACTTGCTACTGTTTTCATTCTGCCTCGAAACCCCCATTTCAGTGATGGCGAACCTTTTAGGGACCAAGTGCCCAAACTCAACAGGCTGCCAGAGGGGCAGGGTGAACTCTGTGCTGGGGGGAGGGAGGAAAGGCTGCCATTGGGCTGCTGGGCAGAGGGGCAGGATGAACCCTCTGCTGGGGGAGGAAGCACTCCCATTGGGCTGCTGGGCAGAGGGATGGGGTGAACTCTGTGCTGGGGGGAGGGAGGAAGCGCTCCCATTGGGCTGCTGGGCAGAGGGATGGGGCGAACTCTGTGCTGGGACAATGGCAAGCATGTCCAAACTCAACAGGCTGCCATAGGCACCTCTGAGTGCCTCCTCTGGCACACGTGCCATAGGTTCACCACCACCACTGCCCTAGGTGGTTTCTGAGTCTAGGAGTCAAGGAATTACGCAAACCCCATCCCTGCAAATTGATTACTGTGTAATCTTTGTATTAGGTAGTGATTGCATTGTGATTATATTGTTTATTGTCTATTATGTACTGAGTATTGTTTGTGGATGGTATTCTGATTATATTGTTTATATTTATTTTATTGTACTATATTTTATGATACTGTGACATTGTATTATTGAACTGTTACATTGTATTTTATTGTATGTTGTGAGTCGCCCTGAGTTGGTTTTCACCAGGTAGGGCGGCATATAAATCGAAATGAATGAATGAATGAATGAATGAATGAATGAATGAATGAATGAATGAATGCTCACTAACTGATCTTGTTTGCTTTTATCTCCATATAGAAAAGAAGATCCTCATAGCTCACTCGAGAAGAATAATTTTAGAACTGCAGAGCCGGAAGATACCCTATGGATAGTCAAGTTCAGCCCCATCAAGGAGGCCCAGTGGGGAATCAAACTCCCAGCCTCTGGCTCCACAGCCAGATACCTAAACAACTGCTCTGGCTATTATTATAGGATGATATTTACCATAATGAAAAGAGTTGGCGAAGCCAACCTCTGCCATAGCCCTTCAGCAACATCATTTCTATTCATATTATTAATTTAGGCCTGTGGGGAAACAGGCAGAATCTGAATATCCTTTTCTGCCAAGGAGCTGTTTTTCAAAAAAAATTATTTACCCAGTTCCTGTTATAATGCATCTAACCTATAAATGAACAACCCCCTCAGTGTTCAGACCTCAGCATTCTTCAAATATTCACATTCTTCAAATACCTTCTTCTTCCTTATTTTCTCAATCCTTCATTTGTTTACTCTGAAAAGCATCTTTGTGACAACCCACACTGAGTTGGGTGAAATCTATTTTCTTTCTTTCCTTCCATGAAATGTAGCACTTTAAATCCTGCTTTACCAACCGCATAGTAGAGGACCAATCCTTACACCACTGAAAATTGTGGTGCCAAAATATTCTCTAAAGGCTACAATATTTTTCAAATGAATTGGGTATGATGGAGGCATTTTTCATATCACTAATGTGCTGGAATTAGAAATATGGAGGTACCACTTCCATTAACACATTTAAATCCCAGAGCATTTAGAGGAGAACATTTTTCATATGTATTTAAAATAAGGTATCTTATCGTAAGCCAGACCTCATCTGAAGGTTGGACTATCATCCATAATCATTTGCAATTTTCTTCTCGATTTGAAAGATAAAAGGTTTCAAGGAGATATTGGTTAAAATGTATCTGCTGTCACTAATTCTAATGGTGTTAGTCTCTATATCTTGGATGAAATGCATAAATAGAATTCAGTGAGACCAGTCACAGGATGCCTAAAACCAACCTTGATACTGTCAGAGCCCGGCACCAACAGAATGCTATAGCTGGTTAGAGCTACAATGGGGGAAGGGGAGCTTCTTCTTACTTCAGGTTTCAGAAGGAGCAGAGTCATTGTTGCTATTCCGGAGGTCAGGAGCCAGTGGAATCGTGCTAGAAGTGCAAAGGTCATCCAAGAAAGTGGTCAAGGTCACAGTCCGATGTTCACAATCCAAGGAATCAAGGCCAGGAAGCCAGGAGCACAGTGTCAGTTTCACCAAACTGACGAACTGACCCGACAAGGGCCTGCCAACACACCTCTCTCTTTAAGGGGAGTCAGATCCCACAGTTGAGGGTCTGTTCAGGAGGCACGCCGGGACCTCCTTCTTCTCAGATACAGCTGATGCCTCAATGAATCCCTGTAATGAGCAGGTGTGCCAGCCTGCTCCTGAGTAGCCTGCCTGTTGGCACCTGGCCTAGCTGTCAAACTCCGATCCTCCAGCCCGGCTTGGCCCTGCTTAGCCAGCACCAGAGTGGCAGCTGGCCAGTGCCATGTTCATGTCCTCCAACTTGGCCTCCTGATCTGAGCTGGCTGTGGCCTGGGGGACTGGCAAGGGGTCCTCCTCAGGCTCAGATTCCAAATCTGAGCCAGCAGCAGGCAGCTGTGCTGGCTGAAAGTCCTCCTCGCACCCAGGGCCCCAGGTCACAACAGATACAAAAAGTGAATTACTTAGCTGGCATCCCTCCATCAAAATTCCATCGAGAAAGTGCTGCTCAGAAAGAGTGGGTCAAAGAAAGAGCTTTTTAAACACACCTGCTATTTGATCACCAACCACCAAAGCAGAGACCAAAATCAAGGCACAGTTTCCTTACAACTTCTGCCCCTCCGAATCTCCAGCCCCCATAGATTGCCTAGAACTAGGGAAGGCAAGCAAGGAGCTACCAGATAACTGGGTATAACCACATGACACTCTACTGCCTGGCCAAGAACAACCATGGCCTGTGTAGAAAGCTATAAATAGACTTCATGCCGGGGTATGAAGATCAAGGGCTAATCTGAGAAAGTAGGGTTTCCCTATAAATGGTAGCCTGTGTGAATGAGGAGAAGAACAAACTATCTCACATATGATACAATGCACACAATGCTCCTCAGCATGCACTGAGAAGGACCTTATGTTGGTAAGAGGAAATGATGTTGCTGTTATTGGGCAGATGTCAAATTGGGAGGGGAGAAGAAGAGAATGTTAAACCACTTCTGAGTACTTTTTGACTTTAGTTGGAATTGACTTGGCAATGCATTATTGCTATTGCTGTTATTTGTGGACCGCATTATCACCCCTGCTTTGGAGTCCTCAAAGGCTTTTACCAAATAAACCTCTGTTCACCTTTAAAACACCACAAGACTTCTCAAAAGGAGGGAAGTTACCCCAATTGTATTGAAATTACAGATATACCTCTGTCATTGGGGGAGATGGGGGATTCATTTGAAGTGATTAGTTATTTGTAATAAGTTAATTCCAACTGTTAGTTTATCTACAAGTTGCATAAAGGCATCAGGACCAACAGGCTTCATCTCTTCCATTGTCTAAGTCAGTGATGGCAAACCTTTTAGAGACCGAGTGCCCAAAACTCAACAGGCTCCCCTTTGCGCTGCAGAGTGCTGGGAATGAACTCTGTGCTGGGGGAGGGAGAAAATGCTCCCATTGGGCTTCTGAGTACAGGGATGGGGTGGACTCTGTGCTGGGGCAGTAGTGCACATGCCCACAGAGAGGTCTCCGAGTGCCCCTTCTGGCACGTGTGCCATAGGATCGCCACCACTGGTCTGACTTTTCTTACATATCATCTAGGCTGAGGATCTTCACACATGCATGTGCAACCCCTTACTCATATGACAACAATTTCCCTAATTCAGAATGTCGGATTCAGCCAGTAGAAACCATTTCAGAGAACCAGTGTGTGATATATGATTATAACTTTACAGGGTGGAGCTATGGTTGGAAGTGGAGAGGAGATGAACACAAGAGACTTAGGTGGGACATGGATAATTATAACCTCTTTGTATATCTTTTCCTTGGTTTGGTACGGGAGTCCTATAATAAAGTTGTGTAATGACAGAGTACGCTTTTGCTCCTACAAGAACCAGACCACAAACAGCAAAGAAGGCACAGAGACTGAAAAGAAAGAGAGAGGGAATAAGGATAAACTGTTTGGCTGACTGCTTGACTACACCACCAAAATCCCTGGGAAATTGCTGTAAGGGCAGCACTTTTCCATAACTTTGGACTCAACTCATGTTCTAAACTTACTTTCCCTTTTGAACTATCCTGTCTCCAGCATATCACAGGATTCCTGGTGTTATAGCCTTGCAGTTCTGTATTCAGAATTGTATTGCTAGTCCCAACTAGAGTAGTCCTAGTGAAGCAATGGGATTTACATAAACATTGACTCACCATTGGACAATTGATTCAGTAAGTAATTCTAGTTGAGAATAGAAACTTTGTATATATGTAAGAGATACGTTATCCATGCACAGTATACAAAAATGAGCACTAAAATAACCTGAATGACTACATTAAGAAAAGTGAAGAGCCTATGCTTCAAGAAGTTAATAAAGTAGAACTTTTTTAAACAGTGAAGAAGAAAGATAGATGAATAGAGAAAGGAAAGGATTGAAAGTCAAGCTGTAAACTGGAAAAACAAGCCTATTCATGGTCAATACAGTGGAACCTCATACAACAATCACCCCGTATGGCAACAAAATTGCATAACAATTAGGTTTTTGGGGGAAATGGTGTCCCACATAACAATTTTATCTATGGAAAAAAATCGTACAACAATAATTCAATGGGAAAAACCACTTAGCAACAATGAGCCCTGTGGAACAGATTAAAATCATTGTCTGAGGTGCCACTGTACTTGAAAAACATACAAGGCCAACCAAAAGCTAACATGGGTATGGTTAAGAGCAGGAGTTTTGAAGAAGGAAACGGAAATATTTATCTTGGCAGCTCAGGAACAAGTTTTGCCAACAAATTGGATGAAGATAAAAATTCAACATGTATCCAACAATAACAAATGCCATCTTTGTAATGAAAAGGATGAAACAGTAGATAATTTGATAAGTGAAACAGCAAAATTTCAGACTGATTAGTTGCAACGCCATGACAGATTGGCAAAAAAAAATTATTGGAAACTTTGCCAGAAGTTTTAATTTGAATGCAATAATAATTATTGGGAAGATCAGATAGAGAAAGTTTTGGAAAATGAAAGCATCAAGATCCTGTGGGACTTTAACATTCAAACATAGATATTTGACTCATAATACACCTGATATACCTGTTGTGGAAAAGAAGAAGGTCTGGAGGCACAGTGGACAGTCAAAACCCACAGGCAGATGCCTTAACATTGAACTATCACATCCATTGTGCTGGATGACTGTTTTACAGCTGTCCATTACAGTGAATGGCTCTCTCCATATTCAGACAGTGGTGGGTGGGATAGATTTTTGTCTTAACATATATACTCAAGTATAAGTCAGGTTTTTTAGCCCCCAAAATGAGGTCCAAAAATGGGATTCAACTTATAGTCGGGTCAATATAAACACTCAAAAACATACCCACACAAATGTCTAAATTAATTAATTTTACCATATTTTCATGTACAGTGATACCTCACTTAAAGAGCATAATGTGTTCCATGGGATTGCTCTTTAAGAGAAACACCATTGTAATTGACCAATTGTGACTTCTGGTGTGTGGGAGGGGATTGCAAACCCCGATTTAGTTGTTAAGCGAGTTTTTGGTTGGTTTTAGTTGTTAAGCAAGGTGACCATTCAGAGAAAATTCTGCTCTTTAAGCGAGTTAGTCTCTAAGCGAGGCACTTTTTATGCGAGGTTTTATTGTATTTTAATTATTGATTCTCACTATCAGCTCCTTGCATTTCCCACCTCCTTCTTAAACTCGGGTCAATCTATTTTCCTAGTTTTAGAGGTGCAAATTAGGTACCTGGACTTATATTCAGGATGACTTATAGTCGAGTATATACAGTATATCTTGCTTTCTTTGTTTCCAATTTTTATAAAGAAAGCCAGGCTATTAGTTCTCAGTTTCTCTTAATTTCCAGGTAGGATTTTTCAATAGTATTTGACCTACTTTTTGGCAGAGATGAATAAATCAGTAACAAAGACAATAACCATACTCCTTTCTGTGTTTGCAAGGGCATGGGGAGAAATCCACTTTACGTAAATATATCTTGCTTCTTTTTTCTTTCTTTCTCCCACCTTCCTTGTTAATTTGCATAGCAGTTTCTAGCTTGGATAATCTAATGGCCATGTAATTTGTTTCTAACACTTACCTCTTATACGATATAATCTGGCAACATAGCTGCTCACAATTGTACCAGTAGTATACTCTCTTATATAACTCAGACTAAAGGAAATGCAATGACATTCCATCCATAGATATATATTTGTGCCAGATCTTTAGTATAGTATCAAGCATTATATCAGACACCCTTGACATCATTCTGTCTTTTTTATCTGCCCAAACCCATTTTTTTCTGAGGGATAAGTCTATCATGGTATTCTATATGCCAGTAAAGATTACCATCTTTTTCCTCCTAGCATAACTCAGTTATTATTGCCCGACAGCAGTATTTTGTGATGTTTGGAAGGACTATGCTTCATCCTCCACTTTCTGTTGTATTAAGTCATTTTTAAAATCTTTCAGCCTTATTATTCCAGATGCAACAAAAGAATTTCAAAGGGTAAAATTGCTGAATTATACTTACCGAGAAGTTCAGTTCCATAAACTCTGGCTTGGATCAAGTTAGTTTTTTTAAAACCCATGCCAGGATGTTTATCAACACTACTTTTTGAATGGTTACTGCACATAATTTACAAATGTCCAGGTTTTAACATAATACCCTCTCTCACACAGAGAGAAACCTGATAAACTTAGCAAAGGTTTGTGTGTTTTATTATGCCAGACTCATTATAGCTTGATGCCAGAAACACAATAATGATACAATCTCCTGTTTGGCTATCTGAGGTCTGGCAATTTAACATGAGCAGATAAACTTACTAACTATAGTAGACACAAAACTACAGGGAGGGAATTCATCAGATTTTCTATAGGCAAGGTTTCATTTTGCAAAATATATACATTCGTAGATAAGAAATTGGCCCCCTTTGGTCTCTGATGTTACTTTTGGAATGATATACTTTTTAAATGGAACATGATTAAGTATGCGATGAACTGCTATAGATAAGATTTACATGATTTATAGATTGCTTAGCATTTTGTAAAATAAGGGGAAAAATATTCCCAGAATCCTAAAGTAGTATTAGCAATTCCTCATCCTACTCTATTTTTGAAGCCAGGTGATCATCTGTGATTGAAGATACTAAGAAGATCAGACCTGGTTAGTATTTAGTTGGGAGATCTTGGGTAGATTCCCATCCAAGACTCTGGAGAAACACTGACATTCAGAGCTGAAAATAGTGTGGCAGATAAAACAGTGATTTCTTATTTCTCTCCTCATCTGTGGAACCATATTAATGCAAAAAGGTTGATACCATCCAACAACCATAGACAGTTGGAAATTCCTGGCCTTGCTAGATCCAGCTGTTCAGAAAGAACATGTGGTCAACTGGAGCTGCATTGGTTTTATCAGGAGATGGAGGAAAAGATACCATGACAACTATCTGGGTATCAAATACATCAGAGCATGCCAGGCTATTGCTGCAGTCTCTCATCTGGCCACTGACACAGAAATTCATGGTTGAGGATTATATTGGTGAAAACATATGACATATTTAGTTGTTTTGCACTCCACACACAGGAACATATGACATATTTAGTTCTTAAGCACTCCACACACAAGAAGTGCATTGTATTAGGATTCATGTTTGACTTTTTAAAAAAGCATGTTGTATTATATTTTAAGTATACTATTTCTCTTAAGAGCAAAAGAATAGGTAAGGCAGCAGTGCTAATTGTGAGTTATATGCCACGAGTTTCATAAGCAGATAGAGGAACCCTCTTATATGTAATTAACTGCAGCATAAGCCACCAGAGAGCAATTTATACATTCTGTGCTGATTGACCTCCTGAGGAACAGCATTTCACTGATTACAGATAGAGGCAAAATGGTATTGCACTGACACATAAAGTACAAAGTGGGGAATAAACAAAATAAAAATTATCACATGCACAAACATTCAGATCTCTTTAAGTCAACAGAAAAGTAACTGAAAGAAATGGTTTCTGTTTTTATTTTATATATGTGTGTGTGTTTGTATACACAAGCATCTAAGTCTGGCCAGCTTATCCTGCTATAGTAATAGAGTAGTAGACCATACTGCCAGTGACTCAATGTCGAGCATCAGGTGGTGGTTAACAAACCTGACCATCCAGAGGATTAGCAGCCTTGGCAAAATCCACAGGGAAGGTTGATGGTCTCCAAGTGGATTCAATCCCACTTGAATCCCTCTTGATGGAAGGCAGCAGCTTCATCCATCCTGGCCTGGGGCCAAGGAGGACTTTGTGTGCCAAAAGGGCTCAGGACCAGAAAGGAGCTCAAAGAACTGGATCAGTGGTATGGATGTCATGCTGTGATGCAGAAGGCAGATGAAAGGCCACAGCATTATATTCACAGGACAGTCTTCATGGATGACCACCATGAGGATTGCCAATATTCAGATTTGGATATGACGAAGAAGAAGAAGAAGAAGAAGAAGAAGAAGAAGAAGAAGAAGAAGAAGAAGAAGAAGAAGAAGAAGAAGAAGAAGAAGAAGAAGAAGAAGAAGAAGAAGAAGAAGAAGAAGAAGAAGAAGAAGAAGAAGAAGAAGAAGAAGAAGAAGAAGAATCGGATATGGCACAACAACAAGAAGAGCATATAAGCAAACCAAGGAGTCACTTCTCCAATGGACAGAATAAATCTCAAAGTTCAGATAACGAAGAAGGGTGTTGCTAGGATGAGCAGTTACAGTTCCCACCAGTCTTTACCACTGTTGCTGCCATCATGAGCTGTTCAGAACTCCAGGCCAACATCTGGAGGCCACTTGGCCCAATCTTGGTTTAGGGCAGTTTGAGTCAATCCAGTTTACAGGACCAAGCCTTTCCAGTTTCATGCCTCTAGTCTGCATTCAAAGGAACACAAGTTTAGGAAGATCATTCTAAAGATATAATTTTGGAAATACCTTTGTAAATTGAAAACAGAGATGGAAATGATTTGTGACGATGAATGCACCATCTTTTGACATCTTATTTATTTATTTAGATTTATATCGCCGCCCACTCGCCATGGCGAATCAGGGCAGCTTACAGTCAGAAAAAACAACACAGCACAAACAGCTGGAGTCCATTCCTCCTCCTGGCCAGAGGACGTTAGTCTTATCCTTCTCTGGGCAGGTAGAGCCCAGGATTAGGAAGTGGAATCTTCCATCTAAAAACCTTAAAATAACAAGTTAAAAGGAGCTCTGCTGCATGCTAGCTGCTGTCCCCAGCCGGAACCGGAAGCATTTTGGCATAGTAAAAATCTGGCACAGGAAATAAAATAGAATTGGGCTTTTAATGGATGATTTTGCATTAGCCAGGCTAGCAGACTTCATAGTCTGACTACTCAATGCAACCTGAATGCCGTATAAAGAGATGCTCTTTTTACATTAGTGATACATGCTGGGGAACCTGTATAAAAGGTGACACTTGGACAGCAGGTGGCCATGGACCCTTAACTATTGCTGACTATAGCTAGAGGCTTTTGGTTTTCTTGTCTGTAGCTTGAGAGTCTGAACTGACCAGACATCCCATTTCACAAGGAGTCAGACAGTGGAGATGTTCATGTGACTGCTTTTCATAAATAAGAAATGATTGTCTTAATCATACCTCGTGGTAAATAGCACTAGGTAAAATAGGGACTACAGTGGCTTTGTGGCTAAGATACTGAAGGAGTTCAAGACCTGAGTGCTTCATGACAGAGTGAGCTTCCATCTCTGTCCCAGCACCTGCCAATCTAGCAGTTCAAAAGCAAGGCATTGCAAGTAGACAAATAGGTAGCACTTCAGTGGGAAGGTAAACAGCATTTCTGGTGTCGAGTCATGGCTGTCAAAAGTCCACAGAAATGTCTGCAGACACAGACACAGTGCTGGCTCTTTGGCTATAAACAGAGATGAGCACTGAACTCTAGAGTCAAATATGACTGACTTTCAAGCAAGGGTGACCTTACAGCACCAGTATGGTAACTCAGAACGCTCCCCGATTTCTAATGGTCTGCACTTCCAAATGAACCAACCTTATTCATACGCCCTCTGCCCACACACAGCTCTATCAAGTTGTCCTGTAGACTACATACTTCTTTGAACTGTGCAATAAAATTCAGAAATCAAAAATGTCTCTCTATATCAACCCCCTCCTGACATATAGTCTATCACAGCATGTATGAAAAGAAATGCATAATTCATTACAATACACACTCCCATGTGTATTCTGAGATCAAATGAGGAGGGGGAAAATGGATTTATAAGGGAATGTATTTAAACACAATTTCTCCACCCATCTACTTAAAACTTAAAAGACTGCAGATTTACAGAGAAGAGGATTGGAGCAGGTGAAAGTGGCAGAACAAGTGTTATATGATTCCATTAATTTGTTTGCTGCTTCTTTTTAACTTGTGTAGGTTACACAGGGACTGCAGTGGCAAGTGGAAGGTCAGCAGTTCGAGACCCGAGTGCTGCACGATGGAGTGAACTCCCATCTCTGTCCCAGCTCCTGCCAACTTAGCAGTTCGAAAGCAAGTAACTGCAAGTAGATAAATAGGGACCATTTCAGAGGGAAGGTAAACAATATTCTGTGCACTCCGGTGTCTAGTCATGCCTACCACATGAATACGGCTCTTGGGCTTTGAAACAGAGATGAGCACTGAACCCTAGAGTCAGATACAACTGGCTTTCGAGCAAGGGAAACCTAAGTTACAGAACTGCTACAAAGTGCTTGCCATCACTGCTGCAGGTTTACAATCTAATAGTTCTTGTTGTAGACTTATGCACTACAAAGAATGAACAAGGAAGAGAAAACAGGCACAACCAATATCTGAACAGACTGAACCCCAGGGCTGTAACTATGCTGGGACAACCAGGGTTTCATTCCAGGTTGCTCCTATTTAGAGGGTGCTGAAATCTAGAGGTACCATTGTGTCATGTTTACTGAAATAATTATACCCTATGTTTTAGCTTCATTCAAGATGGCGATTTCAGATCAGGGGGAGACAATGGAATGTAAACAATATGGTCCTTGTGCATTGGAAGAAATGAAAGCTAAAATGTATGGTAGACATATCATCCTGTGAGATCATTGGTTGGAATCCCTAAGGGGGATGGCCAGAAGGTGGACCCTATGGGAGGAGATATAAGCCAGAAGGTGGGGGCCGGAGACAGACAATCTCTTGGATCTATCTGCAATCATGTAGCCTTTTTAGCCAGAAGGGTGGCCATGGGCTATCCCTTAAATAAGCAGCTTTCTTTATTTCTTTGTTTTGAAATGTTTTCTAAGCTTCTGATGAGCTTTATTCTGTCCTATGCTTTGTTTTCAATATATTTCTAAAAACCTGAAGAGACTTGGAGTGATTACTTGGCTCACATTACCTGAATCTACACTAGTTTCATGTGCACCCTTTGCTCACCATCTGTATTTAGGTCAGGGGTGATGGGGCACACTGATGGGAGAAGCCTGAACTGCTGAGTCTGATCTGGACCAGGGAAGCAGGATGAGGGAAGCCCCTCCACCTTGGCCCGGAGAGGAAGGAAGACCGTAGCAGCTGCGGGCGGTGAGGTGCCGCCCCCGCCTCCTCCGGGACCATTCATCCCGGCCCCAGAGCCGATAAGAAGAACTTTGGTGGCGGGGGCGTGAAGACGCTCCTGTCCTGCCTCCGGGCCCCTCCACCTTGGCCCGGAGAGGAAGGAAGACGGCAGCAGCTGCGGGCGGTGAGGTGCCGCCCCCGCCTCCTCCGGGACCATTTATCCCGGCCCCGGAGCCGATAAGAAGAACTTCGGCGGCGGGGACACATTGCAATAAAGACTAGAGATATATGAACATTTGTCTGGGGGAGTTGAAAAGAGAGCGCCACAGGAGTCATGGCCGGAAAAAACACCACCAGCCCACAAAGCCCGCGCAGACGTCTCGACCTCCCCCGGACTCGAAACACCTGTCCGGGGGAGTTGATTTTGCCCGGCCGGCACCCAGAGACTACCTGGGGATGGGGGTGGGTGTTCGCCGCAGCCATACCGGGACTGGATGGCAGGTGTGTTGGGGGGGATGTGGATGGGCAGCAGGACGGTGTTTTGTATTGTACATTACTGAATCGATTACTGTATGGTTATTTTCTTTGTATTAGATATGAATTGTATTGTGATTATATTGTTTATTGCCCATTCGGTATCGTATATTGTTTATGGACTGTATTTTGATCATATTGTGTTTACATTTATGTTGTTGCACTACATTTGGGATGCTGTGATTTTGTATTGTTGATTTGTTATATTGTATTGTATTCGATTTTACGATGTAAGCCGCCTGAGTTGGTTTTCACCAAGTAGGGCGGCATATAAATCGAAATAATAATAATAATAATAATAATAATAATAATAATAATAATAATAATAATAATAATAATAATAATAATAATAATAATAATAATAATAATAATAATAATAATAATAATAATAATAATAATAATGAGACACAATCCCATTGCCAAGAGGCCGGAGGACACAAAGTTCTCGTACAATCTCAAGTTCTTTGGAGGAAAGATGGCATTTAAATGTATGGGAAGGAAGTTGGATCAACCTAGATGTTGCATTTGTCATGGTTTTGATTCTGATTAAATAACTAAATCACTAACATGCTATTTGTGTGTCTCTCGATGTGTGTCTATATCTGTCTGAGGCAGATCAAAACCATGGCACAGGGGACTGTGTGAGGGTCTAATCCAGTGTTTCCCAGGACTTGAGTTCCCAGAAGCCTAAGTCAATTCCCCAAAGCACTGATCAGTTTCTGGAAATTGAAGTCCCTGCCAAAAGTCTAGTCATAAATGGACCTCCCCACTTTCGTCATTTAGTATTCAAAATGGGGAAAAAAGGCCCTGCTGGCTTTAAAGTCACAACTAGTTTTGCTACCCACCTAAAGCAGGGGGACCCAAATTTTTCAAGCTGGGGGCCGGATCACACTCTCTCAGGCAGCTTCGAGGGCTGGACAGCCATTTTGCCCTGCCTGCACAATGGGGATGGCCATTTTGTCCAAACGGCTTCAAAGGGGTGGTCATTTTGTTTCACAAATGCCCTTGGAGGGGGGCACATGAAATGGTGATGTGGGCCTGATTTGGCCCATAGGCCTTAGGTTGGGAACCCCTGACCTAAAGCATCCATCTCCTTGCTATTTTACAAACTTCACAACACTTTGCACAGCAAATCATTGAATGCAGGATGGGAATAAATCTGCTTGTAGAGGAAATGTTGCTATATTCAGTGAGCATGTTTGCGGAAGTAATATTCAAACAAATTGCAGTGTGAAGCAAATTAGAAAGTTTGTACTATTTCTAGAGACAGAGCTAGAACATGCTAAGACCAAGCAGACAAATTAAATTTCACCTCTTCATTAACCACACAACATATACTCTTACTATACTGCAGGGGTTCTCAACCTACGGCCCGTGGGCCAGCCCCAGACCACATCAGCATTTCAGGTGGCCCATGTCTCCACCAGCAGAAGCATAAGTGGATGTATTTATGGCCGTCATAAATACACATGCGGCTATCATAAATGTGTAAACACTGCCGTAAAATGTATCTGCGACTGTTGTAAATGCATTTACGACAGACACAGCTGCATTTTATTGCAGCATTTACAGTGGGGAGGGGCATCAGTCTGGCCCACTGAGCTGTCTGAGGGGGCGTGGTCCAGCCCACAGTAGGAAAATGTTGAAGGCCATGATCTAGTGGAAGAACCCACATTAGCACCTCTGATTTGTTTATATCCTCTGTTCAGAAAGTGTTTTGTATGCTACACCACCATAGTCGATGAGTGAAACTAGAAGGCACAGACATGGTCCAAGATGGACTCGCTTGGAAGTTCAACTAAGAACCTGAGGAAGGAAGCCAAGGTTGAACTTCTTGGTTACTTCCTAACCTACAGCAGAACTTTCATTGTTTCAATGACAAAGGTCTGTTTCCCACAACCCTGCCTTCCTGCTGCACCATTTCTAACGAAATGATTCTGTTTATATTCAAGGTAAGAGCTTTCCCTCTCTCATTTGTTCTTTTAAAAAAAGGAAAGGATGAAAATGTTCACTTTATTATCCAGCTAATCTTCATCCCTTTATGCCTTTTGAAAGTGATTTTGTTATGTATAAACACTGTACGTGAACAGTTATAGTTATTTCAGATACTGTATAGGCAAAATCTGACCAAATTTAAATGTTTCAGTGGCAATTAGGCATGTTTTATTACACTGCACAACAACATTTTTGCTACAGGGAATAACACATATGATTTACATGATATCGAGTGTGCTGATTTCAAATCTGAACTCAGAATTTGCCTATCACATACAGATTTTAAGGCGCGCTATAGCTGTTCAAATGGTCAGCAATTGGGTAATGTATTTTTACATGGGAACATTATTTAACAGTTGCCGTTACCACTATGCCTGCTGCCATTACCACTATGCCTGCTGAACCAAATCCCCTTGTGGCATGCATGTTCCAGGGGTGAAAATGCAGCAGCTGCTAGTGAATTTCAATAATTAAAATACATGAAAATACAGTAAAATTCATTAATTTAGACATTCGTGTGGGTATGTTTTTGCGTTTTTACTGTAGTGTTAGTGCTTTTTTTTTTACTGTAGGTTTGAATTTGCACCACCGCGGTTTTGTGTCCCTTGGGATCATTGACCCGAGTATAAGTTGAGTCTCCTTTCTGGATCTCATTTTGGGGACTAAAAAACTAGACTTATTCTCGAGTATATACAGTACTACAAATCAGAACAAGTCTAGGTGTATTCCCCATCCACAGGACCTTAGATGGAAATTATTTAAGTAACTTTATTATTTTTGCCATATTTCACATATTCCCATTCATATTTATGGCACTAGCTTTGTACATTTTCCTTTCCATAGCAAATTATGCATGTTTTAAGCAGGTTTCATCAATGAAATAAATACATTGATGAACTTCGGCTCAATCAGTCCCTTTTTAAGCCGTGAGAGCATTTAGTGCCTCTTTGCAGTTTGGATTAATTAACATACCTCCCTAAAATAAACCAACATGTTATTCTAAATAGCAAGGATTCTGGCATTGTGATCTCCATCTTCTGGGTCAGATGAAATGGAGTGCTTTTTAATCTGCCAACTCAAAACTCTGAGAAGAAGACCAGATGGTGAATCCTTCCCATTCTGTTCTAAATTTCACCCTAAAACTCAGAACACATTCACAGTTCCCTTACAATTGGGGTCATGGACTGTTATGGACTTTTGACAACTGATCTTGCCAGGGCTGGATTAATAAATGCTGAAGCCCTCAATGTAAAGAGAAAGCTTCATAATATTACTGGAAGGGGACAGAGAGTTGTATTCACTGCTCTTGCGCAATTTGACCCTCTAACATGTTCCTTTGGTCCATTTGATTTCCTAGTCCAGCAAACATCCCAATTCTTTTATTATGAAACCGAGATGAATGAAATCGCAACAGATAAGATGCAACCAAAGGATTCTTTACACCCTGACTTCCATCTCTGGAATATAACTCCAACTGGACTGTGGGAATATTGTTGTGGAGGTATACAACTTCCAGTATCTCACAGCCAGCATTGGCCATGCTATCTACAGAACTCTAGACACTTTAGTACCAAAAAAGTAAACTTTCAAGCTCAGCCTCAAACTAGTGTTTCATGAAACCTCCTCTCTGTGCACAATTCAGCTGCTGAGGAAATCCTCAGCAAAATAAATAAATAAATATATTTACCATAACCACCATGTGAAAAGCAACAGGGGATTTATCTGTGAATGGCATAAAAGGAATCCTGGCAATCCTTTTTTAATTTTTTTCCCTCAAAGATAGGTTATTAAAGGAACCTTTTTTTTTCACCAGTGTTTATGGCGAAGCAAGGGAGGGAAAGAAAGAAAGAAAGCAGATCGGACCATGATTAATTCAAAATCTGCCTCTAGCTGGAAAAGCCTGCCAAAATTGCAATACAGCGGGCATTTTATAACATGGATGCAACATTTAGATCACGGATTCTCAACCTGAGGCCTGTGGGCTAGATGCGGCCCACAGCATCATTTCATGTGACCCACCACCACCTCCACCACACCTGGAAGTGCCATGTGGTAGAGGAAGGGCAAAATGGTCATCTAGCCTCCAAAGCTGTCTGAAGGAGCGTGACTCGGGCCCTGGCTTAAAAAGGTTGAGAACTCCTGATTTAGATTGTTTGTACGCTGGCTCCGATTCCCTGATATTCTTCAACTGGGGGAAAAACAACTGATCTACTCCAATGCAAGTGGCAGCTTCTAAAAAGTAACTTTCCAGGCACCGGACATTTGTGCTACCATGTTGGCAGCAGAGAATTTGTTTCTTTTCAGAGAGAACAAGATAAGATACTTCCTATTGCTGGAAACCTTATTTCCATTGCAGGATTCCAAGGCTAACTTTTTTTTTAAAAGGAAGGGAAGTCAGAAGCAACATCAATTGATTTGTGAGTTACATCTCCAATCGCCTGAGAAAGAGTGTTACGAAGAGTCAATGTTTCCTTGACCTTCCATGAGATTAAAGAAACAAACAGGGCTCCTTTTTTTGCCACGTCCTTCCAGACCAGGGATTCTCAAACCACAGCCCGAGGGCCAAATGTGGCCCATGGCAGCATTTCACAGGGGGGGCACTGCCTCCATCACACCAGGAAGTGCCATGTGATGGAGGAAGGGCAAAATGGACGTCTGGCCCCCAAAGCTATCTGAAGGAGCTTGACCCCAGCTTTAAAAAGTTGAGAACTCATGTTCCAGACAATTCACAATCCTCCTCCACACAATTTGGACTGAGTCCTTTCTCCCAAGGCTCTGGCTGAAAATGGACAGCAATATACAGAAATATGTGTATATGGTTGTTCAAATCCATTACATGATATTTGTGTTTTGTGAATTACTGATATGATTGATTTGGTGTTTATTTGCATATAAGAAGAAAGAAGAGTTATGCATTTAGACAACAGAAACTTTATTTTAGGAGATACACATCCAGACCACAGGAAACAGCTGTATGTACCGGATTTATCTGCTCGGTGCAAATGGAAGAGAATTTTGTGTCTGTTAGTTTTTGAAGAATTTACCAAAATTTATAGACGTTTTACATTTGGAATGAAAAAAATCCCTAAGGTTGAAGAAACAGTGCATTTTGAAGTCCTTGAACCACTATTTAAAACAGGTGTTATCAACCTTTTTAAGATGGGGGCCGGGTCACGCTTCCTCAGACAGCTTTGGGGGCTGGATGGCCATTTTGCCCTTCCTCCACCACATGGCGCTACCTGGTGTGATGGAGGTGGCAGGAGCACATGAAATGGTGCTGTGGGCCCTGGGCCGGACCACGCCCCCTCAGAAAGTTGAGTGGGCTGGACTGATGGTTTTCCCCACAGTAAACGCTGCCATAAAATGCATCCACGGCTGTTGTAAACGCATTTATGACAGCTGTGGGTACCTTTACAGCTGTTGTAAATGTGTTCATGACAGCCATGGACACTTTTACGGCTTTCGTAAATGCATCCGTTTCCACTTCTGGCAGTGGCAGCAGTGACATGGGCCATATGAAATGGTGCCATGGGCCGGGTCCAGAGGTTCCAAACCTCTGCTTTAAATAGACCTGATTATTAGTCATTCACCTGAAACATTTTTGCAACAATAGCTTTTGTACAGGAAGGTTTATTTCCTCACAAACGCTACACAAGGGACTTCTGAAAGTTGTGTTACTAAGAGGGCATATAGGTTTATGGTAGTTGTACTCTCTGTTCTTTTTAGGGATTCTCAGCAAAAAGAAAAATTGCTGAGGCTTGGAAATTTCCATATGCAATTAGACTAACGGGCTGCATTGAATGTTTAAGACCTTCTTTCTGAAAGATTTAGGAATACAGCTGTTTATCAGATGGAATGAAAATGGAGCCATTGCGTTTCTTTGCAAATGGATTAGTTTGTTTCAGATGCTGAAGAACTAAGCTCTGAGATCTCATTTTTACAGCCAGTGTACTTTTGAATTAATTTCACTCATGGAAAATGCTGCCATTCCCCACAATAAAGGAAGGAGTGATATAGTGTGGAGGGAGTGTTTATCTCACATCCAGGAAAGATAACTCTAAGTTACTTTCATGATACCCACCCGTTGTTAATAGAATGTTGCTACATGTATCCTGCTAGGATGGCAGAAGAAAAGACCGGAACTGCTGAGATATATTGACAGGTCTAATTGTTTATCCATCATTATTTTGATTGCATAGATTCATAAAATGTCTTGGCAAATACTGGGGATGAGATGTGAGAATGAGGAGAAAATAAACCAAAGACAAAAGCCTTCTTCTTCTTCTTCTTCTTCTTCTTCTTCTTCTTCTTCTTCTTCTTCTTCTTCTTCTTCTTCTTCTTCTTCTTCTTCTTCTTCTTCTTCTTCTTCTTCTTCTCCTCCTCCTCCTCCTCCTCCTCCTCTTCCTCCTTCTTCTTCAAGTGACATATCTGAATCTGAATATTGGCAATCCTCATGGTGATCATCCATGAAGACTGTCCTGTGAATATAATGCTGTGGCCTTTCATCTGCCTTCCGCATCACAGAGTGACACCGGTAGTACCACTGATCCAGCTGCATGAGTCGCTTTCTGGTCCTGAGCCCTTTTGTCATCCAAAGTCCTCCTCAGCCCCAGGCCAGTACTGTTGAAGCTGCTGCCCTCCATCAAGATGGATTCAAGTGGGATTAAGTCAATGGTGGGCATCAAAAAAAAAAATCCTACCACACTCTGGGGGTGGCTATCTGACTGGGTGGACGTGCCTGTTGGCCATGTGACTGCTCTTCACTATAGAGCTATGAAAATAGAACCCTCTTCTATTTTCATCACTCTATAGCAAACCTCTGAAACCATTTCCCCCTTCGTCCAAGGCTTTTCCTGGGCTCCATTTCACCCCAAAGTGCCTCCCCAACCACTCCAGAGTGGCTGGGGAATGCACTTTGGGGTGAAATGGAGCCCAGGAAAAGCCTTGGACGAAGGGGGAAAGGGAGCCAGCCCCCTCCAAAGCCTCTTCCAGGAGGAGAAGGAAGTGGACAGGGCAGGGAGTTGGGCAGGACCAGCCATTTTTACTACCGGTACACGTGTACTGGTGCAATCTGCCTCATGCCCATCACTGGATTTAATCCACTTGGGGACCATCACCCTTTGTTGTGTATTTCATCAAGGCCGTTAGTCCTCAGGGTGGTCAGGTTAGGTAACTGCTACCTGACGCTTGGCATTGAGTCACTGGCAGTAGGGTCTACTCTATTACCATAGCAGGATAACCTGGCCGGATTTGTTTTCAGGAATGGCAATTCTCCCCTAAAACAAGGTGCAGAATCTTTCTTCTTCTTCTTCTTCTTCTTCTTCTTCTTCTTCTTCTTCTTCTTCTTCTTCTTCTTCTTCTTCTTCTTCTTCTTCTTCTTCTTCTTCTTCTTCTTCTTCTTCTTCTTCTTCTTCTTCTTCTTCTTCTTCTTCTTCTTCTTCTTCTTCTTCTTCTCTTCCACTTTTACCCTTTCTGGTGTTGAGGGAGATGTAAGCTTCTTGCTTTGGCACCTCTAGCGGCCTCCGCCAGCATTATTTGATGTTCATGTAATATTTCTCTGATTCTATCTCTCCACCTTCCTCTGGGTCTGCCTCATGCTGTTTGTCCCTCTCCTCTTTCCACATAAGCTTTGTATGGTACGGGATTCCAAGACATACTCTCCAAATGGGCAAACCACTTTATTTGTTGTCGATGTATGTATTTTAAAGTTGGTTCTATCCCAATTCTTTCCCTTATGACCTCATTCCCGATTCGATCCCTTCTTGTCACTCCAGCAGCCTTCCTCAGACATCTCATTTCTGTGGTGACCAACTTTCATTTAGGTTTTGCTGTAAGTGTCCGTGTTTGGCACTGGTAACATGAGGTGGGAATCAATATGCTTTGTATGAAGTGTTTCTTTGTGGTGGCAATATGCCTTGTGTTGTAAGAGCAGAGCTAACTGTCCCAATATTTGGTTTGCTTTACTGCATCATATGTTAATCTCTTTGTCCATTTTGCAATCTTCAGTAAATGTTGGTTCTCGGTATTTGAACTCTACCATTTCTTTTATTCCTGCTCTCTCTATTTAGTTATTTAAAGTACAGTAAATCTTGCATAAACAGCACCTCGCTTAGAGACTAACTCGCTTAAAGAGCAGAATTGTCTCTAAATGGTCGCCTCGCTTAACAACTAAAACCAACCTTAAAACTCTCTTAACAACTAAATCAGAGTTCACAATCCTCTCTGCCAGAAGGCTGGCAAGTCGGCCGCTGGAAGGCCTGGAAGTTGGCAGCTCGAGGCCCGGGTACTGCATGACGGCTTGAGCGCTCATCTCTGTCCCAGCTCCTGCCAACCTAGCAGTTCGAAAGCAGTTCGAAAGCATGGGGACATGAAAGGAACCTCATCCGGGTGTCCCCTGAGTGGAGTTTCTCCAGCAAAAATCCTTTCAACCCAGAATAATTTCTGACACAAAATTGTGATAGCCTCCTTCTACCTCGTTGTACTAACTGGCGCTGTGTGGATTTGAACTTGCCTTCTCACTGACCTGTGCCCATTATACTGGGACAAGGAGATTTTTGTTTCAATCCTAAAGAGTATTGTAGGTCAACTCAGCCTGATCGCTAGGCCTCCTACAGTTGCCCATGCTGCCTTTCATACCTATCTAAACTTCCACTGTTCCAACTTTTCCTCACAGATCTGTGGGCAGAAAGGAACAGCAAAAGTGACATTAAGAACATGAAAGATCCTAGAATAATTAGTGTTTTTCAAAGTGGGTTAGCACCGACTTAAAGTAATCTGACATGATGTAATCCTAGCAAAATTGCAGAAAAGCAGAAATTACGTATTTGTTTGGGGGTATTAAAGCATCTCATGTAAGATATTATTAAGCACTGTCATTAACTTAATATACTTTTTAAAAGAGAAATAAGACCCTAATATTGCAGATTAAAAACATAGTTGCTGTACATGCATAATACATACTTTGCCTTCTCTTCCTTTAATTATTCTTGACTGCCAGAACTGAGCAAAAACCATATTGTCAGAATCAGCAGAACTAAAGTCACAATCTTGGGGTGGAGAGCAGGGGGGTTGGAGTTGTGGTTATTTCTAGTCTTTCAAGCAAACACATTGATTTTGAAAGCAAACAAAAAAGTGTCATGTGATCCTGACACAATACAATGTCAAGAGCAAGGCAACACTTTTATTGGATTATTATAAAGACAACGAAATCAACAACCAAACATTCCATGAGGTTTCATGACCCAGGATCACTTATTCAGGCAGGCACCATTTTCATGGGGATAGTGCAGGAAAATTATCAATAAGAGTTCCAAAAGTTCAGGCCAAGATGTTGTGCCAGGTTTAGTGGCGTAGCGTGGGTTTCAGCCACACAGGGCGTAGGCCAAATTTGTCGCCCCCTGAGTGGGGCCCAGGATGCCGGCGGTGGTGGAGGGTCCCAGAGCCTGTCCCTACAGCAGCCTCTTCACCCCAGCCGCTAGGAAGTCTAGGGGCAGTGGCAAAGTCCTGTTTATTGTGCAATTTTGCTGCCCCCAAAATAGTGCCGCATGGGGCGGGCTTTCCCCTTTATGCCACGTCACTGGTCAGGCTTAGTTGTTCCTCCTCCTCCTCCCTCTTCCTCCTCCTCCTCCATGTCTAGGCAAGACATGAAAGAGTGCTAATGCTAGTTGTACAACTACGAGACAGTCAGAAGACCATTTGTGCACTTACTTTTACATGCAACATTTTCAGTGACATGACTTTGGCTTTTATTATCATGAGTTTTTACAACCTCGGAAAGAAGGAAGAGATCTCTTGGCTGATTAAAATAAGTCAAAATAAAACAAACAAACAAACTTGGGAAATAACAGTACAGTGATACCTTGGATAACTTGGATAATGCTAAAATCGCATAATGTTAAGTAATCTGGGGAGGAGAATTGGATCGAATAACGTTAAGGTCCTATGGGATGGATCGGATAACAACTGCTAAAGCCTGTGCATTTACAATGTATCTCTATGGAGCTTTAACGTTATCCAATCCATCCCATAGGATTTTAACATGGATCAGATAACACTAAAATTGGATAACACCAAGACTTGTGGAACCATGTCTTAGTGTTACCCGAGGTATTACTGTATAGGATGTCTGTCATTTAACAAGAATTTTACTTTAGATAGTTTACAATATTAGTAAAGGAAAATTAGCATGTGTGTATGTGTGCATGCGTACGTGCGTGCACGTGTGCGCGCGCACACACACACTCTCTCTATATCAACATAACTAGAATAACATCAAATAAATCATGACACATGCAAATGCATTAGGGTGTAAATTCTCACCTCTCTCATTCTCAATAACTCTTCTAGTGCTTCTGATTTCCAAAAGTCTGTGTAAGCAGTTGCACAATTTTTTGTTCTCACAGAGAAGGATGAGGCTCCAGCAATGCCGCCCCCTCCACACACACACCACCTCTGTGATATTTTCTGCAGGTCTCAACCAGCATTTTAACACAGTCAAAGCTGCAGGGTCTACTTTGCATTGGAGAACCAACCAGAGCCAGCTGGCAGAGGGGAGAATGCCACGATCAATTGCCTCTCTTCCTTTGATTCCCATTTCTTTATAACTCAACAGTCCCTACCCAGATGTATTCCTCCTCCTCCCCCGCCCTGCATTTTGGCCCTAACTCGTTTCTTTGGTAATAAAAGAAATCACTCTTAATGCATTCACTTGCTGTACATAAAACAGAACAAATGAAAAGCCTTGAGACGCTCCGACTCAGAGAAACCCAGTTCTGTAACCTTCTGATTTTGGGAGAAAGGGGAAGAAGAAAGATCAATGGGGAAAACTTGACGGAGAAGGGAACGAAGCAAATATGGGTGGGAAGTAGTTTTTTCAGTGTTTTAAGGGTTTCTATAGTTTAAACTTTGGAGATTTTATGTACGCCACCCAGAATTGCAAGTCAACTGGGGCAGCTATACAAATCAAATCAAATCAAATCAATCAATCAATAAATAATGGAATACAACACATAGAAGGAAGCCAGTTCATGATTCCCAAATCTGTTGCATTTTGCCGAAGACTGCCTGAGTTGATTCCTGCTGCAGCCTGCCAGACACTTACAACTATATCCCTATGATCATCTGCCAAATTGTGGGCAAGGCCCCGACGTGTTGATGTATTGGTTGCAGTAGGACCTCTCTTTGTCTGGATTACATGAAGACTGCTGTGAAGTGGAGCTTTTGCAACAGGCCTGAAGCCCAAAGCAAGTTCCTAGATGTTTCTACCTGTACTTTTTTCTAAAGGGAAAAAAGAAGCGGTTTTACAAGTCTGTAACTAAACCAGGGATAGACAAAACTCAGCCTTCCAGATGTTTTCGCACTGCTTCTCCCAAAATTCTTTACAACTCACTATACTGGCTAGAGGGACTGCGGTGGCTTAAATGGTTAAGCACTGACTGGAAGGCCAGTAGGTCAGCAGTTTGATATCTGAGTGTGGCATGACAGAATGAGCTCCTGTTTCTGTCCCAGCTCCTGCCAACCTAGCAGTTAAAAAGCAAGACATTGCAAGTAGATAAATAGGGACCACTTCGGTGGGAAGGAAAACAGCAGTGTTTAGGCATGCCAGCCACATGACCACAGAAACATCTGCAGATGCAGACCGCACTAGCTCTTTGACTGTAAACAGCAAAGAGCACTGAACCCTACAGTCAGATACGACTGGCTTTTGAGCAAGGATGACTTTTACTCTACTGTCTAGGGATGATGGGAGGTGGAACCACCCCCCTTGCCTGACATCTCGCAGCAGCCGCCAGGGCTGAGCTTCTTCCTCCAAGACCAGGGGGGCTCGGATCGGAGTGAGGTGGGAGGGCGGGGGCACCCCAGGCCATGAGCTCTGTGGGGCTGGAGCGCTACCATGATGAGCAATGCCACCGCCACCGCTATGCCTGGGCAGGGCCGCCCAAGGGGGGCAGGCAGGCTGGAGCGGGGCCTTCGGAAGGGGCACTGGCTGGGGAACTGCAGGACCAACCTCCCATCACCCCCATTCCGGGAGCGGGAGCCTTGGGACGCCACCTCGGCCAGCTTGGAGATCCCCATAGCCGGACTGGCCTGGGCTGGCTGGACCGGGTGCCCGTCGGGAGGAAGGACAGCGCAGAAGGACTGGCTGGGCAGGAGCCTTTTTGGCCCAGCTGCAGTTGCGGCCAGGGGCGGCCAGGGGCGGCCAGGGGCTGTGGGCAGCGGCGGCGGCGACGGCTGTGGCTAGCGGCTGCAGGCAGTGGCTCCTGCAGCCGTGGCCTTCGGAGGAGGAGGTAACTAAGTGAGGGTTTTGTATCCTGGTGTTAAATCCTGCATATCTCATTTCATACGTGTCGCAGGAGATGGCTCCGTGATCGCAGTGTGTGGGTCACCTAGTGGCAAGGTGGGATCCACATTAAACAAATTCACACCAATGGCATTTTTTCTCTGCTTCAAGAAAAAATGCATTCTCGGATAAGAATTGCAGCCGACGACGAACACATACATACTGTTGGACACTGTCAAGAGGCAGGTGTATTTGATCATGTCTCTTTTGTTTTGATAGCATGCCTTTTTCCATCCCAGCACCTGCTTTTCCTTTCTTGATGTCTCAGTAGTCATGAACCCTTCAGATGAACAGAATGCCAAATATCATTCGCATTGTCCCCATTTATATGAAAACCATGTACAGGTTCAGCTGGGTTCCTTGTCCCCTCACTATGACATCTGTCTTTAATTTGTTTTATTCCTTTTATTCATATTTAATTCCTCAAATTCCATTTGTCACACACCCATGTTGCCTCCCTCTGCTTTGTTTTGGCCAAAACACGGAAACACAGAACACATGTTAACCCCATGACTGACCTCTCAGGGGAAACTATTTCTCCCCAGGGAAGGGATGTAATTCAGAAACAGGCATGGCATCTGTGGAGGTTTTCTTCCTTGATCAGACAGCTGTGTGGCTAGCTCTGGGAACCTCGATGCCAAAGGTATTGATAGGAAAAGTGTGACGAGTATACTGTGGAGATAATGAGGGGTTTAGCCTTCCATGCCATCAGTCCCTCAGCTCTTGTAAGCAAGACAAATACATTTTTTGTATTGTTGAACACCTTGAATGCATCAACCAACCAGTAGAGTTTTCTCACTGTCCTGGCTTGTCACCTGTGGGACCAGGTTTGCTGAGCTTGACCAGGCTAAGATGACTGAAAATCAATTTGATTTGACAGCTGCAGGAAGGGGAAACATAGGATGAAAAAAAAGGGAATGGGGAAATGCTTGATGTACGAGCTGTTACACAAAGAGAACTCTCAGAGATGATGCAGAACAAAGTACTGTATATAAAGAATAAGTTGGCTGCTATCTGCTGCTCCAGCTGCATTTGATGTGTGATGGCTTAGACTTAGTTGTTATGATGCACTAATCACATTGGTGGATGATCTCTGGAGAGAGCGGGATGGAGGTTATCCATCCGTACTAGCTCTTCTCGATCTGTCAGCGGCCTTCGATACCGTCGATCATGGTATCCTTCTGGGGAGGCTCCAAGGGTTGGGGATCCAGGGCACTGTGTTGGCCTGGTTTTCCTCATTCCTGAGGGGCAGGACCCAGTCGGTGTGGCTGGAGAACGAGAAGTCCAGCCCTAGGCCCCTCCAATATGGGGTGCCTCAGGGCTCAGTGCTTTCTCCTCTCCTATTTAACATCTACATGAAGCCTCTGGGTGAGATCATCCGTTCCCACGGGGTGAAGTATCATCAATATGCAGATGATACTCAGTTATACATCTTGGCCCGTGGGGACCCAAGCGGTGCGATGGAAGTCCTTTACAGGTGCCTGGAGGCTATTAAGGTCTGGATGGGGGAAAACGGGCTACAGCTGAATCCCGGCAAGACTGAGTGGCTTTGGGTAGGGGGCCCCATGTTACCTCGGGAGTTACCAGCTTTGGTTCTGGATGGGGCAGTTCTGCCCCAAACAGATCCGGTGTGTAATCTGGGGGTCCTCCTGGACTCACAGCTACTGTTCAAAGAGCAGGTGGCAGCCATGGCCAGGAGGGCTTTTGCACAACTTTGTGTAATCCGCCAGTTACGCCCACTCCTGGACCGGGACGCCTTGCTCATGGTCACACATGCTTTGTGTTGGATATTTGAAAGTCCAGCGGTGGGAAAATCGCCACATCCTATTGGTCAGTGGGCTGGGTCAAGCAGGGTACTTAAGTCCCTGCCTCCCCAGCCATTGTTGTTGTTGTTATGCTGTCCTCACAATAAACAGACGTGCTGTTCGGTTCAACTACATTGGCTTCCCGCGTCCTCATTCCCGCGCATAGATCTCCGGATCTAGCACTGGCGACGAAGGTGGGATACTGAGGATCGAGCCAGAACCGCAAGGACACATCGAGCCAGCTGAATCGGCACAACGCCATGGCTACATACACGCCCCCGCCACCTTTCCAGCTGAAGGACGAGAAGGGGGAGCGCTACCTGGACCGTTTCGAATTCTCCCTTCTAGCCGATGAGCTGGGAGAAATTTCGGAAGGAAGGAAGAAGGCGTTCTTCCTCACCCATTGCAGCTCAAAGGTCTATGAAGTAGCCCAAGCCCTGGTGGCTCCGACGCCCATTATGGAGGTTTCGTGGCAGACCTTACAGTCCGCCCTCAAGGACCACTTCTCACCGGCTCCCTCGAAATTCGTTTTCTGGATCCATTTCCGAGACCGTTACCAGATGGTCGGGGAGCCCATAAGTGAATTCGTGGCCGCCCTGCGAGCAGCAGCCATCCCGGCCGCATTTGGGCCGAACAGATCATCCGCGGGGTCCTGGACACCAAACTCAGAAAGCGTCTCTTGGCCCGAAGAGAATTGACCCTGGCCACCGTGTTGGATGAGGCGAGAGCCTATGAGGTCCCTACATCGGCTGCGTCCTCTCTACACCGGGCCCCGTCAGCGCCGCGTCCTGCCACCATTCACCACGAGGATACCGTCCCCAAAGAGGAGGACGACGAGGAAGCGGAGGTATGCGCGACCGACGGGGCAAGACAGGGCAAGAGCGGTCATCGTTGTGCCAGCTGCGGTGGGCCACATCAAAGGGCGTATTGTCGTTTTAAAGACGCGATTTGCCGCCACTGTGACAAACGGGGGCATATCGCAAGGGCCTGCCGCGCAAGACAAACAGGAAACCATGCCGACCAACGCATTCAAAATCTCCCGCCGGGCAAGATGGCCGCCACTCACCGGACGAATCACAGGCGCCAAACAGACAATGGCGCCAGATTCGAAGACGCTGAAGCACACACCATAACCATCAGCAATGCTAGTACAGAG
This sequence comes from Furcifer pardalis, assembly GCA_030440675.1. NCBI lineage: Eukaryota > Metazoa > Chordata > Lepidosauria > Squamata > Chamaeleonidae > Furcifer > Furcifer pardalis. The sequence goes on along the minus strand of CP126892.1, from coordinate 123,591,403 downwards.
AAGGGGGAGAAGTTCTACGCGATGGTCCGGATCGACAGAAGGGAATGCAGAATGGAGGTCGACTCGGGGGCCGCCGTGTCACTTATATCCTGGAGGTGGATGAAGCAGACTTTTCCCTCCATCAGAGAGTCCGACCTGAAGACCCAAAGACTCTGAGTGAAGGACTGCCAAGGCAGATTCCTCCCCATCGCAGGCCAGAAATGGGTCCATGTTAAGTACGGGAGAAAAGAGGAGACCCTGCCGCTCACCATCGTTCACAGAAACGTTCCGACGCTTCTAGGAACAAACTGGTTCCCGGCCCTGGGACTGACCATCGCGGGGATACACAGCTCCACCATCGAACAGCCAGGGGAGACCTCGTTACGGGACGACCTGATGGCGGAATTCCAGGACGTTTTCGGAGAGGAACTGGGCAGGTACGTGGGGTCACCTATTTCTTTCTCCCTGAGTCCGAGTGTTGCCCCAATCCGCCTCAAGGCTCGGAGGGTTCCCCTGGCCCTCAAGCCCAGGGTGGAAAAGGAATTAGACAAGTTGGTAGCCCAGGGAATCCTCGTCCCGGTTGACCACGCCAGGTGGGAGACCCCCATAGTAACCCCCGTTAAGCCAGATGGGTCGGTGCGGATTTGTGCGGACTACAAATGCACCATAAACAAGGCCCTACAGCCAAGCGCCTACCCGGTCCCCGTCATCGACCACTTGCTGCACTCGTTAGGCCCCGGAAAGATTTTTGCCAAATTAGACTTGGCGCAAGCATACCAACAGTTGCCGGTGGACGATGCCACGGCCGAGGCACAGACTATAGTTACCCACCGGGGAGCATTCAAGTGCACCCGTTTACAATTTGGGGTCAGCATCGCGCCAGGACTGTTCCAAAGCACCATGGAAAGACTCCTCCACGGCCTCCCAGGGGTGGTACCCTATTTTGATGACGTCCTGATCATCGCGGAGAACCCGGGGCAACTTAAAGACAGGGTCGCGGCCATCCTTGTGAAATTCAGGGCCGCCGGGTTGAGGGTGAAACGGGACAAGTGCTTACTGGGGGTGCCATCTGTGGACTTTTTGGGTTTCTGAATTGACTGCAATGGCATTCACCCAACCGAGGGCAAAGTAAAGGCAATACGGAACGCCCCAGCCCCAAAGAATAAGCAAGAGTTACAAGCCTTCCTGGGTCTTTTGAACTTCTACGCGGCATTCCTCAAGGGCAAAGCCACCGCTGCCGAGCCGCTACACAGGCTCTTAGTGGCCAAAACGGGTTGGAAGTGGGGTCCCGAACAAGAGTCGGCGTTTAAGACTGTAAAAAACCTCCTCTCTCAGGACAGTTTCCTGATCCAGTACAATGCCACCCTGCCGCTTGTCCTCGCCTGTGATGCATCCCCCTACGGTGTTGGCGCGGTCCTCACCCACCGCCTGCCCAACGGACTTGAGGCACCCATCGCCTACTACTCTAGGACAATGTCATCGACGGAGCGGAACTACGGACAGATCGACAAGGAGGCGTTGGCGGCTGTGGCAGGGGTAAGGAAATTCCACGATTACCTCTACGGACTGGATTTTGAACTCATCACCGACCACAAACCCCTGCTAGGACTTTTGGCAGGAGACCGCCCTACGCCATCTGTGCTGTCCCCCCGCATGCAACGCTGGGCCCTGTTTTTGTCGGGCTATTCCTATACACTGACATATCGCCCTGGAAAACACATGGGCAACGCGGATGCCCTAAGCAGATGTCCCCTTCCGGAGCAGGATGGCGCAGAGCGGGGGGAGGCATCGGTCCTATTGTTGGACGTTCTGGACTCTGCCCCCATTACCTCGGCTGAGGTTGCCAGGGCCACGGCGAAGGACGCCGAGCTCCGGATCGTCTCCAGCTGGGTTCAGCGGGGGTGGCCGGTTAAGGGGGAAGGGGAGTTCAAGACTGTTTTCAATAAACGGGATGACTTGTGTTGTGTGGGGGGATGTCTGTTGTGGGGGGACCGGGTGGTTATTCCCAAAAGGTTACGCATGGCAGTCCTGGAAACACTACATACCAGCCATCCGGGGGTGGTCAAGATGAAAGGTTTGGTTAGGAGCTACGTGTGGTGGCCCCGAATTGACAGGGATATAGAAGAGTGGGTAAGCAAGTGTGCACCCTGCCAATTGTCCCGACCAAATCCCCCGGCGGCACCCGTCAGGAAGTGGGAGCAACCCTCGGGTCCGTGGCAGAGACTCCACATCGACCTAGCAGGCCCCTTCCACGGGCAAACATTTCTCATTGTTGTGGATGCCTACTCCAAGTGGCTGGAGGTGAGGCTCTTGAAGAGCACCTCCGCCAAGGCAATTATCGTGGCGCTCAGGCAGCTGTTCGCCACGCACGGCATTCCGGACACCCTGGTCTCGGACAACGGCCCCCAGTTCACGGCCACAGAGTTCGAGCAGTACCTGGCTTCCCTAGGAACCAGACATGCACTCACCTCCCCTTTCAGGGCACAAGGGAACGGGCAAGCCGAGAGGTTCGTGCGCAGCACGAAAGAAGCCTTGTGGAGGCTGGGACCCAGGGACTGGCAGGAAAGAGTAGACATATTCCTGCTAGCTCAGCACAACCTTCCCTGTGCTGCCACGGGGAAGGCTCCCTCAGAACTCCTGATGGGCAGGAGGCTCCGCTGCCAACTGGACCGCCTGCACCCCCGATGCTCCCCAGACAAATTCCGAGAGGAACACACGCGAGGCCGCACCTTCCCTATAAACACCCCCGTCTACGCCAGGAACTTTGCTGCTGGCCCACCATGGGAAGAGGGCAACATAAGCGACAAGCTCGGCCCTTACACCTACCGGGTCCGCCTCACTGATGGTCGACTATGGAAATGCCACATCGACCAGCTCAGGAGGCGGACGAGCCACGACACGCAGGACAACCTCAGTCCCGACGGACAAGTCATCTCCGAACCAGACACATCAGCCGTAGTTGAACCGGTCACCGACCCAGTTCAGCCCTACAACGCCCCCTCTAGCTCAGACCCGTTGCCGGAGGACTCACCTGGAGAAGCAGGTCCACCCCCGGTCACCGCTGAAGCCACCGCAGCCAACCCGGAGCAGGTTCCTGCTGGGGCAGAACAGAGCGGGAACAACAGGTCCACTCCGCCCGATGCCCCAGTGCCGACTGAACTGCGCAGGTCCAGTAGGATCCGTACATGCCCCAGTCACCTGGCTGACTATGTATGCAAATAGAGTGTAGTGCATTCTGGGGGGAAGGGGTGTTGGATATTTGAAAGTCCAGCGGCGGGAAAATCGCCACATCCTATTGGTCAGTGGGCTGGGTCAAGCAGGGTACTTAAGTCCCTGCCTCCCCAGCCATTGTTGTTGTTGTTATGCTGTCCTCACAATAAACAGACGTGCTGTTCGGTTCAACTACATTGGCTTCCCGCGTCCTCATTCCCACGCATAGATCTCCAGATCTAGCACTTTGGTCACCTCCAGACTTGATTACTGTAATGCGCTCTACATGGGGCTGCCCTTGGTGACTATTCGGAGACTGCAACTGGTCCAAAATGCGGCAGCCAGGGTAGTGATGGGGCGCGGGCGATATGCTCGTGCCACACCACTACTTCGGGAGCTGCATTGGTTGCCAGTATGTCTCCGGGTGCAATTCAAGGTGCTGGTTATTACCTTTAAAGCCCTATATGGTAGTGGGCCAGGATACCTAAGAGACCGCATCACCCTAAGAACGTCTGTCCGTCCCACCAGGGCGGATCGGAGGGGCTCTCTTGTTATTCCATCAGCTAGGGAGGCTCGCCTCACTAGCACTAGGAAGAGGGCCTTCTCTGTGTTCACCCCGGCCCTGTGGAACCTTCTCCCAACTGAGCTGCGCCTACAGGTAGATCTCCTGTCTTTCCGTCGAGGCCTAAAGACCTGGCTCGCGGAACATGTATGGGGACCCAGTAACGTGGGATCCCATGTAGGCTGGTTGGTTTAGGGGACTGCCACCTCTTCCTGCTCCGGTTTTTAGCGGTGCACTATTTTAATTTTAATTTTTCTTATGAATTTTTTATGGTTTTAAACATAACTATTATACTAGTTTTAACCTGTGATTTTAATTCATGCTGTAAGCCGCCCAGAGTCGGGTTTACCTGATTGGGGTGGGATAATAAATACGATTAATAAATATAAAATATATCTTTCAGAGTTCTCTGTGCTTCTCAGTATGCGTAGAGCAATTTTGCACCCACGGAAGAGGAAACATATTGTAACAATAAAAATGAGAGTAAGCTAGCCAAGAGCGTCATGGCTCTTTCAGAGACGGGAAAATTTAGTGAGAATAACCTCTTATTGGTTTTTAAATTTATCTTGTCCTGCCACACCCAACAACATGCTTAGTGGTTAAAATGCTGAGCTTGGTGATTGGAAGGTTGGGTTTCGAACCCCAAGGGCTGCACTTGGGGACAAGAAAAGGAACCTCATTTGGGCGTCCCCTGAGTGGAGTTTCTCAAGCAAAAATTCTTTCAACCCAGAGTCATCTCTGACATGAAATTATTACCAAACAGCATGCTAAAACTGAAACATTTAATTGATGGCATACATGCATTGCATTAATCACCAGATTCTGTACTAGAGAGCCGTGAGAAGTGATATGTTATCCTCTGTAAAAGGTCTTCTTCTTTTTCTGCTGTATCTGAATCTGAATATTGGCAATCTTCTCATGAAGACTGTCCTGAGAATATAATGCAGTGACCTTTCATCTGCCTTCTGCGTTGTAGCATGACCCCAGTACCACTGATCCAGTTCCACGAGTCACTTTCTGGTCCTGAGCCCTTTTGGCACACAAAGTCCTCATCAACCTCAGGCCAGTATTGATGAAGCTGCTGCTCTCCACCAAGATGGATTCAAGTGGGATTTAATCCACTTGGAGACCATTACCCTTCCCAGTGGACTTTGGCACCCAAGACCATTAGTCCTCAGATTAGTTAACCACTGCTGACACTCAGCGTTGAGTCACTGGCAGTATGGTCTACTCTATTACCATATCAGGATAACCTGGCCTGTGAAAGGTAGGATATGAAATACAGGCTTGAATAGTAGTCAACTAGAATGGCTTTCTTTCTCATTCTGAACTACAGGCTCTTTCCAATATCTTTAGATTCCAAAAGGGGGGCTGCTTGCCTCTTGAATAAATGCCAAGCCATCTACGGCTGTCCTACGTCGGCAAGGAAGAACCAAGCATGAAACACTCGGATTAGTCAGAATTTTTCATTGAGTTCCTTTGGCTCCAGTTCCATAATAATCCATTCAAAAGACTCTTCTTTATGTTATAAGGTAACAGACACCATGAAGTACATGAGCAGATTAGGAAAATTCCCTTTAAAGGCAGCTACTGTTTTCTGACACGGAAACTGTAATAATGGTGCTCAGTCTAATGTTTCTTCATCATCCTTCCAGATTAATCCTGCACAGGAAATCTTATGTTCTGTACAAGAACTGTAACACCCCTGTGTTAACCTGGCATTCCACCTTAGGGTGGGAAAAAAATCTACCATAATAAATCTGTTAGATTTTGTCAGTTTTCTTGCATAATCCTTCATGGAAGGAAAAGCTTCATGCAGACAAGTCTGTCTGTAAGGAAGAAAAGGTTGTGTTGGTTTCTATCCAAGAGCGAGAGTTTCAAGATTCACAGTCCTGCTGTGTACCTTGTTTTTAAATTGATTTAAATGGTTTCAAATTTGTTTAAACCACTTGAAAATGATTTAAATTATTCAGACTTTCTAGTGTTGTACTGCTCGGTACCCCAGCTTTGGCTCTTCAGATACAGCATGTTTCCTGTCAAGAGCAGTTAGACACACCGAATTGACGAGACAGCAGATATGAGCAAATGTGCCTCTCTGAACATGCAAAAGGAGCCCTCAGACATAATTTTTAAAATACCCCTCTGCCTCCCCACATGTGTAGTATCTCAGCAGTGGGCAGAAGAATAATAAGTAGATAAATTATAATAACATAAAGTTGGGGACAAAGATTGTATAGCTGCAGATCTTCTTTTATGTCCTGATCAAACCCTGGACTGTCAAAATAAAGCCACTTTATTTGCTTTTTCATTGCCCAAACCCAAGTCCTCATTGCTGCATGCCTCTGGCAGCAATTGGCAGACCAGAAAATGAGCCGGACTCTGTGTCTCTCCACATTCACAGCGTGTGTTGTTGTCCACCAGCAGTCCCCACTTGAGCCTGTTGGTCTTGCATTTAGAGACTCCAACCCTCAGCCTATTCAGAGTCCTCCAATTGACATAGGGAAGGTTGAAATCATCAGCTATATCCTCCTTTCATGTTGTTCCTTGTCCAGCGAACTCCTTCCTGCATCTTCTAATTTGGTTTTGCTCTTGCATACCCTCAAGAATGTTTGTTCTTGCCATAAAGCTCTTCTTGGAGTGGACTTGAGGCTCATATCCATTCAGAAGGTGTCAAGGGTCATTCTCTTGCTTAGTTCTCTCAGTGTCCACTGCTACTTCTCTCCTTATCTTAGGTGGAAGGATACAAACAAGAGGGTATAGCTGCAGATGCTTCTCTGACATGCACTGTACACCAAGAAAGCTATTTAATTTCCCATGATAATAATTTCATGTCAAAAATTATTCTGGGTTGAAAGGATTTTTGCAATAGAAACTCCGCTCAGAGAATGCCCAAATAAGCCTCCTTTCATGCCCCCAAGAGCTGGGACAGAGACAGGCACTCAACCCATCATGCAGTACCTGGGTCTCGAACTGCTGACCTGCCAGCCTTCCAGCTAATAAGGTGAGCTTCTTAACTACTAAGCCACCACAGCCCCCTATGAAATATAAGTAATTAAAATGATCACCTGCTGCCCACATTTTAAACTCATCATTGAGGCACCAGCTTTGGATGTTCAAGGGTTTATTGCCTAGGGTTGTCTCACAATTAGACAAAGATACCCCATCCACTCTCCAAGTGGCCTTGGAAATGGCTGTAAGGCTCCTCAAAGTGGGATTCCCTTCTTACTTTTCCTAAATCCAGCTGAATTACCAGAGGCCACGGATCACTGCTTATAAGAAAAGAATGCTTTCAAAGGGCTAAAATATCTGGCTGGTGTCCATTATCCACAACATTCAGTTGAGGCTGTTCCTGGATTTCTTTGCCTCACAAAAGGGAAAGAAGAAGAAACCCAAACAGCCAAGATATCAAATTTCAACGCAAATAGCTATAAAAAAGTATTCGACTTTTGAAAAAGAGCCCTAGTACTTGGATCCTTTAGAGATTTTGAGAAGCGCTCTAATGATTAAAACAAAGACTGTCTATGAGTTGTTTATTAAGGGTCAATGGTGTATCTTCTTCTTCTCTCTCTATTTTCTGGCTTTGCTCCCAGTTTAAAGCAAACCTGCATCACCACATATAGATGTGTAAGACAAACTCTGCAGATTAAAAACATCTGTATACCGAGTAAATTATAATGCTGAGATTAGCTCCTAACTATCTGCTTTTTTAAAAAAAGAAAGAGGAAAAAATCAAGAGAGAAAGAAAGAAATTACAGATAAATACAGTAGGTACTGTTTCAACAAACGCTTCAGAAGGCTAGCCCAAGCCAAGCTTACAGGTTTCTACTGCTTATAACCGTCATTTTTTTTTAAATGGAGGTAAGGTAAAAACAATTGGGCTCTGCTGCCAGCCCTTACATTAGCTGATGCTAATTATGTTTTAACATGTTTCCCATTTTTAAAAAATAAACAACCATATCTGTCTTGTTTGTGTTGTGATTTTTCAAAAATATGTGCAGGAAATAATAAAAAGTATTGAAAACTTTAGCACATTTAAAGCTCTTATACCTATGCATGTAGAGTTCACCATCTTGGCATGTTTTTTCAAATGTACGTGTGGAATTACCGTATTTGCCGGCGTATAAGACGAATGGGCATATAAGACGACCCCCAAACATTTCCACTCAAAATATAGAATTTGTTATATATTCGCCGTATAAGACTACCCCCTCTTCCGCACACCTTCCACATACCAAATAAAACATAAAAGAACATTAGATTTGATTTCAACATCTCCCTGTGGCCGGCATTAGTGTGCAAGTGCGCATATGCAAGCTGTGCGTAGACAAGGGGCGTGGTGGAGCACCGCTACTTCCCGCCGAGCAGAATGGGCCAGTCACGCCGAAAAGGCTGGCACCCCTGTCTCGCTGCTGCTGCTTGGCGCAGCCACGCTGGATACTGTGCGATACTGGATGGTATGCAGAATGAGGTGGGTGGGCATTGGGAGGCCACTATGGGCACCGGGCGAGCATCAGGAGGCCACTATGGGCAGCTATGTCTATCCCAACTGATGTGCACCTGGCATATAAGACGACCCCCCGACTCGGAGGCATGTTTTTCAGGGGGGAAAAGTAGTCTTATATGCCAGCAAATAGAGTAATTAGGCTCCATCAATCCATGATGTTGACACCGATATTTCAATTAGTTACAGTACTGTGCAAAAAAAGTCTTAGAATGCCATCAGTGAGTTTGGGGAAAATCAGTGAGTGGTTTGGGGTGGGATGTGGGGGAAGCATAACTCAGCTCCCAAGCCACCTAACCACACCAAAACTGGAAAGATTCTTCTGTTGACTCTCCTCTCAACCCTCTCCATGTTTGGTGAAATTTGGAGTCATAGTGTCTGAGTTATTGCCACCCTCCCAAATCACACATTGAATTTCCCCCCAACCAGGTGGGGGTGGTTTAAGACTTCTGCATAGTATTTTATGTCCCTTGAAGTCACACATTTTGATTTACCATGATAAAGACTACGGCTGACCTTCTGAATTTTTGATCATCAAGCTCAGCATCTTAACCACTAAGTCTTCTGGCTGGGTGGTTAAGAAGCTTACCTTGTTAGCTGGAAGCCTGGCAAGTCAGCAGTTCAAAACCTAGGTACTGCATTATGGATTGAGTGCCCGTCTCTGTCCCAGCTCTTGCGGACATGAAAGGAGCCTCATTTGGGTGTCCCCTGAGCGGAGTTTCTCCTGCAAAAATCCTTTCAACCCAGAATAATTTCTGACACAAAATTATTATTATTACCATGGTCCTCCAAGAAGCCTAGCCCATGCCAATTTAAGGTGGCTTCTACCTTGTAGCTTGCCGCCTAGTGTTCTGGCTATTCAGATTAAGACTATGGCATTGTCTCTCACTTGCTTCTTCTCCCCATTTTAAAACAAAGTTCCATAATTCCTAATATCTTACCTGATAATGATTCCCCTCCCCGATAGTCTACATTGAAAACAGAAGCACACAATAGTCTGTGAACAAAACACACTGCTGCAGAAATTTAATGCAGACCATATGTGAACAAGTAGACACTCTAACACAAGAATGACACTCTCCTTGGCCCTCCCACCCTCCTTAGCCCTCCGCTGTGCCATCCTTGGCCCTCCCATTGGCCAGGAGGATAAAGAGCCCCTATGGCCACCGGTGGTTTCGGTTGGGGTACCATGATGTATTTGTGTGGTAACTTTTGTTTTTGTTGCTGTGGGACTTCTCAAATAAGTGTTTTGTCTTTTATAATGTTTTGTTAATACTGTGATTTGTGATAATTATATGATATTATTTGATTCTACTGTATTCTGTTATACTGTAATATTGTAATTATGAGATGTATTGTGACTAGATTGTATTGTGATTGTTGTTAGCTGCCCTGAGTTGTAGCCGATTGGGCGGCATACAAGTCCAATCAATCAATCAAATAAAATCAATCAATGAACATTTGACCCAGGAACTCAAAAGAGGTGTGTATTGTTTCCAGTTTACTAGTCATTGTTGGACTTAAAAACCTTCCAAATTGAGCTGTAATCTCAGCAAAATAATGTCTCTCTCACACACACACACACACACACACACACACACACACACACACACACACACACACACACACACACACACACACACACACACACCATTAAACAGTTGAGAATATTGCCCACGTCCAATTCCAGAGATGCTACCTCATAGCTTATGTGTCATAGGCAAAGGAGGGAAGTTTGAGGGAAAGAAATTGCTGGATTCTGGAAAGCTCTGGGGATTTCTGTCCCTGGAAAGTTCAAGTTTGGTTTTTAAGGTCAAGAGGAAAACAAAATAGATAAACCACTTGAGTTGCTTGCCAGGCCATGATGGTCCAAATCAGTTCATTCCTTCAAGGAATATGGACCAGAGGTCCACAGCAGTGTCCGCTTGGCCCACAGACTCTGCTTTCTGTGAATTGGTCATGAAAATGAAAACTGAGAGGTTTTCCATAAATATCCTCCCCTTGGAATTTTGCCTTGGAAGGCATGGTTGTGATTAAAGTGGAAGGCATCCTATGTTTGGGCTATGGTGGAACAGTTATCCCTGAACAGAAATCAGAGAGAGAGAGAGAGAAACTCATGTAGGCACAAAGGAAACAGTGAGAAGTAAGAGGGAGTGTCAGTAATCCCAATTTTTCTGCAGAATTTAAAATGAAAGCAAACAATCACCAAAGAAAGAAAGAAAAACAAAGAGGTTAGAATAATCCAGAACAATTAAATAAAGACTGACTAAGCTCATAAACCATGGATTACTAATGAAGCCCTTTCCAGTCAGTAAGGAAATATGTGGAGGGTCTTTAAGAAGTACATAGCATCCATACACTCTGTGGTAGTCGCCCTTGCTCGAAAGCCAGTTGTATCCGACTCTAGGGCTCAGTACTCATCTCCATTTATACTCAAAGAGCTAGCTCTGTCTTTGTCTGCAGACATTTCCGCGGACATGTGGACAGACATGCCTAGACACTGGAGTGCACGGATTGCTGTTTTCCTTCCCACCAAAGTGGCACCTATTTATCTACTTGTAATTTCTTGCTTTTGAACTGTTAGGTTGACAGGAGCTGGGACAGAGATGGGAGCTCACTCCATCATGCGGCACTTGGGTCTTGAACTGCTGACCTGCCGACCTTCCAGTCATCAAGTTCAGCATTTTAACCACTAAGCTACCACAGTTCCTGGCATACACTCTGAAGGTGCATCCTATTCTCTCCACATGAGCCAAACTCCAGTTCCCTGCAGCCTCACAGATGAGTTTCTGTGTTCAATATAATAATTCAAACTAGTACGCTTCCATCAGTACATGTGGGCTCAAAACACCAAATAGGGCTAGATGTGTGAAGGGACATCTTTTCTGTGTATTGTTGCAGTTACCCACAGATGTCGTTTTGAGCATCAATATAGAGCAATAGCAATTACACTTATGTACCACCTCAGATGGAACTGCGGTGGCTTAGAGTTTAAGATGTGGAACTTGACAATTGGAAGGTCAGAAGGTCAGCAGTTAGCAGTTAGAGACCCAAGTGCTGCTCAACAGAGTGCGCTCCTGTCTCTGTCCCAGCTCCTGCCAACCTAGCAGTTGGAAAACAAGAACTTGGAAACAGATAAATAGGTACCACTTTGGTGGGAAGGTAACATTCTCTGGGTGGTTCACAGAAACTGGGATCTTTTTCATATAAAATTTGTGCTGTGCTAGGGGAAGAGTCAGAATCAGATCCACCAACATCAGTTCCTGCCAGTAAAACATAGGATGAAATATGAACCTGCAAACGGATAGATCTTTTTAAGTGTCTAGGTCAGGGTTTCTCAACCTTGGGTCCCCAGATGTTCTTGGGCATCAATTCCCAGAAGTCCTGATCAGCAGGTGTGCTGACATGGGCTTCTGGAAATTGAAGTCGAAGAATACCTGGAGGTCCAAGGTTGAGGAACCCTGGTCTAGATGACTTGTACACATAGGGTCTATTCAGAAGCATTACCAAACACCAGTTGCTCTGAGTAGATCCATATACTTACCTGAGAACCATCAGTGCTCATATATGTATCCATGTATTTCAAATAAACCACATCCTATGCATAGGGCTTCATGTTATCAATACGTCCAGTGATGTTAATACACTGAGACATTGTATCTTAATTTCTACGTTTTTGCTAATGCCTGCCTTAAGTATTTCTGTGTACTGGATCCCATTGGTCTCTTAAAAACTCCCTTCCAATGTGGAAATTTCCTACATTTACTATATGGATTTCTTTACAAAGAAGTTTTAAAATTCACCTTCAACTCAATGTAACTTTCATCTGTTATTCCATTTATTAAACAAGGGTGGTGGTGGGGAGTGTATTATTGGACACTTTCATATTAACTTTCCACAGGGCTACCCAGAGGATGTTGCAGACATTTCAGCATGATTGATTAAATGCTAGGGGAACGTTCTATGATGTAAGAAGATGCAAATAGTAAAATTGAGTTGTTCTCAAAACATTTGTGTTTGAAAGGCCAGTGAACGCCTGAAGATATGTTGGTTTTTGGAAAGTCTCTGCTTCAAAAGAAAAAGAGCAGCAAATACACCAAGACTCGTTGATTTCAACAGGTTTATGCTAACCATGACTTAGAGCATGGAACCATCTCTTGGAAATACATAACTACTAGATTAAATAGAAAATTAATCTGTTTGAATTTAGGGGAAATCATTGTGGCCTATCAAAGTGAGAACACTAAGGCTAGGATCCTACACACACTTGTTTTATTAGGGTAATTTGGGAGATCCTGCAATAGGATTAGAGATTTTGTGACCCTTCTGATGCTGTCAGGTAGAAACCATTGACAATGAGACATTAAGAATTGCATTCCAAAAATGTCTGTTGGAATACATGTTCCCAACTCTTGAAACAATTGGGTGGGTTACACAACTCAAAAGGTCTGTCAGGAGTCCGTATGACCAAAGAGCAGTTATTTTCTTTTCCCAGAGTTTGTGTTATTTCCATTCAACATTATTTGTGTACATTTGATTAACTCGTTTTGGAAAAAAATATCTCATTCTCTTCCCTTGTCAACAGTGCCACAAAATGCTTGCTTCTGTCATAGGACAAGGAGAATAATCTCACAACCCCTCCTGTTCATGTGTGAGGATAACAGAAACATCTTGCTATAATAATTTCATGTCAGAAATTATTCTGGGTTGAAAGGATTTTTGCTGGAGAAATTCCACTTAGGGGACACCCAAATGAGGCTCCTTTCATGCCTCCAAGAGCTGGGACCGAGACAGGAGCGCCATCCATCATGCCGGCCTTCCAGCTAACAAGGTCAGCTTCTTAACCACTCAAGCACCATATCTTGCTGTCTTCTAGTCAAGGAAAATGGTAGTTTCTCATCAACAAGTCTGAAACAAGGAGGAATTTACAACCTATTCTCTGTCCACACAATTCATTTTTTAAAAACAACACACATGGATTGTGGTTTCAGATTGTTGTGGTGGTTGTTGTAGGGTTGCAGGCTTTCAGATGGTTCAAAACAGCAAGTCCCATCAGCCCAGCCTGTGTAGCCAGTAATAGGGGGATGATGGGATGTGGATTCCCTCAAAATGGTTAGTTGTTGTCTAGCAACCAATTATAAGCCGAGGTACCTATTTTTGACCTGAAAAAACCAGGAAAATAGATTGACCGGAGTGTAAGCCAAGGATGGAAAATGCAGCAGCTGCTAGTGAGTTTCAATAATCAAATTACATGAAAATATGGTAAAATTAATTAATTTTTTGACGCATCTCAACCCGATGCAGTCTTGGGACCCCTCATGATCATTGACCCGAGTATAAGCCATTTTCCTTTTGGGGGGCTCATTTTTGGTACTAAAAAACTAGGCTTATACTTGAGTATATACAGTATATGCACAATTCATGTACATAGGCAAACCTACAAATCAAATGATAAAACAGAGCTGAACAACATTAACACAGAAGAATCCATAGCCATTAATTTCGATAGCTCGAGAAACAGACACTAATACTTTATGAGGTTTGGTACTATCAATTTTTCTAAGGTAATATCCAGTTTTAGCCTTCTTTGTTTTAAAACAAAGATAAAACTGTCACAGTGCAGTTAGAAGAAAGCTGCATAATGGTTAATCGTCCTCTTATTTATAGTCAGGCCTATCTTACTGTTTCCATCTGTTAGTATTTTGAAAAGTAAATCTCAGAATGGTGTGTTTGTGTGTGTGCGTGCGTGCGCACGTGTGCGTGCACACACACACTTTGCAGCAGAGACCCAGCAGAAAATGTGGAGGTGACGGAAGAGATTGCAAAGTAGAGGAGTGAAACCAAATGTGACTGTAAAATCATAAAAGCCTCTAAAAACTACTGAAATCAACTGAATATGTTAAAATGATTAAAGTCAGCAAAGGAGCAGAGTCAAAAGCTGGACAGAAGGCAAGTTAAACCTTGTATACCAGTCTAAAAAGATGTGGCGTTTTAAATACTTTCTTAAAACTCACTTAGAGTCGAAACTGATCCCAGCTCTGAAGGAAATGCATTTCAACGTCTGGGAACCATGGGCTAGTAAAACCTTCTCCCTGGTGCTAGTTAGGAGGTTCTGTGAAACTGCTGACATTCACTCCTGGCTTCTCCTAAAGAACTGTAGATCCATCATGAAACATATGGCCCCTTACATAGCTGGGCTACAAGCCATTTCAGGCTTTAAAGGTGAAAAACAACACTTGAGTTGGGCCCAGTCAACAATTGGCAAATGCTACAGGTCTTTCAAGACCTGGGTCATGTGACTGTGAGACCATATACTAGTTAGCAACATTGCCCCAACTGAAGATTCTAGACCCCTGTTTCCCAACCTTTGGTTTTTGGACTTCCGTTCCCAGAAGCCTAAGTCAGTTCCCCAAAGCACTGATCAGACAATGTACTGACTTAGGCTTCTGGGAATTGAAGCCCCCCTGTGGGGCATGTGCCCTACATTGGGAACCCCTGGTCTAGACCCTCTTCCAAGGTGTCTACCATTGACGTCAGTGGGACTTGATTCTCAATCAGTGGACAAAGTCAAACTTGGTGTGGATGGGCCTGAAAGCAAGCAGAGGCCATTTGACTGTTGCTTCAAACCACTTACTCTTCTTTATAACAACAGGAAAGACAGTAAATGTGTCTGCAACTTTTGTCAGCTTCATCTTGGAACGTCTTCTTTTGCACCTCATTGGGTATAAATACTGAGCTCATAATGGCATTTGGGAGTGGTTTGGGGATGGTGAGAAGGCAAAGTTGGATTGCATTGTGTGCAAGGGAGGCATGATGTTTATTTAAGAATTCAGTTCGTAAGACTGCTTTCCAGACATGTGGCTCACCGCAATAGGCAACCGTTGATATTCCCATCCCCAGAGTGTTAGAATATGTTTAGAAATTGTGACACTTTTGAAGACCAGATGTTTCTCATAAGCTACACCAAAGGCCTGGGGAAGGGGCAGTGTATAAAAATATAACTGATTGTTTGGCCTAAACGTCAGACTGTTAAAACAAGCTGCGAGAATCTATTAGAAAATTTATAAGGAAGTAGATTTTATTTTTGTCTAAATATAAGGAGGAATTTCGTGACAGTTATTGTTCAGTCGCACCGTCGATTCTGACCCTTTGCGACCCTATGGACAATGGTCCATAGGGTCGCAATGGTCCATAGGGTCGCCCTGTCCTCCACCATCTTCCTGAGCCCACCCAGCTTTGTGCCCATTGGGTCTACAATACCATCTAGCCATCTCATTTTTGGCCTCCCCCCTTCTTCTTTTGCCCTCCACCTTTGCCAGCATCAAGGCTTTCTCAAGCGATTCCTCTCTTCTCATTTGAGGTCCAAAGTACTTCAGCTTCATCTTTATTATTTGACCTTTTAGGAACAGTCAGGGTTGAGTTCTTCTAAGACCGACCTATTTGTTCTTCTCGCTGTCCAGGGGAACTCTCAAAACTCTCCTCCAACTCCACATCTCAAAGGCATCTATTCTTCTGCGTTCAGCTTTCCTGCAGTTCAACATATTAGGTGGAGTTTTTTTAAGTCAGAAATTCCTGGTTTTGAATGGGAGACCACCATACTGGTTCTAAGCTGCTTTGTGCTTCTTTCAGCTAGGAAGGAAAGGATAGAGGTGCCACACACATTCAAACAGCTGCACCCTTCACGTAATAAATATTTATACTCTGAATTTTATCAAAGCCACAGTCATCTTGCCTCAGAGATGGTTCTCCTTCCTGGAATTATGAATTATGGTGTATAATAATAATTTAGTGTCAGAGATTACTTTGGGCTGAAAGGATTTTTGCTTGAGAAACTCCAATCAGGGGGAACCCAAATGAGGCTCCTTTCATGTCCCCAAGTGCAGCCCTCAGGTATCAAAACATTCAGATACTCAAATTTACGCCTAGTTTTTTAATCTGAAAAAGGAACACCAAAAAGGGAAAATGGCTTATACATGGGTCAATGACCACGTCAGATTGAGGCGTGCCGAAAATTTAATTAATTTTACCATATTTTGATGTATTTTGATTACTGAAACTCTCTAGCAGCTGCTGCATTTCCCATCCTCGGCTCATCCTCGGGTCAATCTATTTTCCTGGGTTTTCGGGTCAAAATTAGGTACCTCTGCTTATATTCTGGATGGCTTATACTCAAGTATATTCAGTACTTCATGCTAAATTATACATTTTAGCTAGTCCATTAGTATAAGGGGGAATACCTTAAGTACTGAGAATGGCTGAAGCTTATAGCAATTTTTTTACGCTTCCCATACAGTGGAACCTCGGTTAACGTAATTAGTGTGTCCTCTGGGATGTTTCCTACAGCAAAAATTATTTTAACCTAATTTCCCATAGGAATGCATTGAATGCAATTTCCCACAGGAGTGCATTGTTTGCAATTTCCCATAGGAATGTAGTGAAAACCAAAATACTTTAACCAAAATGCAGTTTCCCCTAGAAATGCATTGAAAACCAATTAATCCATTCTGGGGGGAAATTCCATAAACCAAGCCACTGTTTTCTATGGATTTTCTTTTGCTATGCAATTTTTATGTTAATTGAGCTGTTTGTTAACCGAGGTTCCACTGTACATTGGAAATTTGTTTGCTTTATTCTCTGACTGATCATAAGAAGGTAGCTGCAGGTTTTAGTTTTGCAGCTATGTATGCTCAGTTATGAAGATGTATCACAATAATGTTTTTTTGCAAGGCTAAAAGATTTCAGTTTCTCATGATGTAATGATGTCTATAATATGAAGGTAATCTTCAAAAGGAAAAAAACTAAAGCTTAAAAATATTCTGTCTCTCTCCCTAAGATGAAGTGAGTTGGGGGGGGGGGCAGGAGGTGCAGAATATAGTTTTTAAAAATCTATTGCTGCCTCAACCTGTAGTTTCCCAGTCAGCCAAACACTTCATCTCGTTAGCTCTTCAAACAACAATTTATTAAGGAAGTTCAGGGGCATATTTATTTTACTGCTAAAGAGTTTGTTAGCACATTCAAGAAAGTGTGAGCTATTCCTTGTTCAAGTTTATTGCTTGCTGGACTGAGTTATTGCTTACCTGAATGAGTCTGCTGAGCAATAGTTTAAATTAAAACTTGCCATTTATCATGTTTGCACCAATCCAAAATGACCACAGACTCCCTGGCATAATTACTTGCAAACCACTGGAGGCAAAGGAATTGCAGCCTGCTTTGTTTGATCAGGAAACCGAAAGATGCAGAAATCTGCTTGTTAAAAGAAACCTTGGCTGGGAAGGATTTATTCAAATACAATGCTGTTAGCTCTAACATGAGCTGGAGAAGTTGTCCATGTTAGTCTTTGTTGGACTTTGTTGGACGTTGTTGGGTCCTTCAAGTGGTGTATCATGAGATGGCATAGTCCAGTGGTTATATGGCTGGCCTGGAACTTGAAAGGTCTAGGTCAGTGATGGCCAACCTTGGCACGCCAGGTGTTCTTGGACTTCAATTCCCAGAAGCCCAAGTTAGCACTCCTGCCAATCAGAGCTTCTGGAAATTGAAGTCCAAGAATACCTGGAGCGCCAAGCCTGGTCATCACTGATCTAGACCATGGCCTCCAATAGTCATGAAATTAAGAAATGACCATGGAGCAGATGTGCTCCTCTAATTCGATCTATCCCACAGAGTTCTTGTGAGCAGGAAGTGGGGATAAAGATAGCTAGAGACGTTACCTTAAATTCTGTGGAATGAAGGCAAATTAGAAATAGAATTCTTCTTCTTCTGCCATATCTGAATCCGAATATTGGCAATCCTCATGGTGATCAGCCATAACAACATAATGCAGTGGTCTTCCATTTGCCTGTCACATTGCAGTGTGACATCCGTACCGCTGATCCAGTTCCATGTGTCACTCTCCCTTTTGGGCACACAAAGTCCTCCTCTGCCCCAGCCCAGGATGGATGAAGCTGCTGCCCTCCATCAAGATGGATTCAAGTAGGATTTAATCCACTTGGGGGCCATCACCCTTCCCTGTGGACTTCACCACCCAAGGCGCTAGTCCTCAGGGTTGTCAGGTTAGCTAACCGCTGCCTGGTAATCAGCATTGAGTCAGTGGCAGAGCAGGATAATTACCATAGCAGGATAATTCCCGCACTAGACAGGGAATTTGCTACATGTTGAAAAATGTCTGATTCTCATAACACAAACATTCTCACCTGTAGCAGCTACACATTAGCTTGCTTAGTTGTGTGAATTACCATTAGAACATAATCAGGGGCTTTGTTTCCTAATCTGATTGTTCTGGGCAGAATTGTGATGGACTTTTCATGATCTCCAGTCACTATCATCTTGATTTGACCTCTTTCCTCTGTATCTCCAATCCAGATGTGGTGCTCTCTATCTATTAGTAAATGTCACCCTTGCTCGAAAGCCAGTCATATCCGACTCTAGGGTTCAGTGCTCATCTCTGTTAATATCCAAAGAGCCATTGCATCTGCAAACATTTCCGTGGGCATGTGGGGTGGACAGAACGCTGTTTACCTTCCCACCAAAGTGGTCCACATTTATCTACTTTCAATTTCTTACTTTCGAACTACAGTAATACCTCAGATAACGTTTACCTCGGATAACGCTAAAATCGCATAACATTAAGTAATCTGGGGAGGAGAGTTGGATCGAATAACGTTAAGATCCTATGGGATGGATCGGATAACAACCGCTAAAGCCTGTGCGGTTACAATATTCTCTTCATTTCTGAGGGGCCGGACCCAGTCGGTGTGGCTGGAAGGCGAGAGGTCCAGCCCTAGGCCCCTGCAATATGGGGTGCCTCAGGGCTCGGTACTCTCGCCTCTCCTATTTAACATCTACATGAAGCCACTGGGTGAGATCATCCGTTCCCACGGGGTGAGGTATCACCAATATGCAGATGACACCCAGCTGTATATCTCAGCCCGTGGAGATCCAATTGATGCAGTGGAAGTCCTATCCAGGTGCCTGGAGGCTGTCAGGGTCTGGATGGGGGACAACGGGCTACAACTGAATCCCGGCAAGACTGAGTGGCTATGGGTAAGGGGTCCTGCGCTATCTCGGGAGTTACCATCTTTGGTTCTGGATGGGGCAGTTTTGCCCCAAACAGACCTGGTGCGTAATCTGGGGGTCCTCTTGGACTCACGACTACTGCTCGAGGAGCAGGTGGCAGCCGTGGCCAGGAGGGCTTTTGCACAACTTCGTGTAATACGCCAGCTACGCCCACTCCTAGACCGGGATTCCTTGCTCATGATCACACATGCTTTGGTCACCTCCAGACTTGATTACTGTAATGCGCTCTACATGGGGCTGCCCTTGGTGACCATTCGGAGGCTGCAGCTGGTCCAGAATGCGGCTGCTCGGGTAGTGATGGGGTGCGGGCGTTATGCTCGTGCCTCACCACTGCTTCGGGAGCTGCACTGGTTGCCAGTATGTCTCCGGGTGCAATTCAAGGTGCTGGTTATTACCTTTAAAGCCCTACATGGTAGTGGGCCAGGATACTTAAGAGACCGCATCGTCCCAAGGACATCTGTCCGTCCCACCAGGGCGGATCGGAGAGGCTCTCTTATCATTCCATCGGCTAGAGAGGCGCATCTCTCTAGCACCAGGAGGAGGGCCTTCTCCGTGGCCGCCCCGGCCCTTTGGAACCTCCTGCCAACTGAGTTACGTCTCCAGACAGAGCTCCTGCCCTTTCGGAAGGGCCTAAAAACCTGGCTGGCAGGGCAGGTATGGGGGTCCAGGAACATGGGGTCCCATGTTGGGTGGCTGATATGATGGGACAGCCACCCCTCCCTCACTCTTTTAAACTTTTAAAATCTTTTTAAACCTTTTAACCTTTTTAAATCTTTTAAATTTGTGTAAATTCATGGTTTAATTCTTTTTTAATTGACTTTTAAGTAATTTATGAACTTTAAGGTTTTAATTTATGAATTTCTGTAAGCCGCCTAGAGTCAGGTTTGCCTGATTAGGGCGGGGTAATAAATCTAAATAAATAAATAATAAATAAATAAATAAATCTCTATGGAGCTTTAACGTTATCGGATCCATCCCATAGGATTTCAACATGCATCAGATAACACTAAAAATCGGATAACACCAAGACTTGTGGAACCAAGTCTTAGCGTTATCCGAGGTATTACTGTACTTGGTTGGCAGGAGCTGGGACAGAGATGGAAGCTCACTCTGTCGTGGAGTACTCGGGAATTGAACTCTGACCTTCCAGTCATCAAGTTCAGCATCTTAACCCTGGAGCCAGCACAGTCCTAGAGATGGTTTTATACCATTTCTCAGACATCAACGTCTCATTCTAGGTGCTGAAATGATGCTTCTGCATCTGTGTTGTTCCAATTTAATATTTTCTTTGAATGATGCTTGCATTTTGACTATACTTTTTATTCATATTTTTCACAGAGAGCAGCTAAATTTGCTGCTTTCTGCAGGGTCACAGAGAGTTCACTAAATACTGATAGACTATGTTCTGTACTAATGGCGTTCAACTAACTGCCTCCCGGTTCTGCCAGACCCCCTTTATTTAAAGCAATAGCTCAGTATTTCATGAGAAAATATTTTTGTAAAGCTTTCCTTGCAGATAATTTGTCTGGAAACAGGGACAGGTTTAATTATTTATATTGACTTGGGGAAAAATGGGCTTTGTTTATATAAAAATATATGGAAAGAGATAAATACCCACACTTGGAAGGAGCTGATTTCCTATTATGGTGCTGAATATCAGCGAGTAGCTTTGTTGCCTAATTATTTATTTATTTTTAATTCAGTTCACAGACCAGACAGATAGAGCTCCTAGCTCAGTGGTGGCGAACCTATGGCATGCATGCCAGAGGAGCCACTCAGAGCCCTCTCTGTGGCCACGTGCAACATTGCCTCAACACAGAGTTCACCCCGCCCCTCTGCCCAGCAGCCCAATGGGAGCGCTTCCTCCCTCCCCCCAGCAAAGAGTTCACCCCGCCCTTCTGCGATGCAGATGGCAACCTATTGAGTTTGGTCACTCAGATCCTAAAAGGTTCACCATCACTGTCCTAGCTCAAAAACTGCTCAGTTTCACTTAAAACAATATCTGTTGATTAACTTTTAGCAAACACCACTGAATAGAAGGGGAGACTTGCACTATATTTGAGATAATTAGCTTCTGTTCTCCATCATGGATTTTTTCTCTGTCCCTGGACAAGTTCTTGTACTTCAGACTCAGTCCCAACCATCTGATATAATGTCATCATCTTTACTGCTTATTTTCCTTTATTGCTATTATGTTGTCTTATGTCAAGAGTTCTCAGCCTTTTAAAGCCAGAGGCTGGGTCACGCTCCCTCAGACAGCTTTGGGGGCCAGACAGCCATTTTGCCCTTCCTCCACCACATGGCACTTCCTGGTGTGATGGAGGCAAGGAGGCACATGAAATGGCACCATGGGCCACATCCAGGCCAAGAGCCACAGGTTGTGAATCCCTGTCTTATGTTATAGTTCAACAGAGACTATCCTACTTTGGGCACAATATAAAAGTCAGGAATCCTTATAAGACAAACCAATTCCTAGATAAAAGGTGGCAGGAAGAGAGGAAACTCAAATGCAAGATGGATTGGGCGAATAATAAAAGTCATGGCCTTGAATTTCCAAGATGGGAGAAGGGCTATTAATGATAACATATTTTGGAGGTCATGAATTCAAAATGATTGCCATAATTTGCAAGCAACTTGACAACAAAATTACATATACGGTTGTACCTTGCTTTACGAAATTAATGCATTCTTCGGGATATTTCGTATTATAAAAAATCGTAATGTGAATTTCCCATAGGAATGCAGTTTCACATAAGAATGTATTTAGGACCAAAATTCGTAAAGTGAAACATGGTTTCCCATAGGAATGCACTGAAAACCAATTAATCCATTCCAGAAAAAAATGGGTAATGTATTTTTACATGGGAACATTATAACAGTTACAGCTACCACTATGCTTGCTGCCGCCTCAGCTGAATCACGTCCCCTGGTGGCACGCACGTTCCAGCAGCGGCTGGGCAAGTCAGTGAGCTGACGTCAGAAATAGGTATATAAGGCGAGATGGACCAAGGGCTTGTCCCTAGTGCGAAACTATTTTGTTGGATAGTACAGTTAGGCCATAGTGAGTCTGTTTTGAGCTAACGGTGATTAGGTGCAGCTGTGTTAATGAACCGGACAAGTTTTGCTATATTTGTGGCAAATAACCCCAGTGTGATCAATGCAAGAACCTAACCAAGAAGGTGAGATTTACTAACTTAAGATCCTGAGGTCCTAGGCAGAATCGGACTTCAGATTTGGATTCAGTGCACTTGATTTAGTATAGTACACATGGATTAGACCAAGTAAGGTAAAGGTTTCCCTTGCTCGAAAGCCAGTCGTATCCAACTCTAGGGGTCAGTGCTCATCTCTGTTTCAAAGCCGAAGAGCCAGCGCTGTCTGCTTCTGCAGACGTTTCCGTGGTCATGTGGCAGGCATGACTAGACACTGGAGTGCACGGAACACTGTTACCTTCCCAATGAAGTGGCCCCTATTTATCTACTTGCAATTTCTTGCTTTCAAACTGCTAGGTTGGCAGGAGCTGGGACAGAAACGGGAGCTCATTCTGTCCTGCAGTACTCGGGAATCGAACTGCTGACCTTCCGCCTCCCAGTCAGCGTCTTATTTTTTTTGTGATGCAATGAATGTAAGAATGTTATACTGCAGAGCTTCATATGTGCACATGAGTGAATGAGATCTCCCCAGGATTCTTCTTTTAAAGCTTTAAATTTTGTCAACAGGAAAATGGTTTTATTTAATAATTAGAGAGTGGGACGAGGAGCTATTCTGCTTTGACAAACCAAAAACCAAGCCAAAAGCTACATTGACTCTTTTCTTTGCATGCTTACTACTTTCTTTGTGATGGAACAATTTATGAAGCCAACAAAATCTTCCCAATAAAATGTAAAGACCGGGAACATAAAATGTGCAATAATCCTCAGCTCAACAAAATGACTGCAATAGTTTTGACTTGCTAGTTTTAGTGCAGCGTTTAACAACAGCCATCATGGTATGGCACACAAATTTTGTGAAATAACTGTCCCAAATTTCAACATTTTAACCAGCTACGTTATGTAAGATACTCAGTCAATTAAGAACAGGATTGCAATAAACAGCAGAAGAAGGGAGATTAGCCAGCAAACACAATTTCGTTTCAATGCAGTGGCTTTGAACGCAGCTATTCTGTTAATGTCAGGGTCACGAACCAGATGAGGACCACAAGCTTTCCAAAAGTGGGTTGCAGTTCTACTCCTTGAATCACGACATTGCCATGAAAAACCTGCTTATCCCCTCAAGCTAGAGTGAAGCCAAATGTCCCCTATAGGAATACCTTAAAACAAATTTTTGGGCAGCTTCCATCCATTTCAGGTTACTACAAATCTGAATAGATCTAGTTCAACCAATTCAGTTGACCGCACGTCAGAGACGTAAAAAGCTCACCTTTGGACCCTACTTCCCATTGTCTATGCTGCCAGTCGAATACCAAGAGGTGTGATCCAAAAATGAACTTTCCCTTGCCCATTTTATACCAGTATAACTAATCCAGTGAGCTGTGATGTCTCAATGGTTAAGAAGCTTGCCTTGTTACCTGGAAGGCTGGCAGGTTGGCAGTTCAAGACCTGGGTACTGCATGACAGATTGAGTTCAACATATGTGTGCAGCCAGTGATGGGTTGTTACCGGTTCGGACCGGTTTGCCTGAACTGGTAGCACCCATCAGGAGGGGGCTGCCGGGTGGGTGGTAAACCCACAGGTGACCGGTTCAGTTGCCTCTCCAGCCTTCCTCCGGAAATGTATTTCCGGGCAGCCAAAATGGCTGCCTGGAACTGTGCATGTGTCAAACCTCCATTTGACGCATGCACAGTTCTATTTTTTAGTGTTCATGCGTCAAATAGAGGTTTGACTCATGCACACTAAAAAAATAGAACTGCACATGCGTCAAATGGAGGTTTGACACATGCACAGTTCCGGGCAGCCATTTTATTTTATTTACCGTATATGCCGGGGTACGAGACGACTGGGCTTATAAGACGACCCCCCAAAATTTCCACTCAAAATATAGTTTTTGTTATATACTTGCCGTACAAGACTACCTCCTCTTCCGTACACCTTCCACACACAAAATAAAATGTAAAAGAACATCAGATTTCAGTAGTTCTACTGGCATGCCATCATCTCCACTTTATGGATGAATAGCTTAATGTACTGTACTGTATTACTAACAACAAAGTCAGTGGAGATGATGGCATGCCAGTAGAACTACTGAAATCTGATGTTCTTTTACATTTTATTTGGTGTGTGGAAGGTGTGCGGAAGAGGGGCTAGTCTTGTACGGCAAACTATATTTTGAGTGGAAATGTTGGGGGGTCGTCTTATAAGCCCAGTCATCTCATACCCCGGCATATACGGTAAATAAAATAACTCATCAAACAGAAAGAAATCCATAGGAAATGATGTCCTGATTCATGGATTTTGTTCGGAAGGGTTTTCCCCCAATGCATTCCCATGTGTGCCTTCACTTTAATGAAAAATTGCTATAAGGAAAACACGGCGGAATGGATTAATTCCATAAAGTGTTTTTTACTGTACTTTCTAGTACCCACTTGACTTCATACTCCAGGATGTCTGGCTTGTGGTCAGCGATCACATCATCATGGTGGTAAGGGACATTTTTCTATAGTTCTGTATATTCTTGCCATCTTTTCCTAATCTTTTGCAATCCTTTCCTCTTTTTGTGAATTTGGCCCTGGCAGGGCTCCTGAAGCGTGTGTGTGGGAGAGAGAGAGAGAGCTCCCTTTGACCATGATAAAGGACAAAGATGGCAAGGAGTTAGCTGATGCAGAAGAGATTAAGAAAAGATGGAAAGAGTACACAGAGGAACTCTACAGAAAGGACCTCAACACCCCTGATAATCACAATGATGAGAACATTGAACATGAGCCAGAAAGCCCTGAGAGTGAAGTCAGAAAGGCCCTAATGTATGGTTGTGAGAGCTGGACCATAAGGAAAGCTGAGTGCAGAAGAATAGATGCCTTTGAGATGTGGTGTTGGAGGAAAGTTTTGAGAGTCCCTTGGACAGTGAGGAGAACAAATAGGTCAATCTTAGAAGAAATCAACCCTGACTGCTCCCTTGAAGGTCAAATTGTAAAGATGACGCTAAGGTACTTTGGACTTCAAATGAGAAGAGAGGATTCGCTGGAGAAAGCCTTGATGCTGGGAAAGGTGGAGGGCAAAAGAAAAAGAGGGTGGCCAAAAATGAGATGGTTAGATGTAAGGGACTGCAGTGGCTCAAGTCACTAAGACGCTAACTGGGAGGTGGAAGGTCAGCAGTTCGATTCTCGAGTACTGCAGGATGGAATGAGCTCCCGTCTCTGTCCCAGCTCCTGCCAACCTAGCAGTTTGAAAGCAAGAAATTGCAAGTAGATAAATAGGGACCACTTTAGTGGGAAGGTAACAGCATTCCGTGCACTCCAGTGTCTAGTCATGCCTGCCACATGACCATGGAGGCATCTGCAGAAGCAAACAGCACTGGCTCTTTGGCTTAGAAACAGAGATGAGCACTGACCCCTAGAGTCAGATATGACTGGCTTTCGAGCAAATAAACCTTTACCTTTACTAGATAGTATTGTGGATGCAATGGACACAGAGCTGAGCAAGTTGAGGAGGATAGTGGAGGACAGAAGTGCCTGGCGGACAGTGGTCCATGGGGTCGCAGAGGGTCAGAATCGACTGTGCGACTGAACAACAACTCCGCCTACACGATGCTCCCAGCGCACCGAGGGTGCACACAAAAGAAGCCACAAATGCCGGCGCTGTTTCCACAGGCGGGGCTCCACTATCCCCTGCCTGGCGCGCCATGGCATAGAGGCCAGAGGGCAGGGCAGGGAAGGCATGAGCGAGTGAGGGTGCATGCAGGCGGGACAGGAGCATGCACGCTCTCTAGAAAGCGAGGCAAAGGCAGAGCGTCGTCAGGGGGGCCCATGTGCTCAGGCTGCGAGCAGCCATTGAGCGGAGCCTCCTCCGTTTTCTTTTGGGGCTCCTGCCTTTGGGCCATTTCTGCTCCCCTCCCTTGACTTTGGAGAGTTGGGCGGCCAAGGTGGGGGCGATGGAGATGAAGAAGCGCATCAACCTGGAGTTGAGGTACCGGGCCCCGGAGAAGGTGAGGACGTGCTCGAACTGAAGTGCACCCGGGGTACAAGACGACTCCCCCACCTGGAGGCATGTTTTTCAGGGGGGAAAAGTCGTCTTGTACCCCGGCATATACGGTATTTTATTTTTTGGCTCCGCCAACAATGTCATGACATTGACTCCACCCACAACATCATGATGTCATGACGTCGGCTACGCCCACGACGTCATGGGGGGGTAGCGAAAAAATTGACAACCTACCACTGTGTGCAGCTATATACTACAGGAACTGCCTTAAGACACCTTTCTTTCTGTACTGTACAGTATAAGGTAAACTTCTCGAATTGTGGGATGGCATATGGTGGAGTCAAGGTTGAACTTCTGGCCACAAATATTGTTTTTCCTCTCTGTGTGTTCTATTTATATCATTGACTACAAGCAGGCCTACAAACTATTTTTATTTGTGTATGTGTATCAGTTTACTTCTGATAAAACCCAGTGCAGCTTCAGAAATTCCATTAATATTTTTGTAATCTCTCTGCCTCGCAGTGAGATTATGACCCTACATCTTGACGCTCTTGTTGAAAGGAAATGGACCAAACTGTGAGTTATGGGCTATTTCCTCACATGCAACAATGCAAAAGACCTTTCCTGCCCTACTACAATGTGAAGCCACCTTTTATCCTTGTTTCCCCAATAAGAAATCTACATTTAAATAAACAAGGGCCTTGGTTTTTCAGTCTTCTGGGTTGCTTAGAGGCCGAGGGGTGAAGATGAACTAGTTGTTTGAAATACAGAGCTGTGTTGGAGAAGACTGTCATAGACTAGAGCATATGGGAAATGTTATTTACACTGACAGAATCCGTTGTTCTGTCTAATAGCAGGTTAAACAGTGACCAGTCGTGGCTTTCAAGCATTTCATCTTTTCTGTTCCCATCTGGAAATACCTGGAATTAAGCTTGGGACCTCAGGCGAGCTTAGGGGTGTGTGTGTCTGTGTGCTTATTTTTATTTTATAATTATTTTATTTTATTTTATTTTATAAATAATAAATAATAATTTTTTTTATTTTTATTTTCTTTGGCTCCACCCACAATGTCATGACATCATGATGTTAGCTCCGCCCACACTGTGATGACTTCACGGTGGGGCAGTAAAATTTTTGACATCCCACCACTGGTTCTACACCCTTATGGAGCTTCTCTATGGATGAAATACAGTGGTGCCTCGCTTAAAGAGCATAATGTGTCCCACATGATTGCTCTTTAAGCAAGTTTGCTCTTTAAGTGAAACACCATTGTAAGTGACCAATTGTCACTTAATATAGGGGGGATTGTGAACCCCACTTTATTTGTTAAGCGATTTCAGAGAAAATTCAGAGAAAATTCTGCTCTTTAAGCGAGTTACTCTTTAAGCGAGATGCTCTTTATGTGAGGTTTGACTGTAGTTTGTGAATGCATAGTTGTGCTCTGCAGTGGATAAAACAACTTTAAACCATAATGGTCCCTATGATGGATAGCTGGGGGGGAAATCTGTTTCTATTTAGACTGTATCTGATACAACATTTTTACAACACAGCTTGTACAGCACCATTATATGCATGCATGGAATATCTAAGCTGTCTGTTCAAATCAACAACTACAGTAGGAATGTGTGGTACTCATTATCATAAAAACAATGCAAACCAATTCTCCACACTGCTGAACTCTTTGTGGCATTGCTAGAAATAATAAAGGGAAAAATATCCCCAAATAAATATCCACAAGTCTAACAAATATTAACCGCAGTGACCTTTAAATATGAAGCAAAGTGTTCTCATCTTTTGCTTTGTCCCTGATAATGTGAAAACCACCCCAAGGGGGTGAAAATTGTCTGTTTTTAGATCCTTAGGCCGTGTTTGTGTGTTTGAGCCAGAAAGGCCCTGTGCCAGCCTTCGTGAGAGACTTCATCTTCAAAACATAACATCTCTGCTTTCTTTCAGCTTCCCCTAATTCTTCACATTCTTCCCTAGCAGGGGGAAAAGGGGGAGGGGAGCACCGGCTGCAATAATGGCAGCAACATTTGGTAGGATAAAAACAAACAAACAAAAACAATTAATTTTCAGGGTCCACTTGGAGATGGATAGCGCTGTTTAGGAAACATTTATCATTCGACGGCTAGAGAATACATTGCCGTTGCAGCAAGGAGAGGCACGAAAGTACTGGAGGACTATTTCTGGCCACCTCGTCTTGAATATGTATTAGCAGATGATACTTTCTGATTTCTGCGACGGCTTCAGAAGAAACAAGACAGACCAGAGATACGAAAGAATGTAAATATCTGCATATTTCATTCTCACCGGGGAGAAAGAAAAATGAAAAAAAAATTAATTCCACTTGGCTATGAGGGTCACGGAACAATCATGGGCCAATTCAGAGATGGGATATAACAGGTTCTCACCAGTTCTCCAGAACCGGTAGTAACTTTTCCCAGTGACCTGGAGAACTGGTAGCAGCTTTTCGGGGGAATCACCTTAGGGGCTTACCTTTTCACTGGTTCCCCCACTGTATTAATGTATTTTTTAATTTTATTAATTTATTTAATTTATTTACAGTTTTGTATTGTGTGTGTGTGTGTGTGCGCGTGTGCGTGCTTATTTTTTTTATTTTTTCTTTGACCCCACCCATATCATGACATCATGATGTTAGCTCCGCCCACACTGTGATGATGTCCCACCACTGGGCCAATCACTATCTTTTAGCTCAAGGGTTCCCAACCTTTTCAAGCCAGGGGCCGTGTCACGGTCTCTCACTCAACTTTGAAGGTCAGATGCCCATTTTGCCCTACCTGCACAATGGAGGTGGCCATTTTGTCCCAACACCTTCAAAGGGGTGGCCATTTTGCTTCTCAAATGCCCTTGGAAGGGTAGGGGGCACATAAAATGTCACCACAGGCCAGATCCAGCCCATGGGCCTTTAATTGGGAAACCCTATTTTAGCTTAACCAACCTTACAAGGTTGTTATTAAGGGTAACCAATGGAAAGCCAAGTATGAGCTTGTCAAAAGAATAATGAGATATACTATAACAGTAATAAGTAACTGAATAAATGCTGGATCGAGTTACATCTTCAAGCACAGAATATGGTTTGACTCTCAACACCAAGCTATTGGCAGGAACACAAGAAATCTAAAGAGTGGATAAAATTGTCTATTGGGGAATATGTTAAATGAATATTGGGATCCCGAGGTAGAGATTAAAACATGAAGAGAAGAAGCAAGAGTCACCTTCATAAAAAATGTGACACTTGTTATGAAGTTGGAATCTAACTCTTGCTACAAAGATCCCAATAGTGAGATGTTACGTATTCTCAGTGTTGCTGTATAGAGTTGAAGTTTAAACACTGACTAAAGCATCTGAAAAAAGAATCAAAGCTTTTGAAATGTGGATCTATAGATGGCTGCTAAGGATATCATGGGTTGACCATGTGACTAATGTAGAAGTATTGCACCAAATGGATAAGGAACAAGAACTCTTTAAGACCATTAAGCAAAGAAGAAGAAGAAGAAGAAGAAGAAGAAGAAGAAGAAGAAGAAGAAGAAGAAGAAGAAGAAGAAGAAGAAGAAGAAGAAGAAGAAGAAGAAGAAGAAGAAGAAGAAGAAGAAGAAGAAGAAGAAGAAGAAGAAGAAGAAGCTCCAATACCTTGGCCATATCATGCGGAACAACATAAAGTATAGAATACTCCAATTCGCTCTGCGAGGAAAGATCCCTGAGAAGAGAGACCTTAGGTGTAGACAGACTTTGTGGCTAAAGAAACTGAGAGACTGGTGTGGAAGGTCCTTGGAAGAACTGTTCTGAGGAGTTAAGAACAGGAAGACTATCACCATGATGATAGCCAATATCAGGAATGGATATGGCACCTGAAGACGAAGAATCTTTGCCTTACCATGATAGACCATCCACATACAAATTGCTGTTCTTCAATATTTGACCTTCCAAGGAGCAGTCAGGGTTGATATCTTTTAAGATCGACATATTGGTTCTGGACAGCAAAGAGAACAAATAGGTTGATCTTAAAAGAAATCAACCCCGACTGCTCCTTGGAAGGTCAAATATTGAAGATGAAGGTAAAGTCCTTTGGACATCAAATGAGAAGAGATGGTTCACTGAGAAGGGCTTGATGCTGTGAGAGGTTAAGGGCAGAAGAAGAAGGGGGCGGCAGAGAATGAGATGGCTAGATGGCATTGTCAACACAATGGGCACAGAGCTGGACAGGTTGAGGAGGATGGTAGAGGATAGGGATGCCTGGTGTGCAGTGGTCCATGGCGTCGCAAAGTGTCAGACTCAACTATGTGACTGAACAATAACAAACATTAAAGGAAGTGGGAAACATATTAGGAAAACGTACATAGAAGTAGAAAAGTAACTAGGAACAGAAGAACTAGTTAAAAGCATTCATGATAGAATGGCACCGTTTCCTTTTCTTCACAATGTAGGGCAAAAGCATCTTCCTAACGATGCTTTTGAAAGGGCCATTATGTGTTCCAAATATAATGCTAGAAACAAAAAAGCTTCTGTTTTAATTATTGTGGATGCTATCAGCTTGTCTAGATCTCTGCTGCACCATTTGAAACAGATGATTACAAGGTCTCCGACTCCAGTACAAATGCGACTCTTGAGTCTGAGAAGATAAAATGACCAGTTTTACCGAAACTGGATTTGGTATAACAATCTCGTGGAAATGATCCAAGCCACCCGGAGGGACCTTAATCAGATCAACCTTGCATCTTCCATTCTTTCTCTGGGTGTGCAATTGCACAACTGTTTTGCATACAAACTGCTTGCATGAATGCATACAAAGAAAGCGTTTGCATGGACTTGTAATTAAGTGAGATCTTATCTGGCAAGCTAATCCCAGATAGAATAAGCACTAATTACATGGTTACAGTAGCATCCAGCAGCATTCTGTGGTTTTTATAGAACTACTTAAAAAAAATTAAAAAATGGTCATGACTGGGTGTGACTGCTGTGTGACAAAGCTTACTTACAGCTGAGTGCTGTTTATGAATAAAAGAACAACTCCCCTTGATTCCACTGGTACCATGCCGAGGAAGTGAGAAGAAGAGAAAACAACGATCCTTGAAAATGAAGAACAATTGTGGCAAACCTATGGCATGCATGCCAGAGGGGGCACTCAGAGCCCTCTGTGTGGGCAGGCAAACCTTTGCCCCAGCACAGAGTTCGCCCCACCCAGCAACCCCATGGGAGCACTTGCTCCCTCCTCCTAGCACAGAATTCACTCTGCCCCCCCTGCCCAGCAATCCAATGGGAGCACTTCCTCCTCCCCAGCACAGACTTAACCCCACCCCTCTGCCCAGCAGCCCAATGGGAGTACAGGATGGGTTTTAAGCAGTGGTGGGATTAAAAAAAAATTACTACCTACTCAGTGGGCGTGGTATGGTGGGTGTGGCCAGGGGGTGTTCTTGAAATATTTCTTTGATGTTATCCCTCCACAGTGGTGTAGTGTGGGTTTCAGCTGCTCAGAGCATAGGCCAAATTCGCCGTCACGGACGGACTTCCCCGAAGGGACTTCCCCACACCGATATTGAACTCTATTCTTTATATGAAAGAATTACTGTATTTGCTGGCGTATAAGACTACTTTCCCCCCCTGAAAAACATGCCTCCAAGTGTGTGTGTGGGGTCGTCTTATATGCCGGGTGCACTTCAGTTGGGATAGACATACCTGCCCATAGTGGCCTCCCGATGCTCGCCTGGTGCCCATAGTGGCCTCCCGATGCCCACCCACTTCATTCTACATACCATCCAGTATCACACGGTTATCCAGCGTGGCTGTGGTGAGCATCAGCAGCGAGACAGGGGTGCCAGCCTTTTCGGCGTGACCGGCCCGTTCTGCTTGGCAGGAAGCAGCAGTGTTCCGTCTGCCCCTTGTCTATGCAGAGCTCGCACATGCGCACTTGCGCTCTAGTGCCGGCCACAGGGAGATGTTGAAAGCCAATTTTGATGTTCTTTTATGTTTTATTTGGTGTGTGGAAGGTGTGCGGAAGAGGGGGTAGGGGGTAGTCTTATACGGCGAGTATATAACAAACTCTGTATTTTGAGTGGAAATGTTTGGGGGTTGTCTTATATGCCCAGTCGTCTTATATGCCGGCATATATGGTAATTGTCACAATATTTGTCATGGACAATCTGAGCACAAAATAAAACATGGGTAATTACCGCAAGGGAACTGGTTAGTACAGACGGTGTTGCCAGTCGCTAGAGTGAGTGAGATGACTGCACTCATTTAAAGAAAGGGGATTCCCCGATTCCATCACAGATTAAATAAATAAAAAGTCCCATGCTCATTTCAG
The DNA here is from genome assembly GCA_030440675.1 of Furcifer pardalis. Taxonomy (NCBI): domain Eukaryota; kingdom Metazoa; phylum Chordata; class Lepidosauria; order Squamata; family Chamaeleonidae; genus Furcifer; species Furcifer pardalis. The sequence continues at coordinate 123,558,626 of CP126892.1, read as the reverse complement.
TCTGAATTGTAGGTACGACAAAAAATAAGAAATGAAATGGTTCAAATTTTTAGTTCAGATTACAAGATATTATTATTATTTATTGTGAAATTTTGCCACCCCAAACAAGTGCCGCCCAGGGCAAGCCAACCCCACTGACCCCATTACGCTATGCCACTGTCCCTCCACCTGGTTTTGCCTCGTGTTCTTTGTCCTTCTCCTCTGTCTACATAAGCCTTGTATGGTATAGAATTCCAAGGCATTCTCTCCAAATGGGCAAACCACATTATTTGTTATCTCTGTAGATAATTTACATTTGTTTCTATCCATTCCTGATTTTATCACTTCTCGTCACTCCAGCAGCCTTCCACAGACATCTCATTTCCGTGATGTTGTAAGTGTCCATGTCTGGCACTGGTAACATAAGATGGGAATTAATATGCTTTGTATGAGGTGTTTCTTGTGTTGATCTTTGTGTTGTCTTATGTTGTAATGGCAGCGCTAACTGTCCCGATATTTGGTTTGCACTGTATGTTAATCTCTAAAAAACCAGATAGGTGTGTGGCTATAACAGAAGCTAATTTTGTATATAAATAGAAAGAAAATCAATTTTCTCGTTACTCTTGTCTTATAGGTCCAGAAGTTGTCATGTGGGACTCAATTCCCATTGGTCTTGAGGTTGAAAGTCTATAGGGTCGTCATCCCAGGTCTTTAGTTCAGAAGTCAGCATCATGAAACTTGCCAGATGTTTATGCACTGCAATTCCTCTTAAGTCTAGCCAGAGCAGCCAGGTATATGAGAAAGTGAGGATCTGTAGCTTAGCAACATCTGGAGGGCTGCATTTTGCCCACCTCTACTGGGTCTATGTCCATCTATAGGACACTCTTATAGCAGTTTGAAAGCACATTGCCACCCTATGGCACTTTGTCTAATAGCTATGCTTTTAAAATTCTTTGCAAATAATCCTGAATGCCTCAGCTTTGAGAAAGGGAGGGTATAAATTAAATAAACAAATAAAATGAATAGATCTTTTCTTTGGGCCATTAGCTAACAATCAGCGTAATAAAGCAGTGGTTAAAACAAAGCAATGAATCAACCCTGGTTTCTCTCTCTCTCTCTAAAGTGCACTAATGCTTTGTCAAGTCAGCAGTTCAAGACCCAAGCAATGTATGACAGAATGAGTGCCCGTCTCTGTCCCAGCTCCTGCCAACTGAGCAGTTTGAAAGCAGAAAATTGCAAGTAGATCAACAGGGACCACTTTGGTGGGAAAAGATCTTGGGGACATGAAAGGAGCCACATTCAGGTGACCCCTGCGTGGAGTTCCTCCAGTAAATATCCTTTCAACCCAGAAAGCACCTTTGTGTACTTTTGACATGAGAAAAGAAAACAAAAAACCTTTTGTACTTATGGAAAGCAAGACTCAAATGTCATTACTATACTAACCAATTGGAATAAGATTAATATAATCATATTGAGTGGATAGACTCTCAATGGTGCAATTGGACTTGGATCTAAGTGGTGATTCTAAGAACCCCAACAAAATACTTACCAGTAAATTTTCTTTGGACCCACAATTTTGTTCTTCCACCTCCCACCATTTTTTATTTTTATTTTTTTGCTACAGAGCTATTTTTGGTGATATTCAAGGGATAGCCAGTGACATATAGAAAAAAAAACATGTTTTTGCATACTCTTCTATCTGAATCAATGGAACAAGCTGAAGATAAGAGAACATGCTCATCTTCTTGGATAATCCAGGAACAAAAAGCAGCAACCACAAACCATACTTCAAATATTTGCTTTGCTTATTAAAGGACATGCTTGTAACAAGTTTCTGAACTGATGGTATCTGCTAAATTGTGTGGGCTTTCTAATCACTCAGTGGGCTGTGCTTCAAAGAGCTAAATGAAAATGTGCAATATAGCAGTGCTACTTGGGTTGTGTGTGTGTGGGAGGGGGAAATGACATGGAGACTGAAGGACCTGCAAAGAAAGGGAGGAAGGAAGAAAGAAAGAAAGGATGGATGGATGGAAGGAAGGAAGGAAGGAAGGAAGGAAGGAACCCAAACAAATTAGTATTCACTAAAAGATAATTCATTATATTATATTATATTATATTATATTATATTATATTATATTATATTATATTATATTATATTATATTATATTATATTATATTATATTATATTATATTATATTATATTATTATATTTAACCTTCTTGTAGGTCTTTTTTGATATTGTTGATTTTCTAAAGCAAGGCGACACTGAGCAGTCATTTTAAACCAGTGGCCCCATCGCTAATAAGGTCATTGCTGCTACTTTGTGAGAGTGTGTGTGAATAACAGGATCACCATTTTGAATGTAGAACAAGTGTTTGTGTGGTGGTTCCCAACCTAAGGCCCATGGGCTGGATCTGGCCAACAGCACAATTTTCTTGTGGTCCTCCAAGGGAATTTGAGAAACAAAATGGCTGCCCCTTTGAAGCTATTGGGGCAAAATGGCCACCCATCATGCAGGCAGGACAAAATGGCTGTCTAGCCCTCAAAGCTGACTTAGCCCCCGGCTTGAAAAGGTTGGAATGACCCTTGGTTTAAGGAATACTTTCATAAAATTGAAATGGCTTGATGCTGTTCATGGAATAGCCCAGAGGCTCCTTGCTTATGGTGAGATTCCCACAACAACTCAGTGTTCATGAGCATTCAAATCATACATTTGGCACCACCTGTAAGGGAAGGAAAGACCGGCCAGAAGATGATTTCAACTACCTCATATTTTATTAGGGCATACCACTGTGAAAAAAAGGAAATATTCCATGGAATTACCTCCATCTTTGGCCTTCCTCTCATAAAGTGTGTTACAGTGCAAGAGTAGAAGAATTGCAACCACCTGATAGCCAAAATCAATTCCATCCTTGTCCTTGGGGCCCATGTTCAACCAGTAGGAACAGCCAAAGGCAACAGAGTACAACCCAATGAAGAACATATTTTAGATCAATCTTACACAATTGGTAACGAAGCTTTAGGAGAAGCATTTTAGAATGGGACAAGGACACACACACGTGTACAGAAACTGGGAAATTAGCAAATGCATTGGAAAAGGTCCAAAGTTGACTTGGAACCCCATGAGGGATCAAGGGTATGAGGTGTCCCCCCCCCCATCCTTGCTGTAGTGCTATGTGACCTTGCTACAAGTTGAGGCTCAGCTGTAATGAGCAGTCAAAAGGATGTCTTGAACTGTGGTTGTCAGAAAATCTTTGCCAAATGTGGTAGCCTAACACACCAGCATAAGGAAGTCTGTTGAGGCTCAAAACCAGACTCGCAGCCAAATCAGGAGGTGCTTCCCTCAAATATTGATCTAGCCTCGAGATGTCTATTTACAAGGAAATATTCACAACACAAACCCCTGCCATGTGACACTGGCATACATGTTACTGTGGCAGAATGGGGTGAAAGTTTTCAAGAATGGTTGTTCTTGAAATTCTGGTTCCATGTCAACAGGTCCAGTTGAGTGACTTATTGAGTAATTATATGAACGTTTTGTTAGGCCACTGCTTTGTAAATACTAAAGGGCCAGAATCCATTTCTGAACGAATGAACTCTTGGACAGCAGGGAGCCTATTAACTGTTCATTCCAAAGCAAGTGTGCATGGTATCTAATGGGGGATGAAAGAAATGGGCCATAGCATAGGGAGGTAGCTCATGATTTCCATGTGGAGAGTAGCAAGTTCAGTCCCTAGCATTGACAGTGATGGAAAATGACAGCAGTGGAGCCCTAGGTAACTGCTGCTGGTCCAACAATACACGGTGCAAGGACCATGGATACAGCATAAGGCAGGTTTCTATGAAAGGGGACCCAATAAAGATGTATTCAAGATGAAGAGCCCTGGTGATGGAGTGGTTAAACTACTGTACTGAAGCCAAATGTTTGTGAGTTCAATTCTGACCAAGTCTCAAGGTTGACTCAGCCTTCTATCCTTCCGAGGTCGGTAAAATGAATAACCATTATGTGGGGAGAAAATGCTAACTAAGTCGTGAACCACCCAGAGAGTGCACAAAGTGCTATGGGATGGTAGAAAAGGATACTTGCTATTGGTATAATTAATGTTCAGTTATCAGTGCTCATTAATGCTCATTCTAAAGAATCTTTGGATTAGCAATTTGATCAGGACTCATTAGTCTCTTATGATGCTATAAATACCTTTATTTTTAGATATATCTATACAGTAATACCTCGGATAACGCTAAGACTTGGTTCCACAAGTCTTGGTGTTATCCGATTTTTAGTGTTATCCGATGCATGTTAAAATCCTATGTGATGCATCGAATAACATTAAAGCTCCATAGAGATACATTGTAACTGCACAGGCTTTTGCGGTTGTTATCCGATACATCCCATAGGACCTTAACGTTATTCGATCCAATTCTCCTCCCCAGATTACTTAATGTTATGCGATTTTAGCAGTATCCGAGGTAAACGTTATCTGAGGTATTACTGTATCTCTTTATATATGTCTGGGTTTAAAGGATAAGCCAGTTTAGAGCTGCTGGGGATGCCAAACTGTGTTAGCACATCTTATGGGAAGGCCCCTATCAGGACCCCCATTAAATGTTATGGAGTTCCAGGGAAGTCAAAGGAGGTGGAGGAATCAAAGGAATGGCCTGCCACAGGGTAGCATGCTGGCTCCTTTTCAGTGATGGGATGTCAAAAATTCTACTACCACGCCATGACGTCATGGACGTCATGGGCGTGGCCAATGTCATGACGTCATGACGTCATGGGCGGAGCCAACGTCATGACGTCATGACGTTGTGGGCAAGGCCAAAAATAAAAAAATAATAAAAAAATAAACATGCACACAGACCCGTAAATAACTTAAAGAAATAAAATAAATAAATAAATAAAATTAAAATTAAATAAAAGTACACCCACCCACCCAAAACACCATAAACCACCCACCCACCCCAAACACAAAACCCTCACTTACCCTTCTTGGGGCCGATGACCCCCATGGCCCGGGGAAACACGGCAAGGCACGCCGGAGGCAAGGCACGCGGGAGGCGGCAGCAGCGGCGACAGTAGCAGCAGGCAGTGGCTCCGGGTCCGGTTTTTTAAAAATTGGAGCCAACATGGAGCGCCCCGCCTCCTCCTCGGTTCCGGCGGCGATGGGGACGGCAACGGCAGCAGCGATGGCAGGAGGTGGCAGTGGCGATAGAAGCACCAGGCAGCAGCAAGCGGCTCCACAGGAGGCTCCAGTCAGGGGCGGCCGGATCCAATTTTTTTTAAATCGGAGAAAAAAATGGCTCCAATTTAGTGCGCATGTGTCAGATTGAGTTTCTGCGCATGCGCACTAAATTGGAGCCATTTTTGCTCCAATTTTTTTTTTAATTTTCCTCCCGGTGAGGCGTCCGATCCGGACGCCTCAAAAACGGTATTACCCCCACGGAGAGCCCTCCGGAAATCCTTAAAACGGTTCTGTGGATCCGGTCAGAACCGGTGTCATCCCATCACTGCTCCTTTTCTTTTAAATATCTATACTGATGACCAGCCACTACCAAGCAAGAACTAACAACTATCTAGTATTTATCCACTCTTTTAGTTTCTTGTGTTCTTGCCATCAGCTTGCCGTGCTCAGCTTATATTTTACATGTCATCTTCGGCTGCTACTCATACCCGAGAATACATTTTCCCTAGAAATCATTTTCACAGAATAACAAACAGGAAAAAATGTCATGGGTGTGAATTTGTTTAAGGTGGATCCCAGCTTGCCATGAAATGACCCACACACTATGATCACGGAACCATCTCCTGTGGCACATATGAAACGAGACATGCAAATTTGACACCGGGACTGCAATGGACTGCTGCGGCTTTGAGGATATTAGCAAGGTGCGTCTTCACATCCAGTCCATCTGGCATGGCCTCTTCTGCCTCCATGACTATTGGGAATCAGAATAGTGACGTGGATCCTCTTCTGTTCATTTTGCTGTTGGGTCCAATACAATGGTTTCCAGTGGCATTTCCTCCACTGAGGGGACCAACACCCCACCCAAAGGAGCTCATCCACTAATAGCCACTGGCTCCTATAGGGGATTCAGGTTGTTTACCGCCATCCCACACTCAGTGTTGAGTCACTGGCTGTACGGTCTACTCCAGGAGTTCACAATGTTTTCCTGCCAGGGGCCAGACCTGTCCACAACACTTCCCACCAGTGGCTGGAGGGATGGTTGCTCCCTGGACTTACATTTTCATTATCATCAGCTGTGGCGGTGGCTGTGGCAATGGCAATCACACCATCTTTCCAGTTTCTTGTACAGCCTCCGCTGTATCCCATGGCAGCAGGAGGCTTTTTGGAGCATAATTGCTCTGTTTTGGGCTTTTTTCCACCATGTACCCACTGCGCTTCAGGTGCTAGAAAGCACTGCTGACTGACTACCTGGTTCCACCCTGGGAACCCAACCACTGAGGCAAGCACCGCCCGGCACCGGATGCCGCCCAGCGGTGCTCTCTAGCAGCCGAAAAGCGGCAGGTACATGGCAAAAAAAGCCCAAAATGGAGCGATTGAAAGGCCTCCAGAAAAACAGTGCAATTCCCCTATTGTGGTAAGTGTCATATCACGACTTCTAGAGGGCCTAGAGGTGCCCGGTTCTCACCAAGGCCCGGATTAATGAGATGCATGGGCCGCATTAGGCCTGCGGGCAAAGGGTTGCAAAGCCCTGGTCTACTCTGTTATCATAGCGGGATATCTGGCCAGACAATTTGAAATGTAAATCTTATGTTTTAGTATTTATTTAAATTGTGATGCTTCTGATACAAATAAAGCAAGCAAGCTATAAATCTCAGGATTGTATAGGATGGAGCCATGACAGTGAGAGTAGCAAAAAAAAAAAAAAAAGACAAGAGACAACCCCCTGCTCCATCTGTACTGTTCAGTTTGCAAACATAGCAAGGGGGTGATTTCTACCCCTTCCCTTTGAGAACCAGCACTAGCAAAGGCCTGGTTCCCAGACCTGAAGGTCAGAACACACAGACACAGACACATACAGAGAGAGAGAGAGAGAGAGAGAGAGAGAGAGAGAGAGAGAGAGAGAGAGAGAGAGAGAGAGAGAGAGAGAGAGAGAACTGGAGAAATGTAAAATGCAGGGTTAAAAGGCCATGAAAACCGCAAGGCAACCTCCACAACATTTCTATGAAACACTCAAATGTATACAAGATAACTATGAGATTAAGATAAGAAGTGGGCTCAAGATCATTGTGGCTTCTGCAACACTAAGTCTGCCCCCAAGATCCTTATTTTGGAAGGGTGAGTGTTGTAACAGACTCCCATAAACCCTCCCAGTGACACAACTTACTGGAATGTGTAGCTTGATTTTTCTTTTAAAAAAAATCTATTTTATATGAGCAGTGACCCATTCTGGGCACTTGTTTCTACCACTTCTGTGTTTCCTGCATTCGCGGATGTAATTCCCAGTATTTCTTAGTGCAAATCATAGTCCTACACAAAGCCGCAACGGGCTGGTTTTGAGACTGCAGAGTTTGGCAATGCAAGGAAGAACTACAGCTAGAGGCCACAGATATTGGGGGGAGGGGAATATTGGAAGAGAAGATTAATCATCTGATGATTTCCTCAAAAAACAACAACATAAGAATTGGAGAACCAGGAAATGCCATCTAAACCAATATGCTTGCCCATTCAGCTCTTAATCCTGTCCATGGCTGATGACACATGGGTGAAAAAGAAAAAAGGAAGGATAGCCTTCTGGTTTCTGTTCAAGAATGCCAACTTATAAATTTGTAGTTTATAACATGAATACAGTAGAACCCGTACACTTATATACTCGAGTATAGGCCTAGTTTTTTAGTCCCAGAAATGAGCCCCCAAAAGGGGAAATGGCTTATACTTGGGTCAATGACCATGAGGATCCCAAGACCACGTTGGATTGAAACATGCCAACAATTAAATTAATTTTACCATATTTTCATGTATTTTGATTATTGAAACTCACTAGCAGTTGCTGCATTTCCCACCCTCGGCTTATACTTGGGTCAATCTATTTTCCTGGGTTTCCAGGTAAAAATTAGGTACCTCAGCTTATATTCAGGTTGGCTTATACTTGAGTATATACAGTAAATGAAAAAAGCTGGTTTCACGATGTCTTTTGTTATATGAATTTTTTCGTTATACAAAGCATGCCTCGTGTAATGAAAATCCTTATGGGATGCATCGTACAATGAAAATCTCTATGGGAAAAATCGTACAATGAAAAAAAATTGTTGTATAATGCATCTGATAGAGATTTTTGTTTTATCATTTTCCCCATAGAGATGCATTGCTTCGTGTAACGGAAAAAGTTGTTGTACAGGGTATAATAGTTTTCACAAATTCTCTTCATTGTATGATTTTTTTCATTTTATGAGACATTTGTTATACAGGGTTCCACTGTATATATCTTTAGTCTCCTTCAGTGGCGTAGCATAGCGAGGGTGGGTGGGGTGGCGGCCCCCCCTGGCACTTTTTGGAGGAGCAGCAAAATTTCACAATAAATAATAATATCTTGTAATCTGAACTAAAAATTTGAACCATTTCATTTCTTATTTTTGTCATACCTACAATTCAGACTGATTAAAATGAGCATGGAACTTTTTATTATTTAATCTGTGACGGAACTGGGAAATCCCCTTTCTTTGAATGAGTGTAGTCATCTTGCTCGCTCTAGTGACTGGCAACACTGTCTGTACTAACCAGTTCCCATGCGGTAATTCCCCGTGTTTTATTTTGTGCTCGGATTGTCCACGACGAATATTCAGTGAGAATTAATTCTTTCATATAAAGAATAGAGTTCAATATTGTCTAATAACACCTGCAAATTAGAATACGGAGCTGGTAAGTCCCTTCGGGGAAGTCTGTCCATGACAGCGAGTTTGGCCTATGACCCGGGCAGCTGAAACCCACACTACACCACTGGTCTCCTTTGAAATCAGGAAGCTTTAGCATTGGTGAAATACTCAAGATTGAGTGCTTAACAAATCACTAGTACTTATCTAGTGCCATGGGGTATGCAGAAAGAGTCTCCTCGAAGATTGTAGTGTTTTTGAATCACAATCGTGCCTATCCCGTGCAACATCCACTTTGTGCCAGCTAGTCTTTTTTACATTGAGTCAGGTCAAAGGAACTGCAGAAAGGTGGCTTCCTTTTGGGCAGTTTCAAGTCCAGCCTAGACACAGAAGAAGAAGTAGAGAACAAAAAAAGAAAAAACCCTTAATAGATCGTAATAACTTGGCAGCTGTGTACAGAAGAGGCACACTTTCAAATTTTAATTACATAATCTAGTTGCAGAACTGTCTTTTAAAAAAAATAGTCTTATAGCTGGTTGAGGACTGTAAGAAACAAAGATATGACCACACAGTAATTTCAAAGCTTATGATGCAGGTACATTAATTTTGGGAGAACCTGGTACTGGTCTTCATTTTTTCATTGTCAGCAGACAAGGCGTTGCAGCGGGAGACAGATCCTCCTTCCACATTTCTGGTCTGACAGGCAACGAGACGGAAGGAAAGTATTTTCAAAGCAATTTTAAAGAACAAACATAAAACTGACACCAGGTTTCATGTCAAGTCAGTTTAACTAAACAAAGCAATTTGCGTTCAGGTTTCACTATGATAGTGAAGTGATGTAACATCCCTGGAGAGGAAAGGAAATGTGTATCTAGGAGTCTGATCAGACTAATCTGATTACCCAAGATCAAGGCTGCCTTAATAGCAGTTGGCCTGCAAGTTTTTATGTTTCTGTCTGGTTTGGGTTGATTTGGTTTCCTACTGAAGCAACAGAGAAATGGTTCATGTTTTAATCCTCAAAGAGGGAAAGAGAGTGCTTGTGGGAAGAAGTATATGAAGGCATTCTCTCCAATCATGGAGCACAATTAACAGTGTAATAAGCCAACAGCGAGTGCACATGTCTCACTAGAGATTTTGAGAGAGATCACTTATGCAACATCAAACTTGGGTAAAAATTACCATATATACTGACCCAGATATAAACCGAGCTACAAAATGATGACCTGAAAACCCAGGAATATAGATTGACCCGAGTATAAGCCAAGAGTAGGAAATGCAGCAGCTGCTAGTGAGTTTCTATAATTAAAATACATGAAAATATGGTAAAATTAATTAAATTGTTGGCACATCTCAATCTGGCATGGTTCTGGGACCCTCGTGGTCACTGACCCGAGTATAAGCCGAGTCCCCCTTTTGAGGCTCATTTTTGGGGCTAAAAAACTCGGCTTATACTTGAGTATATACGACATCCTTGCAAAAGGAAGATGTCAGAGTTAGACACACATTTAGAAAGAAGGATTAGAACTTAAATTGAAATGCACCTCACCAGAAATGTGTGAAGTTACTTCTTTGTGGTAGACTTGATCCACGAAAGCTCACATTTAAATACAGTACAGAAGTTCGTCTTTAAGGTACCACAACTTTTTTTTGTCTTGTTGTTTTCTTTTCTTTTCTGGCTCAAATGACTAAGACGCTGGCTGGAAGGCATCAGGTCAGCAGTTCGATACCTGAATACAGCAGGACGGAGTGAGCTCCCATCTCTGTCCCAGCTCCTGCCAACCTAGCAGTTCGAAAGCAAGAAATTGCAAGTAGATAAATAGGGACCACTTTGGTGTGAAAGTAAACAGTGTTCCATGTACTCTGGCACATGTCCACGGAAACGTCTGCAAACTCAGACAGTGCCTGCTCTTCGGCTATGATACAGAGATGAGCACTGAACCCTAGAGTTGGATACAACTAGCTTTTGAGCAAGGGTGACCTTTACCCTGCCTTTAATGACATTTCAGTTTGCCATTCTTATCTATAACAACAGATTACTTGCCTAAACAGGAAGAGCCCATATCTCAGTGGAACAGCACATGCCTCAAATTAAGAAAGTCTCAAGTTCAGTCCTCAGCATCTCAAAGTAGAGCTAGTAAAAGTGTCAGTTTAAAAATTTGGAGAGTTTTGCTGCCTGTCAGTGTTGGTAATACAGAACATTTGTCCATCATACTATAATCATATTGGCCCAAATCCTGTTCCATAGTTATTCCAGTAGAAAGGAAAGGACAGGATTTGCAGAAGCTAATTGATGCTAAATTGATGAGTCCTCAGTTCACTTCCTCATTAAGAAGCAGCCGGGTGGCTTGGCGTGAGACCAAGAATCCAAATGAGGACATCAGTTAGCAGCAATTAGCTAAATTATGCCATTTCCCTTCTGCCAGCATAATTTTAGAACAGGATTACGTCTGATATTCCATACTGACTTGCAACAGAGTTCTCCCAAAGCTTAAAACTCTACAACTCATTATATTTCTGCTACAAAATCATACTTCCAAAGAAAAAGCTTACATTCTCATTAGAAAAACCACACATTCCAACTGAAGAATTCTTCCCTGTATATCTGTCTGCCATTTATAAAATGATATTATTCCACAGCCAAATTCAAAAGGAAATTTCCAATGCACCAAAATAAGCAGGTCTTCCTATACTGGACGCCTTTTTTTGTTTAACAAATCCAACTAACTAAATATGAAAAAATAAATAAAAATAACCATCTATTTTAGAAACACAAGATTTCACCCATTTGTATGCTATCAACATCCATAAAGTTTATACCTTTATAATAGGTCTCATTCTGCAATAGTCAGTTTTGGTTTTCATTAATGTAGTGTGAAACTCTTAGCGATATATTAGAAAAGTCACAAACACTATTTATTTACTAGATAAATTGCTTCTGTATCTTGAAACTTAAAATGAAATGGAATTCACTAATCCTAATTGGTTTGCCTTCTACCGGAATTATTTCCCATTAGTTCAGCATGTTTTCTCGTTTCATACTTGAACAGAAGAGGTTTCCTCAGCTCACAGCCTTGGGGTAAAATCCATGAGTTTATTAATTATCAGGTATTCATTTAAAGGGGTTAATTAAGCAATAACTTTTCATGGGCTGCAATGTAGAAAGGCAAGCTGCTGATTAAAGCATAGAGGCCATCATTTTCTTCCATTGTGAAAGAAATAAATATTTTCAAATTATTTAACCAATTAGCGAGGAGTTCCCAAAGTCCTCTACAGGAAATTTGGCAAAAGGGTTCGTTTTCTTTTCTTGTTCCCATCTGCTGCTCCCTGGGCTTGATTCATGCAACCTATTCATATGCTAATAAGCTCATCAAGGGTGAAAATGTAGTCTCATCCACACCACAGGCACAGATTCCCTATGTTGAAAAGAAATCCACCATTGGAGACCTAGAAGTATCCTAAACTAATCTGTCCAGAGTTAAGATGGAGATAATCTTGAAGAGTAAACCATTTAAATATTTGCTTCCTTCCAGTCAGTGTTGTAATGGACTCAGGATCAAAAGAGCCAGACTTTTTGATTAGGAGGGATGATCTGCAATTGCCATCCTGCTTCGCTGTCATTCTCTCAGTGTCCTGGCCCCCCTCGCACATCCGGTCTCCTCCAACAGAGAGGAGCAGCCAAGACCTGAAAATAGCCTAGATCCTGGGCAAACTTCACCAGCTGATCAACTGTCAGGTGAAATGGCAATCGACTTGGTGATCGTGAATCACGCCGACCCTGAACTTTCCACCCATAAACATCATCACCAACACTTGCGGGAGGAGATACCACGTGGGTTCCCAATCTTTTAATGTCATGGGCCTGACCACGCTCCCTGGACAGCTGAGCAAGCTGGACCACGTCCACAGGAAGCGGAAGTAAATGCACCCGCTTCTGCATTTACAACACCAGCGGGCACATGTACGGCTGATGTACCCATATTTATTTATTTGTTCGTATTTGTATTGCCACCCTCTCACCGTGGCAGCTCTGGGCAGCCCACGGATATTGATACAGTAAAACACCGGATAACGATTGGATCGGATAACGCTAAAATCGCATAACGTTAAGTAATCTGGGGAGGAGAATTGGATCGAATAACGTTAAGGTCCTATGGGATGGATCGGATAACAACCGCTAAAGCCTGTGTGGTTACAATGTATCTCTATGGAGCTTTAACGTTATCTGATCCATCCCATAGGATTTTAACATGGATCGGATAACACTAAAAATCAGATAACACCAAGACTTGTGGAACCAAGTTTTAGCGTTATCCGGTGTTTTACTGTATAAAACATCCATGGCAATAAAATCAAGAAACTTATCTAAAAACCGTTAAAACCCTTTAAATACCATTAACATACCCTCCCCAGCAACCACTGCTACAACCCAGGAATGCCCTTAGATAAGCCAGCGGGGGTGGGGGTTTCCGCATCAGCTGCACCCCATTTATGGATGCATGGGTGCATTTTATGGCTGTCATAAATGTGCCTACTTCCACTTCTGGGTGCGGTAGTGGTGGGCCAGATGAATCTGGGACAATCCTGGTTTTCCAGAACGTATGGCAACCCTAGGTGGGTTGAATCAACACAATGGCCCTGAATTTTTTGGAGTTTCTAATTTTAGAACCTCCTCTGGACAAGCAGTAAAGACATTTGAGATGGAGAGGCAAAAGAGACAAAACAGTGTTGTAGTCTACACACATATTCTTCTTAAGGGCTTTCCATGAGCATCCAGGTGGACCCTCCTGGAAACAAGATGTTGGGTTAGCAAAATCGTAGATCTGACCTAGTGAGATTCCTATTAGGGTGTCATGTAATGGCCAGAGGTAGAAAAGCATTGGATACCATTCTACACTCAGGCTAAGCATGCCTGGTCCTTGAACATTACTCCGACAAAAGACAGCTTACAAAACAATCTAAGTAATTCAAAATCATCTCAAGCAGAAAGAGGTGGTCTCAATTGATAACATGCATGCAATTGTACCTAGGTTTGCAAGCTTTGGAGGAAACTAGCAAATTCACACGGCTCCTATCAGATTCTAGCTGGTGCCCTCTACTATGTACTCCTCATAGTTTATAACATGTTGTTCCCAGACATCTTCACTCATATGTCTCTCAACTGCATTCTGTCTGTCTCTTTGATGTCTGTAACTTTAGACTTAAACTTACTCACATATTTTAAATGTACATAGTATATATTAATTAACTAGAGAGAGAGAGCTGACATATACCTGATGCAACTATATAAATTACACTTATATACCTCCCTCAACTGCCCAGTGGATCAGTGGGTAAAAGCACTGTGCTTGGAAAGACGGGGTTCAATTCCTCGAGAGCTGCATGATGGGGGACATGAAAGGAGCCTCATTCAGGCATCCCCTGCACAAATCCTTTCAACCCAGAGTAATCTCTGACAGGAAAACACAGATGAAGTAAAGAAGAAGACACTTGTATACTTCCTCAAAGTGTTTAGTGCACTTTCTGGAAGTTTCACAAGATAATTAGCAATTTGCCCCCAACAAGCTGGGTACTCATTTCATTGACCTCGGAAGTCAACCTTGAGTGGGACTCTAGAAATGCAACCTGTTCACATTAATTAAATGGCCAATATGTTGACCTATAAACTGCACCCAGAAGTTCAGTGTCTTCAGCGTTTGATTTCAGTGCATTAATGCATGGTGGAACTTTCTCTGTAACTCCTGTCCAAAGTAGAAGTTATGTAGCAGTCACAATATGAAACATCATTGGATACAGTGGTCTTGTTTAAAGAGACAAAGGAAATTTGACACTTTTCTTCACCAAAAGAAGACACATGATACAATCTTATGAGAGATTGTCCATGTTTGCACCTTGGATCTACCGATTCATGACTAACATACCATTGAACTTAGCAACTCCAAAGTGTTACAACATACAAGTGGTGTGTATCATGTCCCATATAGGACACCAAAGACATGAGCTGAGAAGGCACTCCCTTAAATTAAAGGTACTGTAAAGGTCTCCCTTGCTTGAAAGCCAGTCATATCCGACTCTAGGGTTCAGTGCTCATCTCTGTTTACAGCCAAGGAGCCAGCACTTGTTGCATCTGCAGACGTTTCTATGGACATGTGGCAGGCATGACTAGACACCAGAGTGCACAGAATGCTGTTTACCTTCCCACTGAAGTGGTACCTATTTATCTACTTGCAATTTCTTGCTTTCGAAGTCTCCCAGGAGCTGGGACAAAGACTGGAGCTCATTCCATCTTGCATCACTTGGGTCTTGAACTGCTGAAATGCTGACCTTCCAGTCATCAAGTTGCCGTCTTAACCACTTGAGCCACCACAGTCCCTCTTAAATTAAAATAGCTCTGTTTTTCTTTTCTTGCTTGCTATGTGTTTTCTCCTTGAATTTGTGCTGTCCAATTTACACATTTTTCATCTGTTGCTCCCCCTCCCCATTGCAAAACACAATAAAATTGTATTTGCAAATGTAATTACAGATCCAGCTAGTATTCAGTGCATTAATGCATGGTGGAACTTTCTCTGTAACTCCTGTCCAAAGTAGAAGTTATGTAGCAGTCACAATATGAAACATCATTGGATACAGTGGTCTTGTTTAAAGAGACAAAGGAAATTTGACACTTTTCTTCACCAAAAGAAGACACATGATACAATCTTATGAGAGATTGTCCATGTTTGCACCTTGGATCTACCGATTCATGACTAACATACCATTGAACTTAGCAACTCCAAAGTGTTACAACATACAAGTGGTGTGTATCATGTCCCATATAGGACACCAAAGACATGAGCTGAGAAGGCACTCCCTTAAATTAAAGGTACTGTAAAGGTCTCCCTTGCTTGAAAGCCAGTCATATCCGACTCTAGGGTTCAGTGCTCATCTCTGTTTACAGCCAAGGAGCCAGCACTTGTTGCATCTGCAGACGTTTCTATGGACATGTGGCAGGCATGACTAGACACCAGAGTGCACAGAATGCTGTTTACCTTCCCACTGAAGTGGTACCTATTTATCTACTTGCAATTTCTTGCTTTCGAAGTCTCCCAGGAGCTGGGACAAAGACTGGAGCTCATTCCATCTTGCATCACTTGGGTCTTGAACTGCTGAAATGCTGACCTTCCAGTCGTCAAGTTGCCGTCTTAACCACTTGAGCCACCACAGTCCCTCTTAAATTAAAATAGCTCTGTTTTTCTTTTCTTGCTTGCTATGTGTTTTCTCCTTGAATTTGTGCTGTCCAATTTACACATTTTTCATCTGTTGCTCCCCCTCCCCATTGCAAAACACAATAAAATTGTATTTGCAAATGTAATTACAGATCCAGCTAGTATTCTTTAATCACAGACTGTTCAAAGCATGTTATGTAATGCCATCAGGTGTGATGCTGGGAAATAAAAGTTTAACAAGTCATAATAAAATGGAACTCACCATACTATTCAAGCTAGGCTTGGGATGGGAAAAGGAAGATTTGTGCTGAAAGACTCAGGAAGACAAGGAACATGTAGCGTAACTTTAGGTTAGGGACCTTCTCTTAGCTTGACCGACATCTCTGAAGTGTTGGGCAAATATATGCAGAGTAAGCCTCCTGTCTTGAGGTCCATCACATGCAAACAAGGACATAAAGAAATATAAAATGAAAGGGATTGATCCAATTGAGGGGGCATCTACATTGACAAATAATATGAGACTTGCTCCAGTTTTGGGATGGTCAGATTTGTATTAATTTTCATGGACTAAACCATGGCGGTTTAGTGGTTAAGATGCTGCACTTGACAACTGGAAGGTTTTCAGGTCAGCAATTTGAGACCTGAGTGCTTCATGATGGAGTGAGCTCCCATTTCTGTCCCAGCAGTTCTGTTGTTACCTTTTGGCTTCACACACTGCTATCTGAAATAATGTGCAGTCTGTTAATCCTGTTGCTTAAATAGCCAACCTCTGCCACCTTCTCCATTATCTGCATCCTCGTCTGGTCATGAACCACATATAAATATGACAATAACGTAGTCATCTGTGTGTATTTTTGTGTCAGAGATTACTTTGGGTTGAAAGGATTTTTGCAGGAGACACCTGAATGAGGCTCCTTTCATGTGCCCCATCATATAGTCTCACTTGAGGAAGTGGACTTAAAACTCATATTAAAATATACAGTAAGTATTTAGGGTGCTGAAGTTGACAACTGGATGGTCAGCAGTTCAAGACTCCAGGGCTGCATGACAGAATAAGCTCCCGTCTCTTTCCCAGCTACTGCTAACCTAGCAGTTCAAAAGCAAGAAATTGTGAGTAGATAAATAGGTACCACTTTGATGAGAAGGTAAACAGTATTCCATGCACTCTGGTGTCTAGACATGCCTGGCGTATGTCCACAGAAATGTCTGCAGACGCAGACAGCGCTGGCTCTTTGGCTGTAAACAGAGATGATCACTGAATCCTAGAGTCGGATACAACTGGCTTTCGAGCAAGGGCAACATTTACTTTTACCTTTAATTTAAGGGAATGCCTTCTCAGCTCATGTCTTTAGTGTCATTTATGGGACATGATGCACACCACTGTGTCCGCAGCACTGGCTCTTTGGCTATAAAAAGAGATGAGCACCAAATCCTAGAGTTGGATGCAACTGGCTTTTGAGCAAGGGCAACCTTTACCTTATGTGATGCACAGAGTCAATACAAATCACCCTGGAGTTTGTGAAGGCACTTGAAGATACCAGGTAGGAGGTGGCTGTTGTGTAGACATTCTTAGTCTGTTGTTGCTATGTCCCATCAAGTTGCATCCAATGTATGGCTTACCCTATGAATTTGTGGCCTCCAACGTGTCTAATTATTAAGACCACTTGCAAATTCAAAATCCTGGCTCCCTTTATAACGTCAACTCACCTCGTATTTAGTCTTCCAAATATGAGATGAAAGTTGTTTTATTCATCCTGATTTAAACTATTGTTGTAGCTTGTCATTCTATCTACAGCGTAAGATGACTTGCCAATATTTACATAAGCCAAAAAACAAAAAGGAAGAAACCTCAAAGAGAATATATTTTATACACCACATCAAACGAACAACAGCCTAACCCCAATGTTTATTTATTTTACAGTTTAAGTTATTTCCAGAGGTGCAAGCAAAATTATAATAAAACAGTAATATCAAGGAAAACTACATGAAATTCCAACTACTGTATTAGCACATGGTTGCAGCAGGACTCACAAAACAATAGCCAACCCTTAAAAGTAGAATAAGGCTTTGCAAGAATTTGAAAGCCTAGAGTGATCTCCTACTGTTATTGAAATAATGGGAATAATCTTACTGCAAAATACCACATACTGTATATACTTGACTATAAGTCATCCTGAATGTAAGTCGAGGTACCTAATTTGGCCCTCTGAAACTAGGAAAATAGATTGACCCGAGTATAAGTATAATTTAGACATTTGTGTGGGTATGTTTTTGAGTGTTTACACTGACCCAAGTATAAGTCGAGTCCTGTTTCTTGGCCTCATTTAGGGGGATAAAAAACCCGACGTATACTCGAGTATATACAGTATTTAAAGTAATTTTCACAATTTTCTAGCCATTTGTAACTGAGAACATGCCCAACTGTGAACCCAAGTGCATAACCCAGGTGTGTTCAACCATGCAACAAATAGCTACAATGATATACACCTACCACTTTTACACTTTCTAGTCTAAGCTGTGTAAATGTGCTAAGATTTTGGTCAATGTTCTCTTTGAAATATTTGTTTCACAAGTATCTTAACTGTTCAGCTGGACATCCCACTATAGTAATGGAGTAGATCGTACAGCTAGCGTTGGGTGGCAGTAAATAACCTGACTCTCTAAAGGGTCCAATGGCTAAGCATGGATAAGCCCCTTTAAGTGGAGTGATGCCCTCCTCAGTGGGGGAAATGTCACTGGAAACCATCCTATTGGGCCCAATGGCAAAATGAGCAGAGGCAGAATTACTTCACTATTCTGATTCCCAAAGGTCATGGAGGCAGAAGAGGCCATGCCAGATGGAATGGCTATGAAGGCACACCTTGTTAATATCCTCAAGGCTGCAACAGCCTCATTTCATAACTGCCGCAGGAGATGGCTCTGTGATCACAGCGTGTGGGCCACTTTATGGCAAGCTTAAACAAATTCATGCCAATTGCACTTTTCATCTTTGTCATTGAAAATGATTTCCAGGAAAAATGTATAGTTGCATACGAGTAGCAGCCCAATGGCTTGTTTCACAACAACCCAGAAGTTAAATTTCTAACGAAAGCGTCATGCATCTTGACTCTGCTTGACTTTAGCATGCAAATAGTGCTTATTCAGAGTTTCATCAGGAATTTTCTACAACTGCGAGTTTTCACTGGAGCCTTCCCCACTCTCAAGCCCAGAGTAGATGTTTGGACTAGCTCCCAGAGTCTCCCATTTGCTGGCTGAGGTATTTTGGAAAGTGCAGTCCAAAAAGGCAATTTTCCTCAATTCCTCCCCCCCCCCTTCACTGTGCACGTTCTGAAGTGATGTAGCTCCAACTCATGACAGAAGAGAAGAAAAAGAGTGATGCTGCAACATGCAAATGTACATGGATGGGCCATGTGACGTGAAGAATCGTCATTGAACATAAGGAATATCTCCTTTGTTGGATATTGAGATCCAAGTCATTCATCTAATGTAGGGGTTCTCAACCTTTTCAAGTGTTCAGCTGCCTAAAACAGTGTTCAGCTGCCGTAAATGAGTCTGTGGCTGGTTTCACCGGTGGCAGCAGCTGGAGCGAGGGCGGGGGCTGGATTATTTGGCACTGTGGGCCGTAGGTTGAGAATCCTGATATAAAGGGCCAAAGAGTAAGTCATCCTCAAATTAAAAAGGCCATTACTTCACCTGATATAATTATGAGTGCCCATTCTGAGCTATTAAGATTGGCTGCGTATTGCAGGACAATATAATACCTTTAATACCTTGGAGTCATTATTCAGCAAGGAGTTTGTACACTGGTAGACATCTCCATGATGACATTCCACACACCAAATGGACCCAAGAAATCAAGTTCAATTGCATGCAGTTTTTTAGCTATTTGGATATCACGTCACCTGCTGGCTAGGAGGATCATGACGTGTGCCCTCCACTTAACACCTGGGCCAAGGAATCCAACAGAGGATGCTTTGGTGAGCTTTAGTCCTGGCCTAACAACGATGACAGCATCAATCTGTTCACTTCATAATTTTGAATGACCCTCATATTCGCTTCCTTGGTTTCAGCATGGATAGCAAAAGAGAAATTACAGTAATACCTCAGATAACGGTAAGACTTGGTTCCACAAGTCTTGGTGTTATCCGATTTTTAGTGTTATCCGATGCATGTTAAAATCCTATGGGATGGATCGGATAACGTTAAAGCTCCATAGAGATACATTGTAACCGCACAGGCTTTAGGGGTTGTTATCCGATCCATCCCATAGGACCTTAACGTTATTCGATCCAATTCTCCTCCCCAGATTACTTAACATTATGCGATTTTAGCGTTATCCGAGGTAAACGTTATCCGAGGTATTACTGTATCAGTATATTGAATGTATAAAGTTCCCATTCCAAACAAACAGAGAAGCAAAAAATAATAATGATTGCAGTCAAGGCAAAGAGTTTGCAGGCATGGCTGGGGGGGGGGGGACACAACATTTTCGCTCTGGAGACTTTTTAAAAAGTACCCTTGTTTGTTTTCTTGTCAGAAAACTTCGGCCCTTGGCACGGACTCACTGGAATTCAGCCCAACTGTACAAATGCTCCGCTTGGCCCCCCGCCCTCCTCCTTGCAGCCTCTCTCTCTCCTTTTCTCTCTTTTAAAATCCTGTTGCTAAGCAGATGACTCGATGGCCAAACGGGGGTCCACTTTGTGCCCTGCCCTTAAATAGTGGCCTAATTTTCTCTTTCTCTTCTTCCAGGCCTGGCATCTCTGACTTACTAATAATAACAATAAGGACTGGCAGGGCTACGTTTGTGCACACAAACCAGAAGCCACTTTTTTGCCAGGAACAGAAGTGAGTGGGTGAAGAACAAGAGCTTGTACTGTGATCCTTCTTTCTCCCTCTCTCCTTCTCTCGCTCTGCAATCTCTTTAACCCTGAGGGAATAAGGCTGTTGTAGATTGTTATCCTCTCAGAATTGTTCTGTTTTTTCTCTTTCTCTTTGCACAGCCTTAAGGTATTTCAAGAGTCACCTCCTCCCACCTCCTTCCTTTGGTCATCTTTGTATATCTCTCCCACTCTGCTTTTTAAAACAACTTTATCAACTCAGGGATGAGATGATTTGTGCTATTTAAATTCTTGCTTCTCATGGCCAGTGCTGGGATCCTCTCCATTATGCAGCCTCCCCATGCCACTTGGGGGGGGGGGGAGCGTGCTTTTCTATTATTCTGACATAAAATGTAAAGACTGCCCTTACTCGAAAGCCAGCCGTGTCTGACTCTAAGGTTCAGGGCTCACCTCTGTTCATAGTCAAAGAGCCTTTCCCACCAAAGTGGTATCTATTTATCTACTTGCAATGTTTTGCTAGGTTGGCAGGAGCTGGGACAGGCGATGGGTGATGACTCGGGTCTCAAACTGCTGACCTGCTGACCTTCTGGTCATCAAGCTCAACATCTTAACCAATAAGCCACCAAGCCTTAGAATAAGCCTAATAAAGACATTGCTGCATGGTTTCACTAGAACAGTGATGGCCAAACTGCAACCCAAAACCCACTTATTTATTGCAAAGTGTCGACATAGCAAAAGGGGAGGAAGGAAAAGCTCACATCGGGCTGCTGGGCAGAGAAGTAGGTGAACTCTGTACTGGGGTGACTGTACGGACAGTGGCGTAGTGTAGGGAGGCCAGGGGGGTGGCCCGCCCCAGGTGGCACTTTTTGGGCACATGGTTGTTCTTGGACTACAATTCCCAGAAGCCCTAGCAGGAGCGGGCACCAGCGTCCACCAGGAGTCAGCAAATTTGGCTTACGCCCTTTGGCTTACGCCCTAGGTTTGCCACCACTGCACTAGAAGGTCTTTTTATACCAAGTAGAAATGGATGGGTGTCCCCTACTTCATTTCTTTAGTTCTCCTTTGGTTACTTTAAAAAAAAATTGTTCTCCCTTCTTTTAGTGATTTCCTCTTTAAATCAGATTGACAGACCTTCATTCAAGTACAGTCAAACCTCGCATAACGAGCGTTTTGCTTAGCGAAAAAATTGCATAATGAGCAAGTTTTTCTCTAAGCGGTCTGACTAGCATAACGAATTTTTCGCTATGCGAGTCGGACTTTTCCCTATGAAAAAACTCGCATAACGAGCGTTTCTATGGGGAAAACTCGCATAGCAATTTTATTTCCCCATAGAAACGCTCATTATGCGAGTTTTTCCATAGGGAAAAGTCCGACTCGCATAGCTAAAAATTTGTTATGCAAGTCAGACTTGCATAGCGAATTTTTCACATAGCGAGCAACCTCTCAGACCGCATTAAATTCGTTCTGCGAGGTATGACTGTAGAGATGAATTCAGAAAGGTGCTTTTGAAATCTGAAAATCCCATCCTTAATATGAAGTTGTTGTATTCTTCCCTGTGGTCAATTAAGCTCTATAACAATGTCATCCTCCAAAAGGAGATAGAGGATAGAAGTCAAAAACAGCTGGGTAAAAGAAGTATGGAAAGGACAAGAAGATTCAGCCATATCTTTCTTGCCTAGATACAAATTAAATTGAAAAGTTAATAAGCAAATAATTATAACCTTTGAAACGGCAAAAATGTCAATCATTTCCAAATGCACGCAGTATGTACCCACACAACACAGTTATAGCAATTGGGTAACATTTTAACTGCTATGTTTCCTTCCTACGGAAATCTAGGATCAGTAGTCTAGAGGAGGATTTAGATGTTGAAATTACAAGTGAAGATTTCCTTGCGAAGGAGCGGTGACAACTGATGTAGTGTAATTGTGCTGTAGAGATGCAATCAAGGATGCTGAGACATGCAATCCTAAACATGTCTGCTCAGAATTAAGTCCCACTAAGATAAATGGAACTTACTCACAGAAACTCACACATTGCATTGCAGTCTTGAGATTTTATAACATGGGGCTTAAATTCACTCTAATATTAGTGAAGAAGACCTGAAGAGCCTCTTGATGAGAGTGAAAGAGGAGAGTGCAAACGCTGGTTTGAAGCTCAACATTTAAAAAAAACCAAGTTCATGGCTCCTGGACCCATAACTCCCTGCAAATTGGAGGGGAAGAAATGGAAGCAGTGACAGACTTTACGTTCTTCAGATCTAAGATCACTGCAGACAGTGACTGTAGCCATGAAATAAAAATACACTTACTCCTCGGGAGGCAAGCTATGGCAAACCGGGGCAGCATAATAAAAAGCAGACACATCACCCTGCCAACAAAAGTGCACATTGTTAAAGCAACGGTCTTCCCATTAAAATGTATGGCTGTGAGAGTTGGACCACAAGGAAGGCCGAGCGCAGAAGAATAGATGCCCTCATACTGTGGTGCTGGAGAAGACTCTTGAGAGCCCCTTGGACTGCAAGGAAGTCAAATCAGTCCATCCTAAAGGAAACCAGCCCTGGCTGCTCCTTGGAAGGACAAATAGTGAAGCTGAAGCTCAAGTACTTTGGCCACCAAATAAGAAGGGAGGACTCACTGGAAAAGCCCCTGATGCTAGGAAAGATCGAAAGCAAGAGGAGAAGGTTAGATCGAAAGAGGATGAGATGGTTTGACAGCATCATTGATGCCGTTGGCGCAGATCTGGGTGGACTATGAAGGATGTGAGATGACAGAGGAGTCTGGCATGCTGTGGTCCATTAGGTCACAAACAGTCTGACTCGACTCTGTAACTGAACAACAACAAATATTAGTAAAAGAAACAGTGCTTGTTGGAGTTGCACAAGAAATAGCATGGTTAGTCTTGGGACAGTTATCACTTGCGCAGCTGATGTAACTGAAAACTCTGCTGGATGAAATCAGGCAAGCATTTCCAATCCTATCAAAATGATTATGGGTAGGTCTTCTCAATGTTGCAATCCTAGACAACACTTTTATGTAGTGCAGAATCAATTCCACTACTACCAACCACAAATACAGTAATACCTGAGATAACGCTAAGACTTGTTTCCACAAGGCTTGGTGTTATCTGATTTTTAGTGTTATCCGATGCATGTTAAAATCCTATGGGATGGTTCGGATAACGTTAAAGCTCCATAGAGATACATTGTAACCGCACAGGCTTTAGCGGTTGTTATCCTATCCATCCCATAGGACCTTAACGTTATTCGATCCAATTCTCCTCCACAGATTACTTAACATTATGCGATTTTAGCGTTATCTGAGGTAAACGTTATCCGAGGTATTACTGTACCAGGATTTCTTAAGATATATTCCTGTGAACAAAGTAGTATCAGACTCATACAACAATGTGGTAGAGGAATACTTGAGTTCTATAGAAATAGGCTTGGCAGATACATTAGTATCCCGGATAATGATGAGACTTGGTTCCACAAGTCTCGTCGTTATCTGGTTTTTAACGTTGTGCGATGCATTGATCACACAACGTTTAAAAAAACCCTGTTTCCCTGGAGGCTGCAGCAAGTCAGAATGTCGGGATTTGAATCCTGACATTTTGGCTTGCTGCACTTGCTGAGGACGTCGGGGAAGCCCAGAAACAGCTTGGATCGGGTCTTCCCACCTCACTGGACCCGGCAGGGGGGGGGGGTCAGGGACCCCAAAATTGGTTTAAAAAACAGACCTTTTTTTTTTTACCAATTTTGGGGTCCCTGACCCCCCTGTCAGGTTCAGGAAGGTGGGAAGACCCGATCCAAGCTGTTTCTGGGCTTCCCCAACGTCCTCAGCAAGTGCAGCAAGCCAAAACGTCAGGATTCGAACTCTGACTTTTTGGCTTGCTCCACTGGCTGAGGAAGTCAGGGAAGCCCAGTAACAGCTGTAGATCGTGCCCCCTGCCTGCTCCAGAGAGATCAGAGGACCCAATCTACAGCTGCAGGGTGGCTGGGAAACTGACGGGGACTCCCTGTCGGCTTCCCTAGCCAGCCACCCTTGCCTCCGCAGCTGTGGGGTGGCTGGGGAAGCCGACGGGGGAGCCCCCCGTCAGCTTTCCAGCCACCCCACCCCTGCCTCCGCAGCTGCAGGGTGACTGGGAAGCTGAACGGAGAACCCCGGTCAGCTTTCCAGCCACCCTGCTGCTAAGAACGATTGTATCGGATAACGCTAAAAAGAACGTTATCCGGTGCAAATCTTCCCCCCAAATTTGTCGTCGTTATGCGGTTTTAGCGTTATCCGATGCAATCGTTATCCGGGGAATTACTGTATGTCCATTCGTATCTCTCCGCTATGTCACTGTTTTTTGGAAGCAAAGAGTGGCTAGATATTGAGAGATATGCATAGGATTAAGAACAGCTGTGGCTCCTTGCACTATTAGACAATCCTCTGTCTACACAAATCAGAAAACAAAACAAACAAAATAAAATAAAATAAAAAACACTGTAGCACTTTAAAGACTAACTGTTATATTTTTATTGTTAGCTTTTGTGGATCAAGTCCACTTCATTTTTTTTAATTTTTAAATTTTGTTTTGTTTTGTTTTCTGATATGCCTAAACCACAGACTAACACGGCTACTATTCCAAAAAACTCTGTCTACACAATTATAGACAAGCTATCCTTGTGAATTTATTTTATTTTGTTTTCTGATTATCCTTGTGAATTCTTCCTCTTGTCTCCTGCACCATCCTTAAAATAGTCTCCAGTCAGTATTGTTGGATGGTGCACAGCAATCATTATGTGCTCAATTAAAAGAATAATTACATTAAAATTTTAAATCCTGCCAATTAAACATGGCAGGACATATCAAGATTGTTCCCATCCTTTGAGGCAAGGCTTGATTTATGTACTATTAAATCTCAATGCCATAACTTGTAAATGCAGATCCAGGAACCACCATGGGAGAAAGCATAATGGTAGCCATAAAAGACACTGGCAAAATATTTCTTGATTATCACTGGCAAATTGCAGAGTCAGCTCACTGAAGTCTGCTTGGGCTACATTTCATTGGTACCCCTGTTAAATTAATCCCACTTGGTTAATCTTTTCAGTGGCGCCTCTTCAACTCAGCAATTTTTGCTGAATTCCATCATCATTGCTTGATCATCAAAACAGTTTTGTTTCCCAGGATCCAAGATTACTCTCATCTCCAATAGAAGAGAGATGCTTCCTCATCCCCTCCTGCGTCCTTAATATCATGCCCTGTGAATTATGTTATCAATCTAATATGAGTTTCCACCATAACTCAGATACATTGTGAGTTGCACCAGCCCTTGTTAAAGTACCCCCCTGTTCTTTTCTATAAAAATGTATTTAGGGGGGGGGGGACTAATTGCAATAGAGGTGAATCTATTCCCTGGTGGCTTCTGGGCAGGGCTGTAAATAGGGTGGAACAATTGGGCTTTCCCCCAAGGCACCAAAATTTAGAGGGCATCAAAGTCTAGAGAAAATAAATGAGAACTTCTTATGGGTCCTATTTGTCAGGTCAGGGAGACTGATGCCTGAACATCTTTCTAAGAGCCTTATAGAGTTTTACACTGGGGAAAATTATTACATGTGTTCAGAAAAATGAAATCAGGCAACCATTTCCAATCCTATCAAAATTATTATGGGTAGGTCTTCTCAATGTTGCAATCCTAGGCAACAGCAGCTGGTCTATATCTACAAGCTTTATTTATCTACAGTCAAACCATGAGATAAGAACGGCTCAACTTAAGAAAAACTTGAGATACATCCAGAAATCTCAGGAAAAAAATCAGGTTTTAGATATGAATTTTTAATAGGATTTTTTGAGATATGAAATTCAATGCATTCCTATGGGAAATTGCAATCAATGCATTCCTATTGGAAATTCAAGATAAGAATTTTTCAAGATACAATCAACTTCAAGCAATGAATTAAATTTGTATGTAGAGGTTTCACTGCACAATAGAACACTGTATAACGAAAAAACTCCGTTCCATGGAGCGCCTCGATATACGTTTTTTTTCAGTGGTCCATAGGGTCGCAAAAGGTCGGAATCGACTCTGCAAATGAACAAAAAAAAATGGGCGATGCACTGTATAATGAAAAAAAGTTCATTATACGGATCGCTATTGGTGGTACCCTGTACAAGGAACAATTTTTTTCGGTTATATGGTGCATCACCAATAGCACAAGAACGCCTCGTTGTATGAATTTTTTGTTATTCGAAGTGTTCATTATATGGGGTACCAGTGTATATTGCTTCCATGCTCCATATAAATCTAAAATCTTACAGTTACGGAAAACTGAAGGCACAAACACTCATCAAAGCTACACATTGAAAAGTTTGTTAAAAGGAGGTTGGATGTTGGTAAAGGAGAGGTGGGAGAAGCATGGATGTTCCTGAAAATGAGAAATGCAAGGTGAGATGTCAAAGGGTGTGTGAATTGTTGATTTAGGAACAACTGTTGTTCAGTCTAAGTATATCATACCCTTATCAGTTCTTGGATGGAAGATCACTACAAGTTCTATACAAGTTCTATGTCAGTATTTAATAAACAAAGTAATGTCATGCTTTTCCATTGGCTGGGGTTTGTTGAAATTCCTGTTATGGCTGTATCCCTTTTGGCACCACCAAATGCGCCCCCCCCCCCCCATGTCAAATCATAGGCTATTAGGAACAGTGAACAGTGTGTTCATTCAATCACATTTCAACAAAGCTATGCCAGTTACTGTACATCTATGTGTGGTGACTAGGTTTGAGCTACTCTGACAAAAAGCTACCTCAGCAAGCTGTCAATTCAATGTTCTGTACATTTGTATATATATTTTGCCTGCTTGCTCTAAATTTCATCTGCCCTGGCTGATGCCATAGGCTACAAGTCTGTTATAAAACTCCCGCTCCAGTGTGTCAGATATAATAAATTGGGATGGAAAGATTGGTCTTGCTTAAAACTTAAACCTGTCTTGCTTCTGGAACATGCTTTTGAGTTCTTCGGTTTTAACCTTCTGCTCTAGGAGTGGGGACTTTTGCCGTGCATCCCATCTTAGATCCAGTGGCGTCGTGCAGTCTTCAGCCGCCTGGGGCGAAGAACAAACTCGCCGCCGCCCCCCAGCTTGCCGCTGCCGCCGCCCCCTCCCCCCAACCCAGGTAGAAGTCAGCCCCCTGCTGACTAGCGGCGCGCGCGCAATTGCGCGCGCGCCACACACCTCCGTCCGCTCGCCAACCACACACCTCCGTCCGCTCACACCTCCGTCCGCTCGCCCGCCCGGCTGGCCGTCGGGGGCTCTCCGCCGCCTGTTGCCCCTGGCAGCGGCTTTCAGGGGGCGGCAAAATGTCCCCTCCCCACCCTTTTGCTGGCGAGGAGGAGAAAAAGTGTTTTTTTTTTTAGGCAGACAATTCAAGGAGGGGCACGCACGCCGGGCTCGCTGTTGGTCAGGGGCTCTCCTGGCGGGCGGCCCGCGTGCGCGCGCACGCTGCCCACCTCCTCCTGCCCAGCCAGCCCCCAGGGGCTCCCCGCCACGGCGCCACCCACCCCCGACGAGCGCCCCGTCTCACGGCAAGTTGGGTGGGTGGCTGGGCGGGCGGAGGCGAGCAGCGTCCGCGCGCACGCGGGCCGCCCACCAGGAGAGCCCCCGACGGCCAGCTGGGCGGGCGACCGGGCGTGCCCCTCCTTGAATTGTCTGCCTAAAAAAACCCCTTTTTCTCCTCCTCGCCAGCAAAAGGGTGGGGAGGGGACATTTTGCCTCCCCCTGAAAGCCGCTGCCAGGGGCAACAGGCGGCGGAGAGCCCCCGACGGCCAGCCGGGCGAGCGAGCGGATGGAGGTGCGAGCGGACGGAGGTGTGTGGCAAGCGGCGAAGCGCACGTGGGGCGCTCGCCAGCAAAAGGGTGGGGAGGGGACATTTTGCCGCCCCCTGAAAGGCGCTGCCTGGGGCATCCCCCCCGCCCCCCCACGCTACGCCACTGCTTAGATCTCAGTAGTGGTGGAAGAGTGGCATATAAATAAATCAAATAAAATATTCCACTAGGTACAAACCTGCTCATTTCAATGGGACATATTTCCAGAGTAGCAGCCTAAATTCCTCCTGGGAGAGCAATTTATGTTAATACATTGACAAAACATTCCAGGACACAGCCTCCCTTTCAGATATTGGGGAAGGCATTTTTGAAATAGATTTCTCAGAATTTTCCAGCCTGCTAATTATGCGATACAGGGAGATACAGTCCAGAATGTTGAGTTTCAAGGTCTGTTCCTTTCCATCACTTTGCCATTTAAGAAGTGGTGGCTTAGTGGTTAAGATGCTGAACTTGATGACTGGAAATTCGGCAGGTCAGCAGTTTGAGACCAGAGTGCTGCATGATAGAGCGAGCTTCCATTTCTGTCCCTGCTCCTGCCAACCTAGCCTTTCGAAAGCAAGAAATTGCAAATAGATAAATAAGTAGTGCTTTGGTGGGAAAGGTACAAGACCACAATCTCTACTTCCCCCTTCTTTCATTCTCATTGTCTTCTTCACTACCGTTCCCCCATCACTCTCTTTATCCTCTGCTGTCAGCCCTGAGGGCTGGTGTAAGTTGGACAGTGTTATGCCAGTGAAAAGAAACATTTTTTCCAAAACAGCATTGGTTTTCCAAATGAATGCTGAATTTTGTGTGTCAGCAATAAACGTACATACACAGAGAAAGAGAGGGCACAAATGCATTCTTCATCGTCTACTCTAATTTGTTGAGGTTGCTTTTTCTTCTTCTTAGGTTTTTATTTAAACACCCTAGTATTAGTTTGATAACCTTTGCTAACACATTTTGATTTTTCAAATAGACAGAAACCATGACTATGAGAAGAAAACCTATGCACAGTAATACCTCAGATAACGCTAGTCTTGGTGTTATCCGATTTTTAGTGTTATCCGATCCATGTTAAAATCCTATGGGATGGATCGGATAACGTTAAAGCTCCATAGAGATACATTGTAACCACACAGGCTTTAGCGGTTGTTATCCGATCCATCCCATAGGACCTTAACGTTATTCGATCCAATTCTCCTCCCCAGATTACTTAACATTATGCGATTTTAGCGTTATCCAAGGTAAATGTTATCGAGGTATTACTGTACATGTCATTCATACAGATGTGGGCTTTTTTTCATTGTTACCGGGAAATGCATAAGATATGGGAGTGGCCAGGATTAGCAACAGAAAAAAAGCAGAGCTAGAGATGAATGAGCATTAGTGTTCTTCTGTCCGAATAAAGACTATCCTCATGGCGATCAGCCATGAAGATTGTCCTGGGAACAATATAAAGCAGTGGCCTTCCATCTACTTTTTGCATCGCAGCATGACACCCATGGTATGATCCAGATCCATAAGTCACTTTTGGCTCACAAGGTCCTCCTCAGCCACAGGCCAGGATGGATGAAGCTGCTGCCCTCCATCAAGATGGATTCAAGTGCGATTTAATCCATTTGGGGACTATCACCCTTCCCTGTGGACATCAGCACCCATGGCTGTTAGTCCTCAGTGTGGTCAGGTTAGTTAACCACCGCCTGACATTCGGTGTTGAATCTCTGGAAGTAGGGTCTACTCTATTACCATATCAGGATAACCAGGCCAGATCAGAACATTAGTGTTACCCATACTTTAAAAATGGTCTTGTTCATAACTTTGTTTGGTTAGGCATGTGAAAAGGGTGCTACCTAATTCAAAGGTTGTGCTATTAACTCTGTTTCTCCCCTTTGTTTGCAAAGTGGGAAAGTTGTTATAACAGGTAATGAGTTACAATTATAGGCTCCCAAAGTAATGAGTTGCCATTACATAGTTTTGAAAATTCACATTTCTTTCTGGTTTGCTCCTTGCATTTTACACATTGGAATGTGGGATGTCACTGGCTTATGGTACAAAGCATGCTTTCCTCCAAGCTACCTTAGTGTCAAACCCCCACCACAGACCATGAGGCCATTGTGTGAGGGGTGTAGTATGAAATGACCATTCGATTGTCTCAATCAGTATGAGGCCATACTGTAAAAAAGTGAATTACGTGGCTGAAAGAAGTGAAGTTAACTCTTCTTAAATTGTATTCATAATGTAGTATAGTTATGGTGGCTTAGTAGTTAATATGCTGAAATTGATGACTGGAAGGTTGCCAGGTCAGCAGTTTGAGCTCCAAGTACTGCACGATGGAGTGAGTTCATGTCTCTGTCCCAGCTCCTGACAACCTAGCCATTTGAAAGCCAGAAATTGCAGCTTTGGCAGGAAAGGTAACAATGTTCTATGTGTTCTGGCATCTAATCATGCTTATGTGTCCACGGAAACATCTGTAGATGCAGACAGTACTGGCTCTTTGGCTATAAACAGAGATGAGCACCGAAATGGAGTGCCGGCTTTCGCGCAAGAGCAACCTTTACCAAAGGGCTACAGCTGGAAATAATTACAAGCAACAAGTAATTTGTAACTAGTTAATTCCAGCTCTGGGAAAGTGTGTCTTTTTCTTAATATTCTGATGTGTGCTTGGGTCTGAAGACAAAGAGTCCACAGAAACTGGAAGGCCATCTTTCTTTTGTTTCTTGCTGGAGGAAACATCCAGTCTTCCAGATGGTGGAAATACCTTTCACAGATGATCTGGCTACTTGCCTCCCTTCTCCCAGCAGTCAAAAGCCTTTCTTTGGGGGACAGGCTTTTGATAACTACATTGCTACTAAGGAAAGGGTTTTAATGGAAGAGTCGTCATTGTGTATAAAGATAGGGCTAAGGGGGGGGGGATGCCATCCTAGGGTTGCATTTTCTACCACCAAGGCCAGTGGCCACACTTAGTGACTTATTCTGAGAGTATAATTCTCAAGTTTTACTGGAAAAGGGAAGTTTTTTTATATCTTTTGCATAATATAATATAATATAATATAATATAATATAATATAATATAATATAATATAATATAATATAATATAATATAATATAATATAATGAATTACTGCATATACTAATGTATAAGCCGACCCGAGTATAAACCGAGGTACATAACTGTGACCTGAAAACTGAGGAAAATAGATTGACCCAAGTATAAGCCAAGGGTGGGAAATACAGCAGCTGCTAGTGAGTTTCTATAATCAAAATACATGAAAATATGGTAGAATTAATTAAATTTTCCACACATCTCTATCCGGCACTCTCATGGTCATTGACCCGAGTATAAGCCGAGTCACCTTTTTGGGACTCATTTTTGGGGCTAAAAAACTCGGCTTATACTCAAGTATATATGGTAATTTTTACTGAAGACTAACTTGTCTTTTCTTTCTTTCTTTCTTTCTTTCTTTCTTTCTTTCTTTCTTTCTTTCTTTCTTTCTTTCTTTCTTTCTTTCTTCCTTCCTTCCTTCCTTCCTTCCCATCCTCCCCCGAAGAGCATTCATGGGAATGTAAAGACCATTTTATTAAAAACAACACCCTAAAACAAAATTCTAATGAAGTTTTTATATAAAAATATACAATTCTGTATTGCAAAGATAAGCCCTGAGTCAAAATTGTCCTGGGAAGAGTAACTAAGTCAGATCAGGTTTTCTTTCCCTGATGACTCCTTTCCCATCTATTTGTATTCCCATGGAATAATTCGCTTTTCCACAAAAGGCTACAGAAGTACTGTCTCTACTCCCTGATTATGTATTCATTTTCTCACCCTCCCTTTACCTATTGCCAAGTCAATTCATATAGATATAAATAAGAAGGCTCACTAATCTCATTAATATTAATGCCTGTTAACTCTGTAATATACTGCTTATTATAATAAATTTTTCATTAGAATTTTGTTTTAAGGTGTTTTGCTTTTTTAAAAAAAGTATAGCCTTAACATTCCCATGATTGCTATTCGAGTGAGGATGGAAAGGAAGGAAGGAAGGAACCCAAACAACTTAGTCTTCAGTAAAAGAGAATTCAACTAGTTCAGTAGTTTAAAATGGAAGAAAGGAAGATTGGAGATTTTAACATGTTGAGGGAGGAAGGAACGTGATTCAAGACACATTGAGAGAAAACATCAAATGCACTTACAGTCAAAGAAAGGGGTTTTTTTATTAACTTTATAATGGCTCGTGATATGTATCTGCAACTCAGTCATAGTGCCTTCATTTGTTTCTGTATGTGACAAGATGCAGCCTGATCTAGCCTGACAAACCACAAGACCCATGTATCATGATGACACATTAAAAGAGAAAGAGAGAGGAAGGGAGGTGGACGAAAAGACAAGCATCTTCAAAACGAAAAGCACGCAGACCAGAAAAATTGGACCAAAACTGATTCATCAGATAGAGAATGGCTGCAGATCTTCTGCTGGATAACCAGCAGAGAACAGAACAAAGATATCTGAAGTGAAGCTCAGTATGGTGTTTAAAAGCTTGTTTTAAAAGAGCTATGTATTTCTTCTGAAAGGCCATCTACCCTTATCACCTATGACGAATAATGTTTTCCTTTTTTAAAAAAAGTTTTATATTAAAATAAAATGGAAGGAGTGGTTAAATTAGTAAGATCAGTGCATATCTGAGAGGAGGAAACTGTATTATATTGCAGTTCACAAAATCTGGAACATATAGGAACTTTTCCCCTTCTCTGGACAAATATGAAGCTGGGTGATAGATAATAAAAAACTTTGATTTTTTCAGCATCCATTAATTTGTAGCCATTTTACAAATGACATTTCTTTGTTTGAAGGCAGTGATGGAATGATTCCGGTTCCATCCGGTTCCCCGGAACCGGTAGGAACAATCTCAGAGGGTTCTCCAAGAGGATAGTCCATTTTTAAGGCGTCCGCCTCACCGAAAGAATTTTTTTTAAAAAAATTGGAGCCAAAATGGCTCAAATTTTGTGCACATGTGCAGAAACTCAATCTGACGCATTGTGCATGCATCAGATTGAGTTTCTGTGCATGTGCACTAAATTGGAGCCATTTTGGCTCCAATTTTAAATTTTTTTCTTTCGGAGCCTGAGCTGCACCTTTTCAGAGCGGCTCTGGCGGTGGTGGCAGTGGCACCAGCCCTCAGAGGAGGGCACCTCTCCCGGGGCCGCTGAGCCCCCACGGGCACATTGAGGACTGCTCGGGCCGTCCGCCACCGCCGAGCCCTCCCAGGGACTTGGGGCTGACAAGCCCCCATGGCCTGGGAATGCCCGACGGGGTACATCCTCCTCTGCCGGGCACCTGCAGCCTCCCCCTCTGCCGGGTGCCTGCAGCCTCCTCCTCCGCCAGGCACCTGCAGCCGCCTCCTCCTCTGAGCGCCCGCTGAGGATTGCGGCGGCGGAGGCAGCCAACTGCAGCCTCCTCCTCCTCCTCAGGCTGGTGCCTTTTTGGCCCAGCTCTGGCTGCGGCCAGGGGTGGCCACTGGCTGTGGGCAGCGGTGGCTCTGGCAGCGGCTCTGGCGGCGGCTGTGGCCAGGGGCTGCAGGCAGCATCATCTCTGGCGGCGGCTGTGGCTGGCGGCTGCAGGCGGTGGCTCCTGCGGCCACGGCCTTCGCAGGAGGAGGCCATGGGGGCTCGTCAGCCCCAAGGGTGGTAAGTAAGCGAGGGTTTTGTATTTGGGGTGGGTGGGTGATTTATTTGTGTTTTGGGTGGGTGGTTGTATTTTTATTTTATTTATTTCTTTATTATATTTATTTAAGTTATTTACGGGTTTGTGTTGTAGCTGTCTGGTTGGGTGGGTGGGTTGAGGGGTGTGTGTGTGTGTTTATTTTTATTTTATTTTATTTATTTTTATTTTAAAATTTATTTTATTTTTTATTTTTGGCCCGCCCACAATGTCATGACATCATGATGTTGGCTCCGCCCATGATGTCATGATATCATGACATTGGCCACGCCCATGATGTCCGTGACATCATGGTGTGGTAGTAGAATTTTTGTCATCCCATCACTGTTTGATGGCGTTGTCTATTCCAATGGATACCCAGTCTGGTGCAATGAGGAAGATGCAGAAGGTTGGAGATTAGAGGCCTTGAAGATGGCCAACCAAAAGGCGCATTCAAGACCAGCCTCCACAAACATATCTGCCAGACTACAGGGATATGGCCTGCACTTCCATCTAAATTAATTATTACACTGCACAACAATGATATTGCTACTTGGAATAACACATGTAATTTACATGATATTGAGTGTGCTGATTCTAAATCTGAACTCATAATTTCCCTATCATGTACAGATTTTAAGGTGTGCTATAGCTGTTCAAATAGACGGTAACTGGGTAATATATTTTTACATAGGAACATGGACTCAACTGTGCGACTGAACAACGACAACGTTACTGAGACCAAAGGACCTCTTGTGTATGTCTAATGCATTGAGATCAGCCAAGCACCTTGGAAATTGCAATGTTTCTAACCTACGGGTAGAGGTTCTCAAGGTGCCCACAAATCATGTGATCTCTCCAAAAACCAAGTTCTCTTCAACACCCCTTCCACTGCAGAACACCAACTACAAAATACGGTTGTACCTACTTGTAATATTATAACTCAGCTCCAATCTCTGGAGAAATGGCCTACCATATATACTCAACTATAAGTCATCCTGAATATAAGTCGAGGTACCTAAATTGGACCTCTAAAACTAGGGAAGTAGACTGACCCAAGCATAAATGGAAAATACAGCAGCTGCTAGTGAATTTCAATAACTAAAATGCATGAAAATATGGTAAAATTAATTAATTTAGACATTTGTGTGGGTTTGGCTTTGAGGTTTTTTTTGGTAGTGTTAGTGCTCTTTAAAAATGTATGTTTGAATTTACACCACCTCGTTTTGGGATGCTCAGGTTCTTTGACCGGAGTATGTCGAGTCCCTGCTTGGAACCTCATTTTGGGGGCTAAAAAACTAGACTTACACTCAAGTATATTTGTTGTTGTTGTTCAGTCGCACAGTCGATTCCTACCCTCTGCGACCCCATGGACCACTGTCCGCCAGGCACTCCTATCCTCCACCATCCCCCTCAACTCGCTCAGTTCTGTGCCCATTGTCTCTACAATACCATCCAGCCATCTCATCTTGGGCCGCCCCCTTCTTCTTTTGCACTCAACCCTTTCAAGCATCAAGGCCTTCTCAAGTGAATCCTCTCTTCTCATTTGATGTCCAAAGTACCTTAGCTTCATCTTTATTATTTGACCTTCTAATGAGCAGTCAGGTTTGATTTCTTCTAAGATTGACCTATTTGTTCTCCTCGCTGTCCAGGGGATTCTCAAAACTCTCCTCCAACACCACATCTCAAAGGCGTCTATTCTTCTGAGCTCTGCTTTCCTAATCGTCCAGCTCTCACAACCATACATTGCCACTGGGAATACCATTGCTTTGACTAGATGAATCTTCATTTGTAATTTGATGTCTCTACTTTTCAGTATGCTCCCCAGGTTTCTCATCGCTTGCCTCCCAAGAATCAGTCGCCTCTTTATTTCATGGCTGCAATCACCATATGCAGTGAGCTTTGATCCCAGGAAAGTAAAATCTGTCACTGCCTCTACTTCTTCCCCATCTATTTTCCAGGGACTGATGGGGCCTGTTGCCATTATCTTGGTTTTCTTGATATCGAGTCTCAAGCCAGCTTTTGCACTTTCTTCTTTCAACCCAATCAGGAGCTTCTTTAGGTCCTCCTCACTTTCTGCCATTAGGGTGGTATCATTTGCATATCTCAAATTGTATATCAAAAAGTATATACAGTACTCTTAATCCAAACACTTTCAGAATGCAAACAAGAGGGGAAACCTTGAGTTGCAGTGCAATTTTGCAACACCAATCAGGAAGAGATGAGGAATGACATAAAAATGAACTTCATCCTAAGATTTTTGGCCCTGGAATTCAGCAGAATGGATGGGATCCAAGTGAGGTTTTCAAATCAGTTTAGTTTCTTAAGGCAAATAAGAAAATCCTTTAATAAATAGTATTACAGTGCAATCCTATGGAGAATTTGCTCGGATGTATGTTCCACTGACTTGAAAGAAACTGACTCCCAAGTGAATGTAAGTAGGATTGCTGTCTTAATCTCTTTCCATCTCCAACTACTCCTTCTATGGTCAATTACAGAGTATTTTTGAGGTTCTATTCTAGGGGAAGGAGTGAAAAAAAAGAGTCGTTCTTATCCTACAACTCTGCCCTGATTTCCTCCAGCAATTGACTCACAAATGTAATTTTGTTTTATGGCTTCCTGACTGTTCTAATGAAGTATGATTAATCAGAGCCCATTAGACGAATCTCCTCCTACACAACCTTTTCCCATACAACCTGGTTAAAGAGAATGCAGTCATATTAATTTGAACTACAATGTTAATTTGCACAATAATGTTTGTATTATTCTAATAGGATGTTGTTTATCACTCAAGGAAAACAGGAGGTAAATTAACTCAGTACTAGAGTCACTAATAAAAGCTGACGGTGTGATAAAATTGGGAGACAATCCTGAAAGAAGACAGTTTGGCTCAAAAAAGTGTGGGTGCAAGAAGCAGATCGGCAACAGCCCAATTTGCTGGTGTTAAACCACACAGATGGGGATGCTTTGCACATTATTTGGTGCCTTGTAGTCGCTCCATGATATCACCCCCACATTGCGCCAGAAATGAGTAAAGTGTAAATGAGTAAAATGGGGTTTTAATTGGTTTTTAAAATGTGATTGGTTTTATTTTCTGTGAGCCGCCCAGAGTCTTTGGAGTTGGGAGACAATAAAAATCAGGAAAAATAAATAAATAAAATAATAAATAAATGTTTCTACCCATATGGTCCGCCTATAATCAGATATTTATATAGTATACAAACAAAAGTCGCTCCCTTGGGAGACACATTGCTGGCACATAGGTAAACAGGCAAGGTCAGCTGAACCTTCTTCTTCTTCTTCTTCTTCTTCTTCTTCTTCTTCTTCTTCTTCTTCTTCTTCTTCTTCTTCTTCTTCTTCTTCTTCTTCTTCTTCTTCTTCTTCTTCTTCTTCTTCTTCTTCTTCTTCTTCTTCTTCTTCTTCTTCTTCTTCTTCTTCTTCTTCTTCTTCTTCTTCTTCTTCTTCTTCTTCTTCTTCTTCTTCTTCTTCTTCTTCTTCTTCTTCTTCTTCTTCTTCTTCTTCTTCTTCTTCTTCTTCTTCTTCTTCTTCCATATCCGTATCTGAATACTGGTGATCATCATGGTGATCAGCCATGAAGACTGTCCTGAGAACCATATCATGCAGTGGTCTTTCATCTGTCTTCCACATCGCAGTGTGAAACCCATACCACTGATCCAGTTCCACAAATCACTTTCTGGTCCTGAGCGATCAGCCATGAAGATTGTCCTGGGAACAATATATAGCAGTGGCCTTCCATCTACCTTTTGCATCGCAGCGTGACACCCATGGTATGACCCAGATCCATGAGTCACTCTCTGGACTTGAGCCCTTTTGGCACACAAAGTCCTCCTCAGCCCCAGGCCAGGATGGATGAAGCTCCGGCCCTCCATCAAGAGGGATTCAAGTGGGACCATTTAATCCACTTGGAGACAATCACCCTTCCCTGTAGACTTCAGCACCCAAGGCTGTTAGTCCTTAGGGTGGTCAGGGTAGTTAACCACCGCCTGACACTCAGTGTTGATTTGCTGGCAGTAAGGTCTACTCTATTACCATAGTAGGGGAACCTGGCTAGACTGGTTCAGCTTGACCACACTGTATAATATTTTGTATGTGGATGTTCTTTACTGTCAAGTCTCATCTTCAGGTTTTGTTTTATTTAGTATTATCTAAAAGGTAAGGTAAATGTCATCCTTGCTCGAAAGACAGTTGTGCCTGATGGTATGGTGCTCATCTCTGTTTAGAGCCAGTGCTGTCTGCATCTGCACACATTTCCATGATCATGTGACAGGCATGGTTAGAACACTGTTACCTTCCCCACAGAAGCAGTACTTATTAATCTATTTGCAATTTCTTGCTTTCAAACTGCTAGTTTGGCAGGAGCTGGGGCAGACAACTGGTGCTCACTCTGTTGTGCAGCACTCAGGTCTCAAATTACTGACCTGCCAACCTCCTGGTTGTCAAGCTCAGCATCTTATCCACTAAGCCATTGTGACCACTGTAATTTTTTGGAACAGGTTCCTTTTGCAATTACCATATATACTCGAGTATAAGTTGGGTTTTTTAGCCCCCCAAATGAGGTCCAAAAATGGAACTCGACTTACACTCAGATTAATGTAAACACTCAAAAACATACCCACACAAATGTCTAAATTAATTAATT
Organism: Furcifer pardalis; assembly: GCA_030440675.1. NCBI lineage: Eukaryota > Metazoa > Chordata > Lepidosauria > Squamata > Chamaeleonidae > Furcifer > Furcifer pardalis. Next base: position 123,519,571 of record CP126892.1, on the reverse strand, counting down.
TTATCATATTTTCATGTATTTTAATTTTTGAAACTCACTAGCAGCTGCTGCATTTTCCACCCCTGACTCATACTTGGGTCAATCTACTCTCCTAGTTTTAGAGGTCCAAATTAGGTACCTAGACTTATATTCGGGATGAATTATAGTTGAGCATATACGATAATTCCAAAGAGGAGTTCAAATTTAATTCTCTTTGTAAGGTAACTCCCATTCTTTCTTTTCTTTTTTTGGTGGGATATTTAGCCTGCCAAAGGATGGGGGAGATTTAGGGTGAAATGCTTTAGAAACCCAAAATTACTTTTGTTCATGACAGTAATGGCAGTAATTTATTTATTTACCTATTTATATTGATATATTTTCTTATGTATTTATTTACTTATCTATTTATATTTATAATAAAGAGGTAAATAAGCAAATTACTGAGATAGTTGTATGCAGCAAAATTGTTGAATTTTGCTTATGCTAAGCTCCCAGTCATTTTTTACTTTACTCCAAGAAATAAATTAGATCGAACAAATCTCAACTGCAGATAAGTTCTCCATCTGTCTTCTTACAAATGAAATATACTATGCTGTATATACAATGCTTTCCCTGAACCATTGCACTAGTGAATTTGGAAATGTAAAATCACAGTCACAAAAAGAATGCCAGAACATTTCTGGTGAACTGCCAGAGATGTGGTTTTTTTTTTTTTAAAGGGAGAAAAAGCACTCTGGAAGAACTGCACAAACTTGATGACTGCGAAGGTTAAACAGTCATTGAGTTAAGTTAAATTCAATTTAGCTTAGATATTTCATTAGTAAGGAAAGCAAACACAAGTGCAGAAAACCAGAATCTTTTCTTTGGTTTTTCTTTTCTTTTTTTCTCTCCACAAGTGTATTTTAGGATGGGAAAGTTTGGAGATACCCAATGAGGCCATTTTGGAGGTTTGGTAAATCATCAGCTGTGGAATTCAGAATAAATGTCTTTCACAGTAGTAAGAATGTTCCATGTGCATTAGAATTAATATTAGGCTTAAGGATGCAGATCTCTATTGTCTGAGAGTGAAAACATTTAGCAAACAAGTTTGTCGAGGAACATATAGATTATCTCAGTGGTTCCCAATTAGTTTTTTCTATGTACCACTTCAAGAAAGACCTCAAACTTGCACACCCCTTATTGCAGGAACGTTAAATAAAAAAATGAAATCAGGGGTATTTTATATTTATTATCATCAAAAGACATTCTAATGACAGAGAACACATGTTTCATTAATGTGACAAATGTGCATGTTTTTCTTTGCACAACTCTGAAAAATCTGGCTGCATTTTGATCAGCTTCAATCTCAAGTCATCTTCGAGTTGAAGTCTGTGACGATGTTTAGTTTTTAAGTTTGTCATTGCGGAAAATCCGCTCTTGCAAAGGTACGTTGTGCAAAATGGCAGTAAATGTTTTATTGCTACTCCGCTGACACGATAAAAGTCTTTAAGACCAGCCCAAAAATTAACCAGTGATTGCTCCGCAAAACAACTTTTGAGTCTACTGTTGTATGAGATGTCTATTAATTCCTCTTGATCAGAGATGGATAGGTGATCGGTGGGACAGTTTCCAAGGGGGTTGTTTACCCAGTTCCATTGCGACGATATTTCAGGGAAATAAGTGCGTAATGCGGTCAACAAATTTTATAGTGAAAGTGCAAATTTAAACACAGTTTTAAAACATTATCTTACCGTTTACCGAGGTAGGTATATAAGGCTGATCGACGCGACACGGTGCGACGGATATTTATTAATTCACAATTAAAACAACACAACGAGCACAGCGACACGCTCACGCGACATAAACCAAACTGCCTGATTGACAATGACGAGCAAATAGGCAGGAACAGGGGCAGCCGCGATCGGGTGATGCGAGGCGCGGAAGGCGCGGGAAAAACCGCCGCTGTGGAAGAAAGCACTTGCTGCATATGATTGACTTACCTACTGATCGTTTAATTAAATTGAATAATTTTTTTGGCAATTGTTATTGCATTATTTTTTTTAAGGATTTAATATTTTAGTTAAGAGATTGCTGCGCGTACCCCTTGATGCAATCTCGCGTACCCCTGGGGGTACACGTACCACTAATTGGGAACCACTGGATTATCTGGTCAACAAAGCTGGGTAGCGTTAGGTTAAACAGGATACAAGGCTAGGCAGCAAAGCAAGCAAAATGAAAATACAGTTTAAGAAAAAGAACACATCAACGAAGCATATTGAATGATCAGCTGAGGAGGAGAGGGCACATAAAATACACTCCATTTTTCAAATGTATTTTAGGAGGTAAGTGCATCTTATACACTGGCAAATACAGTGTATAGCGAAGAGAACAAATAGGTCAATCTTAGAAGAAATTAACCCTGACTGCTCCTTAGAAGGTCAAATTGTAAAGATGAAGCTAAAGTACTTTGAACATCAAATGAGAAGAGAAGATTCACTTGAGAAAGCCTTGATGCTTGGAAAGGTCGAGGGCAAAAGAAGAAGGGGGCGGCCAAAAGTGAGATGGCTAGATGGTATTGTAGACCCAATGGCCACAGAGCTGAGCAAGTTGAGGTAAATGGTGGAGGACAGAAGTGCCTGGCGGACAGTGGTCCATGGGGTCACAAAGGGTCGGAACCGACTGTGCGACTGAACAACAAAATATTGTTCCCAATATCTGTGGACGTAGGGCATGGTGCATGTGGACCCTTATGGCCATCAAAGGATGCTTCTGCCATGAACAGACATAATATTGAAGGGACTAACAAGCCCCTTCAACCTATTGAATATAGACAGTTTTAAACTCCTCCACAGAAGAGCAGGGGAAATTCACTTTTCCCCTCCTGTATGATCAGAGTAGCATTGCATTGGTTAGGAGGGGTCTTTCAATGGTTTTTAATGCCAACCTAGCAGTTCAAAAACAAGACATTGCAAGTAGATAAATAGGGACCACTTCGGTGGGAAGGTAACAGCGTTCTGTGCGCTCTGGTGTCTTGTCATGCCTGCCACATGAGCACGGAAACGTCTGCAGAAGCAGACAGTGCTGGCTCTTCGGTTTTGAAACAGAGATGAGCATTGAACCCTAGAGTTGGATATGACTGGCTTTCGAGCAAGGGAAACATTTATCTTTACTAATGCTTTTATGGTTTTAATTGTTATTGTGGGGATGATTTATAGTTTAGTATTCTCATTTGGTTAGAGTAGACTGTAAGTCGCCCAGAGTCGCCTCAACGAGGGGGCAGTGATAAAAGTCAAACAAAATAAATAAATAAATAAATAAATAAAATATTTTTCATTTTCCCCTGTCACATCAATTGAAACTGCAGCTGTGAGTAGTTTCTTGATTGGCGCTACAGAGAAAAACAAATTAAAAATTATTTTGTCTCCTACCGAAGACAATGCTACAATGATCAAATAGGAAGGGGAAATTATATTTGTTCTGCTATGTTGCAAAGGAGAAGAAGTGTTTAATTTGTCCATATTGTGAAGTGGCTCATCAGTGACTTCATGATAGGGTAAAGTATGAGACGTTTGAATGGAGGGCAGGAAGGTTTAAATGTCATTTAGCAATTCCTCCATCCTCAAGTGGCTCCGGAAACAGAGATTTCATACCATTCCACACTCTGGAAATGTTCTCTGATTCACCTTCTGGCAATAGCTGGATGCCTTTCTTCAAGCAACTCATTGGGTGAAGGAAAGGAAGTTAACTGTGAGAGGGAGAGAGATCAAAAATGGAAAGATTGATGAGAACAGATGAATCGTAAGAAATAGCTTCATCCCTTGCTGTCTCTGGCCCCACCCATGATCATCTCACGGTCATGGCAGAATACATTTAAGGTCATGTCACCTTCTTCCGGGGGACTGCGGTGGGTTAGTGGTTAAGACACTGGACTTGATGACTAAAAGGTCGGCGAGGCAGCAGTTTGAGGTCCAAGTGCTGCAAAACGGAATGAGTGCCCCGTCTCTGTCCCAGCTCCTGCCAACGTAGCAGTTCAAAAACAGTTTGAATGCCTGCCACATGTCAACGGAAACATCTGGAGATGCAGTGCTTGTTCTTTGACTATAAACAGAGATGAGCACTGAACCCTAAAGTCAGATATGACCGGCTTTCGAGCAAGAGCGACCTTTACTTTTACCTTTACCTTACCCCATCCACTGAGAAGTGATTCCCCCTTTCCATCCCAAAATAACTATCCAGCATGTAGCCGCTCAGCCGGTTCCAGTATGCAGAATCATTCAGACTTCTGTCTAAATCAGGGGTGCCCAAACTTTTCAGGCCACAGGCTGGTCACATGGTTCAGGGGTCTGGTCACTGCAGCCTGGGAACAGATCCAGCTCCCGATGCTAATTCACCCGTCCCGTGGAGCCCTTGTTGCTCCCAGAATCCCGCATGGGCACATTTTACATCCACTTCTGGGAGCAACAAGGGCTTTGTGGGTCAGATGAATTGGTGTTGGGGGACGGATCTGGTCCCCAGGCCATAATTTGGGCACCCCGGCCTAAATGGATCAAATATTACAGTTCTGACTTATACTTTCTTTAAAACGTGGCTTCTAATTTGTCCACTTTATAAGAAGACGGCACAGGGAAGCTACAGTAGCTTCTCTGTTCCTCAGACTTTATCTTCTCCTCACCTTAAATTCTTAGCTGCTCTGCCTTCTGCCCACGTTCTCCACTTCATTTCACCAACTCTTCCGCCCCACAATGATCCTTGGCTGGATAACTTTCTCAATCTGTTTGTGCCTTGAAGGAGATCAGATGCTATGAGAAGAGATGGAAAGACTATAATAATTGGTTCAAATGGGAGCCATATATTACAGATGATTTTATGGATAAAGGGCTTATGTCTGTTGCTGTGTCATCATGCTCACCAATGGAGAACTTAAAAACAAACATTATTTTAGGCTGTTAAAATGACTTAAAATCATTGAATAACTGATTTGGAAGGGGCCTTTTAGGTCATCAAGTCCAGCACCCCCTGCTCAATGCACTTACTGCTTTCCCATTGACTTATTTATCTACTTGCAATTTCGTGCTATTGAACTGTTAGATTGGCAGGAGCTGAGACCGAGGTGGGAGCTCACTCCGTTGTACAGCACTCGGGTCTTGAACTGCTGACCTGCCAACCTTCCAGTCATCAAGTTCAGCATCTTAACCACTAAGCCAATGCAGAATATCTTCTACATTGACATTTTTTTAAAAATTGATTGACTAGTTCTTTTTTTCACTCATAGTTATAGTTACATTTCTTACCTGTCAGTTGTGGATATTCATGATGATGAACATAAGAAGTGAAAAGTAAAATAAACCTTAAGGGTTGAAGAATTGCCCTTGGAGACGCTCAGAATTTAAGAGCCAAAGATGTCTTACTAGTTCATCCTGTATTTCAAAACGTGAAAAAGACCTTATGCTGAGCAAATCCAGAGGTGGGTTTGAGAGGGGGTCTTTTTAATTCACCAACTTCCATCCTGTTAAAAATGCAAACATTGTCTTCAAAAGATTAGCAAAATGGTATTTTTCTTCTCTTAAAAACAGACATCTGGTGACTTTGTCTTGACTTTTATTGGGTTTTCCCTCACCCCTCTCATCTTGCACATCTTTTCCCCCGTGTACTGCCAAAATGGAGGCACATTTTTCCAAGTTCATTCTGCATTTCCTTTTGCCTGACCCAGTGTGAGAAAGATTAGCCAGCAATACAAGGTTGCCATTACTAGGGTACGCCCAATTGTGGTTACCCCCCCCCACACACACACACACACTTTGAGGAGGCTCTTTCTTGTACATGATAGGGATGGATAGGTCAGTTTCTTTCTACCTCATGTCAATGCTTTTATTCATAAGTCTGTTCAACATCCTTTACTGCACTTAATTACTTTTGTAAAAATCTGCCCTCAAATTCATGATTGAATGTGTGTTTCTGAATAGGCACAAAATACATGTTACAATATTTATTGCTCAAAGTGGCTGTCACAAATTGTATTTATATCCACATATTTGTATGAATGGTGCTATTTCTTTCTCTTATCAACTTAGAAGTGTATCACATTATTCTGACAAGTGAAAAATCAAAGGATTAATTCACCAAGTGTTTCTGGAAACACGGATCCAATTTGTTTGCTCCTGAATTCGTAAAAATTGAATTCCAAAATTATGTCTACCAGAGATGAGAAACTATCACTCCCAAATGAAAGAGAATATAGCTGAGGATCTCAAACTTCCCTACGGCACTAGGAGGACCCTGAATAGGGTGAGGGTTGAGGTCCCTAAATGCAAGACCAATATGCATGGACAACAACACACAGTTTGAATGTGGAGAGATACAGAACCCAGTTCATTTACTAGTCTGCTGATTGCTGCCACATTTATTTATTTAGCGTATGACACTTGTATACATTGAGTCAACATACAACAAAAAGAATACAGGATATATATATATATATATAACCTGTATAAAACTAAACATTAATTTATAAACAAACAATTAAACCATTTATATATTTGATTGCACCAGGAGTCGCCCTTAGAAAATCTTCGCTATTGCCCTCATATGCTCTAAGGTTACATTGCTCTATAATATGTTGCACAGTCTTTTGCAGTACCCTACACTCACACACTGGTGATGTTAGTTTCCCCCATTTATGCAAAAAGTCTGCACATCTACCATGCCCTGTACATATTCTATTGAGGCTAGCGCTAGCCCATATCTTGTGTGGTCGATCAAAACCGGGTGTGTTTCAGTTACACATTGAAAATTCTGGCGCGGCACTTTTTCCAACCATTCTCTTCTCCATGCGTCCTGAAGTGGCGGTGGCTAAAGGTGGATGTTTTGAGATGAGTCTGTTGATAGTCAAGTCTACTATGTCAGAATTTACTGCCAGTTCTGGATTCTGAACTATTTTGCGGTACTCTCACCAGAACTTTGCATTTTTCCTGTGAAGTTTTGGGTCGAGGAATGTTACTTATGTTACATGCTGCCAGAGCCATGCACTGATGAAGATTTGGATTTGGTCAACGACAAAGCAAAGAAAGTGGCTTCATTTTGATAGTCCAGGGTTTGATCAGGACATAGAAGAAGAAGAAAAGTCCCAAATGATTTATCAGGGCCATGGGATTTTGATTCTGAAAGTTTCACAAACACCTGTACTGTCCATTATGGTCTTACATGATAAAACCTATAAACTAAAGACATACCAACATGTTTAGAAGGAGACACTAGATATCCCAACTAATCTCATACATTGGGGCTGTTTGCAGAAATCTCCCCATGCTTCTTTATTCTGTTTAGTTTTACCTTCGTTTAAGCTCTGCTGTGCAGTATTACAATCAGCTAAGGCAAATTGGCCTTGGGTGGTGCAGAACTCTCTGGATCAAAGCAAACAAACAGTTTTGGTTGCTCCACCTTTGTACCCTATTATCATTTCATGTTAATTGCCATAATTTTACTGTATTTGAGCAGCTACCTGCCTCGTATCTAGATCCTTAAATAGCCCAATTAAAAGACTTTGAATCCTAGTGTGCTGCAGGCATTGTGTACTGTGGAGAAACAGGAAGTGCAAGACACAGGGACTTCCTGTGCTCTATGTTCCTCCATAAAGTTGAACTTTCTCACCTTTCTGCAGAGGTAGAGGCACAGGCTTTGCTTCTGTTCTGGCTAGCTTCAGGGACCTATTTAGGTTATTTGAATGAACTAGTAAGCAGGTAGCTGACCTAGAAGAGAGATTAACTGCATCATATAGTAGCAGGGAACTGGTCTCTAATAGCAGAAACTAATGACAGGTAACTGTTTTGAATGGTACATTAGAAGACAATAGTGGACAACTTGTGGCCTTTCAGATTATGTTGCACATTTATTCCAAAGTAAGATGGGACTACATGTTCTCTTCTCTACTGTTGTAGACAAATTTAGAGCAGAGGAGTTCCCAGGAGGAGCATGCATTGTTCTGGAGATGTCCAAACCCCTGAACAGAATCTAGGAATTCAGGGCTCTGTTCAATAAACGATACTTCAAAGAAACAACAGGCAACAGATAAGTGCTCTGATACTACTGAGTACTCTTGAATTGTGACCTATTGTCTTCTGCCTGAGATCCTCCCTGTTCAGCAGTTGGCCTGATTCAGAGTCCTTTACCTTAGGGCAGTGATGGCCAATTTTCACACTCCAGGTGTTCTTGGACTTCAATTACCAGAAGCCCAAGTCAGCACTGCTATAGAGTATGTCCTTCTGGTCCCTCCTAATTTATCTACCTGTTCTTCCCTGGTGAAGATAACATGAAGGCTATTCATACTTAATATGCTTGGCTGGGGAACATGTTCCCAAGATCCTTCATCCTTTGGTTATGATGGCTGAGACTGATGGGGGTTGTAGTCCAACATTATCTAGAAAACTACATATCTCTCATGCTTGCAGTTTGGACTAGGACAGTGATGGCTAACCCTGGCACTCCAGGTGTTCTTGAACTTCAATTCCCAGAAACCCTGATCAGCAGGAGTACTGACTTGGGCTTCTGAGAATTGAAGTCCAAGAGCACCTGGAGTGCCAAGGTGAGCCATCACTGGACTAGGAGATCTCCCAAGCAGCTGAAACTATTCTGAGATTATCATCAGACCAAATATCCACACCCATCTTCAAAGGGATTCAAAGGAGTTCAGCATAGGGATTGTTTGGTCATCTCACAGTTGTAATAAATCAAGTCACAAATCACGAGAAATATGAAACCAAGCAACTGCAAGTTGCCATATATACTTGAGTATAAGTCTAGTTTTTCAGCCCCAAAAATGAGGTCCAAAAAGGGAACTCAACTTATACTTGGATCAACTACCCCGAGGGTCCCAAAACCACCGTGGTGTAAATTCAAACAAACAGGTAAAAAAAATCACTAACACTACCATAAAAACTCAAAAAACATACCCATTAAAATATTTAAATTAATTAATTTTGTTGTATTTTCATGTATTTTAATTATTGAAACTCATTAGCAGCTGCCCTGACTTATACTCAGGCCACTCTATTTTCCTAATTTTAGAGGTCCAAATTAGGTACCTCGACTTATATTTGGGATGACTTATATGGTACCTCTTTTTCCATTTGCTTGCAGTTTTCCTGCATTATATAAAATCAAATAAAAACTAGTTCAAATTTAGCAAGCTGCCTCTATGTCTCTCTTTATCAACAAGTTACACAGAAAATGCCTTGATTAGAGTTTACAAATACAGTAGAACCCTGTATAACGAAAAAGATCCATTCAATTGAGCACTTTGTTATACAGTCAAACCTCACATAAAGAGTGCCTTGCTTAAAGAGTAACTCACTTAAAGAGCAGTTTTCTCTGAATGTTCACTTCATTTAACAAATAAAACCAACCAAAAACTCACTTAACAGATAAATTGGGGTTCTCAGTCCCCCCTCCCCCAGAAGTCACAATTGGTCACTTACAATGGTGTATTGCTTAAAGAACAAACTTGCTGAAAGAGCAATCCTGTGGAACACATTATGCGGTGAATCACCAATAGCTCAAAAATGCTTTGTTATATGAATTTTTCATTATACGAAGTGTTCGTTATGTGGGATACCACTACAAGATACTATGTAAACCTACTTTTGACCCGACTACTGAAGCAGTGTGATTTCAATGAATACGTGTACCAATATAACCCACATTTCTTGCTTGGAGTTTCAGTAAACACGATGAATATTGGGTCAGAGTGGAGTGAGGGGTGTAACATAAAATCAAAGCCAGTTTCCAGTGTTGCCAATTTGAAAAAGAAAATGAATCACCGAATATTTAAAATGAAGTATAAAGCAGTGACTGGGGAGGAGGATAAAATAAATGACCCAGAAGAATCTGTCCAATCCAACTGATTCTGTTTTATTCTTCTCACTTCTTTTTGATCTCAACTTTTTTATATTTTTATTATTATTATTATTATTTAAAGATAATGTTCACTGGCACTCACATTCTTTTGAAAGGCTGAAGAATTTGCATGAACCAATTTCTGTTAGTTCCACTGGGAATGTTAAAAACTCCAATTAGGTCACTCTGAAGTCTCTTTTCCTGGGAGAAATTCCTTAATCTTCCTTAATAATGTACGTCTTTGAGTGCTGCTGTTGTTCAAATTGCCCTGCAATTTTCTTCAGAAGTAATTATAAACCAGCCATGATAGACTTTATATAATAAACCACAAATTCTTTAAGCAGAGTCAAATTCTGGAGCCCGTGAAGTCAGACAGACCCAATGTGATTAGTGCGTAGTATGCTTTTTATATAGGAATGTGCTCTGAAAAGGCACCACATATTTTCCAAGAAGCAGTACTTTCTTCTCTGTAATAATGATTTCATTAATTTTTTAAAACTGTTTCTTTCATCTCACCTAAGATCATTTATTTATTCTTTAATTGTAGGCTGCTTGCAGGATGACAGAACTGAAAAATGACTTTTTAAAAAGAAAGTGATTTAATCTTACACCAGGGCTGAGTGAATTATTATTTTACAGCTCTATATGAAAGTCTGGCCAGGTTATCCTGGTATGGTAATAGAGATGACCCTACAGCCAGTGACTCAACACTGAGCTTTGAGTGGCGGTTAACAAACCTGACAACCCTGAGGACTAGCAGCCTTCGTGAAGTCCACAGGGAAGGGTGATGGTCCCCAACTGGATTAAAACCCACTTGAATCCATCTTGATGGAGGGGAGCAGCTTCATTGATCCTGGCCTGTGGCTGAGGAGGACTTTGCATGCCAAAAGGGCTTAGAGCCCCAGAAAGTGACTCACGGAGCTGGATCAGTGGCATGGGTGTCATGCTACGGAAGGCATTTGAAAAGCCACTGCATTATATAAAGGTAGTCTTCATGGCTGATCGCCATGATGATCGCCAATATTCGGAATCAGACATGGCACAAGAAGAAGAAGAACAGCCCTAGATGCTCTTCATGGCTTTTTAGGCCCCATCAAGCTTATATTGGAGGAGTAATTGATTTTCTCAGAAAACAAGAAGTTATTTTAAACTATGCCTGTTGTCTTTCAAGTACAGTAATACCTCGGATAATTTGCATCAGATAACGCTAAAACTGCATAACATTAAGCAATCTGAAAAATAATTGCATCACATAACGTTAAAATCCTATGGGATGCATTGGATAATGTTCACTAAAAGCCTGTGCTAGTTACAATGTATCTCTATGGAGTTTTAACGTTATGCAATTTATGCCATAGGGTTTTAACGTTATCCGATGCGTGCATCGGATAACATTAAAAATCAGTTAACACTAAGACTTGTGGAACCAAGTTTTAGCATTATCTGAGGTTTTACTATACTCAAGTGTAATTTGGTCTTGAATAGAAAATGAAGACTCATTAACTTTACATAGGACCTGTTCTTCATTTTTTCTTGATATGTACTGATCTAGCTGTCTGCATTTTTGAACTCTCTACACGGAATAAGGCCAGGTTGTCAGTAATGACATGGCTATCAGTGATAAATACCCATGCTCCCCCAAACTAAGGCTACACCACTTGTTCCAAAGATGTGAAAAGGCACTGCTGTACATGCCTGATGGCTACTGAAACTGGTCTGAAAACTATCTATATATCTTATCCCTAGCGCTTTCACAACATCTTGTAGGAATGAGGGAAGCCTGTGGCCTTCATTATGTCATCCTTAAATCAGTTTCTTGGAAATCTACTTGTTAAGAAGTCTACCATGTATACTAGAGCATAAGTCTGATTTTTAGCCCACAAAAGGAGGTCCAAAAATGGGACATGACTTATGCTCAAGTCAACGTAAACACTCAAAAACATACCCACACAAATGTCTAAATTAATTAATTTTACTTTATTTTAATGTATTTTAATTATTGAAACTCACTAGCAGCTGCTGCATTTTCCACCCCAACTTATACATGGGTCAATCTATTTTCCTAGTTTTAGAGGTCCAAATTAGGTATCTCAACTTATATTCAGGATGACTTATAGTTGAGTATATACAGAACTTGTATATTGAGGATGCAATCTATTTCTCCTCTGGTTTTCATCCACAGCAAGAAATGGACAAATTTCATTTCACAAAATGTTCTCCTTTGTGACTTAGCCTACATTTCATAAGTTCATTTCCTTCTAATTTTGATCAGGGTGTGTCCCGCACAGATGGATTGACTGTCTTCTGGGATTTAAAAAAAATGCCAAGAGTTACCATGAGTCATCAGGGCATCCTACAGACATCCATAAAACATTTATAGCATTTCTTTTCTTTCCTCATATAATTCTGGGCATTTTGCATGGTTCTGAACAGTGACAGATTCTGAAGATGGTTATCATGCATCAACAGTGTGCTAAATGCAACCCTGAACAACTTTCTCTGGATTCAGGCCTGAGGCTTGTTCCTGCTGTGAGCCTGTTGATTTCACACCCAACTTGGCTGAAGTTAGAACAATGTCCTTCCCTTAAATAGTTTTCTGAAAGTAATAAAGACACGTTGCTTCCTTTCAAGCCATCTTGTAATTACACCTTGCAACCATATGTTGACCTGGTTTCTCTCAAGCTTCATGATGAAGGCTTCATTATTTCAATTTAAAATAGTTTCTGTTGTTAACGGCTTGTCCAATCTAAACGTGTATTTTCTCTACCAAAAAAAAAGGCAAAGATATTTTCTAATGTGAGTTCATACATTACACATCCCGAGACAGAGATTAAAATATGAACAGCTTCAAGCATCAACCTGACCAGCATCACCCTACTGAATTGGGGAATCTGGTTATTATAGTGCAAAGCTCTGTTCACACTAGATAAAGGTAAAGGTCACATTTACTCGAAAGCCAGTCGTATCATACTCTAGGATTCAGAGTTCATCTCTGATTAAAGCCAAAGAGCCAGTACTGTCTGCATTTTGCAGATGTTTCCATGGACATGTAGCAAGCATGACTAGACATGTTACCTTCCCAGGGATGTGGTACCTATTTATCTAATTACAATTTCTTGCTTTCAAACTGCTAGGTTGGCAGGAGCTGGGACAGAGACGGGAGCTCACTCCATCATGCAGCACTCGGGTCTCAAACTGCTGACCTTCCGACCTTCCAGTCTTCAAGTTTAGCATCTTGACCACTGAGACACTGCAGTCCTATTCTGTTCACACCAACCCAGGCTAAATTACGAGCCATTTCTTTCCTTAATTTACCTTACAACTGGATACATTTAGTTTTGGTATAAACTTCCTTATCATCAGTTTATGACTTTTAGAAGCAGATGCAACTGACTTTATAACAAGAGAAGGTGAACTAGTTGAACGGGTTGCTAACAGGCACATTAAGTACCTAAAGGCCTTTTTTTTAAAGTGAGGAATGAACATCTCTCCTTATTAGCTATATAATAGAGACAGAAAAAGGGAGTGGAACATTGCTCACATATATGAAGAAGAAATATGCTCTTCAAGTCCACATCCTAATATGAGATTATGTTCCCCATATTGATGTTCTGTCCTGAATTATGAAGTAAAGGACAACTGAAACGTTGGCAGAATCAAGGGTCAGGATCCAGGTGAGAATGACCTCTAAGCCTTGAAACTCACTGGATGACTAAAGGCCAATAATTGAGAACCGAACTTTTTCATAGCCTCACAATTTTGTGAGATTTAATTCGGAAGAAGGAAAGCCCAGGTATGCCAGCGACTCAACACCAAGTGTCAGGTGGCGGTTAACTAACCTGACACTCCTGAGGACTAATGGACTTGGGTGCTGAAGTCCACAGGGAAGGGTGATGGCCTCCAAGTGGATAAAACCCACTTGAGGCCATCTTGATGGAGGACAGAAGCTTCATCAATCCTGGCCTGGGGCTGAGGAGGACTTTGCATTCCATAAGGGCTCAGGTCCAGAAAGTGACTCATGGAACTGGATCAGTGGTACTATCAGTGCCTGATTGAGGCAGCGTGAGGCCTATAGCAAATCGTGTCATGAGGCCCTTGCTTAGATTTACGATACCTATAAAATAAAACACGGAGTAGCACATAAAATGCATGTGCAAAGACGACTCCACCTGCACGCACATCTTTACTCTTTGGCATACATTGAACACTCCGATGAGGCATTGGCAAGTCTCTCAGAGTGAATTTATTTTGAATATCCGCACAAATGAATGGAATATTTAAATTTGTATTTTCATTCTAACCGAGCTGGGGGCCCGGGGGGGGGGGCAGAGACGTGGGGCCCATAGCATTTGCTAATCCTGGTATATGGCTGATCCGGCACTGCATACTATGGGTGTCATGCAGCGATGTGGAAGGCAGATGAAAGGCCACTGCATTATATTCTCATGACAGTCTTCATGGCTGATTGCCATGATGATCGCCAATATTTGGATTCAGATATGGCAGAAGAAGAAGAAAGGAGGAGGAGAAGGGAGATTTTAAAAATTTGTTTTAATATTGTAACTCTTCATAGCTAGAACATCCGTGCACCTCTCCTTTATTCTTCCATGCTATTCAGCCACAAGAACATTCACATCTGTCTCTTTCCTAGCCTTCAGTTCCAATCCAACAAAGGTCTAACTCTTTTCTTCCTACTTTATACAGCATTTTTGCCTGTTGTGGATGTCTGATTCTAAGCCAGAAACACAGAAACCAAGTCCTTGGCAATTTATTCAAGAATTACAGCCCTGAACTCTGTAATTCTTAAATAAACTGCCAACTTTATAAAGTCACAAGGTTCTGAGACACAGTTACATGATGCACTTCCTACAAAGATTTGTGTTTCCTGACAACATAAATTTATCAGCTATTGGATTTCCTCTTTTCCTGTTTCAGGTGGAGTATCTGATGTAACTTAAAAACATGGATTATCTTACTTAAAATAGCATGTGGTCAGTTTTTTTAAAAAAATTCTTTTTAAAAGCAAGAATAATTGGCTCAGAATTGTGTACTTGCAAAATGTTTGACTTGAGACAGGGGACAAACCATTTTTATTTGATTCTAGAAGATTATGGATATGTTTGAAGTGGTAGCTGTGTTAGTCTGTGCATGCATATCAGAGAGTAAGCAAAAGAAAGACACAAAAAGGTTGTGGTATCCTAAAAACTAACTCCTGTATTTAAGTGTTTGCTTTCATGGATCAAATTCACTGATGTTTATCTCAGAAGCAGGCTTTGATGGCTGCAAGCCTGTCTTATATGATGTTCCCAGCATCCACAGGTGACAGTGTATAGGTAAAGGTAAAGGTTGCTCTTGCTCAAAAGCCTGTCATATCCAACTCTAGGGTTCAGTGCTCATCTCTGCTTAAAGACAAAGAGCCAGTGCTGTCTGCGTTTGCAGATGTTTCTGTCTACATGTGGCAGGCATGCCTAGACACTGGAGTTCACAGTATGCTATTACCATCCACTGAATCGGCACCTATTTATCTACTTGCAATTTCTTGCTTTTGAACTGCTAGGTTGGCAGGAGCTGGGACAGAGACTGGAGCTCACTCTGTCATGCAGGTCTCGAATTGCTGACCTGGCGACCCTTCCAGTCATCAAGTTCAGTGCGTAGGGATTGCTGTAAAAAGTAGAAATCCCTTATGAAGTTTTTTTTAAGGACTCAGGGGAGGTCATGGCACTCCAGCATCGCAAAATGTGAAGACACAGAGTCCAGAGGGACCCTGAAAGCTCAAAAGGTCCTACTAAACATCTGTCTAGAGCAGGGATTCTCAACCTGTAGCCTGCAGGCTGGATGTGGCCCATGGCACATTTCATGTGGCTTTCCCACTGCCTCCACCATGCCAGGAAGTGCCATGTGGTGGAGGAAGGGCAAAATGGCCATCCGCCCCCCCAAAGCTGTCTGAAGGAGCGTGACCCAATGGCTGCTGGGTTAAAAGTGTTGAGAACTCCTGCTCTAGATATACTTTTTTTAAAATACCAGCACTCTGTCAGATTGCACTGCTGCCTCTCCTACTCCTTCCTCCTTCATCAGGAGGTGTCACTATTGCATCCTGCAATAGAAGGGTGTCACCTTGCCTCCAGTACAATGGGGACAATTTCATTCATGACAAAGTCAAGTGGATCTGTACGTCAATGTAAACCTGGTGCCAGATATTTATAATAAAGTAGGTGCAACTTTTTTTTTAATGTACAGTGGAATGTTGGTTAACGTAATTAATGCATTCTCTGGGATGTTTCTTACAGCGAAAATTACTTTAACTGAATTTCCCATAGGAATGCATTGAATGCAATTTCTCATAGGAATGCATTGAAAACCAAAATACTTTAACTGAAATGCATTTTCCCATAGGGATGCATTGAAAACCAATTAATTTCCTTTTGTTACGCAATTTTTATGTTAACCAAGCCAACTGAGGTTCCACTGTATTGGATTTCTTAGTTAACACATGTATGCTTCTTAGTGGTTAAGAGGCTGAACTTGATGAGGGTAGGCTGGACACATCAGGACCCGAGTGCTGCATGACAGAGTGAGTATCCATCTCCGTCCCAGCTCCTCCCAACCTAGCACTTCAAAAGCAAGAAACTGCAAGTAGATAAATCAGGACCACTTTGGTAGGAAGGTAAACAGTGTTGCATGGAATCCAGTGTCTAATCGTGCCTGCCACATGTCCATGGAAATGTCTGCAAAACGCAGATAGTGCTGGCTCTTTGGCTATAAACTAAGATGAGCACTGAAACCTAGAGTCGGATATGACTGGCTTTCAAGCAAGTGAGACCTTTACTGATCTTAAAATAAAATTGATGTTGACTGTGATAAAGCTTCCTGGGAATGGATGCATTGCGGCATCACTTTTCTAAAGGGTGGAAACAAACTTTTAAAGGTGCTTTTAATGCTATTATTTTTCTTTCTAGGATACAAAGTGCTTTCACAAAACAAGCCACACTGAGTTTTGTGTTTACAGTGAGCAATCGTATCAGTTAGTCTGGTCAGGGCAATAGCATTCCATTGCCTTGAAGCAAACAACAGTGCCGGCTGAACTCCAAGTGACCCAGTTGTCTCTGCTAATCACTGGCTGATTACTAGCTAATCAGTGTCTTGTTTAGAGCATAGAAGCCAAAATCACTTTGGATTGGGCTGCCTTTGGGAAGCGGGACACATTTTTGCAATTTTCATTAGCACGCAGCGCTTGCACTCGAGCGTCACAGAGAAAATGCAGGCCTGAAATCAAAAGCAAATTGCCAAGCTGAGAGCTGCGAAGGGATTTTTGGCAATAGGTGAGATAGCCCATAAAACCATCTCAGACTTCTGATTCTACATACAGTAATACCTCGGATAATGTTTACCTCAGATAATGCTAAAATCGCATAATGTTAAGAAATCTGGGGAGGAGAATTGGATCGAATAACATTAAGGTCCTATGGGATGGATCAGATAACAACGCTAAAGCCTGTGGGGTTACAATGTATCTCTATGGAGCTTTAACGTTATCCGATCCATCCCATAGGATTTTAAGATGGATCGGATAACACTAAAAATTGGATAACACCAAGACTTGTGGAACCAAGTCTTAGCATTATTCAAGGTATTACTGTACTGTATACACTCAAGTATAAGTCTAGTTGGGCATGTGGCCTTCCATTTTCTGATGAATCTCAAGGGAGGCAAAGAATCTGCTTCTGCCAACCTAAAAAAACCCCCTAGCTATTGTGAGGATGGTGTGGAAAACCAAAATCCAAGTCTTTTAGATTTTGGATATTTGCAGAGGGATAGGAGAAGAGAGGGAAAATGACCAAGGAAAGAAAAAAAGACAGCAGCCAATAGGAAAAAGAGGAGCAATTGTCCCCTAACCAAAGATGTCATTTAGATATCATTCCCAAAGAATAGGTGGAAATGACTGCTATAGTTTGCCTTGGCCCTCAGTATCCGGACAGATAGTCAAGTAGCTGTCAACAGGACACCCACTGTTCAAGCCAAACCAGATAGTATGAGTTCCTCATACTAACTATTGTTCCCAGTTTAATATGTCCGTTTCCTGGTCATGTTCACCCAACAGCAACATCCGAGTCCCTCTGAATGGGTCTGTTCATTATGTTGAGATCATTACTGTCAAAGCATGCTCATCTCTGTGTATAGCATAGGAGGCAGCACTCTGCATCTGCAGATGTTTCTGTGGTCATGTGTCAAGGCATAACTAGACCCCGCAGTGCACGGAACATTGTTACCTTTCCTTCTGAAGTGGTAACCCGTCATGGCGAACTTTGGCATTCCAGGTGTTCTTGAACTTCAATTCCCAGAAGACCTCATTTGCAGAAGTGCTGACTTAGGCTTCTGCGAATTGAAGTCCAAGAACACCTGGAGTGCCAAGGTTCGCTATCACAGCTATAGACTCTCATAGCTCTTCCACCCTATCACAGAATTAAGAGTGTACATACAGTTTACTAGTCAGCCTCTGTTAAGGGGTACTGATGTATTGGAAATGCATAAAATCCAAGAGTCTCAATGAGTCACCCTCGCTCGATAGCCAGTCGTATCTGACTCTAGGTTCAGCGCTCATCTATGTTTATAGCCAAAAAGCCAGCTGTCTGTGTCTGCAGACATTTCCATGGAGAAGTGGCAGTCATGACTAGTGCTGGTCATGTGAGTGCACAGAATGCTGTTACCTTTCCCACCAAAGTGCTACCTATTTATCTACTAGCAATTTCTTGCTTCCAAACGGCTAGGTTGGTAGGAGCTGGGACAGAGATGGAAGCTCACTCAATCATGCAGCACTTGAGTCTCAAATTGCTGACCCACCAACCTCCCAGTCATTAAGTTCAGTGTCTTAACCACTGAGCCACTGCAATCCCTCGAACAGAAAGGTACAACAGATTAAACTGTGTCTCCCAGATGCAGGCGGCATCATGAAAGTGGCTGAAAACAGCACAAACCATGTCATGGCTTGTTTACTGAAATATTTCAAAATTTAATTTAATTAAACTAATATTGTCACTGGTGATTTATGGGACTGCTGGTATTGATACTGATGCTGTGGAGGTTGGTTAGTTGTTATATGATTGTATGTGGTTTTTAGTATGACTTTAATTGGTGTCTTTTTATTTATTGTGAACTGCCTAGAATAGTGTCAGACTAATTATGTCAGGAAATAAATAAATAAATAAATAAATAAATAAATAAATAAATAAATAAATAAATAAATAAATAAATGTGAGTTCTAGCCAGGTTCTTTCATTTAGGAATCTTATACCATATATATTCAAGTATAAGCTGACCTGAATATAAGCCAAGGTACCTAATTTTGTCTTGAAAACCCAGGAACACATATTGACCCGAGTATAAGCCGAGGATGGGAAATGCAGCAGCTGCTAGTGAGTTTCAATAATCAAAATACATGAATATATGGTAAAATTAATTGAATTGTTGGCACATCTCAATCTGACACAGTCATGGACCTTTATATAAGCCGAATCCCCTTTTTGGACCTCATTTTTGGGGCTAAAAAAATCGGCATACGGTAATTGCAGAGACAAGTCATTCATATAATTGCAGAGAGAGAGCATGTGTGTATGTTTGAGAGATAAGAGGCAAAGTTCATACTGTACCTCCAAGATCTTCTCTTCAAGCCAAATGTCACAGTTGTGTCCATTCCAGGAATTGTCTGACTTGGACACAGCAACCTATGCCTTAGCTTTTCCCATTTTTAAGCATGCAGGTCTTTTTGTGGAGATGGTTCAGAACTTTCCACTTGTTCAAAAAGCCACAGCCAACCTGCTGGCTAGGATTAATTGCAGGGAACATTTAACTCCTAGGTTACAACAGGCCCACCAGTTACCAATCAGTTTCCAGGCAACATTCAAAGTGTTAAACATGATCTAGTAAGTTATATCCAGCATGAGTCCAGGTTATCAGAAGGAATGTGTTCTCACAAATAAGCCTGCCTGTGTTTGTGAAGGTCGGTAAAGGTCACCCTTGTTCAAAAGCCAGTCATATCTGACTCTAGGGTTCAGTGCTCATCTCTGTTTATAGCCAAAGAGCCTGTGCCGTCTGCATTCGCAGACATTTCAATGGACATGTTGCAGGCATGCCTCAACACAGGAACACTGTTTACCTTCCCACCAAAGTGGTCCCTGTTTATCTACTTGCAATTTCTTGCTTTCGAACCGCTAGGTTAGCAGCAGCCAATCTAAATGTGTTTATGACATCCAGGGGTCATTTACGACAGTGTCATGTGCACACGGGGCCACATTATGCACATGTGTATGCACATTTTACTTCCACTTCCGAGACTGGTGAAGGCAGTGCAGGCTGGATTAATTGGTGCCCTAGTTGGGCACCCATGCATTAAAGGAAAGGGGAAGGGGAAACTTTGGCATTTGGGTTGTGGTCATAGGGAATGTTGGCCAATAACTAAAGAAACTACATTTTAAACAGCCTGTAGGCATTTGTATATCTAACCCTCTCTTTGTTATTCATTTTTGTAGAACAACTCTTCACTTTTATTTTTAAAGTTTCCACTTGAGAAATGTTTTCCCAGCTGTTGGAACTAATTGGCCAACACAAGGAATGGCTTTGTTAATTTTTTTCCCCTCTGGAGGAGAGCAAAAATATTTCATACAATTCTTATTTATTTTTACAGAACTCTGCTGTATTATGTGCTACATACAGAGCCGTCTATTTATATTGCCTTATCTCACACCTGTTTGGATCTTGCCTGTTTAATGGTATTTAAACATACTATTTCTTGCCAATTGTTTATCTTCACAGTTCACTGCGTTTGGAGCAAATGTTTCTTATTACTTCTGAAATAAACTTCAGTTGCTCCCTGAGCTTGATTAGCAAGGACAAAAATAACATAATTGTTAGTTACGCCCAATGTATTATCGCTGTAAACCTATAAAACATTCTTTCAACAATCTAGAGGGGCTATTTGAGTCCTCAGAAAATCCATGATATGTATGGAAAAGCACTTGTTATTTCCAAGAAAGTTCTTTTTTTCCTGGAGTTTTGTTTTATTTTTCTTGCTTTGTTTATTTTGTTGTTCATTGATAGAAATTAAAGGTAAAGGTTTCCCTTGCTCGAAAGTCAGTCGTATCCGACTCTAGGGTTCAGTACTCATCTCTATTCCAAAGTTGAAGAGCCAGCACTGTCTGCTGCTACAGATGCTTCTGTGGTCATTTGGCATGCATGACTAGACACGGAAGACTGTTTATAGATATTATGTGCCATGTTTTTGACAGACAACAAAGTGGCATTACAGGATTCTCAGCAGGTAAATGGTTCTACCCTGAACTGCTTTTTCATACTCCCTGGTTTAAATATAACCAAGCAAGCTGGCAAAGGGAGGAGGGAAAATCAACGGTAAGAACATGAAAACATTAATAGAATTAATAAAAAACTAACCAAAGAATGGTAGGACATTTTGTGGTTAAATTTTTTCCAACAACATTGCCTGAGAAGAATCTTCTGCATCTTGTATTGTGATTATACGGTACAGTAAAACACCGGATAACGCTAAAACTTGGTTCCACAAGTCTTGGTGTTATCCGATTTTTAGTGTTATCCGATCCATGTTAAAATCCTATGGGATGGATCGGATAACGTTAAAGCTCCATAGAGATTATTTTATTTATTTATTTATATTTATATCTCACACTTGCTAACCCGCCCCAATCGGGCAAGCCCGACTCTGGGCGGCTTACAGCCCAAATTAAAACACATCAATAAAAAATTTAAAATTTATAAACTAAAACAGTATCTGGGGGTGTCGTCAGAGGGGTAATATCCCTAGACTAACCACCCCACATGGGATCCCCACATGAGATACATTGTAACCACACAGGCTTTAGTGGTTGTTATCCGATCCATCCCATAGGACCTTAACGTTATTCAATCCAATTCTCCTCCCCAGATTACTTAACGTTATGCGATTCTAGCGCTATCCGGTCCAATCGTTATCCAGTGATTTTCTGTATTGCTAATTATATTGCAGCTGTAAACACTTCTTTTGCAGCTGCCGTAAAATGTGTCTGTGGGCTGTTTCTGGCAGCAACAGTGGCGTTTGGAGCGATGGCAGGGGTCTGATGATTTGGCCCGCAGACCGTAGGTTGTCTACCCCGGTCTACTCTGTTACCATAACAGGATAACCTGGCCAGACTGTCAGTATCTTGCACAAGGCAATTAAAGTAGCAACCCGGGGCCAGATATAGATCAAGTTTTTAATGCTATCTGAAGTATTTTTGTGGGAGGAGCCAGCCCTATTATTACAAAGTTGTGGGACTCTATCCACAGAAGGTCATCCTATTTTCTCACTCTCGCTTCCTGATATTTATGAACAATTCTTTTCCAGTGCTTCAGCTTCCACCACTAAAGGAATGTGATACAACTGCCTTCATAAAGGGTCTCATTTACTCTCCAAACAAAAGAGAATTTTTTTAAAGAGGGAGAGGAATGCTCTAACTCTTTCTGTATTTCTGAAATGGACCCTTTTATCCAGAGCCAGAATACACATAATCATCATTCTTCTTTTTTTAAAAAAATATAATGCATTCTTTCTTCACTCCTTTCCTCAAAGACTTTGTTTGATTTTTAACACAGATTCCCAAGAGCTTGCTTACAATGGCGATTTCAGCGTTCAGTGCTGTTGTGCTTCCCCCACTTCAGTGATAAAAATAGATTTTTTCCCCCTGCTCCTAATAGGGCTGTCAAGGTAAGTGAGGTCTGTCTTAGTGGTTAAGATGCTGAACTTGATGACTGGAAGGTCAGCAGTTCAAGACCCGAGTGCTACATGGTGAAGTGAGCATCCGCCTCTGTCCCAGCTCCTGCCAACTTAGCATTTTGAAAGCAAAAAATCACAAGTAGATAAACAGGTACCACTTCAGTGGGAAAGTAAAGAGCATTCAGTGCACTCCAGTGTCTAGTCATGCCTGCCACATATCCACAGAGACAGTGCTGGCTCTTTGACTATAAACAGAGATGAGCACTGAACCTTCTATCTTTCCCTGACAGGGCTGTCAAGGTGAGTGAGGTATTTAAGGAGTGATTTTCAAATACACACATAACCAAGAGATACATAGGATGGCCTTCACTTTCTGCCTCAAACAAACAGTTATTGTGAAAATAAAACTGATGCCTAGGTGTGGAGTATGAGATCAAGAGGGTTTGAAGCAACAGCAAAGCAATGAGAACCAGTGGTCCAAGGGGGTCCAGGTCCTTCTGAGATTGGTGAAACGAGTGCCCAGCTCGTTTGGGGCAAAATGTTAATTGTCTTGTAAACCATCCAGAGAGTGTTACAAACACCCATAACTGCATCTACTATTGCAAATGGCTTATGGCCCAGGATTGGGGAGATCCAGACTTAGATTTGCTTGAGCCATGAAGTTCAGTCTGGTTTACCATCGCAGGGTTGATCTGGATTTTGTTTTTTAATTGCTTCTTCGTTCCTGGTGAAAGAAGATCCTCCACTCTAGCTGAAGCTCTCCTCCTCCCCCCCCCCCAGAGCAGAAGATGGACGTCTTAGCAAACAGCTGCCTTCTCCACCACTTTGTTGCCACCTCTCCACATTTGCTGCCAGAGGCAACCACCTTCCTAGTGTCTGGTGACAAGGCTGGTGTACACTGCCTCATAGTTGTTGGAGGAAGGACTGAATAAAATGTAACGAATAAATATACATGGTATTCACATGTCCTGGCAAATTAAACCCCAGCCATCAGCATTGCTTGCGGTTTATCAGCGCTGTATCTAGAGGCAGCTGAGCTAAGCTCTGCTCACAGACATGTAACAAAGGCAACATAAAGCTGTCTGTCCAGACCATGCTTAGAGCTGACAGCCATGATATAAATCACCCTCGTCTTCAACAGTGCTGACAAGCCCATCTCATAACCATTCTCTGCCAATGGTGGCAGGTTTACAGTCCTGTAACTCAGATGTCTCGTTGTGCACCACTGCTGTGCATGCCACATCACCGTAACCCTTTAACAGTGAATTCCCGGCGCTGACTGCAGTACAGTACTGTAAAACCTCGCATCAAGAATGCCTCACTTAGAGACTAACTCGCCTGAAAAGCAGGATTTTCTCTGAATGGTCGCCTCACTTAACAACTAAAACCAACCAAAAACTTGCTTAACAACTAAATCGGGGTTCACAACCCTCCCAAGTCACAATTGGTCACTTACAGTGGTGTTTCACTTAAAGAGAAAACTCACTTCAAGAGTACTCCCGTGGAACACATTATGCTCTTTAAGCAAGGTACCACTGTACATGGAAAGTTTTCTTTTCCCCTTTTTGCAAAAAGCAAATCACAAGAAAGGGAGCACCTCCCTGGCTCACGAGGGAGACACTACAAAGATTCACACCCCGCGAGCAATTGAATCTAGCTGCCAAACTCCCTGCTGACCTTCAAGTTATGGATCCGTACCACCAAAGAGCATTCTACTTCCTCCAGAGTTGTGAATTTTCCCTTGCTTTATGAAGCAGGGAAAAGGTAATATTTCTTCTGTTGTGGAAAATGCTACATCCTGTACAACACATTCAGTTTCATGCTTTCAGAAGGGCGTCTCTTAAAACACCAAGGGTTCTTCTTCTTCTTTGCTTTATCTTTTACCCCATCGGGTGTCAAGGGAGATGCAAGGTTCTTGCTCTGGGACTTCTAGTGGTCTCCACTGGTGTTACTTGTTATTTCTAATTTGTTATTTTCTAATTTGTATTGCCATCCAAATCTGAAGACTCTGGGAGGCTCACAGAAAATAAACCAATCACAATTTTAAAAGCAATAAAAAACCAAAGGTTAAAAAGATTAAAAGATTAACTCTGCCCTTGATGACCATTTGGAGGCTTCAACTGGTCCAGAATGCAGCTGTCCGAGTGGTGATGGGTGTGGGCGGTATGCACACACCTCGCCTCTGCTTCGGGAGCTGCACTGGCTGCCGGTTTGCCTCTGGGTGCAATTCAAAGTGCTGGTTATTACCTTTAAAGCACTATATGGTAGTGGGCCAGGATACTTAAGAGACCACATCACCCCAAGAACATCTGTCCATCCCACCAGAGCGGACTGGAGAGGCTCCCTAGTTTTTCCAATGGCCAGAGAGGTGCATCTCTCTGGCACTAGAAGGAGGGCCTTCTCTGTGTCCGCTCCGGCCCTATGGAACCTCCTACCAACTGAGCTACATCTACAGATGGACTTGCTGTCTTTTTAGGAAGAACTTTAAAACATGGCTGGCGGGACAGATACCATGACCCAAGCTCGCTGGTTAGTTTGAGCTCCCTCTCTCCCCTGGTCTTTTAATCTTTTATCCCTGTGATTTAGTTTTTAATCTTTTAATTATGATGGGAATTCGCTGATTAAAAAAAATCTTGAAAAAGTTTAAATTTTTATAGTTGGGATTTTGAAGTTCTGGGATGATGGGTTTGGGTTGTATTGTGTTGCTTTTTTTTGTAATATGTAAACCACCCTGGGTCACCCTGGCAAGGAGGGCGCTATAGAAATGTGAATGAATGAATAAATAAATAAAGAATAAAAGAGAGAGTGTGCGTGTTCTACTAAATTAGCCAGCAGACTGGGGTTACCATGTCACTGCTGCCCCGCACCTGCCTTGCCAGCCAGGTTTTTATCCCTTTCCTGAAAAGCAGCAACTCTGTCTGGAGACACAACTCAATTGGCAGGAGGTTATTTGGTGTTCTTGTAATATTTTTCTGATTCTATCTCTCCAACTTCCTCTGAGTCTGCCTCATAGTCTTTGTCCACCTCCTCTTTCCACATACGTCCTGTAAGGTTTGGAATTCCAAGACATTCTCTCCAAATGGGCAAAACCACTATTTGTTGTCTCTGTATGTAGTGCAAGATTGGTTCTGTTTCAGTTCTTGCCCGTCTCTGTCCCAGCTCCTGCCAACATAGCAGTTTGAAAGCAAGAAATTGCAAGTGGACAAATAGGGACCAGTTGGGTGGGAAAAGATCTTGGAGACATGAAAGAAGTCTCATTCGGGGGTCCCTCAGTGGAGTTTCTCCTGCAAAAATCCTTTTATCCCAAAATAATTTCTGACACAAAATTATTATTATTATTATTTTAATGTTCACTCACAGAATTTGCCAGCTATCATGGTTACCATGGACATGCCAGCAGGCAACCTCTGATATTTGCAGTAGTCCAGGAAAGTAAATTTTATTAATAGTACTGTATCTTGGAAGACCACTACAATCACAGAATTTGCTGCAACAACTCCCATACGTGGCCTCATCAAACATCATATTTGCACATGGAATGGCTAAAGGAAAATGGAACTTACAAATGGGGAGGTGTCTGTTCATGGTAGCCATTTTCTACCTCCCCATTTGCTTTTGAAAATATGGAACAAATTTATAATCTTGGGTTAGGAAAAACAATGTCTTTTCAGACACTTTGGTCCATAAGGTCAGGAGAAAGGGGAGCAGCCATGAATTCCTGGAGTATTTGGTTTTCTGTTCGAAGTCCTCGGGAAAAAATCCTGAGGGATATTCAGGACGGTTTCAGCTCTGTTGCGATACTTTTCTTGCAGAAGAGCTGATACAAATATTACTGATTACACCAAGTTGTACTTTAACTGTTTGAGTATCATTAATAGAGGTACCTAGAGAAAAATTGACAAAGGCAGCAAATACCTTTAATTATTAGCTGTGCCTCTTTCTTTCTTCATTCTGTGATTCTTTGTGATCCCTATGGCTATTCCCCCATCCTAACTCAAGGACACTGCTTCTCATTTCCATCCTTAGCTGCAAAACCAGCAGAACTAACACAGTCATGGAAAGTGTCCTGTCCTGCTGAGATCTATAACTGTCACCCTTTCATGGATGCATTACCATTCTTTTTTTTAACCCGTATATACTCGAGCATAAGCTGACCTGTGTATAAGCTGAAGTACCTAATTTTGACTTGAAAACCCAGGAAACTAGATTGACCTGAGTATAAGCCAAGCATGGGAAATGCAGCAGCTGCTAGTGAGTTTCAATAATCAAAATACATGAAAATATGATAAAATTAATTAAATTGTTGGCACATCTCAACATGACACATACTTGGGACCCTTGTGGGTCATTGACCCATGTATAAGCCGAGTCCCCTTTTTGGACCTCATTTTTTGGGCTAAAAACTTGACTTACACTTGAGTATATATGGTACAGTCAAACCTCGCATAAAGAGCATTTCACTTAAAGAGTAACTCACTTAAAGAGCAGCATTTTCTCTGAATGTTCGCTTCGCTTAACAAATAAAACCAACCAAAAACTCGCTTAACAAATAAATCGGGGTTTGCAATCCCCCCCCCCCCCACAATTGGTCATTTGCAATGGTGTTTCGCTTAAAGAGCAAAGTTGCTTAAAGAGCAATCCTGTGGAACGCATTATGCTCTTTAAGTGAAGTACAACTGTACTTCTTTATATTTCGTGATACTTGGGGACTGTCTGATTTGCACTTTGGTAAAGAAACTAACATGATATATCTGAGAACATTAGAACACCAATATCATAAGGTCATGTTATGATGCTCTTCATTATACCTGCCTCTTCATTATACATTTAGTAGAAAAGTGTGACATTTCACACAAAGATGGTATGCAGAACACATTACACAAGTTATCAGCAGTGGTGGCAGCTACTACTCATGTCCTAGTATACATATTTTTTCCCCTGAAAATCATTTTCACAGTTGAAAAAAAAAATGACAAACAGAGAAAAATGTCATTGGTGTGGACTTGTTTAAGGTGGGTCCCAGCTTGCCATGAAGTGACCCACACACTATGATCCATGGAGCCATCTCCTGTGGCACACATGAAATGAGACATGCAGGATTTAACACCGGCACTACAGGGTGGGCAAATATTTTTTCAGGATGGGCAAAAAAGCCTCTTTTCAATGCGTTCCTATCGGAAACTGTGCTTTGCCAGGGTGGGGCAAAGTGCTAGCTCAGGGTGGGCTGATCCCATCCTGGCCACCCCCAAGCTACAGCCCTGTGGGACTGTAATGGACTGCTGCAGCCTTGACGATATGGACAAGGTGCACCTTCACAGCCAGTCCACCTGGCATGGCCTCTTCTGCCTCCATGACCGTTGGGAATCTGAATTGGTTCCTCCTCCGCTCATTTTGCCATCGGGTCCAATATGATGGTTCCCAGTGGCATATCCTACACTGAGGGGGAACATCACCCCACCTATAGGGGCTCATCCGCCAGTAGCTGTTGGTCCCTTTAGGGAGTCAGGTTATTTACCACTGCCGAACACTTGGCGTTGAGTCGCTGGTTGTACAATATACTCCATTACCATAGTGGAATGTCCAGCCAGACATTAACTGCACAGGTATATCAGTTTGATACCATTTTAATCATCATGATTCCATCCTACAGTAACCTGTGATTTAGACAAGGGACTCTTTAGAGTTCTAGTGCTCTCCCCATAACTAAAGAACATTATTTTAAGTATCACAGCAGACTACAATTCCAAGGTAGAATCATTACAATTAAAAGGACACTATAAAATTGTCATTAATCTGTAGTCTAGATGTGTTGTATAAATATCCCAGTGGACAACTCTTGTAGCCCCTCTACAAGTGATAGACCTTCCTTGTCTTTGAAGGCCTCTCAAACCATCTAATAGGTGATGTTTCGGGTAGAATGGTCAACACTCTTTTGTTGATACCTGGGCTCTGCAGTATTTATTTATTTATTTATTTATTTATTTATTTATTTATTTATTTATTAGATTTGTAAAAGTGTATTCAGATTTGTATAAAATTGGCTGTAGCCTTTTATTGCTGGCTTGTTTGTTGGGCGTAATTTGACATGACCGTTACTTTAAATTGATTTTATCAGACATGGCCAATATTACACCATTCAAAAATAAATGAGTGGGGAAACAAACAGCTTTTCTGATGAAGAATGAAAGCAAAACTCTAATAAAAAGGAAGGAAGGAGCATGAAAAACATTTAAATGAAAGAAAAATCTTCAATGGAATTTTGCAGCAATGTTATCAGCAGTTATTATTATTATATCCAAATCTAAATTGTTACAGTTATGTGTCCCATTCAAAGAAAAACATGAAATTGCATGGGTATTTTCTCTTGAATTACATGGAAGACTGGTCCAATTAAGTATCTAGGAACTATGATTACAACTAATTTGGGAATAATGTATTTGTGTTAGTGATGTTTCTATGTTGGATTCCATTGAAGAGTCTGAAGTAGACATTAACTGTCTTCCCTTGAACAAATTACTGCCATTAAGATGAACATGAGCCCCCTTTTGTTTTCGGAATATGCAGAAAGGTTTTGAGACAAGAACAAAATATATAGCTCACAACTATCAGAGCCTGGACAATAAAAGGGATAGATAGATAGATAGATAGATAGATAGATAGATAGATAGATAGATAGATAGATAGATAGATAGATAGATAGATAGATAGATAGATAGATAGATAGATAGATAGATAGATAGATAGATAGATAGATAGATAGATAGATAGATAGATAGATAGATAGCAACCAGGACCTTCCCCAGTTTTTAGTTGGGTGGAACGCTACCCAAAGGTCTTTCTCAAAAGGGAAGCTCCCACCTAGCAATAGGGTAGGAACAGGAGGTTTAAATGGAACTAAGTTTAGATGTGCCCCAAAGCATTCTAATGTAAATCTTTCTGCCAGGAACCTCACCTTCAGATATTTCCAAGGTGCCTACAAGGAACGTTGAATTTCCAAAATGGAAAATTATTGTGTTTGTAGATCTGGAAATCCAAACTCACATCCCTAATAAAGAATCCTGTCTACATTTTCCCACCATTTCTAATGTGGGAAAAATGTACTATAGGGGGGTACATTTATGCATGGAAGGACTGCTTGCTAGAGAGTGTCTTGGCAGGTGCATGGAAAGCTATGCCAAATTTTACCCCTTCATGCGACAATTAATTAAAAGCAAAAGAGACATCTTCGGGTCCAAAACTGGCATCCTCAGTCTTGCCGTACTGCTGCCAGTTTTGTAACATAGCACTGCTTCCCTCTCTTGAAGCATATGTTTTTCCGTTTTAATGCATTGAACAGGAGGGACGAGGACCGTCAAGTGGTGGCATATTGGCCACTTGGGCACTAAGAATAGGCAAAAAAAGGCATTGCTCGTTATCCTGTCAAGGACTCCTGTGCCAGGCTATGCAAACTGATTTGCAATCAATGGCAAGTGATTACGCATTGTTTCTTATCGATTGACACAAGGGATCCTTGAGAGAATAATGAGCTACAGCTGATGACAATCAAGGACTACTGTCTCATGGTAACTTTGATTACACACCCCTCCATGGAGGCAAACAACACTCAATGGTGCAATGTACAGCATAGATACAAACATGAAATTATACCCTGGAACATGCACGCCCCCTTCTTGAGGGGCAGTAAAGAGTTCTAGGGGTTGCTCTATGGGGTTTTGTTTCATTTGAATGAGGTGTCTTTGTAATGTTTTTGTTCTTTATATTTGGACAATGAGTGTTGGAGGAGGGCAGAGACTGGAGGCAGAAGATTGGTTGTGATTTCATGCCTGATCCATAGAGAGAAATGTTGGGTATCTTCTTCACTGAAGGATGTATGCATACCACCCAACCTTGGGATTACACTTGTCATTGTAGAAATCTCCTGTCCCTCATGAATTTCAGAGCAGGAAAGATCAAACAAGAACCATTAGCAATGGAAAAGAAAACATGTATACCAATGACATAAGGAATATGTTCTGATTTACTACTTTAATTAAATTATAGGAAGTACAGTGGAACCTCGTATAATGATTGCATTATACAACAAATAAATCGTACAATGAATGGGATGGGGGGAGGAATGTTGCATCATACAACTTTTTTTGTTGTTGTCCGATGCAATGCTTCCCTATGGAATGCATCATACAACGAATTTCTCTATGGGGAAAATCGTACAACAAATATTTTTCTTTGTACAATTTTCCCCATAGAGATATTCATTGTACGATGCATCCCACAGAGAAATTTGTTATATGATGAATGCATCGTATAGTGATAAAATCGTACAACGACTAGAACCGCAGAACAAATTAAATTTGTTATACAGGTTTTACTGTATGATCTTTTCTGCTGGCTGAAAAACATGGTGGTTTTAAGCATTGGTTGCACTGGTTTGTATGTTTGTGTGTAAATGTTTGTTATCCAGGGTTCCCATTGACCGGGTGTACCCCGGTTACCAAAAAACCCCGCATAACATTATGCGGGGAATCGCCATTGCCTAATGAACGCTTTATAATGCGATTTTTTTCATTATACGAAACGTTCATTATGGGAGGTACCACTGTATATTACAGTATTATATTGGTATTATATTATATTACAGTTTCTTTAGTGTTTTTCTTATTAAAACTCGTATCCATTAAGTAAAGGTAAAGGTAAAGGTTTCCCTTGCTCAAAAGCCAGTCGTATCTGACTCTATGGGTCAGTGCTCATCTCTGTTTCTAAGCCAAAGAGCCAGCGCTGTCTGCTTCTGCAGACGTTTCCATGGTCATGTGACAGGCATGACTAGACACTGGAGCGCACGGAATGCTGTTACCTTCCCATTGAAGTGGTCCCTATTTATCTACTTGCAGTGTGAAATATATGTTGTTCCCAATATCACTGCAGCTCTGATAGTGCTATCTCTGTGATTTCCAGATTTTTACAATATTTTATTAAATTCCTTGGCATTTTCCCCAGTACTTTAATTACTATAGGGACCACTAAAGTATGTTTCATCCCTAATTGAGTTATTTATTTTGCCAGGTCTCTGTATTTTGTTAATTTTTCCAAAAAAAAATTATTTTTTGTTCTGGCATTCTTTGGAATTACAATATCAATTACCCAAACAGTTCTTCATTCTATTACTAATGCTTGGTGTATTAGAATCAAGGTGTCTGTCAGTTTAGATCTGAAAATCCCACAAGATCTTAATTTGGTCATTTTCTAACACCTTCTCTACACAATGCTCCAATCAATTCTTCTTATTTTGCAAATATGTTGTTTCTTCATTTGTAGTCTACCTGCACAATCTTTCTTTGACTACTCAAAGAGGAGGTGCAAGACAGTTTCAACTTTCAACTTTTCCTTCAGAGAAACAACAAAAAAATCCTTGATTTTTAGCTGTTATAACATTAGTCTGGAGTCCTTTTTCTTGAGCAGAAAAAATCCAACCTTTCAGTATCTTTTTAATGGTCCCCATGCCCAAGATAAGTTGGTATCGTGTTTTCATCATTCTCCGTGCAATGGTTTATTTTATCAGTTGTTTAACTAATCTTCAAATTGTTTTTTCTTATATTCTCTCTTTGGTTTTTGTTCATCTTAAATTAATTTTCTCTGTTTCTATTGATATAATCATTTAGGCTTCTTCCTTTGTTTGTCCTTTACTACCTGTTGCATTTGTAGTAATCCATGATCCCCATTTTTCTTTTTCTTTTTTTGCTTTAACTTTAATCTGTCCATGTCACAATTGTTACCAGCAATGTTGTATGCATTGAAATGTTAGCAATAACAAAATCAGAGTAAGAAAAACTGGCAGTAACCCAAAGAACAATTGAAAGACAGATGTGCAGAGTATCAGGGATAAGGTCAGCAATATGGACTTATGCCAAAGAACCAGACGGCATGATGTGGTCAATGAACTATATGTGGCAAAAAGAAGATGGGCAGGACAGATCACCCTCCTAAAGGATAACAGACAGACCTGTCAGCTAACAGTCTGGATACCAAGGGACCACAAAATATCACTAGGCAGACCCTAAAATGATGGGATGAGCTGATGATAAAGCTGTTAGGCTAGATATGGAAACAGAAGGCTAAGGATAGAACATTTTGGATTTCAGTTGATTTGTGCTTAAATAGATAAGAGAAGACGAATCAGTATTGGCTGTCACAATTTGGATGTATTGAATGCTGCATGTTCATTAAATTCCAGTATTTCAATCCAATTCTTCTAATTCACTTTTCTTCCAATCCCAACATTTGGTTTTTGGACTTCAATTCCCAGAAGCCTATGTCAATTTCCCAAATCATTGATCAGCCTATTTACTGACTTAGGTTTCTGGGAATTGAAGTCTACCTTTGGGGCATGAGCATTGGGATCCACTCTTCTAAATGATGTTGATATTGCAGAGCTGTAAAGGATCCTATGGATCGTCAAGTCCAGCCTGTCAAGGAGACACTGTAGTGAATCAAACTCTCAACTTCTAAACTACTGAGCATTCCCACATGATGAGCTAGAACTCATGCTGGACTTCTGCTTGAATCTATACTTGGTCTTAAAACCTCATGAGGTGGGTGGCTGAACTGGTCAAACTATTTAAATATCTCACTTACCTTCAATGCCATTTTACAGCCACTATAAATCCGTTGTGAACTGACAGATCATAGCACATTACAGTTAATGAGATAATTGGATATGACTCAAGGGCTGCCTCAATCCTGGCTGCTTTTAAGAAAAGAAATTGCAGCTTGATTTTCTTTTGGTATCTGAATCACATTTATACCCCATGTGTTTGCCTGTCCTTTCAGCAGCATGAACTATAGCTAGTTCCAGGCAGCGTCTGATCATTAAAACATACACATTCTTGCATATGTATATAAAATCCCCATGGAAGGGGTGACACTTAGAATCTTATTTGCAATTATTTGTTTTGGAAATTAGGTTATTTTGGGGCTTACAGAATAAAAAAAAAACCTTGAGTGCTCTGGGGATTTGTAGACTAACTGCTATTTAGTTTTTACTTAATCAGGGGAATAAATGTTCCAAGTAAAACTGCACAGAAAAACATATGGTATCTAAGCAATTTTGATTTGCTACTTAGCTCGGCATGGCAGGATGAGCTAAACTGGAAATATCACATGAAGGGCAACCTTAACTTCAGCTTTCCTGCCATTTGTCTCTGTAAAGTCCAGTTTCTTTTGCTGAGATGCCTAAAGCTGGAATATTCCAAAAGGAATATTGAAGCAAATTTAGCAAAAATATAGGCTCAGCCATCCTTCCGAGATCGGTAAAATGAGTACCCAGCATGTTGAGAGCATGTTAACTTGTGAACTGCCCTGAGAGTGCGCTCAGCACTATGGGGTGGTATGGAAGTGCAATTGCTATCGCTATTACTATTTGTCCCAGTAAAAGCTCTCTCTGTGTCTGGCCAGATCATCCTGCTATGGTAACAGAGTAGACCATAGTGCCAGTGACTCAACATCAAATGTCAGGCAGTGGTTAACTAACCTGACAACCCAGAGGACTATTGGCCTTGGGTGCCAAAGGCCACAGGAAAGGGTGAGGGTCCCCATGTGGATTAAATCCCACTTTAATCCATCTTGATGGAGGGCAGTAACTTCATCAAGAAGAGGAAGAAGAAGAAGAAGAAGAAGAAGAAGAAGAAGAAGAAGAAGAAGAAGAAGAAGAAGAAGAAGAAGAAGAAGAAGAAGAAGAAGAAGAAGAAGAAGAAGAAGAAGAAATGTTTAATAGAGGTGGAGAGAGAAGGTGACTTGATTTAAAGTTAAGATGTTTGTATGATGATAGTCTCTACATGTAGGCTGTTGCCATTCAAGTTAGATTCTACCATAGTGGTGCTTTACCTTGCATCCAAAGGGGTTGTAGCCATAGATCAGTGATTTAGGATTGTTCACCAGCTCGGAGAATCCATGTTTAGCATCCACTATTCTGCCAGCTTCGTACTACTGTCATTTATACCACTATTTGCAGTTTTTTGTATATTAACGCCCACCTGTTACTCTATCAAAGGCCAATTACAGAGGGCGATAGAAGAACCCAACAAAATAGAGTGAACCAGCCCATCTCCAAAAAAGGGCAAATAGTGGGCTAAATACCCATCTGATTACATGCTCTGTTGGGACTGCAGTGGCTCATTGGTTAAGAATCTCACCTGGTTAGCCGAAGGGTTGGCAAATCGGCAGTTCAAGACCCAGGTACAGCATGACAGAATGAGAATCTGTCTCTGTCTCAGCTCCTGCCAACCTAGCAGATTGAAAGCAAGAAATTGCAAGTAGATAAATAGGAACCACTTTGGTGGGAAAAGATCCTGAGGACATGAAAGGAGTCTCATTCGGACATCCCCTGAGTGGAGTTCCTCCAGCAAAAATCATTTCAACCCAGAAAGCACCTTTGTGTGCTTCTGACATAATTAAAAAAAAAACATGCTCTGTTAGTGGAGACGGTCTCTCATTTTCATGGTAAGAAGTTTCACTTATGGCTGCTTTAAAAAACAATGCACAAATCTATGTTCTTTCCTCTCAGAAAAGTTATGGGAGGCATATGCTGGAAGGCTGAAGTGGATGTTGAATCACACCCATCAGTATATTCTATATGTCAAATCATTCATTATGTATTAAAATACACCATATAACTTGTCCATCATGATGTACATCGCATTGTGAAAATGCATGGTGAATTATGTGCAATGTGAGATAATCCACAGGCCCTTCCATCTTGAATGCATCAGGTATAAATATTTTAAAATTTTTCTGTCTGATCTTAGGATGATGTACACCACTAAATTTATGTGCAATGTCTAGGATTTATTGGGTTTCTGTTTGTGTGGTGTCTGTCGTAGAGCTGGTGCTCAACAGATGTGCTCTGGAAGTGCTGGCCATGTTTTTCATATGGACACATGTTTTCCATTGCTCAGTCACCAGTGTATGGGAGCATAGCCATGCGTGAAAACTCCATAATCTTTATTTCTTGCTCTCCTGTCTCTTCCATAGCAAATGAATTGGCTTGCTGTCACTGCACTCTGTTTTGTGAAAAGTAGATTTTACACATAAAAAGGTTATAAGGTGGAACTATATTTTGTATTTCTGGCTGCACACATGGTTCTTACAAATGAATGACTCTTCTGGG
The DNA here is from genome assembly GCA_030440675.1 of Furcifer pardalis. Classification (NCBI taxonomy): domain Eukaryota; kingdom Metazoa; phylum Chordata; class Lepidosauria; order Squamata; family Chamaeleonidae; genus Furcifer; species Furcifer pardalis. The sequence continues at coordinate 123,483,809 of CP126892.1, read as the reverse complement.
ACAGGGCCTTGGCTCAGTGGTGGAATATATGTGTGCGTGGTAGTCATTCTTTGGTTCAGTCCTTGGTATCATTTCCAGTTAAAGATTGCAGGTGCAAGACTGAAATGTTTCCTGGTGAAGATACTGGACAGCCACTGGGAATGAGAGAATGCCTCTTGGTGTAAAGGAGTTCTGTGCATTCATGTTTAGTCATAGAATCGTAGAATAACTGAGTTGGAAGGGGCCTTTTAGGCGATCGAGTCCAATCCCCCATGCTCAGTGCAGGAATTTGAATCAAAGCAGGTGTGACAATTCTCTCTTGAATGCTCCTAGTACTACATCTCAAGGCAGTTGTTTCCACTGTTGTACTGTTCTAACTGTTAAGATGTCTTTTTCTAATATTCAGCCTATACTGTATCTGGCTTTCTGTAGTTTCAGCCCATTATTACATGTCCTGCACTTTGGGATGGCGGACAACAGATCCTGTCCTCTTTATGATTATCTTTCATGTGATGGCATTTTTGTGGTACTAGTGGTGGTGGTGGGTGGGAATAGTAGTAGCAGTGTGAGTAACCATAGGTAAAGGGAAAAGTCACCCTTGCTCAAAAGCCAGTCATGTCTGACTCTAGGGTTCAGTGCTCAACTCAATTTATAGCCAAAGAGACAGCGCTCTCTGCAGCTGCAGATGTTTCCGTGGACATGTGGCAGGCATGACTAGACACCAGAGTGCATGGAACGCTGTTAAGACACTGAACTTGATGACTGGAAGGTTGGCAGGTCAGCAGTTTGAAACTGTATGACAGAGTGAACTCCCATCTCTATCCCAGCTACTGCCTACTTGCTCCTGCAAGTAGATAAATAGGAACCACTTTGGAGGGAAGGCAAACAGCAAACAGCGACAGTAGGCATAGTAGCGTACAAAAAAACTATTTTTATGTGCCATCAAATTGGCTGCCCTAATAGGGCTTTCAAGGTAAGTGAAATATTTAAGGAGTAGTTACATCAGTTACAGACTCCCAGTGAGTTCCAATGGCTGAGTTGAGATATGAATCCAATCCTAATCTGTTATTCTGTTTTACTTAAACCAACCAGTAGTTAAACAGAGGTCAAATTAAAACACACTACTTCTTCTTCTTCTTCTTCTTCTTCTTCTTCTTCTTCTTCTTCTTCTTCTTCTTCTTCTTCTTCTTCTTCTTTGCTTTCAATTGGCTTTGGTTTCTTTTGGTTTGTTTCTGCTTTGAAACAAGATTGTGAATTTATTATGGGGCTGCGGTGGACCAGTGGTTAAGAGTCTCACCTTGTTAGCTGGAAGGTCGGCAAGTTGGCAGTTCGAGACGTGGGTACTGCATGATAGAATGAGTGCCTGTCTCTGTCCCAACTCCTGCCAATCTAGCAGATCGAAAGCAATACATTGAAAGTAGATAAATAGGGACCACTTGGGTGGGAAAAGGTCTTGGGGACATGAAAGGGGCCTCATTCGGACATCCCCTGAGCGGAGTTCCTCCAGAAAAAATCCTTTCGGCACAGAATAATTTCTGACACAGAATTATTATTATGACTGGCTTTGTAAAATGTGGCACTGTCCACTGAATGCTGGCAGTACAGATCATTATAAAGGCAATAACCTCTGGATTTTCTTCTTGGAAAGGCTGTTTGTCAAAGCCTATGACCATAGTGTGTTTTAATATGTAACCTTTTATTGTAAACAGCTCGCTCAACAATGTCTGGGTTTTGTTTGTCACGAACTTATATGTTTTAACCACGTTAATGATTGAGGAGGCCGCATGCAGTAATTTTCTTGCACAGGCTGCAAAGGTCTAATATGATCACTGACTTTCCTATCTCCGCTACCCACATTGCTTTGGAAAGAAAAGGATCTGAAACTCGATAACATAGTTCAAACTCCTGATAGCACATAGCGTGCCCCTGACTTCCCTTTGCATGGAAGGGTTTTTGAAAAGTGGAATAATGAACTTCACTTGGCCTATGAATGAGTCCAGGCAGATCAACATTTTTCATTTTCTTCTTTCCTTCTATTCAGAAGTTGCTTTCTTCCAGTTCTGTTAAAGTGGATTCCGGTTGCAGACACCAAAGATTTCATGGGCACAGAGGCCAAATACCGTATATACTTGAGTATAATCCTTCCTGAATATAAACTGAGGTACCTAATTTTGACCTGAAAACACAGGAAAATAGATTGACCTGAGTATAAGCCGAGGGTGGGAATTGCAGCAGCTGCTAGTGAGTTTCAATAATCAAAATACATGAAAATATGGTAAACATAATTAAATTGTTAGCACAGCTCAATTTGATGTGGTCTTGGGACCCTCATGGTCATTGACCCGAGAATGAGTTGAGTCCCCTTTTTAGGGCTCATTTTTGGGCTAAAAATCTCAGCCTATACTCAAGTATATATGGTATTTTAACCCTGCAGCACCAATGTCAAGGCATAGTTTTGTATGCAGGTTTGTATCTAACCTTAGTGTACCAAAAGGCCTTACAGAAAGCATCTCAGGACTGCATATGTGACCCTAACAATATATGTGATGAAGAAGAAGAACACATACCTTTAAAACATAGCTGTACAAATTATACAATACAATAGTTATTTCATGAATGAGACAGGTTAAATGTTGCAAATAATTTATAGTGCAACTGCACAGCAAGAAAAATATGAATAGATCAGTGATGGCGAAACTTTAAGAAACTGAGTGCCCAAACAGAGGGATTGTGTGAACTCTGTGCTGGGGGGAGAAAGGAGGTGCTCTCATTGGGCTGCTGGGCAGAGGGGCGGAGCAAAATCTGTGCTGGGTAGGGTTGCCATATGTCCCGGGATTGTCCCAGATTCAAGGCTAGAAAAATTGTCCCGGCCAGTTCAATAAAAATCATGTTAAAGTCCCAGATTTTTAAAACTTACTGACTGTGTATTATAGCACACCATTAAAATAAGTTCGAACTCTCACCATCAAATGAGCGATTTCCTGTCACATTGGAGTTGGAGTATACCCGGAGACATATCTTAACATCCTCACCTCCTAATAAGTGTGACCAGTGTGTTTCCTGGAACTGAGGACGTTAAGAGTTGACCGTGACACAATTTCTCAGAAGTACAGTACGAATTAGTCAAAGCAATGGTATTCCCTGTGGCAATGTATGGTTGTGAGAGCTGGACCATTAGGAAAGCTGAGCTCAGAAGAATAGATGCCTTTGAGATGTGGTGTTGGAGGAGAGTATTGAGAGTCCCCTGGACAGCGAGGAGAACAAACAGATCAATCTTAGAAGAAATCAACCCTGACTGCTCCTTAGAAGGTCAGATTGTAAAGATGAAGCTAAAGTACTTTGGACATCAAATGAGAAGAGAAGATTCACTTGAGAAGGCCTTGATGCTGGGAAGGGTGGGGGGCAAAAGAAGAAGGGGGCGGCTAAAATGAGATGGCTAGATGGTATTGTGGACACAATGGGCACAGAGCTGAGCGAGTTGACCACTGTGCATCTACAGTTGGAGTGGACACAGCATGGACAGTGGATAGTATATGTCCCAACCAGTGGCATAACATGAGGGAGCATCCCGGGCGGCAATTTTTGGGGTGGCAAAATTTCACAATAAAAAGGATTTCGCCACCACCGTCGGACTTCCTAGTGGCCGGGGTGAAGAGGCCGCTGTGGGGATGGGCACTTAGACCCTCCACCACTACTGGCATCCTGGGCCCCACCACAGCCCTGCCCAGGGGCCAGCAAATTTGGCCTACGCCCTGGGCAGCTGAAACCCACGCTATGCCACTGGACCCAAATCAGGACATTTCTCTAAGTACCCAAGTCTTCAGCTATTGATGCTCTAGTAGCTAGAGAATCAATTCTGGGTCATAAACATTAGTCTTGGTATTTTTTTTGCCAGGAAAAGACAAGCTTCTCCTAAGCCTTCTGGTGTTTTATCTTTCACAATCACCCGGCAATAACGTAAGCAAATATTACAGGAAACCACAATTCCAACATTATCTTTCTGTGGATAAAATGATGAGTCGTAGTTAGTCTGAACTTGTTGTCAAGGCAGGAGGTTGTCAGGGAAAAAAATCTCAGAAGTCATTAAAAAAATGAAAAAAATGCAGCAGTTGTCTGTCAGTCTCAGGGCAGGAGGGACTCAACCAAGCAGTAGCTACAACATTCTGCCCAGGGAGATTAGGCACTATAATTAGTTCTTGGATCTCGAATGCCAGCTTTGTTTGGTCTCTCCCCAACTTTTGGTCTGGTGGGAAAAAAATCCTGGAGGTCGGACTTCCACAGAATAATCCAGATTCAAATTATGGATTATTGCTTCCTATTTTATGATGTTGGTTTCCTCCAAGGAGCTCTAGGTAGTTTACATAGCTTTGTTCCAAATTTTGATCACCACAATAACCTTCTGGGGACTGAGAGATGGTTACAGGTCAACGTCAACTGTGGATCTGAAGCTGGGTTTACATCATTCCACCTGCCCCGGGGTCCCACCCAGCCAGGGGGCTTTAAAAGCTTCGTGGTGGCAAGACTGTTTCGCTCCACCACCATCGGGGACATCTGCGGCCTGGCAGAGAGGCTTGTCACTTTTTGTAATCTCTGTAAATTTTTTTAATCTTTGTATGAACTTGACTATGATTTGGAATTTTCGATACTCAATCTTGTCAGAGGTGGAAAATAAACACAGACCACAATAAGAGTAATTACTCTTATTGTGGTCTGTGTTTATTTTCCACCTCTGACAAGATTGAGCCAAGTTAAAGAGCGCTGGACCAAGTTTGAGGTTTATATTGCTGATCTCCTACTGGCTTTTCCTACTGCGTACCTGCTGATTGGGGGGGACTTTAATGCCAGAATGGGCCCAGACGACACAACGCTATATGCACGTCACCGCACTTGTCCTCCTTCCCCTGAACTATCCATGCCTAGCTATCATCGGATGTTCAAAGACCAGAAGTCGAACCATGCAGGTTTCTGCCTGGCTCAGATGACACATGCATTAAATCTCCAGGTCCTTAATGGGGTAACCCCAGGGGACTCCCCAGCAGAGTTTACATACTGGGCCAGAGCCGGACAGAGTACCATTGACTATATGATAGTGTCTAATAATCTGCTCAAGTGGATAGATCGGCTTGAGGTTACTCCATGCGTGGACAGCGATCATTTTCCACTCCATCTACTTCTGAGGTCATTTGGCTACCTTCTGCATTTAAGAGAGAGGCATAACTTGGAACTAACTCAGAGGGCACAGGGCTGTGGTGTGAAATGGTCTCAAGCCCTGGATGGCAGGATGAAGACACTCCTGGACTCTGAACAGTACCAGCAAAGGGCCACTGCTATTATTTCGGAGGCGGACCCAAAAGAGCTTTTAGCTCATTACGATGAACTTGTTGCAGACCTGAATAAACATCTCACCTTCAAATCTGATAGAAGGTCACAGCGAAATAACCCTCGGTCTAAGCCCTGGTTTGACAACGAATGCATTTTAGCCAAACAAAGACTGATCACCCAATTTAAAGCTTACAAGGAAAGTCCCAATCCTCTCTTGCCACAAGCTCTTTTGGAAGCAAGAAAGAGTTATAAGAAGCTGATAGCCAAGAAAAAAATGAGGACACCAAGTTAACATGGAAGCGTCTCATACAAGCAGTCAAAGGAGGCCACTCTACAATATTTTGGCATATCACGGCAGGCCTCTCGGCAGTAAGATCACCATATATTGAATGCAGCATTCCACCTGAGACATGGGAAAATCATTTTCGGTCTTTATACAGTGAGACTGAACCCCTTGCTCCCATAGAGGTTAAGTGGGAGGAATTGCCCCCCTGGCCACCAGTATCAGAGAAAGAAATCAAGGATCTGATTGCCCAACTCAAGCCTGGTAAGGCAGCAGGTATTGACTGTATCCCCCCAGAATTAATTAAAAACAACGCTAGTTGGTGGGCACCCATTCTAGCTTCTCTATTTACTTTTATAGATAGGATGGGTTGTGTACCCCAGAACTGGGGGATGGCAGTTATTGTCCCTATTTTTAAGAAAGGACAAAGAAATGATCCATCTAACTACAGACCTATAAGTCTTCTTAGTGTGGTCAGCAAACTCTACACAAGACATCTTTACTGGAAGCTAAAAGACTGGGTCGACCAGGAAGCTATTTTGGCCGAGGAACAGGCTGGGTTCAGGACAGGAAGATCAGTCATGGACAATTGCCTGATCCTATATCACCTTCGTGAGAAGTATCCGAGTTCACTGTATGCCGCCTTTATAGACTTAAGATTTGCTTTTGATTCCATTTCACCGACCAAACTGTGGGAGAAACTAAAAGCCACCTCAATTGATCACCGCCTTTTGGCCTTGATCTCTGTGGTGCATGAGAACTCAGCTTTGAAGGTGCGCTGCTCCCCATGGGGTCACTTGTCCTCTGCAGTTGCCACCCAGAAAGGTGTGAGACAAGGATGTATATTGGCCCCACTTCTGTTTAATTTCTATATTAATGACTTGGTCAATCATTTGGCAAATCCAGACTTCCATCCTCCAAAGTTAGCAGAGAGGCATATTAATTCACTGTTTTATGCTGATGATACCCTCATTATGGCAAGATCACCGGTAGGCCTCAGACGGGCACTCAGAGCATTAGTTGCCTATTGCACGGAAAACCATCTAGTTATCAATTATGCCAAAACCAAAATCATGGTCTTTGGCAGGAAACCCAAACTTTACAATTGGGAAATCGAGGGGCATCCTATTCAGCAGGTCCCCAGCTTTAATTATTTGGGGGTTCTTTTCCATGCCTCAGGCTCTAGGAAAACCCATATTGACCATGTAGTTCAGAATGCGCAGAGGAGTGCATCAGCAATCCTTAGGTTCTACTGGAGCAGGGGAGGGCGTTATGTACCAGCAGCCATTAAACTGTATGAAGCTAAATCACTTGCCCAGCTCACATATGGTGCGCAGCTAGGACCCTTAGCCAGTTATCAGCAGGTGGAGAGAGTTCAGTCAAAGTTTCTTAGAGCTGCTCTCTTGACCCCCCGCTGCGTTTCCAATGCCAGATTAAGACTGGAGACGGGCTTAGTGAAGGTAGAGGCGAGGTGCTGGATGCTGATGATTTCATATTGGCTTAAAATACACAATTCCCAGGGCACCTTGGTGTTTCTTACACTTCAAGATTCATTTCGCTCTTCCTGGAAATGTTTTATACTTAATAAATTGGCTTCTTTGGGCTTGTGTCCAGCTACCCTGCTTGCAATGGAAGCACAACAAGCCAGGGAGCTAGTGAAACAGAGAATAAGGGACACTGAACGGCAGGAAGATGTGGCCAAGTCTCCTGGTTTCTTCTCCAATGTTTCCATCAGGTACCAGCTTGTCCCCGCAGCTTATCTGCAGGAATTAGATCTCCCAAAACACAGGCTGGCATTCACCCAGGCCTGCTGTGGATGCCTGCCTTCAGCTGTCCTTGAGGGCAGATATAACGGGATACCCTATTCAGAACGATTATGTCCATGTGGAGATGGGAATGTTGAATCGATTGAGCATGTTCTCCTTTTCTGCTCATTCTATAGGGATGCCCGTGCAGAATTAATAATCCCCTTGCTGCGCCAATGCCCAGGAAAATTGCCGGCCCAACAAGCTTCCTTCCTACTCCAGGACAGTAGTATTGCTATCACACGCAAAGTGGCGGGTTTTTGTGCACAGGCTAGTAGGATACGTCGGCTGCTGACTAGGAAGTCTAGTGTGGTTCTATAGTTTACTGAGATTGCTCCCGCACTGAGCAGCTGACCTACACTACTTATGTTATCTCTTCACCCTTATCATTATCGGTCTGGCCATAAATTACTGAGTTTTAGTAAACTACAACTCTATTAGAGAGTATTTTATATCCTTGTAATGAGGCTATCCCTCTTTTTCTTGTAAATATTAGTATTGCATTTTATTTTCATGACACTAGGTTTTAGTAATTATTGAGGGATTTTAGTAATATTGTTTTTAGATAGGCACCTGCTGTTTTATGTCGATTCCCAGTAGGTTTTTAGTATTATAGTACCATAGTTTCCTTTTATTACCCGTGTCCAGACTAGTTAGGATGTGGTATTATGTTTTTGTGTGTTATGCTGGTCTTGGACTGTAAACAACTTGAAATAAAATAAATAAATAAATAAATTTTCAATACTTGTTACTTGTTATTGATGCCTATAGAATTTTTGATGCTGTAATGATATTGTGATTTTTTGATGTTTTGTGGTATTGATGCTGATTATTTGTGATATTTACATGTTGTGTTTACGAATCTGTAACTTTATACGTGTTGTGAACCACCCTGAGTTGGTCCAACCGACTAGGGCGGTATAGAAATTGAAGTACTGGATGATGATGATGATGATGATGATGATGATGATGATGATGATGATGATGATGATGATGATGATGATGATGATGATGATGATGATGATGATAATAATAATAATAATAATAATAATAATAATAATAATAATAATAATAATAATAATAATAATAATAATAATCCTTCACCATGCTACTCTTTGTGGATGGATATTCCAGGTCTGCAGACCAACAACCTTTTGAGTCACTCCTTCTTCACCCATGGTCTAACAGCTAACCATTTCTTATCCCATCTATCTAAATATTTGCTTATTTCCAGATTGGAGCTCCTAAATTAACTTGTATCTTCAAAAAAAAAAGAAGTTCCCTTGGAAAGACTTCTTCTTCTTCCATGTCTGAATCCAAATATAGGTGATCAGCCATGAAGACTGTCCTGAGAGTATCTGCCTTTTGTATTGCAGCATGACTCCCATACCACTGATCCAGTTCCGTGAGTCACTTTCTGATCCTGAGACCATTTGGCACACAAAGTCCTCCTCAGCCCCAAGCCAGTATTGATGAAGCTGCTGCCCTCCATCAAGAGGGATTCAAGTGGGCTTTATCCACTTTGGAACCATCACCCTTCCCTGTGGACTTTGGCACTCAAGGCTGGTAGTCCTCAGGGTGGTCAGGTTAGGTAACTACAACCTGACACTCAGTGTTGAGTTGCTGACAGTAGGGTCTACTCCGGGGCTTCCCAATCTAAGGCCTGGGTGCCAGATCCAGCCTGCGGCACCATTTCATGTGGGCACCCACCCCTCGAAGGGCATTCAAGAAACAAAATAGCCACCTCTGTGAAGCTGTTGGGGCAAAATGGCCACCCCGTCATGCAGGCAGTTTTTCAGTGTTTTTAGGAATTTTAAGGGTCTCTATAGTTTAAACGTTGGGGATTTTATGTACGCCACCGAGAGTTGCACGTTGATTGGGGTGGCTATACAAATTGAATTAATCAATCAATCAATCATTCAATCAATCAATCAATTAAACTGGCCATCCAGCCCTCTAAGCTGAATGAGAGACAGTGACCTGGGGCCCGGCTTGAAAAGGTTGGAAACTCCTATTACCATAGCAGGATAACTTAGCCAGATTGCCTTTTGTTAATCCTGAAGGAAAAATAATATATTGATGAACAGCATAAAATACATCCAGAATTTTTATGTTCCTGGTCTGACACTTTGGTCCATTTAGATAAAGGGAAACTATGCTCCCCCCACCCCACCCCAGAAAAAAAAATACTATTTGGCCTTGGGACACACAGTCTTTAGGGAAGGCCAACTTTCTTAACTTGATGCTTCCTGTGTCATTTCCTGTTGGGCAGATGCCAGGAAGAGCAGAGAGAGGAATCTCTGAAATATTTCAGGACAATAGTTTTGAGGGTGTTTGATTTACTATTCAAGTGTGCACAGCTGCTGGTGGGTAGGGTAAGGCAGCCTGCCAAGAGGGAAAGACACAGAGAGAGCAAAGCCGCAGAAGAGAGCAGAAAATTGTTTACAGGCAGAGCCATTAAAATGACTCCGGAATCGTTCTTCTCAACATAAAATAGTTGTCTGTTTCAAATGGATTACCACTTACTCACTGATATGCCATTTTAAGCGTTGTTTACGCAGCACACTAATCGCAGAGGGTGAATGGGTGCTGCAAAGCTACAGAGATTGTCTTTTGTGTCAAAGTCTCTCCCACCTCAATCTTGGTAGCATCTTATTTTTTTAAATTCTTAAGGCCATTAAATCCAGCTCAGAAAGGGGGGTGGGGAATTAATTTCCAGCACTTCTCAGATCTTGGAAATCTTTCTTTTTAGACTAAAAGTGCTAAAAAAAAAACCTTGATGCTGAAGTTCAAGCACTTTGACCACCAAATGAGAAGAGAGGACTCACTGGAGAAGGCCCTGAGGCTTGGAAAGATCGAAAGCAAAAAGACAAGAAGGTGGCAGAGGATGAGATGGCTAGATGGCATAATTGACATAGTGGGCATAGATCTGGGTGGACTACAGAGGATAGTGGATAGATAGAGGATAGTAGAGAAGCCAGGGCAGGATGAGGACCTTGCCGCCCCTCCCCCTGTGCCTATACCAACTGCCAGGGGAAGAAGAAGCCAGGGCAGGATGAGGACCTTGCTGCCCCTCCCCCTGTGCCTATACCAACTGCCAGGGGAAGAAGAAGCCAGGGCAGGATGAGGACCTTGCTGCCCCTCCCCCTGTGCCCATACCAACTGCCAGGGGAAGAAGAAGCCAGGGGAGGATGAGGACCATGCTGCCCCTCCCCCTGAGCCCACCCCAACATATTGTATTATAATGTAATGTATTGTATGTATGCTGCCCTGAGTCGCCACGGCGAGTGGGCGGTAATATAAATTTGAACTAATAAATAAATAATAAATAAATAAATAAATAGTGGATGACAAAGGAGCCTAGCGTGCTGTGGTCTATGGGGTCACAAAGGGTCAGACTCAACTGTGTGACTGAACAAAAACACTAGAATCCGCCTGCCAGAAAATTAGAATGAGTGTAAATGATCTGGTGCCACCAAATTTAGTGAGAGTCAACAACTTAGGGGACTTTATGGAAAGAACTGAGTAATGGAAGAACAGAGGTCTTCTGAAGCCACAATTCCCTAACACCTGGGCTATGCAAACAGAATGGTACTGTTGGGTTCAGGACCTTCTTGTTGTCTTTATGTCAGCCTTTGCTTAGTTTTTATGAGGCCCAAATTAATGGGTTGGACATTTGCTTGCTTGCTTGCTTGCTTGCTTGCTTGCTTGCTTGCTTGCTTCGTTCGTTCGTTCGTTCGTTCGTTCGTTCGTTCGTTCGTTCGTTCGTTCGTTCGTTCGTTCGTTCGTTCGTTCGTTCGTTCGTTCGTTCGTTCGTTCGTTCGTTCGTTCGTTCGTTCGTTCGTTCGTTCGTTCGTTCGTTCGTTCGTTCGTTCGTTCTTCTCGGAAACAAATTTCCACTCTGGAAAGTTTACAACTATAAAACAAATAAACACAGAACAATATAATAATAGCAAAAATACATACACACTCAATCAAAGGTAGAAGCATCCTGTAGGTAAAAACAAGTCTAAAAACTTTCAAACTTTGGGGTAATTAATAACCAAGAGAGGTTGAACACCAGGGGGATAATCTTTAAATGCCCCTCTAAACTATCTTATTTTGAACTTTTATATTTTATATTTTATATATTTATAGTTTTCTTATGACCATGACTGGAAAATGGTGTGATCAATTTTATTCAGATTTATGGTGACTCTTATCAGAGTTACCTAGGTAGACAGTACTCAGAAGTCTTTTACCATTTCTTCTTGTAGGGGCATCCTGGGACTTTGTAGGTTGCATAAAGCAACACAGGTGCACTCTTCTCCCAGGAGGCATCATGGGGAATTGAACCCCCAATTTGTGACTCCACAGGTAGGTACTTAAACCACTGAACTATCCAGCCAGCCTCCAGGTTCTGAGGTACAAACCACACTGTCTCACAGAGCATGAAGCCAAGTATTTCCCTTCTTTATAGACCTTGAGCAACATCTGATGGCGTGCCCAAGTGAAATGCACCACCTGGGTCTTGTACATCTTGTGTCCCAGATCCTGCACCCATTTGTAGTTGGCCATGTGACTAAAGCTACTGGGTAGACATCCAGAGGTCCAATTAAAATCAGTCCCAAATACCATTTCAATTACTTCCTATTTCTGCTCTGCTGGTGATGGGTGGCAGTTGTTTACTGTGGCTGAAGCACAGGTAGAAGCCCAAATCTTCAGGACCATGTGGGCTCATAAAGGTTTACATGATACCTGTGCATGGAAGTGAAAACCCAAATCATTGATCAAATCTGTGCCAAAGCCATTATGCAAATTCACTTTGTTAATGTTTTGGGCAGCTACTTTTGAGTCTGTGTTGCTTTTGTCAAAACAACCACAGCTATGTCACAGCTATGACACTTTGTGGCACTACAAAGGCTCTATCCATTTTAGATTAATTATAAACAATGCTGGACATCCAACCATCGCGGTCCATGTTTATGCATTTGTACAAATCTGTATTTTAAAAGGGCTTTGCTAATCCCATTAGTAATGGAAGAATAAAAACCTTCAGTAAATCCTGTTAATCTTGCATCAGCCATATTTTGTAAATACTCCAATGTGGCCAATGGTCCCACTGATACTTAATTTCCCAGTAATGAGGGAAGTGGTATTTACAGGAAAGATTTAAACATTTCTTTACTACATGAGCATGCATTTTTTTGCATCTTCTGTATGAACCCTTTAATGCTAGGATGACTAATGTAGCTATCTAATTAAATTTTTGTAGCATTCCACTGCTTGAGCGTCAAATGTTTGATTCCAGTTTGCCTCCTCGCAATACTGTCATATAAATTATCCTGTTTTTTCATTTAGTGTCTACTCAATACTTTGGTTGTTCTGTTTTCTTGCTACGGGAAAAAAGTTATCTGAGAATGGGGCGTACCACAGACGTATGGGGTGCCTCTGTATGGATAGCTCTCCCATTCTGTGAGTCCAACCTAAAGTGGCTGGCTTCGGTACTCATAGAACTGAAGCCTTGGGATTTTGAGATTGGTGAACCTTGGCACTCCAGGTGTTCTTGAACTTCAATTCCCAGAAGCCTTGATTAGCAGGAATGCTGAGTTGGGCTTCTGGGAATTGAAGTCCAAGAACACCAGGAGTGCCAAGGTTCACCATCATGGGATTAAAATATCCTCACTTACCCATCTCTGTTTTTCTATTACCCCAGTGTTTACTTGCAGTCCTCATACCTGAAAATGGATCAGGCTTCCTCCTATGGATGTGCACTGGCTAAACTGCTGTACGGCAGCCAAAACTCGGCTCACAATCTGAGTTCAGTCCTAATGGTTCTCCAGGATGAGATAGTCTTCCATCCTTCTGAGGTCGTAGCCATCTGTGTTGGGGGCAAAAATGCTAATTACCTTGGGAACGGGCCAGAGGCGCACTAAGCTCTATGGGGCAGTATATAAATATAAATTGCAATTGCTCCCTCCAAACCTTCCATAAATTGCTGGAGATAGAGCTCTACCAAGTAGCTTTCCCCAAAAAACCGCCTGTCTGGCCCATATCTGTTCTTATTGAATTTAATGATTGGGTTTATTTTTGTAAGATTTGACTTTAAAATCTAGCTTAATCTGCACACATCTCTGACTCCTTTTCTTTCTTTCTTTCTTTCTTTCTTTCTTTCTTTCTTTCTTTCTTTCTTTCTTTCTATCTATCTATCTATCTATCTATCTATCTATCTATCTATCTATCTATCTATCTATCTCCTTCCTTCCTTCCTTCCTTCCTTCCTTCCTTTCTATCTATCTATCTATCTATCTATCTATCTATCTATCTATCTATCTATCTATCTATCTATCTATCTATCTATCTATCTATCTATCTATCTATCTATCTATCTATCTGGATGTATATGTGTGTATTTAAATATCCCCACATATTTTCTTTGGCACGAGTCCTCCTTCCTAAACAGCAGCTGCACAGAATTGAATGGTAAATCAAACCCCCTAAAATCTGTTGTTTTAGTACAATGTCTGAGATTTGCCAATTCTCTCCCCCTCTCTCATTTTTGTGTGCCTCGTCTTTGAGCAGCGACAAAACATCTAATTGGGGTAGCAGTATCCTGAACCCGTGTTTTTTGGTGAAAATTAGTGGGTAGGTTACGGGGTGAAAAGCAGAAAATTCCTAGGCAGTTTAGATACGAAGATATTATAGGGTTGCCATGTTAATTGGTATTAAATATTTCTTTAATTACTGGTGGCTTTCATCATCAGGCTCTCTTGTAGCAGGCGATGTTTGCTCTTTTCTTGCAGTGTGACTTTTCATGTGTTTCAAAAGCTCTTTCAAAGGGTTTTCTGTAGATTCTTCTGCGGTTCGTGCTGGTTGTACGGATTCTAGATCTCTGATTTTGACTGCAGGCTGAGGTGGCTCAGTGGTTAAGAAGTTCGTCTTGTTAGCTGGAAGGTTGGCAAAGTCAGCAGTTCAAGACCCAGGTACTGAGTGATGGATTGAGCGGCCGTCTCTGCCCCAGCTCTTGGAGACAGGAAAGGAGCCGCATTTGGACATTCTCTGAGCGGAGTTTCTTCTGCAAAAATCCTTTCAACCCAGAATAATTTCTGACACGAAATTATTATACTGCAGGCCAGAGTGTGACTCATAGAACAGATGTCAACATGGGTGCAGCAAATACAATGCAAAACTGTAAACAGGACTTTAAAAATTAGTGCAAAGAGAGAAGCCTGACCCAAGCTATTTTGCTGCCTGAGGCACAGTAGCTTATGACACCTCTGCCCGATCTTCCCTAGGTCAAGGTCCACAGTAGCAAAAGCTCAATCAAATTATTCTGATGACCAGGATGGATAATCCCACCAATACTTCACCCGATGCATCACAGTAAAAATAAAATGAATTAGAACGAATACAACGAATTACATTGATTCTACCTTACCATGGCCCTACAAAGAAATGAATTGACTTGTACTTCAAAACTCTCACAAAGGTCTTCTTCTTCTGCCATATCTGAATCTGAATATTGGCGATCCTCATGGCAATCAGCCATGAAGACTGTCCTGAGGATATAATTCCATGGCCTTCTTTTGCCTTCCGCATCCCAGCGTGACCCCTGTACCACTGATCCAGTTCCACTGATCCAGTTCACACTCTAGCCCTGCGCCCTTTTGGCACACAACGTCCTCACCAGCCAGGATTGATGAAGCTGCTGCCCTCCATCAAGATGGATTCAAGTGGGATTTAATCCACTTGGGGACCATCACCCTTTCCTGTGGACTTCAGCACGCCAGGTTGTTAATCCTCAGGGTTGTCTGGTTGGTTAACTGCCACCCAACACTCGGTGTTGAGCTGCTGGCAGTAGGGTCTAATCTATTACTATAGCAGGATAACCTGGCCAGACAGGGTCTTACAGAGGCAGGAAAAGGTAATTGTTTATCTCTTGCAAAGAACTTTCTGAAGTTTGCAAATTTCTTCTAAACTTCAAAGAATTTGAGTGGTTTTTTTAAAAATGAAATGTAAAGTGAAACTAAGAGATTCACCAATCCAGAAAGAAGGCTTTGAATGTTCAGATCTCCCAGCTGACTCAGAATTCAACCTGGTTTCTGGTGTTAGATTAGGATTGCCGATTCTCCTTCAAGACAAGTCCATTGTTAACACCAACATGGGAAGCAAGTACAACAAGGTCTTCTCCATCCTGCAGATATATCCATTCCATAACTTGCCAAAACTCTCACACTGCCTATGACTGGAAGAGAAGTGCCACCTCCGATTGCATCATCACCAAAGCTTTCCCCAGTTATGGCAGTGGGGTACACAGAAAGATCCTCCTTGAAGATGGTGGTATTTTTGAACCACAACTGAGGATACCCCTGGGAACGGCCACCTTGTACCAGCTAATCTTTCTCACACTAGATCAGGTGAAAGAAACTGCAGCCTTGTCTCACCAAAAGGTGGCTTCATTTTGGCAGTTTTGCATCTCACCTAAACATGGAAGAAGGGAAGAAAAAAACTTACCAAAAATGTAATTTTAAAAACATTGTATATAAATGAAGCACTACCTAATCCTACAGAAATTATTTCTGGATCTGGGCACAATAGAGAGTGGAAGTAGGTTGTGCTAGTATAAGACATTTGGCTGTTTAAGGTAGTGAAGTCAGCAGTTCTTCAGCCACCTACCCAACTTAAGGTTGGGTTTCCAAGGTGAAAACGCAAAGTGATGTGTGGTCTTCTTTTTCTTCTGTGTCCTGATCAAAACCCTGAACTTCCAAAATGAAGCTACTTTCTTGGCTATTCAAGCCAAGAAAGAACTTCCAAAATGAAGCTACTTTCTTGGCTATTCAAGCCCCCCACCCCTCAATCCCCTAAATGGGGATTCACTTCCAGGTCTCTTCAGTCCTACTCTGACACTCTAGCCACTACAACTAGCTGGCAGTTGTGCTGACAATGGGGACATGATAACGTCACATATGGCCTCTATTTTCATCTGTGGAACCTCTGAAGCCTGGCGAGATGCTGTGAATGTCCATAATCATTTTCATGATCAAAGGCTTTTTACACATTGCTGATAATAATAGTAATAGGCTATATTGTGGTCCTTCCTTATTGTGTGAAAAGAGTTTAATTATAATATCGCCAAAGCAAAAGGAGGTACACAACCCAACAAGGAAGCGTATGAGATGTGTGGCATTATAAATAACAGACCATTTTAATAAGTCTCACAGAATACTAGAGAAATGTCTTGTGTCACAGAGTTAATATAATCTTACCCTTGCCTTGCTGTCATTGTCAAAAGCCAGGAAATTCAAAGATAAGATGGACAAGTCCTTGACTTTCACTATTGTGAGAGAATGGCCCCAAGATTATGAACAGTGATACCCTAACTCTTAGCTTTAACAGATTCATTTGCATTCTCTCCCTGCCTGGCCAGGATGACAGACTGGGGGCAGCGGAAAGGAGGGCTCTCAGGAATAGCTATTGTTACTAGACTCTTTTTTGTAGCTAAAAAAAGAGTACAGAATTTGTGTGTTCAGCTAAGGTGTGGTTGCACGTTGACAAATTCTAAGAGCAGGACTATATGGCTTTAACTATCTCTGAGTAGGTGAGCATCTTCTTCAAGTGTTGTATCTGATTCCAGATATTGGCTATTTTCATGGCAATCAGCTATGAAGATTGTCTTGGGAGCAATATAATGCAGCAGCCTTCCATTTGCCTAAAGTCTGGCCAGGTTATCCTGCTATGGTACTAGAGTAGACCCTACTGCTAGTGAACACTGATCATCAGGTGGAGGTTAAGTAACTTGACAATCCTGAGGACTAAAGTAACAGCCTAGAGTGGCAAAGTCCACAAGGAATGGTGATGGTCCTCAAGTGGATTAAATCCCACTTGAATCTATCTTGATGGAGGGCAGCAGCTTCATCCGTCCTGGCCTGGGGCTGAGGAGGTCTTTGTGTGACAAAAGGGCTCCGGACCAGAAAGTGACTCACAGAACTGGATCAGTGATACAAGTGTCACACTGCGATGCAGTAGGCAAAAGTGAACATAGGAAACTTTTAGGCTTTTAGGAAAGGTGTGAAAACTTGGCTGGTGGGAATGGTGTGGGGTAACGCTGGCTTATTGACCCCTCCCCGTGGGCTTATTTAACATCTTATACTTACCCTCCCTCTCCTTTACTCCTTTACTAAAGGAACAAGATGTTGTTTTAAATGGTTTTAAATTGTTTTTAGAGTTTTTAACTGTGTTTTGTATGTTTGTTGATTGGTTGTAATCCGCCCTGAGTCACTGGTGCGAGTAGGGTGGAATATAAATTCAATAAAATAAATAAATAACTAAATAACTAAAACTGAAAATACTTTTACCACAGCAGCAGCAGCAACAAAAAACTGACTAAAACTAAAGTGTTGTGGCACCATGAAGACTACGGGTGTGATCATATGGGCATATTGTTCGCATTTTGGACCACTTACATTGTTGTTGTTGTCATGGTTGTCGTCGTCGTCAATGACGATGAGGACAAGGATGACCACAACGGCTGCATCTTGTATCTGAGAATGCATCCCCTCCCCCGCCAGAAACAGGAAAACTGCCATTAGTGTGAATTTGTTTAAGGTGGATCCCAGCTTGCCATGAAGTGGCCCACACACTATGATCTTGGAGCCATCACCCATGGCACACATGAAGCACGACATACCCATCAATGTGGTCCCTATTTATCTACTTGCAATTGCTTGCTTTTGAACTGCTAGGTTGGCAGGAGCTGGAACAGAGACGGCAGCTCATTTTGTCAGGCAGTACTCAGGTCTTGAACTGCCAACTTGTCAACCTTCCAGTTTACAAGGTGAGCTTCTTAACCACTGAACCACTGCAGTCCCTAACCTCTGGATGAGACTATTTGACAAGTGGAAAGAGTAAAAAGGAATGGAATGAAATGTGTTTATTCCAAGTATTTCAGATACATCTAAACCAGGGGTTTCCAACCTATGGTCCATGGGTAGGACCCAGCCCACAACGCCATTCCAACCAGCCCGACACTGTTTCCCTGCACTTGGAAATAGAAGCGGGCACATTTATGTCAACTGTAAATACCCCCCCTCCTTCTGCTTCCGGAGGCATGTTGAAGCCCATGTAACAAAAAGGTTGGCCACAACTGATCTAAACCAACAACTTACTGGGAACTGACCAGCTAGGGACTTTGGAACTTCTACATGAGAAGAACGGGTTAACTTCATTTATCTTCTTAAAATTTTACTTCATTATTTAACAGTTGTCTCTAAATAGTGCTCCATCTCAAGATCTGCCTGCTTTTCGCAACGCTATAGATTCTGTCAGATAAGATTTGGGTTTCATCTTGTTTTGAAATTCTTCTTTCATATTCTGATCAAACCCTGAACTGCCAAAATGAAGCCACCTTCTTGGCTTTGTCATTGGCCAGATTTAAGTATTCCTTGGTGCATGTTTCTAGTAGTAATCACAGTACACTGAATAGATGGTGGAGGGTGTAGTTGCATTTGATGAAGCTTTCGTGATTGTCACTTAGCCTTTTCATGTCTGCGGCATTCTCCTTCAAAGTTGCAGAGATGGTTTGGCACCAAAGTGGGGGATCTATGGCTACTGCCTCTCAGGTTTGTGGGTTTATACCTGACACCTTCATGGTTTGTTTCAACTGGTCCTCATAATGCTTCAAAGCAGCTCTGCAAGGTCTTATACCTTGTTCCCTATAGAGAATTTGACAAGGAAGCCTGGAACCATCCATACGGCAGACATGCCCTATCCATCTAAGACGATGGCCTATGATGGAAGCTTCAATGCTATTTACATTTGCTTTCTCGAGAGCTGCGATGTTGGTGACGTAGTCATCCCACTTGATCTTCAAGATGGACCTTAGCTTCTCTTGGTGAACCCACTCAAGCTTTTTGATATCTTGGAGATAGAGGGTCCAGTAGCAACATTCTTTCAACAGGACATGAACCAGGTTTGTAACAAAACACACTGGTGAACATGAAAATCTGTGACACCTCTCCTGTTGGTAAGGTTGGTTCCAAGTGGGGAAAATGTGCCTCTGTTTCTCTCCTTCTCTCTCCTCAGTTTTTCTTGTTAGGTCGATGACTGAGTCCCGCTTTCCCATCATCCCTCCCTCAGCTGGCTAATCTGCTTGAATACACAGCTGCAGGAGATTGAAACTGTGCTGTTGATAGATGAAACTTTGGATAAGATTACATGGTTTTGAATATCTTGATGACATATTTGTCTGAAAAGTCTTTTAGAGGACAGCCTAATATAAATGCATGGAAATGTTTCTAATGATGAGCATTTGTCTACAGTCCCCATTTGAAAGATGAGTGTTCCCATATCATTTGCATTTGTATGTGGAGAGAAAACTTTCAATAAATGACTTCTTCCAAGCCAGAAGAGTTAACTATTTACTCAAAACATGCCTGGCCAATTACATATCTTGGGTGTAATTGGCATTCCCTAGAAGCAGCATTTGCCACACTTAACAGCAGTACAAATAGACAAGATTCAGTCTGGATGCCGTTAAAATACTGGCAATGTGTGATTTACTTATGTCCCCAGGATGTTTCCAGAATCATTTCTTGCTCCAATTTACGAGAATGTATTTCGTCTCTGTGTTAGAGGAATATACTAACACTTGGTCCTGTGTAATGTAATAAATATCATTTAAACATGGACAAAAACAAACAGGGAAACTGTTGAATGAACTCAACTCGTCTCTTTCTTAGGGCTGTGATGGCTCAGTGGTTAAGAAGCTCACCTTGTTAGCTGGAAGGCTGGCACGTTGGCAGTTGGAGACCTGGGTACTGCATGATGGATTGAGTACCTGTCTCTGTCCCAGCTCTTGGGGACATGAAAAGAGCCTCATTCGGGTGTTCCCTGAGCACTCAGAATGTCTTGTCCCCAAGAGCTAGGACAGAGACAGGGACTCAGTCTATCATGCTGTACCCAGGTCTCGAACTCCCAACTTGCCAGCCTTTCAGCTAACAAGGCGAGCTTCTTAACCACTGAGCCACCGCAGCTAGGATGCAGGAGCTAGGGCAGACAATGGGTGCTCACTCACTCCCGTTTCACTCAGGTCTCAAACTGCTGACCTGCCGATTCAAGAAATCTGATTGTCCATGAAAGCTCCTTGAGCTTGGCAATGGTACTGGCAATATCTGACTCTAGGGTTCAGTGCTCATCTCTGTTTAGAGCTAAAATGCCAGTGCTGTCTGTGTCTGCAGATGTTTCCATGGACATGTGGCAGTCATGACTAGAACACTGTTACCTTCCCACCCAAGTGGTGTCTATTTATCTACTTGCAATTTCTTGCTTTCAAACTGCTAGGTTGGCAGGAGCTGGGACAGAGATGGGAGCTCACTCAATTGTGCAGCACTCAGGTCTCGAACTGCTGACTTGCCGACCTTCCAGTCATCAAGTTCAGCATCTTAACCACTAAACTAAGCCACTGCATTCACTCTTAGAATGAATATTGCCAAGCTCTACCCAGGTACGTGAAATTCCTCGTGTAACCTGAAGCTACCTTTCTGTTCACCCATTAGTTTAATTAGGGGACATGTTATTTAGTTAGCTTTGCCCATCCTAAGAACTGCATGTTACATATTATTGAAAATGACCCACTTGGGTTATCTAGACATCTCAATGGGTCATCCTTTACCTTTTCTATTAGAGGTTATCCGTATCGTTTGTGGAAATCATTGACTTCCTGGCTCTTGACTCTGTTATGGAAAAAGGAAAGAAAAGAAAATCTTCCAGGCAGAAGATGCTGACTAACCATTTTCTGCTTTTTCCTGGTGTCTGTGGTTGTGATAGGGAGAAATAATTTATTTTGCTCCTCTCTCACTTTGAAATCTAATTGTGATATTCATGTAGGGTGCTAATGCCATGCAGTCAAGATTTCTATCATAGGCAAAACAGCAAAACATAATGATTGGTTCTGAAGTTTTCCTTATTGTTGCTAAATTGCAGTACAGTAATACCTCGGATAATGCTGAGACTGGGTTCCACAAGCCTTGGTGTTATCCGATTTTTAGTGTTATCCGATGCATGTTAAAATCCTATGGGATGGGTCAGATAATGTTAAAGCTCCATAGAGATACATTGTAACTGCACAGACTTTAGCGGTTGTTATCCGATCCATCCCATAGGACCTTAACGTTATTCGATCCAATTCTCCTCCCCAGATTACTTAACGTTATGCGATTTTAGCGTTATCCGAGGTAAACGTTATCAGAGGTATTACTGTATTTGAAAGAATACACTACACAACAATGATTTTGCTCCTGGGAATAACACATGTGATTTACATGATATCGAGTGTGCTGAGTCCAAATCTGAACTCAGAATTTGCCTATTCAAAGGCGTGCTATAGCTGTTCAAATGGTCAGTAATTGGGTAATGTATTTTTACATGGGAACATTGTAACAGTTGCAGCTACCACTATGCCTGCTGCTGCCTCAGCTGAATCACATCCCCTGGAGGCATGCATGTTCTAGCAGCAGCCGGGCATGTCTGTGCAAATCAGTGAGCTAACATCAGAAACAGGTACATAAGGCGAGATGAACCAAGGCCTTGTCTCTAGTGTGAAACCATCTTATTGGATAGTACAACTAGGCCATAGTGAGTCTGTTTCAAGCTAAAGATGAGTAGGCACAGCTGTGTTAATAAATGGGACAATTTTTGCTACAATTTTTGCATCATCAACACAAGAACCTACCCAAAAGGGTGAGATTTGCTAACTTAAGATCTTGACATCCTAGGCAGAATTGAACTTCAGATTTGGATTCAGTGCACTTGATTTAGTAGAGGACACATAGATTAGACCAAGTAGCAGACAATATTTTTATTTTTGTGATGCACATCACCCGGTCATCTCAGGCCATGCGGTTTCAAATGCCAACACCAAGAGCAATGAAGAGAGCAACAATGATGAAGCGGGCCTTCTTAGTGGTGGCCCCCTCCTTATGGAACAGTTTATTTATGGAGCTGTGCCGAATACTAAAGTCAGATACAACTGGCTTTCGTGCAAGGGTGACTTTTACCTTTAGTAAGTCAGGGATGACCAAACTTGGTGCCCCGGATGTTCCTGGACTACAATTACCAGAAGCCCAAGTAACCACACCTGCTGATCACATAAGTCAGGAGTGCCCAAACTATGGCCCTTGGGCCAGATCCGGCCCCCAAAGCCATTTCATCCAGCCCCTGATGCCCTCGCCGCTCCCAGAAACTGAAGCAAAACCTGTATGCGAGGGATGCATTACACACTCACACATGTGCAGAATGCTGCCGTAAATGACCTGCGGCTGTTGTAAATGTATTTATGACAGCCATGGGTTATTTATGGCAGTGTTCTATGCATGGGTGAGCGTATAACACATCCTGCTCATTTGTGTTTTTACTTCTGCTTCTGGTGAGAGGAACCACATGACTGGCTTGATCTGGGGGCGTGGTCAGGCCAGCGGTCCAAAAATAATTTTATTGCGATTTCAAAGAAGTATAAGATAACAAAAAATACCAACAATAACAAAGAAAATAAGCAAACTATATACATAAGACATACTAAAAGGAAAAAAGAAAACAACAACAAAACATAAACTACACCTATCATGAGACATCTTTTCATTTTTCCATCTTCTTCATAAATTTCAATCTTCCTCATAAATTTCAATTCTTCCTTTTATACATTTATAAATGTATATACCTGTACTTTCATTTATCCTCCAATTTTTAATCTTAAACACAATTATCTTATGTATTAACTTATTTAATATCTGATCATCAGCTTTTCTTAACCTAAATTATTACTAATATAAGACAAATCTAAAGAAAGAATATCACCTACCTATTTTTCTAAACATCATATTCATCCCAAAAATTCAATACATCATGTGCTGGCTTGTTCCCTCTATTATTTTTCAATGTATGCAATAAAAAAGATTTTCAAATGTCCCAAAATCTATTTTCTTTAGTTATTCCTTTTTTAAAATTTAATTTGCATGTAAGTGTTTCATTCAGGGCAATCTCCCAAATCTCTTTATACCAATTATCAACTTCTAATTTTAAATTATTCTTCCAATTTATTTGCTAATGAAGCAGTTTCAGTAAACATAAAGTGGCAGATGAGTTTGAAAGAATTGTTCCAATTTATGGATTTTATAACTGATTTAGAGGGACATATCTAGCAGTTTTTGAACTGCCAATTGCTTCAAGGCTGGCTCCTGCCCAGACCCCAACCCCTCGATTGTTTTTATCACTTCCTGTAAATGTGCTAGCATAACATTTTAATTAAACATTTAGAGCATGTCAAACAAATTTATGGATGCTGCCAAAGTTAGAAGACAGGGTAAAAACAAATTCTGCTCTTCGCAAATTCTCCTGTTGCCTTAAAAGTCTTGACTGGTGCTAATAAAATAACCTTACTGACCCACCTAGTATCAAATGTGCATTAAAGGTGTCGTTCACAAGGCTACTGGAAGATCTCATGCTGTATCTACAAATATGACTGAATACTGTTTTACCTGCCAGGCCAATGTAATTTTCATAATGCTGCATGATAGAATGAGCTCCCAGCTCCTGCCAACCTAGCAGTTTGAAAGCAAGAAATTGGACGTAGATAAATAGGTATCACTTCTGTGGGAAAGGTAAACAGTGTTCGATGCATTCTGGTGTCTAGTCATGCCTGCCACTTGACCAAAGAAACGTCTATGGATGCAGACGGCGCTGGCTCTTTGGCTATAAACAGAGATGAGCACTGAACCCTAGAGTTGGATACAACTGACTTTTGAGCAAGGGTGAGTTTTACTTTTACCTAAACTGGGATTAAGATAGGAAGGTCAAAGGAGGAAGAGGTTGCTGCAAAACATGGCACTGAGAAACCGGTTGGATATAAATATGGATCAAAACATCAAGTGGGGAGTGATAAGAAAGGACAAAAGACTAATGTAGTCATAAAGGGAGGGAGGGAAAATTCTTACTTAATTATTTATTTGTTACAATTATATCCAGCTTTTCTTTGAAACCGCTTGAGGCAGTGTACATGAGCTTCTCCTCCTTATTTTGTACTCACAACAACCCTATGATCCTGATCAAGCTGAGAGAACTGGCTTGAAGTAATTTGTGGATTTTCCCAGGAGAAGCTTATTATTATCTCTGGGTGTTCGCCCGAGTCCATTGCCTTTTTTTGGATAGTTTACCTAAATGAACGTTGATGGTCCTCTGCTTTACTCAAGGGCAGGAATCCAGCTTGTGGAATTTGGAGCCATTCTGTAACAAGAGCTTCACATGCTGTTGTTGGTTTTTAATAGCTACCTTGGATCCCTTGGTTGGGAGAAAGGAGACATAGGAATGAAAATGAATGAACTAAATGAAGTCACACACCTCTGCCTTCTAATGGAGGAGAACATTTGAAGAACTGCTAGTGGTACACATGTTCGCTGCCTGAATCTGTTGCCTCCCTTGGTGTAGGCCTGGTTTGAGCTCCGTTAGCTTGACCTTCATTTTCATCGGAGGGAAAGAGAAAGATGGGGATAGGACACCTATGGAGAGACTGTCTTCTTACAATATAGAGCCATGATGGTGAACCTTGGCACTCCGGCTGTTCTTGGACTTCAATTCCCAAAAGCCCAAGTCTCTGAGAATCCACACACATGGGTTTACTGAGCATACAGTAAACCCATTTGCATGGACTCACAGAGACTTGGGCTTCTGGGAATTGAAGTTGAAGAACAGCTGGAATGCCAACACTGATATAGAGTGATCTGGGGGTTCTTCAGAGAGTAGATAGAGCTGTGCAAAAGACGATGGCCCATTAATGGTCATGGGTGGCGATGTCCACAGGGAAGGGTGATGGTCCCGAAGTGGATTAAATCCCACTTGAATCCACCTGGATGGAGGGCAGCAGAGTCATCAATCCTGGCCTGGGGCTGAGGAGGACTTAGTGTGCTAAAAGGACTCAGGACCAGAAAGCGGCTCGCAAAACTGGATCAGTGGTACAGGTGTTACTCTGCGATGTGGAAGCCAGATGAAACACCATTGCGTTATATACTCAGGACAGTCTTCATGATTGATTGCCATGCTGATGGCCAATATTTGGATTCAGATATGGTGGTAGCAGAAGAAGAATGATCCCCCCACAGCTGAACTGGAGACCTGAATTAAAATACAGTCAAACCTTGCATAAAGAGTAACTCGCTTAAAGAGCAGAATTTTCTCTGAATGTTTGCTTCACTTAACAAATAAAACCAACCAAAAACTCGCTTAACAAATAAATTGGGGTTCACAATCCCCCCCTCAATTGGTCATTTACAATGGTGTTTCGCTTAAAGAGCAAACTCGCTTAAAGAGCAATCCTGTGGAATGCATTATGCTCTTTAAGCGAGGCACCACTGTATGACACAGGCACTAATTTCCGCTGCCTCAAATGGCGTCATGTTCTGAGAAGACTTTGTGTGTCACTTCCAAGTGTTTCCTCCAGGAATGAATCAAATAACATGGATCTGATTATGAAGAGGGTTCTGGATTTCTTCCACCTGGAACGAAAACAAAGCTATTAAATGTCCCACCTGCTGAAGTCTTAGTCTCCTAATCTTCCCATTGTTTCGAAAACAGGTGATAAAGGAGATAAAACCTCTGAATCATTCCTCTTGGAGCAAAGGGAAAGAAAGAAAGAAAGAGAAAAACAGCCTAGCCATTAAATTGCTTGTACCTCTGACCCCAAGATCAAACTCAGGAGAACTGCTGGATGTAAAGTTCACTTTGTCAGAGCTGGCAGAAGGAAAACAAGCCTGTTTATTTCCATCACTAACAAAAATGACAGCCATTCCAGCGTCCTGCCAGGGCTAAAACCTGGCAACAGCACCTTTCCAGGAACTGAAAATCAAGCCAAATCACTTGTCTGGTCATGAGAAATCTCCTTTAAAAAGACAGAACCAAGCCAGGGTTTTGGAAATGTGAATTATTATTTTTTTTCTGGCTTATATCTCCCAGCACACAGCTAGGGAATTTGAGAAGTCACCGTTTGAGAAGAGAGATTTTTGAAGCGCTGAGCAAAATGAAGCATCTATTTATTTATTTATCTATCTATTTATTTATCCAATTTGTATAGCCGCCCCAATCAACATGTGACTCTGGGCGGCGTACATAAAAATCCCCCACATTTAAACCTATAGAGACCTTTACATTTTAAAAAAAGAAAATTGAATTCCTTTTCTAGCCCGGGTGGCACAGTGGTTAAACTGCTACACTGCAGCTTGAAGGTTGTGAGTTCAGTTCTGACCAGGGCTCAAGGTTGACTCAACTTTCCACAGGGCTGTTTCTTGTGCCAGTTAGACCCCCATGATGTCAGAATGTGTCAGAAGGCTGAGGAGCATTAGAATGGAGAATGCAGATAACTTGAAAACGCATGGGGTATATATATATGCATGTGGTTAAGAAGCTCACCTTGTTAGCTGGAAAGCTGGCAAGTTGGCAGTTCGAGACCTGGGTACTGCATGACGGATCGAGCACCCATGGTCGATGGTATCAAAAGCCACTGAGAGGTCCAAAAGCACCAGAATAGATGAGGCTCCCTTATTATCCTGCAGTGCAACCAGGGCGGTTTCGGCACTATGACGAGGCCTGAAGCCTGACTGAAATGGATCCAGGCAGTTGGTTTCATCCAAGAACAGCTGCAGCTGGTCTGCTGCCACTCTCTCTATGACCTTACTCAGGAAAGGACTATTGGCTACAGGTCTATAGCTGTTAAGCTTCTCGTATCTTCTGTCTAAGACAGGAGTTCTCAACCTTTTTAAGCCAGGGGCCAGGTCACGCTTCCTCTGACAGCCCTTCCTCTGCCACATAATACTTCCTGGTGTGGTGGAGGTGTTGGTGGACCACATGAAATGGTGCTGCCATCCGCATCCAGCCAACGGGGCAAAGGTTGAGAACCCCTGGTCTAAGACGTGTGATGTGTCTTAGATAGAAGACATGCTATGTGTGTTTGTACAAATCTCCATGTCTAAAAATGCACATTCACATTCATCATCACATTTAATCTAGTTCTTTTTCCTTTCCTCACTTTAACACAAATTCAGGGTTAAAGTGGAGGGAGTCATCTAATCTGGTGCCCAGCAGCTGAATAAATGGTTCACATCAGTGATGGGCAGCAGCCAGTTCGCACCAGTTCACCAGAACCAGTAGTAGCTTTCCCCAGTGTCCTGGAGAACTGGCAGCAGCTTTTTTTTTTTTGGGGGGGGGAACCACCTTGGGGGCTTAACTTTTTGCTGGTTCCCTCACTGCACACCTACAGCGCTCTGCCTGCCGAGCCAAGCAGCCATTCGCTGCTTGGAGTGTGGCAATGCAGAGCATTGGGCGGCCATGCACAGCCATGGAGGAACCAGTGGCTGCTGCTGAGGCCCTTGGTGGCCTATTTACTGTCCTCCCAAGCAAGGAGGAGGAAGAGCAGCTGCTAGCCTGAAGCTCCCTACAGCCTGCTCTCCAGGATAAGTGACTCGCCTTTGGGTGTGGGGTGGGTGGGTATATTTTAATGTACTTTTAATGTGTATTTATGTTTAATGTGTATTTTTATGTGTTTTATGTCTATTTAATGTGTATTTTTATGTGTTTATGTCTATTTAATGTGTACTTACTGTGTATTTATTTTTAATGTGTGTTTTTATGTGTTTTTATGTCTATTTAATTTGTATTTTTATGTGTACTTATTTTTATGTTTTTTTTACTTTGGCTCTGTACATGTCATTGACTCTGTCCATGACATCATGATGTTGGCTCTGCCCATGACATCATGACATCATGATGTGGGCTCCACCCATGATGTCAGCTCCGCCCACAGTGTGGTAGTAAAATTTTTGGCTGCCCATCACTGGTTCACATCCTTCCTTACATTTTTCCATGCTGCAAAACCTTCAGTCTGTACCAGAGTTAATGGCTACCCAAAGCACTAGATAATGAAGAACACAAACAAAAGATGAAAGGATGTCTGTATTGTGATCCCTGCTTGTTGGTTCTTGTAATTGTCGGGTGTGATCTCTCCTTAAACATTCTGGAGTGGCCAGACAGGAACAGGAAAAAAACCATTTGGCTGATCTGTCCAAATATTGACCATGATTAGAAGTGATGAGATGCTTCAACTTCAAACCCATGGCTGTCAGTACAATTCATTGATGTGAAATATACCCTTTCCTGGCCTTAAACCTTCCAGATGTGTTATACTGTACTACAATTCCCATCCTCTGTGGGGGCTGTGCATGATGGGGATTTTCATCACCTTCCTCTCTTCTGGGGCTGCGGTGGCTCAGTGGTTAAGAACCTTGCCTTGTCAGCTAGAAGGTTGGCAAGTTGGCAGTTCGAGACCCGGGTACTGCATGACGGCCTGAGTGCCCATCTTTGCCAGTGGTGAGCTGGCCCACAGGGATACAGGGACTCATCCCGGTGCACCCCAGTGACTGGTGCCCCCCAGAGGCAGGCAGAGGTAATGGAAATGTATGGGATTTCTCCCCCAACCCCCGATTTGGCGCCCCTATCCACCACCCTCCCAAGGTGCCCAGTACACCCCTGGTTTCTGCCCCAGCTCCTGCCTACCTAACAGTTTGAAGGCAAGAAATTGCAAATAGATAAATAGGGACCACTTTGGTGGGAAAAGATCTTGGGGACATCTAAGGAGCCTCATTCAAGTGTCTCCTGAGTGGAGCTTCTCCAGCAAAAATCCCTTCAACCCAGAATAATCTCTGACATGAAATTATTATTAACACCTTCCTCTGTAGGTGATGCTCCGTCTGTCAAAAAAAAATTAACACATGTGACCTCCCCACCAAAATACAAAACAAAAAAATAGACCTTGTTTTTAATTCTCTTTTTCATGCATGCCTTCTGTATTGGAAACTCTTTTCCAAATGTAAGCTTATGCGCAGTCTTAGCAGCCGAGCAGTGGAGGGTTCTGCCCCATGCTTCCTCTGATGGCCACAAATCCATCTTATTGGACAAAAGTTAAAAGCTGGTGATAGAGAAACAGGCTAATGCAAGATGAAAGCACATTCCCACCATACAAAGTGACACTCTGACCCTTATTTGCTTTGATGGCAAAACCTTCAGACAGTTAGTTCCTCCTTGGCTGGTCAGCATAGCTTTAATGATCAGGTTGGCTAATGACCCTGAAAGAGCAGTGATGAAGGGTGGGAAATGTGGTTTTTCCTTCCTGAATACCAGCTCCAAGTGTGACGCCAACCTGTTGTAGAATTGGTGCATCAAAAGATGAGACAGCACAGCAATTCCAAGTGGTCTTCTCAAGGGTCTTTTATTGCGCAATGGTTCGCAGATAGTATCGCTACTCAAATCTGAGAACCCCAAAGGGCCCAAAAACAGAGTTTATATACCCAGTAGTAAACAGGAAAAGCATGGCCCTTCCACCATGCGGTGGTCTTAGAATTTTAACAACTTGCTATTGGTTCAAGGGACAAAGGAATTCAAACAAAACACTTGTATTGGCTAATGGCCAAAATTCACACTTATATATCCTCTACTATTGGGTAACTTTATAAGACCTCTATTCTAATGAGGAAGGGTCTATTGCAGTGTTTCCCAAATGCTGGTTTTTGGACTTCAATTCCCAGAAGCCTAAGTCATTTCCCCAAAGCACTGATCAGCCAATGTACTGACTTAGGCTTCTGGGAATTGAAGTCCACTAGTGGGCTGTGTACCCCTTGTTGGGAACCACTGGTCTATTGCATCATCCTGGACAATAGGCAGGTAAGTTTATGCTGAGTCACTGTCACTCCACTTTGTAGGTTATTAAGAGGGCAACGATGGAGTCTCTTTGGTTTTATATTTTTCTATATTCCAGCATAAACCCGCATGAACGCCACTTTGGTTAAAGATGGGGAAATCGGTCCGTTTTGCTTTCTCCTGTATTCAACATCTTTAATCCTCAAATTCTTTCCACCTCAGATAAGTGATAGAAAGAGCCTCCTTGAAGATTGTGGTATTTTTGAACCAAAATTGGTCGTACCCTAGTAAAAACAACCTTGTGTTGCCGGCTAATTTTTCTCATACTAGTTTAGGAGAAAGGAAATGCAGAATGAACTGAATACCAGGTGCCTTCATTTTGGCATCTTCACATCTGGCCAAGACATGAAAGAAGAAGAGATCAGCTGAGAATTTTAATCAATTCTTCAAAAATGAAATTTATCTCCATGTTCCCTAGCACAGATAACTTCTCCCATGACCATATTGCATGTCTTCAAAATTAGGAGCTTTGCCCGGCAATGACTTTTAAGGACCGAAGCAACTGAATGCTAGGGTTCAAAACCAGCCTTTTAACAGCTAAACTCCCAAAAAATTAACTTTGGGTGAATAAACATCTCAGCGTTGGTTTCTCCCACATTTAAAATGTTTCAGTCCAGTCTTTTCCATAGATGAAGAAACATGAAAATATTGGTAGTAGAAATCTGCCTGGGAAATTATGGGAGATGGGCCCCCCAAAACACAACCCCTAAAAACATCTAGTTAGTCATTTATTCTTTAAAATGAAATCATTTGTCCTCACTCATGACTAATTTTGGTTAAATGTGTCAACTACTCCACAACCGTCATGCTTCTGCATTAAAGGAAGGGCTACCTTTAAAGCAGGGGTGCCCACGGTGACAAATCATCTCATGCTACCCACGTGCTACCCGCTCCCAGAAGTGGAGGTAAAATGCCCCCGCACATGCACAAAACACTACTGTAAATGCACCTGCGGCTGTCATAAATATGTTTATGACAGCCAAAGGTGCATTTATGGCAGCGGTTTGTGTCATGTGTGTTTTACTTCCATTTCAGGTGGGAGGAACCATGTGACTGGCCTGCTCAACCATGTGACCAGTCTATGGTGCAAACAGTTTGGGCACCCCTGTTTTAAAGCATAAACTCAATAAACTCAACTGGAAGCCAAGGGAAAGCCTACCATTTTTGTATAAGAAGTATGGTCACATGAACTTAAGTTTTCCTCCCCTTTTGTCTGAGGCCTGATTCTCCTCAGTTCAATCTATAATGGATAATACATTTTAATTTAAGGTAATATGTACACACAAATATCACACAACAATCCAGGTTGTAAATGAAAGCAAAGACAACCATATGAGATTCCAGTTATGATCGAAACCTTTATTTCAAGTTTATTTTTCCTTGAGATGATTTGTACACTCGCTCTTCAGCATTTCACCTCTTTTTCTAAAGACCACACACAAAAAAGGTTTACAAGACAATTAATAAACAGTGGCTAAAGAAACAGTATTGAAATCTGCCTGTTATCTGTTCTTCTGTTACTTCTGATTTGCTCATTAACAAATTGGCAACTTTCCTCTTATGGAATCCAAAATTAGTGCTTATGGACCATAGAAATGCTGCTGTCATTATATTTCTTCTTCAACTAAAAATACTCCAGGTAAATATTCATGATAAGATGGGGAAAAAACATGATTTCTAATTTGACGTCAGAAGACACATTCAGAAGACATCTTTAAAATGCTCTATTCTCCTGTTTTCCAACTCAGGGGAAAAATATAAAATTCAAACTATAGAGAAGGAATATTTTTTAAAAATCAAGCATGATTTACTAATGGGATCCTTTTTTTTCCTGTGTTGGAATGACTGATATAATAATTTCAGATTAGAAAGATATTTTAAGTACAGTTGTACCTCGCTTAAAGAGCATATTGCGTTCCACAGGATTGCTCTTTAAGTGAATTTGCTTTTTAAGCAAAACACCATTGTAAATGACAAATTGTGTGTGTGGGGTGTGAACCTTGATTTATTTGTTAAGCGAGTTTTTGGTTGGGTTTATTTATTAAACGAAGCGAGCATTCAGAGAAAATTCTGCTCTTTAAGCGAGTTACTCTTTAAGCGACGTCCTCTTTATTATTATTATTATTATTATTATTATTATTATTATTATTATTATTATTATTATTATTATTATTATTATTATTATTATTATTATTATTATTATTATTATTATTATTATTATTATATGCAAGGTTTGACTGTATTAATAATGGGCTAATGTGGGTGTTAGGGGTTTTTTTTTTTTTGAAAGATGATTGAATTGCATCAGTTATTTAAATTTATTTAAGAACACATTTTGTGAATGCAAATCATTGTTCTGGACATATAATCAAAACTGGATAAACTTTCTAGCAACGGAAAATGGATAACAAATTGAGTCAGGTTAGTTTGTTGTTGTTCAGTCACGCAGTCAATTCTGACCCTATTTTAAGTAGAGAGATGAAGAAAAAGGCAAAGAAATAAAAAGAGAGAAGGGGGGACACCAACATTTACAACTAGCAGAGTCTAATTTGATGTTCTGAATCAGTTTTAAAAAGAATTCTCAGAGATTGAGAAGAAAATGGAAACCACATGGATTACACTTAATCAGGAAACTATAAAAATGGATTACAATAGGGTCAGCTAAACTCGGAGAGCAGTAAAAATAAGATACTTGCCTTTCTGCTTTTCCAGATATCCTAAATCAGGGAGGTGCAACCTACGGCCCGCGGCACCATTTCATGTGGTCTGTGCCACCCTTGCTGCTACTGGAAGCAGAAACATTTATGACGGCTGTAAAATGTGCATGCGTAAACACACCCACCATAAACACTGCCATAAATGCACCTGCAGCTGTTGTAAACATGTTTACGACAGCCATGGATGTGTTTTACAGCAGTGTTTACAGCAGGAGGAACCATGTGACCAGCCCGCTGAGCTGTCGAGGGGGCGTGGTCTGACCCTCAGCATGAAAACGTTGGGAACCACTGTCCTAAATGCTACTTGGGAAGTGGAATGTAGATTAACATAGCTGAGTGGAACGTGGATTGACAACTGGAAGGTCGGCAGGTCAGCAGTTTGAGACCTGAATAGTGCACGACTGAGTAATTCGGTAAAAGTTTGTTTTTACTAGTTTGTTTTTACTAGGTAAAGGTAAAGGTTTCCCTTGCTCGAAAGCCAGTCGTATCCGACTCTAGGGGTCAGTGCTCATCTCTGTTTCTAAGCCGAAGAGCCAGCGCTGTCTGCTTCTGCAGACATTTCCATGGTCATGTGGCAGGCATGATTAGACACCAGAGCGCATGGAATGCTGTTACCTTCCCACCAAGGTGGTCCCTATTTATCTACTTGCAATTTCTTGCTTTCGAACTGCTAGGTTGGCAGGAGCTGGGACAGAGACGGGAGCTCATTCCGTCCTGCAGTACTCGGGAATCGAACTGCTGACCTTCCGCCTCCCAGTCAGTGTCTTAGTAGCCTAAATCTAAGCAAGGCCCTCTTGACACGATTTGCTATAGGCCCAGCACTGCTTGTTAGCTGGAAGGCTGGTAAGTCAGCAATTCGAGACCTGGAAAGCCCATCTTTGTCTCAGCTCTTAGAGACATGAAAGGAGCTTCATTTGGACATTCCATGAACAGAGTTTCTCCCGCAATAATCCTTTCAACCCAGAATAATTCCTGATACTAAATTATTATTATAATTTATTGGGGGATAACATTTGCATTCCCTTCTCCCTTAGCTAAGGTCTGCTTGTCCTCCTCTTACTTCAAATGGTAGCATGTGCAAAATCGACTTCTTGACATCCACTTGATGTGCATTTTTTTAAAAAGGTCCAGCCTGCAGAGGTGTGCAAGTGCCACTAGCCTGTGCGCAATCAAGCCGCCTGTGTGGTGTTACAAAATGTGAGCAGCGTCTTCCGATGCAAAACAATGCAAAACAGATAGGCAAGAATTCCACTCAAATCCCCCAAATCCAATTGATTCTCAGGATTTCACACAGCTGTTCAAAGGATTATGCTGTGATCCAGCACATCATTATGTATGCTTGATTTTTATTGATTCCAATGGAGATTTAAGCATACATAGCTGCACATTGGACTGAAGCCACAGTGATTAAGTAAAGAGGAGGGGGGGAGGCCTGCGTATGATTTCCATTCTATCTGCTAGTGTAGTTGCCTTCTGATTTAATCTGTTCAACTCCTACCAAACTTTCAATAGCAAGCAAAAATATCCATGAAATAAAGAGTCAGATTCTGGATTTCCAGAGAATGAAATCCACACAAGAAATGCAAAGAATACTATCTCAGAGAATATATAACCACTATCTCTGTTTGATCTGCACGATTCTAGTTTTTTGAAACAGACCTGGCTTTTCTTATTTATTAAAGATAAACAGAAGGGTTGACAGGACAAATTAATTTCATACATACATACAAATTAACTCCACTTACCCATGCTGAGGCACGGCTGCCTGGAATGCTGTGTATTCCTTTATGCCACCAGCAAACAAGAATTTATTGGACATATGTTTAAGTTCCACTTAATAAAATAATATGCCAATATTTTTCAGATCAACTTTGTTAGTAATTCATGAAGTGACTATTTATGCTAATCAGGCAGAAACATATTTGCAGGCCTAATGCGCTACATAAATCTGAATGCAAATGGTCATTATGAAACAAAATACAGGTGATACAAGTATTAAATTACAGACAATTTTCTTTCATAAGCCTCTCTCTCTCTCTCTCTTTGTGTGTGTGAGAGAGAATTAGATCTTCAAAGAAAATGAGGTTTTTCTTGCATATCTGTGAGTTACTGTATATACTCAAGTATAAGTCTAGTTTTTTAGCCTCCAAAATGAGATCCAAAAAAGGGACTCGACTTATACTCGGGTCAATGACCCCGAGGGTCCCAAAACTGCAGTGGTGCAAATTCAAAGATACATTTTTTTAAAAAGCACTAACGCTACCATAAAAATTTGAAAACATACCCACACAAATGTCTGAATAAATTAATTGTACCACATTTTCCACCCCAACCTATACTCAGGTCAATCTATTTTCCTAGTTTTAGAGGTCCAAATTAGGTACCCCGACTTATATTCGGGATGAATTATAGTCGATTATATATAGTATTTAAAGAGAAAGGGATTAATAAACACTGAATTACAAGGAGGATCATTTCTGTCATAATTTACCTATTTTACAATGGCCCCTTAGTTATCAAGCTGCTCTTTCATAGCCACCATTGTGAGGTAGGAAACTTGTTCCCTCAGCAATTCTGGCCCCTATCAGATTATCTCATCTGATTCTATTATTTCTTTCCCATAAATCTGCTAACACTGATATGTTATTTGCTTGCCCCATCAACGGATCTAAAGCTCTGCTAAAAGGATTTATCTGGCTTCTGTGCTTTTAAGAGCCACTGATGTTTCCACTTTTTGCTCCCCCCTCCCTCCATGGAAGTCTTTGGGAGATCAATTGTGGTGGCTTTTCTGACTTAAATTCAGGGGACACTGCTCAGTTCTGCACCATAAAATAAGACACAGGATAAACAAAAGATGCAATAACTGTACTTAATGTGTTGGCCTTGACAGATGAGTTAGTTGAAGTCATAACAAATGACATTCAAAGTCAATATAAATCACACGAGGTACACTGCCTCTTTTCTAAACCTTCCTCTCCCTGTTTACTCAGCTAAGGAAGTCTTTCATATGCGCTTGAGGTCATCCGATCACACACACACACACACACACACACACACACACACACACACACACACACACACACACACACACACACACACACTGACACTGTATAGCAATGGGGTGGTTCACTTCTAATTCTACATACCCAGCAGAACAGATCATATTTTTCTGCAAGTAAAAAATTAAAACTGTATTTCCTCGAGTATAAGTCTAGTTTTTTAGCCCCCAAAATGAGGTCCAAAAAGGGGACTCGACTTATACTTGGGACAATTATCCCGAGGTTCCCAAAACCATGGTGGTGTAAATTCTAACATACAGTTTAAAAAAAACAACACTAACACTACCATAAAAACTCAAAAATAAACCCGCACAAATATCTAAATTATTTAATTTTTTCCATATTTTCATGTATTTTGATTATTGAAACTCATTAGCAGCTGCTGCATTTTCCACCCCCAACTTATACTTGGGCCACTCTATTTTCCTAGTTTTAGAAGTCCAAATTAGGTAGCTCGACTTATATTCGGGACAACTTATAATCGAGTATATACGGTAGTTCTCTTAAATCTTGCTTTCTCCCTTGTTGATCGCTACTAACTGAAGTTACCAGACCAGACCACTGTTTCTAAGCGATGTTTCCTTCCAGGAGATGGGAAATATTCTCTAAGCATAGGAGGAATTTTCAAACAGGGCTTTAAGAGAAGGTCAATGTATAAACAACCTTCCAGTGAATTCCAGCTGTTAACAAAGTGTGAAACTTTTTTCTGTTGTAAAGGCTGGTCAAAGACTGTAATAAAGTAAGATAACTGTATATACTTGAGTATAAGTCTAGTTTTTTTAGCCCTCAAAATGAGATCCAAAAAGGGGACTCAACTTATACTCAGGTCAATAATCCTGAGAGTCCCAAAATGAGGGGGTGTAAATTCAAACATACAGTTTTTTTAAAAGCACTAACGCTACCATAAAAACTCAAAAACAAACCCACACAAATATCTTCATGTATTTTAATTATTAAAACTCACTAGCAGCTGCTGTATTTTCCAACCCTGACTTATACTCGGGTCAGTCTATTTCCCTAGTTTTAGAAGTCCAAATTAGGTACCTTGACTTATATTCAGGATGACTTATAGTCGAGTATATACAGTAAGCTTCCAGTGAACAAACGGGAGGGTGAGCAGGACACAGGGAAGTTGGCATACCATAGCTAGAGAAAGGCAGACTGCTGAATGCTTCTAATTGAAACGAAAACCCAGCAATTGTTAGAGGAGAAACATTCCTAATAAAGAACTGTAAATGTTTAGACACCCGTTGTGAGATCTTCAATGATCGAGGGAGGCTGCCAATTTGAAGCTCGTGGGTAGCAAGACAGAGGGAAGTAGCGGATATTCCTTCAGGAGGCTATCTTTAAAAACTACTTTCCTCTCCTGATGTGCTACACAACAGACAACAGTTGACAGACCCGTCACCTCTAATAGTCAAATAAGGATAATCCAGGCAGGACAAGTAATTTGACTTGATATTTGGGAGGCCGGAGCCCTGTCAACTTTATAGCACTTCTTTGTGTTGGTATTTATTAGCTCAGATCCTGTTAGACACACATTGCTTGGCATTCTCTGTTTTACCCGTCAAAGCTTGCTCCGGGTGGGGGGAGGAGAGAACTAATTTTGGAAATACAGCATGCTCAAATGCCTCTGTCCCAAAAAGAAAGAGGGGTGTTCTGGGGTGGGGGAGGATGAAGGGCGATGCCGTTATCTAATTCAGTGGAATTGCTACATTTATCTTGCTGCAAAGGAATCCAAGTAGAAAGAAAGAGAATGCCATGGTGAGATTTATAGAGATGAGCAAGACTCATTGTTGCTGTTATTGTTGGCGGCGATACCCTGCTGTGTCTACAAACTGGGGGGTGGGAGTGGGGAGGAATCAAACATGACACTATTGTACTAGGTGTCATAAATACTATTTTCATACATTTTTTATCATGTCAGAAGCACACAAAGGTGCTTTCTGGGTTGAAAGGTTTTTTGCTGGAGGAACTCTACTCAGGGGATGCCTAAATGAGGCTCCTTTCATGTCCCCAAGATCTTTTCCCACCAAATTGGTGCCTATTTATCTACTTGCAATTTCTTGGTTTTGAACTGCTAGGTTGGCAGGAGCTGGAACAGAGACGGGCTCTCATGCCATCATGCAGTACTCGGTTCTTGAAATGCCCACTTGCCAACCTTCCAGCTAACAAGGTGAGCTTCTTAACCACTGAGCCACTAAACCTAACCAACACCAAGTTCTGGTTGAGCACATCCCCTTTAACATGTAGACCCTTACATTTGGTACTGTATCTCTATGGAGCTGATGTTATCTGAGTCATCTCCATAGGATTTTAACGTTATCTGATACATGCATTGGATAAGGCTAAAAATCAGATAACGTTAAGACTTATGGAACCAAGTCTTAAAGTTATCTGAGGTATTACTGTACAGTAATAATGTTTACCTTGTATAACGCTAAAATCGCATAACGTTAAGTAATCTGGGGAGGAGAATTGAATCGAATAACGTTAAGGTCCTATGGGATGTATCGGATAACAACCGCTAAAGCCTGTGTGGTTACAATGTATTTCTATGGAGCTTTAACGTTATCTGATCCATCCCATAGGATTCTAACATTCATCAGATAACACTAAAAATCATTTAACACCAAGACTTGTGGAACTATAAACCATGCCTAGAAGTTTCCCTCCTTGTCTGAAGAACTGGACTTGATCCACGAAAGCTAACAATAAAAATATAGCAGTTAGTTTTTAAAGTACTACAGTGTTTTCTATTTTGTTTTCTGATATACAAGTTAAAAAGGAATCTGCAAACCCAGCCACCCAGGTGATCTTCTTTCACACAATCTTGTGCAAATGATTTATTTTTATTTTATTTTAAAAGTCTGTGACATGTCCAAATGAATCCCTTAAAATGCTGCTGACAGTGCCGATGATCCAATTGATATTTCTAAACCCTGACTATAAGGACTGAGAATGTTAAAGCCCAAACACACACACACACACACTCCATTTCATAAATTTCTTCGTCAAGCTAAGATTTGGTAACGGCTGGAAAAAGTTTATTTTCCAAGCCATAGGCGAAGCTTCTGTAAACAACTGCTACATTTAAGGCGAAGATTTTCAACAGGAAATCCTGAAATCTGGCTGCAGCCAACGCACTGAAGTACAATGTTCAAAAGGCTGGTTTAATATATGACTAAGTGTCAGGAGCTGGGTTTCTGAGAATTACTTTTCAGATAAACAACTTTATAGCACTGCACTTAATCTCACTTACTAGGGACATCTCATTTATCACGGAATTACAAGTAACTTTAACTCTATTGATGTTGCCATAAAGTCAGTAGAAAAATCAAGTCTGGCAGTTTTAAAGATTTTTGTCTTGTCATATGCATGTGGTTGTGTAAGGACATGGATATACACATGCACACATCCCCAGAACAGACAAACTCACCAGAACACACCCATCGCTGCTTCTCGAGTTTCTAAAAATTTACCTGAAGCTGTACCCTGAAGCAAAGTACAGTTGTACCTCGCTTAAAGAGCATAATGCATTCCACAGGATTGCTCTTTAAGCAAGTTTGCTCTTTAAGCGAAACACCATTGTAAGTGACCAATTGTGGGGGGGATTGCGAACCCCGATTTATTTGTTAAGTGAGTTTTTGGTTGGTTTTATTTGTTAAGCGAAGCAAACATTCAGAGAAAATTCTGCTCTTTAAGCGATTTACTCTTTAAGCGAGGTGCTCTTTATGCGGGGTTTAACTGTACAGTAAAACTCTGGGTTCTGATGGAGGTCCGGTCCAACAGCCTCCCAAAAAAAATGTAAACCGAAACATCCATAGGGATGCACTGAATTTTTTTTTATGGTCCTGAATTGATCATTGTAAAGGGGGAGACGGGGGCATACATTAAAAATTTGTAAACCGGGATGGCATTTCCATAGGATTTGCTGTTGTAAACCTCAGCAAACTTAAACCTAGGAGGTTGTACCCCAGGGTTTCACTGTATTATAGAGGCAGGAAGTTTAAAATGCACATTATTGCTTTTAAGAGGACAGTTTTGCACGTTGAGAATTCCTGCCTCTAACCAGTTAAGAACAGCCTATCATGCAAACTGCCTTTTCTTTAAGCATTTTTCCTTCTCTCTTTTACAGTCTTCTCCTCCGTCCCCCCTCTAAAAATAAAATAGGTTTACAACATGGATGTGGGTGTGTTTTTCTCCTTCCAATTTGCAACCTTGGAAGCCTTTCAACATGCAATTAACCTGTACCGAAAGGTGGCGCTGTCGAGGTTGAAACGGAATTTATTTATTTATTGAGAAACAAGAATTTTCTCCTCCCTGTCCCATCATCTGCCCCTCAAAGTCGTTTACACTAGTTTTAAATCGAATAAATAAACCCTTCCCTAGTTCCCAAACCGGAGCAAAGCATTCAGAGAAAGCCTCCAGCCTGTTTTATTGGTGTGCTTCCAACTCTCCCAGTAATAATAATAATTTCGCGTCAGAAATTATTCTGGGTGGAAAGGATTTTTGCTGGAGGAACTCCGCTCAGGGGATGCCAGAAGGAGGCTCCTTTCACGTCCCCAAGACCTTTTCCCACCAAAGTGGCCCCTGCTGATATACACGGGGTCCCCAAACTTTTCAAGCAGTGGGCCAGTCACGTGGCTCATGGAGCCAGTCACTATGGCCTGGGGGCTGGATCTGGCCCCCCATACCAATTCATCTGGCCCACAGAGCCTTCATTGCTCCCGGAAGTGGAATGTTTTACTTCCGCTTCCAGGACGACGAGGGCTTTGTGGGCCGGATGAATTTGTGTCTGGGCCAGAACCGGCCCCTGGGCTGTAGTCTAGGCACCCCTGATCTACATGCAATTTCTTGCTTCCGATCTGCTAGGTTGGCGGGAGCTGGGACAGAGATGGGCGCTCAAACCTTCATACACTACCCAGGTCTCGAACTGCCAACTTGCCAGCCTTCCAGCTAACAAGGTGGGTTTCTTAACCACTGAGCCACTGCAAGTCATGGTTTTTTAATTAAAAAATCCGGAAAAAAATGTGTTTAAAATAAATAAAGCAAGCTTGCAAAGCGATGGAGGTTAAGGAATGAGGGGAACTGTAGCCAGCTCTTGGTAGCTTTTCATAACTTCTTGACTAGGAATGGGCGGGAGGGATCAGGCATCGGGGGAAGGGAATATTATTTGGCTTGGCTCCCTGGTCCAGAGAGAAAAATCGGATGATTCCCTGATACGGGAGCAAAGGCCGAAGAATGGCTGTGGGTCTGGGATCTGGTTTTCCTGCCGACCGAGAGAGGCGTGGTGGGGGAGGCGCACGCTCCGAATTAACCCGTTGCCCACCCGGGAGCCCGTCAAAGATGCTATTCGAGCCCTTCCATCCGTGCAACGCTTCCCAGGAAGGAAGGAAGGGATGGAGACATGTATTACCGCAGCCCTGCCTCGTGGCACAGTGGTTAGACTGCTGCACTGCAGCCAAAAGGTTGTGAGTTCTATCCTCACTAGTAATTAGCCTTTCATCCTTCCGAGTTCGGTAATAAGTACTGTACTGTGCATGTCGGAGGGCAGGATGATGATGATGATGATGATAACAAGTTAACTCCCGAGTCCTAAACACTGGGCTGGTTTGCTTGGAAGCAAGTCCCGCGCAAAAGCCTGCAGGGCTCCTTGGCCTGTTTTCACGCATACACGAATGTTACACGTGTGCATGCTTTGTGCAATGCAGGGAATCAACGGAGGGGGCTCTGTCAAAAGGACCAGGCAGGAAAGGAAGCATCGGACCGAGCGAGTCGAGCAGGGCTGCAACCCTCTTCACGGGGTTGGATTTAGTTTAAATTCCTCCAGGATATAAGACAGGTCAGCAGTTCGCTTCGAAGCCAGCAGTTCGATTCCCGAGTCCTGCAGGAGACGGAATAAGCTCCCGTCTTTCGTCCCAGCTCCTGCCAACCTAGCAGTTCGAAAGCAAGAAATTGCAAGGAGAGAAATAGGGACCACCTCGGTGGGAAGGGAAACGGTGTTCCATGCGCTCCAGTGTCTAGTCATGCCTGCCACATGACCACGGAAACGTCTGCAGAAGCAGACAGTGCTGTCTCTTCGGCTTTGAAACAGAGATGAGCACTGAACCCTAGAGTCGGACACGACTGACTTTCGAGCAACGGAGACCTTTACCTTTACTATAAGACGGGACTTCACCGGACACTGGCTCCGAATCGTTCCAACCTATGGTTTTAAGCCACAGAAATAACACTTCTATACTTCTCCATAGCGTCGATTGCACAACTTCGCAAGTGACTTAGCGTTTTGCCCCCCAACATGCTATGGACCCATTTTACCGACCTCGGAAGGACGGGAAGCTGAGTCAAACCTTGAGCCCTGGTCAGGACCGAACTCACAGCCTTTTGGCTGCAGTTTTAACCATAGGGCTCTTATAACACCCCCTCCTCCTCCAGCCACAAAGCAAAGCCACATTTCCCTACCCCACCGCTCCCAAAAAACCCGATTAACCTGCGGAGCGTCTGGACCCGAACTCTCCAGCCTTCTGCGTCTCCATCTGGACCACCAAGCGCCACTCCCCATCAGCCCCACCTTCCTGGCCAGGAAGGAGTTAACCAGCTTTCCTCTCGGGAACCCCCCCCCCCGCGCTGACAGTCAGCTGATGGACTCCTTTTGATTGACAGCTTCGCAAAAGTTTCCTGGTTCCTCCACGGGAGGGGGCGGTGACGTCCCGGGATCCGCGGCCTCCGATTGGCTCCGGCGCAAGAGCCCCTTTCCCCGTCGGAGGCGGACGTCAGGAGCGCAGAAAAGTCAGCCTTGCTTTTGAAACTCTCCGGGCCGCTTGGAAAGAAAAAGGGAAAAAACTCCTCTCGGCGCCGCAGTTCGAGAGTTTCTCCTTTCGAGTACCCCCCCCCGCTCCGCCCTGTCCTTCCAAATTGACATTATTTTGGGTCATCGCCTCGCCCTCCTCCGGGTTGTTTGGTGCACTTCTTTTTGCACCTTTTCCAAGTTCTTTTTTTTGTTGGGGGGGGGGTCTCTCTCCTCTTCCTCCCCCTCTGGTTTTCAGTGCGTGATTTCCCCCCCCCTTTTTTTACTCCTTTTTTGGGGGAAATTGTTCCAGTTCCTGATCTACTCTCATTCCCTCTCTCTTATTATTCTTCGTTTCTTTAAAAAAAAAAGAGAGCAATATTTATTTCGGTGCTCCCTCCTTGGAGGAAAACCTCCCTCGTCGGTGCGCTGAGCATGAAAAGGGAAAAAAGATCAGAGAGAATGAAGTGTTAAATACGAGAGAGGGGGGGAGGGGAGAGAGAGAAAAGGAGAGAAAGGGAGAGAGGGGAAAGGAGAGGGAGGGAGAGAAGAAGAGGAAGAGGGAGGAAAAGAGAGAGGGGGAGGGGAGAGGGGGAAAGAAAGAGAGAAGAGAGAGCATGTGGAAAGAGAGAGGGGGAAGAAGAAGAGGGAGAGGGAGGAAAAGAGAGGGGGAGGGGAGAGGGGAAAGAGAGAAGAAGAGGAAGAGGGAGGAAAAGAGAGAGGGGAGGGGAGAGGGGAAAGAGAGAAGAAGAGGAAGAGGGAGGAAAAGAGAGAGTGGGAGGGGAGAGGGGGAAAGAAAGAGAGAAGAGAGAGAGCGTGTGGAAAGAGAGAGGGGGAAAGAAGGAGAGGGAAAAGAAAGAGAGAAATAGAGGGGAGGGAGGAGGAAAGAGAGAAGAAGAGAAGGGGAGAGAGGGAGGGAGGAAAAGAAAGGGGAAGAGGGCGAAGAGCGAGAAGAAGAGAAGGGGAGGGAGAGAGGGAGGGGGAAATAAAGAGAGGGGAAAGAGAGAGAGAAGAGAAGGTGAGGGAGGAAAAGAAAGAGAGGGGGAGATAGAAGGGAGG
Source organism: Furcifer pardalis (assembly GCA_030440675.1). Classification (NCBI taxonomy): domain Eukaryota; kingdom Metazoa; phylum Chordata; class Lepidosauria; order Squamata; family Chamaeleonidae; genus Furcifer; species Furcifer pardalis. The sequence goes on along the minus strand of CP126892.1, from coordinate 123,440,028 downwards.
GAGAGGGGAGGAGAGAGAGGGAGGGGGAAAGAGAGAGGAGGGTTAGAGGATGGAGAGGGGGAGAGGGAGGGAAAGAAAGAAAGAGGGAGGGAGGGGTAAAAGATAGAAGGAGGGTTAGAGAGAGGGAGGGAGGGGGGAGAGAGAAGCAAGGCAAAGGGGTACAAAAACCTCCGAACAACAATTTGCAACAAGAACTCAGCCAACCTTTCCTCTGCAAAGCTGCACCAGGGTGGAGAGAGAGAGAGAGAGAGAAGGCAGGGGAGAAAGGGTGAAGGAGGGAGGGGAAGAGGAGGAGGAGGAGGAGGAAGAGAGCAAGCAGACAAGAGTGGAGCCAGCCAGCCTCTGATGCAAAAGGCGACCCAATCGAGCAGGAGAAGCGAGCGAGCGAGCGCGAGAGAACTCCCAGTGATCGAGCGGAAGGCGCTGCTTGCGGGCTCTGCACTCTTTGCAAAAGGATAATCACACACAGAGCGAGGGAGAGGGAGAGAGAGAGAGACGCTGCAGACCGGAGCTGGCCAAGGGACAGGCGGAGAGGAGGAGGAGGAGGAGGAAGGGGGGAGACGGAGAGCGGCGGCCCCGGCGCAGCCCGAGAGACGGCGCGCAGCTTCCCCGGCCTCGCTCGCGCCCACCAGCAAACTGGCTCACCCGCTGGCCAGCCAGAGCAGCCCGCTGGCGCCGGGAGCTCACCCGTTCTGGAGGGCTGTGGGCAGCCCCGCTGTCGGCGCCAGCCCGGGCCACGGCGGCAGCAGCGGCGGCGGCGGCGGCAGCAGCAACGGCCCCGGCAAACGGATGGCCTCGACGGAGCTGGGCATGAGCGGCTCGGCCGCCGCCGCCGCCGCCACCGCCACCACCGGCGACCTGCCCACGAGTCCTTTGGCCATGGAATATGTTAATGACTTCGATCTGATGAAGTTCGAGGTGAAGAAGGAGCCGCTGGAGACGGACCGCATCATCAGCCAGTGCGGCCGCCTGATCGCCGGGGGGTCGCTCTCCTCCACCCCGATGAGCACGCCGTGCAGCTCGGTGCCCCCCTCGCCCAGCTTCTCGGCCCCCAGCCCGGGCTCGGGCGGCAGCGACCAGAAGAGCCACCTGGAAGACTACTACTGGATGACCGGCTATCCGCACCAGCAGCAGCTCAACCCGGAGGCGCTGGGCTTCAGCCCCGAGGACGCCGTGGAGGCGCTCATCAGTAGCAACTCTCACCACCACCACCACCACAGCCACCACCACAGCCATCACCAGCCGCAGCACCAGCTCCAGAGCGCCGTCGCCGCGGGCTTCGAGGGCTATGCCAGAGGGCAGCAGCTGGCTGCCGCCGTCGCGGGAGCCTCGGGCGGCAGCGAAAGAGGGGGCGGCGGTGGAGGGGGCGGCGGCGGCCCGGGGGCCTCCATGCCGCCCGACGAGATGGGCTCGGCGGCCGCCGTGGTCTCGGCCGTGATCGCCGCGGCGGCGGCTCAGCAGCAGCAAAACGGCGGCGCCCCCCATTACGCCCATCATCACCCCCAGCAGCACGGCGGGACCGGGCAGCACCATCATCATCTTCCCCAGCCGCCGCAGCAGCAGCAGCCGCAGCCGCCGGGCAGCGTGCAGTCCTCGTCGTCGAACAGTAGCACGAGCAGCAGCAGCGGCGTCGGCCTCCTCCATCAGCACCACAGCGGCGGCGTCAACCTCCCGTTCGACGATCGCTTCTCGGACGACCAGCTGGTGACCATGTCGGTGCGGGAGCTGAACCGGCAGCTGCGCGGCGTCAGCAAGGAGGAGGTAATCCGGCTCAAGCAGAAGCGGCGGACCCTGAAAAACCGGGGCTATGCCCAGTCGTGCCGCTTCAAGCGCGTCCAGCAGCGGCACGTCCTGGAGTCGGAGAAGAACCAGCTCCTGCAGCAAGTGGAACATCTCAAGCAGGAGATCTCCAGGCTGGTCCGGGAGAGGGACGCCTATAAGGAGAAGTACGAGAAGCTGGTTAGCAGCGGCTTCCGAGAAAACGGCGCCTCCAGCAGCGACAACCCGTCGTCGCCCGAGTTTTTCATGTGAGTTGGGACCCCTTCCCCATCATCATCATCATCATCATCATCATCTCCTCCTCCCTCCCCAACCCACCCCCCAACCCCTTCTTCTTCAAGTGCCGTATCTCATTATGAATATTGGAGATGATCTACCAGGCATGAAGATTGTCCTGGGGACAATAGAGTGCAGTGGCCTTCCATTTGCCTTCTGCATCTCAGAATGACACCCCTAGTACCACTGACCCAGTGCCGCGAGTCACTTTCCGGTCCTGAGAGCCCATTGGGCACGCAAAGTCCCCCTCAGCCCCAGGCCAGGACAGATGAAGCTGCTGCCCTCCATCCAGATGGATTCAAGTAGGATTTTAATCCACTTGGGGACCATCGCCCTTCCCTGTGGACTTCACCACCCAAGGCCGATAGTCCTCAGGGTGGTCAGGTTAGTTCACCACCGCCTGAGGATGATCACTGACAGTAGGGTCTACTCTATTACATAGCAGGAAAACCTGGCCAGACAAAATCCACAGCCTCCCCAGATGACCACTGGGCCACTATTTTTCTTTTTTCTGTCTTTTTTCCCTCCTTCTTTTTTGGGAAAAATAAAAGCTGACACATGCAACGGCGCTCACACGCGCAGGCTGACACGTGCATACAGAAATTTGGCTGGGAGGGCTGGCGCAGAAGGGAAGCACAGGGAGAGCTCACCATGGATTTATTCTTATTTTATTTTAATTTTGTATTACGGATAGTATTGGTTTGGCTTGGCTTTGTTTTGCTTACCATTTTTTTAAACAAACACAAACAACCTCGTCTGTAACATAACCTCTTTATTTTGAAGTGGACGGACTCCATGAGAACAAAACTTAAATTCTTCCTCAGCCCCCCTTCCTCTTTTTCCTGTGAAAGGAGTGGGAATTTTAAAAAACCCAACTTCCCACCAATTCAGTCCTTCATCTGAAATTTTCTCACTCTTTGAAACTTGCCATCTGCATGGTCCTCATCTTTGTTACTGTTTTTGAAGGCCTTCGACTTCCCAGGTTCTCTGTGTCCTAAAAAAAATGAGAGAGAGAAATTCATAACTTTGGGGGTCACCCTGAGTTCTTGATATGAGTTTTGAACTTTGAAATATATATATGTATGTATGTATGTACCTATACCCACAAAAAGATTCTCTATAAAACAGAAAAAAAAAAAGATAAATGTTTTAAGACTCCACTTTGCTGAGTTCCATCTGTTCTGTTAAAACCTAGAGAGCATATTTTCATCAACTTAACCCAAACGAAGCCTCAACTTTTCCCATGCCTTCATGACCTACCATTTGACCTTACCTGCCAAAAGTTAAGAGACTTTGCACCTGCCATTTAGAATCCCATTCTCATCTCATCCATTATTATGCTTGCTACTTTGTCTTAGCATCAGTTGATTATGTAACTATTTGGGGATGGGGGGAGTCTACAAGAGAAAGAAGAAGAAAAAAAAGACATTATATTGATAAAAGCCTGCATGCTGGCCATGTAAGGAATATTTTTTTCCATTTGCTTGGATATGGACTTCTGAAACTATAATGGCATGACCGTATATTAGTTTTATTGCTTCATCACTTTTGTTTTTAATAGAAGTTTTTAAAAGAAAAAAAGTGCAACCTTTTCTGTCTTCCTAGTCAAATCTGCCTCCGCTCTGGAAAAAAACAACAGCATTAAGTTGGCTCAAAACTTCAGATTTCTTCCCTATGCCTTGAAACACCCCCTTCTTTTAAAAACAAAAGGCCAAAATGGATTGTGATTGTTCTTAATATGGCAAACAAAAGAGAAGTGGAAAGAAGTGTAAAAACTTGTGCATAATTTCCCCTCCCCTCTGGTTTATGGGACTTAAAACATGATGTTGTTGCTGAAAGCAATCTAAACTTTGTTTTGGAATGATTCCCCCCATTTCTGTTCTGTTTTATGTTTTTCTTCTACCATTTGGCCATTAGCAAATGTGCAATGCTATGGATCCCTGGTATATAATTTAATTCTAACTTTTATGGTCTGTTAGCCCAGTTCAAGTGTATACTACAGATAAAGGAATGTTATAAGTGAATTCAGAAGAGTTAGACATAGATTTTTTTTTTCATTGATGCACTAAATTTTTCACTGTTGTGATGTTAAAACGGGGTAGAATTTGCAATGGGATTGTTTTTTCTAAAAAAAAAAAAGTAGTTTATGCAGCATGTGTTTGCAACTTAAAACATAAATTGGGTATTTGTAGATTCTGCTATGCCACTGACTGTATTTGGAAACCAAAGTATTAATGGGGAGACGCCCTTGTTTATATTCATAGGGGTATTTTGTGTTCAAAATGTATGGTTGGGGGTTTTGTGGGAGGTGGGGGGGGGGAGATGAAAATTGAAATATTTGAAACTGAAATGCACTAAGATATAACCTGACGCTGAAAATATAAACCATCACAAACCTGTTTGGGATGCTAATATTGTTTATTCAGTTACAAAGTTGGCATTACTGCTCAGTTTTTAAAAAAAATAATAATAACGATGCAGATATTTTTACAGTTGTATTGTGGTGCAGAACTGGATTTTCTGTAACTTCACAAATCCACAAAAGCTTTAAAGGCATTAATTAGCAGGGTTTTTTTAATTTTCAGGGACTGATAATTTGGTCTTTTTTTAAAAAAAAAATAATAGAGAGTAAGTCTTACCACAATAAATATTTAAAAAATCTTGTCAGTTACTTTTTTTTTTGGTTGCCCTCTTACACATTTTGCTGTGCAAAATTGATCTATTTCTTGAGTTACAACTAACAGTGTGTGTTGTTCCTTACGTGCTTTTCTCTCATTTTTCAACAATATGGTTATATCGAAAAGAAAGAATAATCTGCTATAATAAACAGCATTTTTGATTCTGTACTGAGTTTCATTAGTTTGTAGCTTTTTTAAAGAAAGTCATATCTTCTATGGGACAGTGGCCCTGGGTGTGTGCATATAAATTACTCTGCAGACACAGATTTTTTTATGTATAGGTAAGGCTGGTGGATACATAGGGGTTAGTTAGAACTTAGGCAAGGTGAAACTGCCTGGTTTTTATATGGGTAGATGAAAAGCAAGAATTCTCAGGTGCTCAATGTACTTTCCCAGTTCCAAAATAGTTTGTGAAGGCCTTAGGAACATTACGGGATTGATAAACAGTTAGTGTCAGACAGGGGTTTTGCTTTAGAACTCACTAAAATGCTCTCTCTCTCTCTCTCTCTCTCACACACACACACACACACACAGACACAGACACACAGACACACAGACACAGACACAGACACAGACACACACACACACACACTTAAGTTGACAGGTTTATGCTGCAGAGAAATGAAACAGGATAACTTGGCATCATTTTGTTGAAATGCGAGCGAGCCGGCCCATGTTCATGCATAATCAGAGACTATATGACATCAGTTTTTGTCCTCAGTTTTGCATGTTAATGTATTGACTTTACAGATGACCCACAAAAAATCATTCTGAGAACCCAAGAATGTTAGGGGGGGGGCAGAATAAGACTGTTTTCTCTTCACTTTGGCTGCCATGGTTCATGGCAGGCTGCTTTTGGAATAAGTCGGTGCTTCTTTTTCGAAAGCTGCTTGCACCAATTTTTATATTGGGGGGGGGGGGAATCCAGAATTCAACCAGGCTCACACAAAATCCTTCACCTCTTTGGGCTTAGTTGTGTTGTCTTTGATGATCCCTTACCCATCTGATTTTCTTTTGGGGATGGCAGGAGGGAGAAAAACAGACAACCTCTTAGCCAGGTGTATTGTATACGCGGGATTCAGAAAGAGCCTTCTCCAAGATTGTAGCAATTTTCAAGCCACAATTGCCCTGGTAATGGCAACCTTGTGTCACCGGATAATGTTTCTCACACAAGGTTAAGTGACAGGAACTGCAGGATGAACTCACCAAAAAGTGAGGAGAACATATTGTATGGTATGCTTTGCTAGCCAGAACTTCTCCAGTGAGTTTTCTTGGGGGAGGATGATAACTCTGTGGAGAAATCAGTTGAAAGCGGGGGAGGGATCCTAAGTAAGAAAGAGATCTAAGGAAAACCTGAATTGTTTGAGAAGAAGGAAAGAAAACAGAGAGTACTTCCACTTCCTCCCCGCTGAAAACTCACCGTAAAATATATAATCACAGTTGGGATTGCCTATAAACTGTAAAAGTGGGATCTTCTCCGGGAATAAACTGAGTTGGCAAGGAAGAACTTGGGTCCAGTATTTTTAGGGGATTTGAGAGTCCAACAGAGATTAGCTACAAAGGGACACCTCAGATCCACACACAGGAGGCAGTGACCTCAAATTGAGCAATTTGCCACCTGTGTTTAGTTTGGGGAGGGTAAATGTGAATGGTTGTAGAGGCCTGAGAATCTAGAGCCATTGGTTGTGACTGAATTTGCAGGCAAGCTGTGTGCGAGCTAAAGGGCAAAGGTCATCCAATGCCTTTAAAAAAAAAAAGTTGCTACACAAAGGCAAAGTTAAGGTGGAGGCTGGACCAGTCCCTGTCAGTACTTGGACATATCTTATCTAGACGCCTGTATAGAAGGGGGGGGGGGCGGCTGCAGTGGCTTGGTGGTTAAAATGCTGAACTTGACAATTGGAAAGTTGGCAGAGGAGCAGTTCGAGACCTGAGTGTTCCCATCTTTGTCCCGGCTCCTGCCAACTTGCAAGAAATTGCAAGTAGATAAAGAGGTACCACTTCGGTATGAAAGGTAACAGTGTTCCGTGGACTCCAGCGTCTAGTCATGCCTGTCACATGACTACAGAAATGTCTGCAGACACAGACAGTGCTGGATCTTTGGCTATAAACAGAGATGAGTGCTGTAGCCTAGAGTCAGGTACAACTGCCTTTCCAAGCAAGGGTGATCTTTAACTTGCAGAAGGGGAATCATCACAGGTCCCATAGCTGAGCATGCTTTAAAGTGTGCATAGCAGGAGTGAGTGATTGTTGACCTCCAGGAATACAGCAGGTGCTTAGGAGTCCTTACCACTCTCAGTGCTGGCTGCTTGGAGCTCTCTCTTTTCCTCTTTGACATTTTTCTTCTTTCCTTTGCTTTCATCTCTTTTCTTCTCCCCACCCCACCTTCTCCTTTCATAATAATTCCATGTCAGAAATTGTTTTGGATTGAAAGGTTTTTTGCTGGAGGAACTCTGCTCAGGGGATGCCCGAATGAGGTTCCATTCATGTACCTGAGATCTTTTCCCCACCAAAGTGGCTCCTATTTATCTACAGTACTTGCAATTTCTTGCTTTTGAACTGCTAGGCTGGCAGGAACTGGGATAGAGATGGACACTCAATCTGCCATGCTGATTTGCCAGCCTTCCAGCTGACAAGGCCACCACAGTCTCCAAAAATCACACGTGTCCTCTAGCTCTTGACCTTTTGATCAACTGGGGGAGTGGTATAGGCTGAATCACTGCAGCAGTCTCTCTATGGCAGGTTAATGTGTAATCGGTGAGTAAACTGCCTGCAATTGGCCAATCAAAAAAATTATCTGCTTCTATAAAGAGAGTGAAGTTTTTCTTTTCCCTCCTACAAAATGTTTCAGCTTCTCTTGCTCTCTTACACACAAAACCACACGGCCTACTTTTCCTCCAACTCTAAGGAGATGTGAGGAAATAACTTTCCTGCCCCGACTCCACATCCCCAAGAAAGTCACATTCCTTGTTCAGCTCCACCTTATATAAAGGGATCATAAATTTGCAGATACCAATTCTTCTAGAAGTCCCCTAAAAGCAAGAGTAGGATGGGGAGAAACAGAATAGATGCACACAGAAAATATTTCTCCTACCTACCCTCCCCCACTTTTTATTTATTTATTTATTTAAAATCCAGAGGTTTATAGAGATGGAAACTGTCTTCTGTCCATATTTTGATTTTCTTAGATAAAGGTAAAGGTCGCCCTTGCTTGAAAGCCAGTCACATCCGACTCTAGGTTTGGGTGCTCATCTCCATTTATAGCCAAAGAGCCAGCGCTCTTGTGTCTGCAGACTTTTCCGTGGACATATGGCAGGCAAGATTAGACACTGAATGCTGGTTTACCTTCTCACCGAAGCGTTACCTATCTAGCCACTTGCAATTTCTTGCTTTTGAACTGCTAGGTTGGTGGGAGCTGGGACAGGGACTGGAACTCACTCGGTCATGCTGCCCTTGCGTCTCGAACTGCCGAACTGTTGACCTTCCAGTCATCAAGTTCAGCACCTTAACCACTAAGCCACCTTAGTCACTTTTTTAAAAAAATCTTACCTTAGGAGAAAAATGAGAGAAAGAGGGGATTAAAACTGGAGGTGTTTGTCTGTTGGCAGTGAAGAATAAGCTAGAGCAGAGAGTAGAGCAGGGGTCCCCAACCTATGGCCCGCAGGCTGGATGTGACATGAAACGCCATTCCATCCAGCCCATCGCCACCTCCACCGCACCAGGAAATTGAAGTGGGTATGTTTACATCAACTGTAAAATGCACCCATGCATGCACAAACGTCGTAAACAGCTGTAAATACACCTGCTTCCACTTCCGGGGGCTTAGTCTGGCCCACTCAACTGTCCTGGGGCATGATCAGGCCTACAGCATGAAAAGGTTGGCCATCCTTGGGGTAGAGTATCCAAGGAAAGGGGAAAAAAATATCCCCACCCCATTTCCCATCCTTGCAAAAGGACAGGGAAGCTTAGCCATATCTGTATTATTAATTCCCCCCCCCTTCCCTCCCTGGATCTTTGTTCTCATTGCACGTAGGATGGAGGGTGACTTTTATTGCACTGTTGCTGTTTCTTCAAAAGAGCTTTCAAGAAACTGACAGGAGTGTGTGACCCCAAACCTCTATGGCTAGGCTATGGGGACTCATGTATATTCACTCTCACACAAACAAACACGCTCACTTGCACACACAGGCTCTCTTTGTGCACACTGTTTTTGATGGGCTCCCACTGCTCAGAGTAAAGTTCAATAGCTATTAGTGGGGTCAGAAGGCAGTTTGGAGATGGCCAGGTTTTTGTACTTGGGGAGAGGAGGAACTGATCCAGAACTAAACTCATTCCAATGATCCTTCTTCCTCAAGTGTCTTATTGATTTCGATCATTGGCGATCCTCATGCTGATCAGCCATGAAGCTTGTCCTGGGAATACTATAACACAGCGTTCTTTCATTTGCCTTCTGCATTGCGACGGGATACCCGTACCACTGATCCAGTTTCTCTCATCATTTTCTGGTCCTGAGCCCTTTAGGCACACAAAGTCCCCCTCAGCCCCAGGCAGATGAAACTGCTGCCCTCCATCAAGATGGATTCAAGTGGGATTTAATCCACTTGGGGACCATCACTTTTCCCTGCGGACTTTGGCACCCAAGACTGTTAGTCCTCAGAGTTGTCAGGTTAGTTAACCGCCGCCTGACACTCAGCGTTGAGTCACTGGCAGTAGGGTCTACTCTATTACCATAGCAAGATAACCTGGCCAGACTGACCCTATGATACTGGGATGTAGAGTCATGTCAAGAAACTTGGGTTCAAACCCCCTACTCTGCTGTGGAAACCCACTGAAGGGTAGAAATGGAAAACCATGCCTTCAGCACCGCTAAGACACCTTTTGTAAATTGGTAGCAACGGGATGGCAAAAGAACAACAAAAGCAAATTTTAATTTAGGGTTGAGGGTGTAGGTAAAGATTGTCCTTGCTCGAAAGCCAGCCATATCCAATTCTAGGGTTCAGTGCTCATCTATGTCTGTAGCCAAAGAGCCAGTGCTGTATGCATCTGCAGACATTTCCATGGGCATGTGGCAGGCATGACTAGACACTGGCATACATGGAATGCTGGTTACATTCCCACCATAGTGGCCCCTATTTATCGCCTTGCAATTTCTTGCTTTCAAGCTGCTAGGTTGGCAGGAGCAGGGACAGAGATGGGAGCTCACTCCACCATGCAGTACTCAGGTTTCAAACTGCCGACCTGCCAACCTTCCAGTCATCAAGTTCAGTTCCTTAACTACTAAGCTACCACAGCTCTTTGAGGGTTATAAAGAGCCTCTAAATTCAAAAATACAGTAAAACCCCAGGTTACAAGCGCCTCGGTTTAAGTTTGCTGCGGTTTACAATGGCAAATCCTAAAGACATCCTGGTTTACAATTTTTAATGTTTTTTTTTTCAGTTTACAATGATCAATTCAGGACCTTTTTTATTTTTTAATGCATCCCTATGGATGCTTCGGCTTACAATTTTTTTGGGTTACAATGGAGGTTGTTGGAATGGACCTCCGCCATAACCCAGGGCTTTATTGTAAGTTTCTTTTCCTTTGTCAGAGCATTACATGACACAATGTAATGCCTGGAGTTTGAGAAGGATTGGAGAGGAATACACTGTTGCCCACTGGATCCCTGAATCAACTCCCAATGCTTTCCACTCCTGCTGTGTCCCCCAAATTAAGTCTGCAATCTAGAAAGACAAAAATTACGTAATAATTATGCCTGCCATGCTGTGGGCCTTTCTGTATCTTACCTGGCTTAGGGCTTCGGTAGGTATTAAGAAGGCTCCTGAGTTTGGCTGTCCATTCTGGTCCCTGGTTCAGTTAACATGGTCACACACCCATCCATCTTGAATCTTCTACCTTCACTGCCGCCAAGTCTGAGTTCTCAAGAGACCTTGGGCCTGGTGGCACAGGGGTTAAACTGCTGCCCTGCAGCCAGAACATTGTGAGTTTGATCTTGACCAGGGCTCAAGGTTGGTGCCATCCTCCCAAGGTCGTCAAATGAGTCCCCAGCATGTCGGGGGCAAAATGCTAAGTAACTAGTGAACCGTCCAGAGAGTACTCTCAGCGCTATGGGGGAAATATAGAAGTGGCATTGCTATTGCTTAAAACCAAAGGTTGGATGTCAGTGTCCTGTGAAGTCCTGTCATATAACCCTGGAAGACTTTAAACTAAAACCAACCTAGTGAGGATGGTCGCAGCTGTGATTCGGCCTGTCCAGATACTTCCTTTCTGCCTGCTTTCCAATGGAACCCTCTCAAATTTCTTCCCCGCATAGCACAAAGTACACACACATGCAACATACGTGTATGCATGAGCATGAAAACATGCCTAGGAGCCCCTGGCGATCGTTTCAGGCTGCAGGCTTTTGCGCGGGACTTGCTTCCAAGGAAACCAGTCCATAGGGGCGATCTGCAGTGGTGACCTGCCTTTCTCTCCCTCCCTCCCCCTCTCTGCAGCACTGACCACAACCAGCAATCTAGCAATGGGACAGGCTTCCTCGCAACGGCGCCAGTGGGGATTACTTCCGTGTAAATCTGCCAAAAACCACAGTCCTAGATTGCTCTGCTTCTCTCCCCTCCCCTCCCCTCCCCTTCCTTCCTTCCTTCCTTCCTTCCTTCCTCCCTCCCTCCCTCCCTCCCTGTGCCAGTTTCCATCCTGGGTGCCTTCTTCTTCTAGTAACTTTTACTTTTCTTTTTAATTTTTCTTTTTCTCTCCCTCTGCAAGGGCATCTTTGTGTCAAAATAATGGTTAACAGGCACAAAAAGGCACATTGAGTAGCTTTATGATCTCTTCCATCCACTTCTCTTTCTCCTTTGACCTTTCCATGCCTTTCCTTCATAGTGAGGGGAGCATCCTTCTAGTCTCCTGTTTCATCTATTAACCTGATCTTTTAACCTACTTCTTCTTCTGCCGTATCTAAATCTGAACATTGGTGATCCTCATGCCGATTAGCCGGAAGACTATCCTGAGAATATAATGCAGTGGCCTTTCATCTACCTTCTGCATCGCAGAATGACACCCATGCCACTGATCCAGTTCCACGAGTCACTTTCTGGTCCTGAGCCACACAAAAGAAGCGCTAGCCAAGTTACTTTTTTTCCAACTACACCTCCATGAAGCCCCCAGAGACTAGACTGGCAGGAAGTCCCCCCCCCATGACTTTTTCAATGGTTTTATCTCCAAGGGGGAGACTGCGGTGGCTTAGTGGTTAAGACGTTGAACCTGACAACTGTAAGGTTGGCAGGTAGGGCAGTAGCTAGGGTAGGGTAAGGGTGGGCTTGGTCTACTCTTAGTTACCACTTTGCCCACACATGGTTTCTCATAGAAAGGCTTTGAAAAGAGGCTTTGTTACCCATCCTGGGGGAAAAATATTTGCCCACCCACATCTAGAATCCTGGCTAGGGTCCTGCTGTGTTGCATAATGGAATGAGCTCCCATCTTTGTCCCAGCTCCTGCCAATTTAGCAGCTCGAAAGCAAGAAATGACAAGTATTTAAATAGGTACCGCTTCAGCGTGAAAGGTAACAGCGTGTGGTGCATATGTCCACCGTGGCCTACCTCGCAGGGTTGGAAGACCAAGGAAGAACACCAAGGAAAGGCAAGGAAGAAGGAGGCTGGCAGCTGGGGGGGCGGTTATGGGCGCTCCAGCATTCCAGCGCCCACTCCTGAGTGTGAAAGGCACCTCTGGGCGCGCACCTGCGCATGGGCTTAGGCTTAGGTGCAAGGTTAGGATTCAGCGTGGTTTCTTCACCAAGCACACTGTGTGTGGGCTCCAGCCGGGGGAGGCCTTGCTCATTCAGCGGAGACGGAAAACGCGAGGTGATCAGGGTTCAAAGTGGCCAAGTCAGGCAGGTTCCCATTAAAACAAGACAAAATAAATTGGCAAAAGCTTAGCTTGGGAAACCTCTCTCTTTGGATGACAACTTCCCGAGTGGCTGCGGCGGAGGGGAGGAAATCTATCCTATTTTGCTTTTTATAAGCTTAAGGAATTAACTCCAGAAGTGCTTCTTTTACGCAAGGGGTTTAAGGAACCAACTTTTATTTTATTTTATTTTATTTGTCCTGGCTGTGGCGAGTGGCACAAAAAGCAACTGGGGCCGGCCGCTTCGCAACTGAGCCCAGAAGAGAAGCGAGTCCAAATCACTGGTTTCATTTTCCCGTAGTTGTGTTTCGTTTATTTCCTTAGACTTCGTGGAAGCAAAGGCGAGGTTCTCCCTCTCTGACTCGGTCCCCGGCTCAAGGGCAGCCCGAGCCCTGTCCTGTCTCTCTGCCCCCATTCCCTGGGTTGGAGACCAGGCTGATAAATTAAATGAGGGGTGGCCAAACTTTTTGGGCCGCGGGCCGGACACCTTGCAATCTGTTTCACAATAGAGATGTTTTGCAACAGGATTAGATTTTTTTTTTTTAGGCTGCTGTTTTCTCTGCTGAAACCAGAGGTGCCCAAAAACTATGGCCTGGGAGCCGGATCTGGCCCCTGACACCAATTCATCCAGCCTGCGCTGGATGAAAGACTTCCATGAGAGGCAAGGGCAGCGTGGGCTGGATGAATTGATGTCAGGGAGCCGGAATCGGCCCCCAGGCCATAGTATGGGCACTCCTGAATTAAACAGAAAAGAGCACTGATGGAAATCTGGTTTCTGATCCAAAGTGACGTTGACACGCAATCTAGAGAGAGAGAAGGGGGGGAGAGAACAAGGGAGAAAACTTCTTCTCTTGCCTTCAGTTGCTTTACCAATGCGGTAAACTCAAGCGTTTTTATGGAGAAGCAATTCAAAAACTGGATTTATTGTCAGTTAAGGGCGCACAGGATTGGAACCTGGATTTTAAAGTTTTGCCCTTTTTATTACCCATTAGTAAGATATCAATTAGCCTTTTCATAATTCCCTCACTTCCCCCCCCCCCAAACACATACAAAAGACCTTTCCAACAACTGTTTTATTTAATTTATTTGTTTATTATAAAAATATTTTATTTATGTGTAAGAATGTCCCATCCAGGTGCAGAAAGCTCTCTAAGACCCCACCCCGGACACTTTTTGGTACACCTGGACCAGGTCCGGAGCCGTCTAAGGGGCGCTGGTGGGGCAACAAGCCCCTTCTTTTCTCCATCAGTGTGCCAGAGGTTGGATAAGGAAGGTGAGAACAGCACTGTTCGAAAGCCAGTCGTATCCGACTTTAGGTTTCGGTGCTCATCTCTGTTTAGAGCCAAAGAGCCAGCGCTGTCTGCATCTGCAGATGTTTCCGTGGACATGTGGCAGGCATGACTAGACACCGGAGCGCGTGGAACACTGCTACCTTTCCTGCCAAAGTGGTACCTATTTATCTACTTGCAATTTCTTGCCTTCCAACTGCTAGGCTGGCAGGAGCTTGGACAGAGACGGGAGCTCACTCCATCATGCCGCACTCGGGTCTCAAACTGCTGACCTGCCGACCTTCCAGTCATCAAGTCCAATGTCTTAGCTATTAAGCCACTGCAATTAAAGCGGGAGATTTGGGTCCAGGCAGGCTCCCCCACCTTAGACTTGGGAATGGGGGAGAGGCAGATCCTATTCATTCCCTCTTTTCCACTGACTCCGGCCATCGGAAGGAAAATGCTCCGGCCCAGAACTGCACAGGATTCACTTCGATTTTCCGTGGCAGGTGAGGAAGGTCTGGATTTTAGGATTTGTGCGCAAAACCTTCAACTCGGCGCCTGGGGAAAGTGGGTCTCCGGGTTGCGCATTTTCCCTGCCTCCTCTAAATCGATGTCACTTAGTGGAATTCTTCGGGATTCCAACCCACTGGCTTCTTCACATAGCCCCAATGCGCTGAGCGATCTTGTCCTTGGCTTAGGTTCAAGGGTGTTCAGAGGGCACAGGATCAGGCTGAGCGGGCGCATCTACATGGAACAAGCATCTCATCAGATCTAGCGTGGATGCGGCCAGAGCCTGAACCTGTGCCTATTTTATTCAGTTGTCACGCAGCCCGATCCTACTCATACTTGTGCATGTATGTCTACACACTCAACACTTTATCACACACTCCTTCACCCTCCCTTAGTCACAAAGGTTAGCAATATTTAAAACAGCATAAAGGCATCCTTCCCTAGAGGCAGTTGGTAAAGTTGCCCAAACGTGGGTTGTTGTTTTTTTAAAAAAGAGATAATTTTCAGTTGAATTTCATCGAACTGAGGCAGGAATCCCACACACACTTGGCTGAAAATAATATAAAATAAAATACATCCCCTTTTATCTCAGCGGGAGTGACTTCCGATATGGAAATTGAGATGGAGATACAGTAGTCGCTTTGAGGGTCAAGAGAGCGTTCATGGGGTGGAGCCTTGGTTTCTGAAATACAGGATTTGGCTTCCTTCCAGCACACAAGGAAGGATATCCTTGTATGCTGGAAGAGATGAGCACCGCACCCTAGAGTTGGATACGACAGGCTTTCGAGCAAGTGCAACCTTTATCTTAAAAAGAGAAGAGACAGGACAGGATAGTCTGTCCTGTCTCCTCTCTTTTTAAGGTAAAGGTTGCTCTTGCTCACTGGATGCCGCTACCTTTCCTGCAGAAGCAGAACCTATTTATCTCCTTGCAATTTCTTGCTTTCCCACTGCTCGGTCAGCAGGAGCTGGGAGAGAGACGGGAACTCACGCCGTCGTGCAGCACTCGGGTCTCGAACGGCAGACTTGCTGACCTTCCAGTCGTCAAGTCCAGCGTCTTCATCACTAAGCCCCCGGAGTTTCTTTTTCCACCTTTGCATTACATTTGTTATATGCCACTTGCATCTCACCCGACGAAGCTTGCAAACACACACAAGCCTTAAACACACCCGCAGGCGCAAACAGATCCTGGGAAAAGGACCTTTTCTCCAAAACCCAACCCAGCGCGCTCACACGGGATTTGGACCGTATTGGCCCCAATCCGATCCTTCAAGGTATCTTTTACCTTGGAGTTTAGGATTTGATCTAAAAAAAATAAAATAAAGTGTGGTGGTTCAAACCCGTGTGGCTTTTTTTGTTTCAGTTTGACGACGCGCCCGAATTCAAGCCATATCAAACAGGGGAAGGGATCGGATTAATTCTTGGATGTCTGCAGGACTCTGTTGCTCTTTTTTCTCATGCCTTATCCTATTCCGAATATTGGCGATCATCATGGTGATCAGCCACGAAGATTGTCCAGAGGTGATGCTATAGTGGTCTTCGATTTGCCCTCCGCATCGCAGCGTGACGCCCATAGTACCACTGATCCAGTTCCGCAAGTCACTTTCTCGTCCTGGGCCCTTTGGGCACACAAAGTCCTCCTCGCTCCTGCCCAGGATCGATGAAGCCGCTGCCCTCCACCAAGATGGATTCAAGTAGGATTTAATCCACTTGGGGACCATCCCCACCCTTTTCTGTGCCCTTCGCCACCCAAGGCGCTAGTCCTCAGGGTTGTCAGGTTAGTTAACCGCCCCTGGACGATCGGCGTGGAATCGCTGGCAGTAAAGTCTACTCTAGGAGTTGCCAACCGTTTTTTGGCCATCCCAAATCATCTCTACTCCTGCCAACCTAGCAGTTCGAAAGCAAGAAATTGCAAGTAGATAAATAGGGACCGTTTCGGTGGGAAGGTAACAGCGTTCCGTGCGCTCCGGTGTCTTAGTCATGCCTGCCACATGACCATGGAAACGTCTGCAGAAGCAGACAGCGCTGGCTCTTCGGCTTAGAAACAGAGATGAGCACTGACCCCTAGAGTCGGATACGACTGGATTTCAAGCAAGGGAAACCTTTACCTTTAATCATGTCTAAAATCCTGATCCCCTCCCCCTTATAATTCTTATTATTCAAAATGTGAACTCCTATTCAGATGAAGGAAGGCAAAAAGGCCATTCACTCTGAATAACTCATTCCCTAATTGCCCCAGTTAAAAATCAATGTGGGGCGGGTCTGCTCTATTACCCCAGCAGGATAACGTGGCCAGACTGCCAAAAGGACTTTCCGTGGCTGGAAATTCCTCTTCCGAGGAGGAGCAAAACAACTCTTTGATATGTGGCTTTTCTTTAAAGGGGCCCCTCCGACTTCCGAGCGCAAGAGGAGACCCTTAAAGGCCTCGATCCCGCAGGAGTAAGGATCTCCCCTCGAACCCAGAGTAGGGGTGACGACATCAAGCGCCTTTAGCGCACCACTTTTCTCTGTTCTGTTTTGCTCGACGGTAGGGGACAACCCAGCATCCCCAAGGCGGTCCCGAACCGAGTTCACCCGCCTCCGTTCCCACGTCAGCGCACAGAGGATTGACCCCCCCAAAAAAAAAACCAGGCAAAAAGGGAACGCTAACACCAAAAGTAAAGGTATCCCATGTTCGAAAGCCAGTCGTATCCCACTCTAGGTTTTGGTGCTCATCTCTGTTTCAAAGCCGAAGAGCCAGCGCTGTCTGCTTCTGCAGGCGTTTCCATGGTTATGTGGCAGGCATGACTAGACACCAGAGCGCACAGAACGCTGTATATCTTCCCACCGAGGTGGTCCCTATTTATCTCCTTGCAACGTCTTGCTTTCCAACTGCTAGGTTGGCAGGAGCTGGGACAGAGACGGGAGCTCACTCTGCCCGGCAGTACGCGGGGATCGAACTGCTGGCCTGCCGCCTTCAAGCCAGCGTCTTCGCCACTTGAGCCACTGCAGTACCAAAAACGACTGAAATCCAAAACTCCGACGGGCCCTGCGCTAAGCGCGGATCAGCAGCTCTTCTCCGGGCCCTTCCGAACGGAGTTCTCCTCTAGAGGAAGCCACTAGAGGTTCGCGGGGGATCGAGACACCCCTCCCCCCTGTCCAAAAGAGACCGGGCGGCCCCTTTCCTGAGCTGCGCCGGTGGATCTCGCGTCGCTCCATTTGGCTCAATCACCAAAGGCGCGCACAGGGCGCGCGTGGAGCGTTCGCGATCCTGACACCACCGGCCAAGCTTTTGGTTCTCTCCGCCGAGGGAGGCGGATCGGGCCCACGCGTGTCCTCCGAGCCGGCGGCGGCCCCAAGTCCAACCAAGTTAATCCCCTCCCGGGGGGGGGGGGACACACATTCACACGTTACACACCACTGCACAGGTGGAAGCCTTGTAGAACTCGGGCGCTCAGGACTGAGTAAATACTAGTAGGATGAGGCCACCACGGTGGGGAGATGGGGGGGGGGAGGGAAAATAAAGGAGGAACCGATCCAGAACTAAGTCGTTCCTCCTCCTCCTCCTTGTGCTGTAACCGATTCCGAATATTGGCTCTCCTCTTGGCTGTCAGCCACGAAGATTGTCCTGGGAACAATATAACACAGTGGCCTGCCATTTGCCTTCTGCGCCACAGCGTGACACCCATAGGACCACTGATCCAGTTTCCCTAAGTCACTTTCTGGTCCTGAGCCCTTTTGGCACCCAGATTCATTCTCAGCAATAGGCCAGGATGGATGAAGCTGCTGCCTTTCCTCAAGATGGATTCAAGTGGGATTTAATCCACTTGGAGACCATCACTTTTCCCTGCGGACTTTGGCACCCAAGACTGATAGTCCTCAGGGTTTTCAGGTTAGCTAGCCACCACCTGACGCTTGGCGTCGAGTCGCTGGCAGTAGGGTCTACTCTATTACCGTAGCAGGATAACCTGGCCCTTCGATCCTAAACACGCGGGGGAAAGTGTCCCCAGCTGCGGAAAGTTCTTTGGGAATCAATGCTTCCGGGGGAGGAAACAACCGGGCAGCTTGTAGGAAGTAGGATCACTTTCCGATTCGGTACAGCTGGGTTGTTTTAAGTTCCTACACCTGCGTAAAAGCGCGAGGCGCTGCCCACCATTGGCCAAGGCTGGTTGGAAGCCCGACCGAAGAGACTCGTGGGTAGTTCGGTCGGTGTAGCTTGGTCCACTCGTTTTAATCCATAAATCAAAGGTAAAAGTTTCCCTTGCTCGAAGCCCAGTCGTATCCGACGCTAGGGTTCAGTGCTCATCTCTGTTTCAAAGCCGAGGAGTCAGCGCCTGTCTGCTTCGGCAGGCGTTTCCGTGGTCATGAGGCAGGCATAACTAGACACCGGAGCGCACCGAAGTGGTCCCTATTTATCTACTTCCAATTTCTTGCTTTCTAACTGCTAGGTTAGCAGGGGCTGGGACAGAGACGGGAGCTCATTCCGTCCCGCAGTACTCGGGAATCGAACTGCTGACCTGCCGCCTACCAGTCAGCGTCTTAGCCGCTTGCAAGGGGGGAAACACCCGTTGGAAGTTCAGCGTGTTTCTTGTCCCCAGGTCTTTGGTTTTGGGACTTCAATTTCCAGAAGTCTAAGTCAATTCCCCAAAGCCAATGTACCGACTTAGGCTTCTGGAAATTGAAGTCTTCTTGTGGGGCGTGGGCCCCACATTGGAAACCACTGGCCCACAAGTAATGTTGTTATCCTGCCGAGACCCAAAAGTGACTAGTGACAAGGTCAACTCATTACAGTACTTCCATACATTTCTATGGCTATGATTTTATTCCTGTAGGTCCTTGTTCAATAAGTATAGTAATTAAATACCCTTTAGATTAAGCCTTGGTGATAAAGTTACTTGCCTGAAATTTTGTTGCAGTGGGGTAGAAACGCAGGAAAATCAAATGTAAAGGATTTACTTAAGTCTCCCACCCACCCAGGATATTAAGATCTATCAACTGAAGTCTAGTTGTACTGTATAAGGTAAAGGTTGCCCTTGCTTGAAAGCCAGTCGTATCTGACTCTAGGGTTCAGTGCTTGTCTCTATTTATAGCCAAAGAACCAGTGCGGTCTGCATTTTGCAGACATTTCCGTCAACATGTGGGAGTCCCCAGAGTGCACGGAACACTGTTTACCTTCCCACCAAAGTGGTCCCTATTTATCTACTTGCAATTTCTTGCTTCCAAATTGCTACGTTGGCAGGAGCTGGGACAGAGACAGAAACTTACCCCGCGTCATGCAGCACTCGGGTCTTGAACTGCAGACCAGTCGACCTTCCAGTCATCAAATCCAGCATCTTAACCACTAAGCCACCACAGTCCCTTGTTGTACAAAACATATGTCTAAAACCTGTTTTCAGTACCAGAAATTAATGAACTCTTTCCTTCCTTAAATCCTCTCTCTCTCTCTCTCTCTTTTTTAACTTCAGTAGTATGATTTAGGGCCGGAGAGGAGTTATTTCATTAATGCTTGTACAGAACAAAAGAGAGCAGCTAATCCTTTCGTGATCTATCCAGAGATATGCTGGTAGACAAAGATTTATGTTTGGACACTCCGCTAGTGGTTCAAACTCTATTCTGATATGTTTGTTTTTAATCTTTTTCGAACAGCAATATATTTCCACCTTCTGGGAAAGAGGCACCAGTGCATTTAGCAGAGGATCTGAACAAGGAGGAGGAAAGAAGAGGGATAAGGAAGCATTTTATCTCTCTCTGGCTCTTCTGATTTGCATGCAGATTGGTATTCTGAGGCTTCCTTCAACCTCTCAGATCTCTTCCTGTTTCTTGTCCCTGTTTAGAGACAGAATGGATAACAGCTGTATGCACATGCTATGCATACATAGAAGCCAGCTCTAGAGCTAGAGTAGATGAGTAGAGATGTGAACGCAGGTCCCATGCTAACAGGATGCGGTTGGCAGGTCAGTGGTTCGAGACCCGAGTGCTGCCTGACCGAGTGAGCCCCCAACATCTGCCTGAGTTCCTGCCACCCTAGCAGTTCGAAAGCAAGAAAATGCAAGTACTATATATATATAATCAACTGTAAGTCATCCTGAATATAAGTAGAGCTCCTAATTTGGACCTCTAAAACTAGGAAAGTATATTGACCGGAGTATAAATCGGGAGTGGAAAATGCAGCAGCTGCTAGTGAGTTTCAATAATTAAAATACATGAAAATATGGTAACATTAATTAATTTTGCTACTTGTGTGGGTTTATTTTTTTATTTTTTATGGTAGTGTTAGTGCTTTTTTAAAAATGTATGCTTGAATTCACACCACCTCATTTTGGGACCCTCGGGGTCATTGACCCGAGTGTAAGTCGAGTCCCTTTTTTGGACCTCATTTTGGGGACTAAAAAACTAGACTTATACTTGAGTATATACAGTAGATAAATAGGTACACCTTTGACGCAATGGGTAACAGTGCTCCATGTGCACCAGCGTCTACTCATACCTGCCACATGACCATGGAAATGCAGACAGTGCTGGCTCTTTGGTTCTAAACAGAGATGAGCACCATCTCCTAGCATTGAACATGACCAGCATTTGACATTTACCTTAACTCCATGGTAAATGTCATACCACACTGATTCCAATTATCTGCACTTGCATGGGGGAGAGCTAAGTGAGAAGAGAACAAAATGTTGGTATGTGGGTGGAAATTTGTGTTCAGATACATTTAATTGTGAATATAATTTGGAATGTCATTTTGCAGCTAATTTTTCCAAAGCACTACCAGCTTCCATATGTATCAATTTGAACTTCTCTCTCCCACAGCCTGGGAGTGTGGTGGCTTAGTGGTTAAGATGCTGAAATTGACAACTGGAAGGTCGGCAGGTCAGCTGTTCAAGACCCAAATGCTGCATGACGGAGCGAGCTTCCATCCATCATCGGTCCCAGCTCCTGCCAACCTAGCAGTTCAAAAGCAAGTAGATAAACAGGCAGTGGTGGGATGTCAAAATTTTTACTACCCCACCGTGATGTCATCACAGTGTGGGCGGAGCTAATGTCATGATGTTGTGGGCGGGGTCAAATAATTTTTTTAAAAAAAATTAAAAATAAAATAAAAATAAACACACACACATCCCTCAACCCACCCACCCACCCAAAGCACAAACCTGTAAATAAATTAAATAAATAAATAAATAAAATAATACATTAAAATACACCCACCCACCCAAACACCCACCCACCCCAAACACAAATCAACCAGAGCTTTTAAACCAGAGCTTAAAGCTTATTCTGGCTAATCTTTCTCACACTAGGTCAGATGGAAGGAACTACAGAATGAACTCACCACAAGATAGCTTCATTTTGGCACTTTTCAACTTCTCAACAGTTAAAGAAGTTAGGTACTAAGTCTTTGCCTAACCAGTTCTATAGGATAATATGCTTTAATGTAAATGTAAAACAGCTGTACCTCCTTAAGGGTTCTCCAATTGGAACAGCACAGGTGTAGCTTATTGATGAGGTAACTCTAAGACTTTGCTTAAAAACTCCAAGCCAGGCCGCCAGGCCTTTTTAGGAACTGTGGTAGTACGTCAATATAGGTAAATGTATTAAATACACATTATAATACACACAGACACACCACATCCAAAGGCGAGTCACTTACCCTTGGGAGCAGGCTATAGGGAGCTTCAGGCTAGCAGCTTCTCTTCCTCCTCCCTGCTTGGGAGGACAGCAAGGAGGCCGTTCATATGTGCCAAGCACTGTAAGCATGCATAAACACCAAGTGCTTGGCATGCATGCGCAGTGGGGGAACCAGTGAAAGGTAAGCCCCAAAGGTGGTTCCCCCTAAAAGCTGCTACTGGTTCTCTGGGACACTGGGAAAAGTTACTACCAGTTCTGGCGAACTGATGAGAACCTGTTACATCCCATCACTGTAAACAGGTCCCAGTAAACAGCATTCCATCCACTCTGGTGTCTAGTAAATGCCTGCTACATGTCCACCAGTTGTGGACAGCGCTGGCTCTTTGGCAATAAAGAGAGATGAGCACTGAACTCTAGAGTTGGATACTACCGGCTTTCGATCAAGGGCAACCTTTACCTTTACTTCCCACACCCTATATTCATTCTGAGATGGTTGCATTTTCATTGGTCTCATGAATGGGTTAAGAGGAAGGGGGAAAAAAGTCAAATCACACGAAAAGAAATCAACTGCTATCAACTGACTGTGCGAAAAAAACCAGATTTCTTTTGGACTCGGTTTCTTTTGCAGTTTCATTCTGAGCCCTTCTACAGTTTTACAGCACATTTTACAGTTTGCATGGGGAGTTCAGTGAGGGAATTGGCTGTACTTTTGACAAAGGACCTACTACGAAGTCATTTTTTTTAGTTAGAAAAATAGCAGATAGAATAAGTTAAACTACAATACTCTGTCAGACTACAGAGCAATTTTTCAGCAATTTTTTTCTTGGAAAATGCTTTTTTAAATATGGAAATGAGGGAAAACATATTAAATGATAACTCTTATACTGATGTTGCCAAAACATTTTTAAAAAGAGAAGTGATTATATCAGCCATATTAAATTAATAAATCTATCTTGCTTTTTGCTTGTTAGGAATTAATGCAACATTTCTTAGTCCATGTCTGCCTGTTAATATAAAATCATGAAGTCGTTTAAATTCAATATTTGGAGGGACTGCAATGACTTCATAGTTAAGACACTGAACTTGGTGACTGGAAGGAAAGCAGGTCAGCAGTTTGAGACCTGAGTGCTGCATGACAGAGTGAGCTCCCATCTCTGTCCCAGCTCTGTCCCAGCAGTTTAAGAAATTGCAAGTAGATAAATAGGTTCCAGTTTGGTGGGAAGGTAAACAGTATTCCATGCACTCTGGTTTTTTGCTTAATTAAGTGGTGCCTGTAAAATCAGATCACATTTTAATGTACTGTACTAGTAAGTGTGGATATTTAAAGGTGTCGTGAAGCTGTTATAATTTTGTAAAGAAATAAGCAATGAATAGTTTTGTGTGGTGTATAGGAATTTCTTGGGACTGCGGTGGCTCAAGTGATTAAGACACTGAATTTGATGACTGGTAGGTCAGCAGTTCGAGACCCGAGTATTGCATGATGGAGTGATCTTCTGTCTCTGTCCCAGCTCCTGCCAAAATAGAAGTTTGAAAGCAAGACATTGCAAGTAGATAAATAGGGACCAGTTCGGTGGGAAGGTAAACAGCATTCTGTGCAATCTGGCGTCTAGTCATGCCTGCCACAAGTCCAAAAAGACGTCTGTAGACACAGACAACGCTGGCTCTTTGATTATAAATAGAGATGAGCACTGAACCTTAGAGTCAGATACGACTCGCTTTTGAGCACCTAGCTCACCACGACTTTTGACAGTTTCTGATTTGATTGAGTCAGTTGTGGCTTTAGACTGAAGAGATCCTTTTTGTAAAGCTAAAGTTAATAAAAGGATGATGACCGATGGGGATGATGGGGAGGGGAATGGAATGCCAGGCTCTTCCAAAGAATGCATCAATAATGGGATGGATTTGTCCGTTGGCATGAAAGCAGAGGTCATCTGTAGGAAAATGACACCTAAGGTCTACCTAAGTCATCTGCTTTAAGGGATCCTGGGCAAAATGCCAAACTTTGAATTAGGAAGGCAGCCTTCCCTAACCATTGTCCTTGTTTGTCTAAATACAGAGTAAGAGCCAAGCATTTTAATGCACTAGTAAGTGTGGATATTTAAAGGTGTCGTGAAGCTGTTATAATTTTGTAAAAAATGAGCAATGAAGAGTTTTCTGTGCTGTGTTGGAATTTCTTGGAACTGCAGTGGCTCAAGTAGTTAAGACACTGAATTCAACGACAGAAAGGTTGGGGTTCGATTCCTAAGTGCTGTCCCAGTTCCTGCCAACCTAGCAGTTCGAAAGCAAGAAATTTCAAGTAGATAAATAGGGACCACTTCTATGGGAAGGCAAACAGTGTTCAGTTCACTCTGGTATTTGGTCATGCCTGCCATATGTCCATGGAAACGTCTGCAAACACAAACAGTGCTGGCTTTTTGGCTATAAACAGAGATGAGCATGTTTTTTTTTATTTGTATATGTTTTCTTTTTTTTGTCGTTGTCTTATATTGTATTTTTACTTTGAAAATTTAATAAAAATGTAATTAAAAAAATAAACAGAGATGAGCACTGAATTCTAGAGTTGGATATGACTGGCTTTCGAGCTAGGGCGACCTATAGGAATGTCTCAATTGAATCTTCTGTTACCTTTCTTGTGAACTTTTTATAAAATTAAACTTATTTATTTACACTTGTAACCCACCTTTCTGGTGCAGGCACCACTCAGGGTGGCTTGCAGTACAGTATATAAAACATATAATAAAAAAATACATTACAACTAATAACCAACATATTTAAGCCTACAATAATAATTGTATTAAAATGTGCTTTTTAAAAAATTTTTTTTAAAATTCTAACTTTATTATTTTATTTTATTATTATTATTAAATTATGGCTCTTCTTAAATTATGGTTCTTAATCTCACCTGTTCTTAATATTGTATGAAAATTAATTTATGTGCAGGTATGATAGTTGACTGTATTTTTGCTGCTCATCTATCACTAGGGTCACTTCTTCTTCTTCCAAGTCTAGGCCAGATGTGAAATTGCCAAAATGAAGGCACTTTTTGGTGAGTTCATTCTTCAACTCCTTTCGTCTGTCCTAGTATGAGAAAGATTAGCTAGCAACACAAGGTTCTCATTACAAGGGTACACCCGATAGCTGTTCAGAAATGCCACAGTGTTTGAGGAGGAAACATTAAGTATAGGATGATTTTAACTTCGGCTCATTGCTTATGCATTTTGGAGCAGTGGCGTTGATTTTAATGGGATTACTCAAGAGTAAATATGGATGTACACTGCAGATGTAATCAGTGCAAACCAGGTTACCTTTGTTTCATGTTTGCACTGCAAGTCTTTGCAGTTTATTTGTTTTTTAACATTTGTATACCGCCTATCATACAAAATCCAGGCTTGTGTCAGTTTACAACTTTAGGGACTCTTAGCTGTAACAAGCATATCAGAGTGGAAATAAAAACAAAAAGACATAAATAAATGTGGTACTTTAAAGACTAACTCCTGTATTTTAATTTTAGCTTTCATTGACCAAGTCCCCTTCGTCAGATGTAACATTAGTGTATAGCAGTTAGTCTTTAAAGTGCCACAAGGGTCTTTGTCTTTTCCTTTCGTTTGATTTACTCTCTGATATGTTTGAAACATATTTCAAAAACTTTAGCTGTGACAGAGGCTTTGGGAACTCCCTTCTGCAGTGAGAATCAGTGAATTCCACTCTTGGTGGTCTGCTGATTTATTTTAAAAATTAGAATTTTAATCTCATTTTGCCAGTTGTACAGCACGAGAAATTCAAGAGGGGAATCAAATCCGTCCTCTCTATATTGTGCTTCTATCTAGAACATAATGCATGCAGTCAACTGACAATTATTTTTACCTATGCATATGAAAAATTATCATTTTTCATGACTGAAAAAATAAATAAATCAAATTATGAAAACCTATGAAGTGTCTAAGTTCCTACCTTTGTAAAAAGAACTGTTTCTATATTTTACACATTTTGTAATTTCCCCCTAATTTCCTATATTTATATTTTCTAGATTTTGCTTCTCCTTTGATCTCATAGTTTTGCCATCATCATTCATATAAAAATGAAAAAAACTCACCCATAATTCTCTCCCATAAAACCGGGACAGAAGTATACTTGACAAAAATGGGCGGGTTATCTACAAAATAGCCTTTTTAAAAACAAACAGAATGACAGCTATAAAACACGTTCACATTAAAGATATCAATACATGAGTTTTAAAAATCTGGGACTTTAACATGATTTTTATTGAACTGGCTAGGATAATTTTTTCAACCTTGAATCCAGGACAATCCCGGTTTTCCGGGACATATGGCAACCCTAATAGGGGTTGATCCTTGTAATTTAGCAGGGATTACTTTTGAATGAACATGTATAACATTGCATGGCTATGAAGAAGAAAGTGGACATTTGTTTTAGATCAGGCCTAATTTCACTGCCATTGTAACTACTGTTTAAGGAATGTGCTTGGGTTGTTTGTGAAGAATCCTGAACTTATAAATTAAAACTAGTTCTGAGTCACAACTAAAGCAGATCTGTTGAGTGAATCGTCCTTGTCAAATCAGCACTGATATGAATCCTATTGACCAAATAGGTCTATTTAGATGGAGCATCAATTAGATCTAGCCATAAAACTACCTACCAGAATTGTTTACTGTATAGAATATATGCTATTATAAGGGGTTACCTTTATGCCAGTGTAAAATATTGGTCTGTTTAATACAGGATTAGTATAGCTGCAGTTCTTTAACAATTACTCTAATTATGCCTTTTTTGTTGTTGTTGTTTCAATATGTTTTCGCTGAAATAGGTATCCAAGAGACTCTTCTACATCCGTGATGTAAAAATTCCCGTGACCCAGAGCCTGACAAGGTACGACTTGATTTTCTTTTCCAACGTTAAGATCTTAATCTCCAGCAATAATCAGGCTGCAGTATGATACAAGGAAAATATATTGAATACAATTGAAACATTCCCATTGATTTTCTGCAAAGCTTTGCGGAAGCTGCTGTGTTTTTTCTAAGTGCAACAGGGATGGTATCTGCTTTTTAGCTTCTCTTTGGCTGTCAAACAGAGGCTGCCTGCAGAGTGGTTTGACAATGTGACATTTGGCAAATGTTGTGCAGTGTATATAGCACGCTTGTGTGTAATGCAAATTTAATTCCATTAACAATGCCTTTACAGTATAAGGCATGTAAACACTTCAGCATATCTCAAGTCCTGTGAAATGCTTATGCTGCCCAGAATACATCTATATCTGTTTTTCAGAAGTATATCCTGCCTGTTCCCAAAACAATCATAAGGAAATTTCATATATATATATATATTTGCTTGGGTTATAAAAGAAAAAATAGACTGAATTACTGCAATGCTAGCAGTTGTTAAAGAAAGGCATGAACAGTTATTTCATTTTTATTTACAGTGGTACCTCAAGTTACAAATTTAATGAGTTCCAAGGCATTTTTCATGTTATGAAAAATTTGTAACTCGAATTCTCAATAGGAATGCATTGAAAACCAAAATTCATAACTTGAAACATGGTTTTTGATAGGAATGCATTGAAAACCAATTAATCTGTTCCAGAAAAAGTTCATAACTTAAGCCATTATTTTCAATTGATTTTCATTCATATTGTGAAAATTTTGTAACTCGAACCATTTGTAGTTCAAGGTACCATTGTACTCTTTCTCTCTCTCAACCATCTAGTTCTCTGTTGGAGAAGAACATCTTTTCCCCCTTAATGTTAACAAGAAATATTAAGTTTTCTTTTCCCTTTCATCTTAGAGTGGGCAACAGTTGTATTCCAGATGTTTAGGATGGTAACTTCCAGAAATCCTTACCACTGACTAAGTGCTTGTCTATACTGCCAAAATATATTGGAAGCTGATTTGGGTTTCTTGAAGTAGATTCATGGTCATATGGACTTTGTGTTGGTGCGTGCATCCTAATGATAAATTCATAATCCGATTGTAAATTGTATAATATATTGGTCCAGGGGACAACTCATAATTAGCCCTGCCTAGAGTCAGAATGAGGTGACTACCTTAGGTGGTAAATGCAGATGGAATGAACTTATGGCTTACTTGATTGAAGCCCGATAACTTTCTGATTAGCTGTAATTATGACATTACCCACCACTCTTCTTCTAGCTTCTCTTTTTCCCCTGAGCTTCCCTGCAGTCCTCAGTTTGGAAATAAATGGGTTATCGAAAAATTGGTGTGTAGGTTCAAGCAGATATTGCATTCTCATAACTCTCGTAAATACTGATGCCTGCCCATTGTCAAACTAACCCTTTTCTATTATTGAGAAAAGGAGAACCAAAATCATTTTATTTCCCTTAAAACTCTGGATTTAGCAAATGCTGACTGACAGGTGTGTTGCAAAAGAGATTAGTACTAAAAAAAACACCTTGTAACTTTGAAACAAAACCATTATTGGATTGGCGGAAGACTTAATGAACTTGTGTGGAAAGGTTCGGAACGTGCTGACCCCTATGGTAATATTTCGTCTAAGGTTACTGTTGGGAGAGGAATCAAATTTCATCCGTGAATGTGATGGACAGGTGGAAGCAAGAGATATGAAGACATCTGGTCACGATGGGGACTTTGGGAAAGAGAAGGACCAGCATGGGAAGCTTCTGTGTAATATTAGGAATAATAAGCTTAGATATGAAATGTCCAATACTTGTGATCTCTAGAGGCATGCTTAACATTAAACTCCCAGTTCTGAATTGGCTACAGATTTGTGGAAGTCACAGTCAAGTTGCCAATATGTTCCTAGTTTGCTTTTGCTGGGGCCATTGGGGGGAAGGCACACTGTATATCTTTTGTCTCCTTGACACAAAGAATTGGACAAGGTTGATGATCATAGTGGTAAAAAAACACACCCTACTGATTATAGCTGGAAAATATGGATGGTGTAAAAAGAACCATTCCTCTCTTATGCAGAATGATGCAGGTCAGCGAACAGATGATGCAATAGTGGAAATAAATCATCTCGTAAGGCTCTCGGTTCCTTTAAAATAAACACAAATACATCCTTAATTTTATGGCTAAAATATCAGTTGCAGAGGATGTACAGTATAGAAAGCGATTACATCTTTGGTGTTATTCTGCAGTCTTTACACTTACACAATTGTGGAACTTTAATACGAAATAAAAGCAATAATTACCCAATGAGTGTCTACCCATAGAGGGCGACTGAGGTGGCTTAGTGGTTAAGGCACTGGACTTGAGAACTGGGTTATAAATGCAATAAATAAACAAAACATTAATTTTAAGGTGGCAAAAGTCCTGCTTGGGTGGTGATGGGATGCGGGAGTTATGTACATGCCTCACCACTGCTTTGGGAGCTGCACTGGTTGTCAGTGTGCCTCGGTGTGGCATTCAAGGTGCTGGTAATTACCTTTAAAGCCCTACATGATAGTGGGCCAGGATACTTAAGATACATCACTCTAAGTGGGCCAGGATACATCACTCTAAGAACATCTGTCTGTCCCACCAGAGTGGACGGGAGAGGCTCTCTAACTGTTCCATCAGCTAGAGAGGCGTATCTCTCTAGCACTAAACAGAGGGCCTTCTCTGTGTCCGTTCCTATGGAACCTTCTGCCAATTGAGCTGCGTCTCCAGACAGAGCTGCTGCCCTCCAGAAAAGGCATAAAGACTTGGCTGCCAGGGTAGGTGTGGGGTACCGGTAACTCAGTGGCCCTGGCCCACTGGTTGATTTGATAATTACCCCCCTCTCTCTTAATTCTTTTAAATCTTTACCAGATTGTTCAGGGTTTTATTGCTGAATTTTATTGTTGGGATTGGTGTGTTTTTTAATGTTTAGTTCTGCGATAGTATGTTAGCTGCCCTGAGTCGCTCTGTGAGTAGGGTGGCATGCAAGTATGAACGAATGAATAAATAAATACATACATAAATAAATAAATTTTACAATTCAAAGATAAGTCCTCTTTAGGAAACAATGCACAAATCACCCTGCATTCACTGAGCAGGTGTCTATATCAGAATGGAGAAGGGGAAAAGCAAGAACACTCCGAGTTGCATAGTCCTCAAACATCAGACATCTGTGGGAATAATAATACCTAATGGACTCCCTAGATATTTGGAAATGTTGCACTTATCAGACTTTAATATCCTAACCACCTATAAAACAACTCTTCTAGGAACTGCATATATACTCAGACATTACCTTAATAGTTCTTAGGTCTTTGGTTAGGGCTTGAACTGTTAATTTTATTCCAGTCCTCAACTGTGAATCAAATGGTAGATTTGTATGTAATAGCAACAGCAACAGCAACAACAACAACAGCAACAGCAGCAAGAAGAAGAAGAAGAAGAAGAAAAGAAAAAAAAGAAGAGCAAGAGCAGTAAGAGCAAGAACAAGAACAGCAAGAGCATGAACAGCTAGAGCAAGAGCAAGAAGAGCAAGAGCAAGAAGAAGAGCAGCAAGAGCAAGAAGAAGAACAGCAAGAGCAAGAGCAAAAACAGGAAGAGCAAGAGCAACAGTGGATGCAGCAAAATTTCACAGACTGATTACTTGCAACGCCATAACAGGGTTGCAAAAACTATTCATTGGTAACTTTGCCAGAAGTTTGGGTTTGAATGCAGTAAAAATCATTGGGACCATCAAGTAGAGAAAGTTTTAGAGAATGAGAGAGTCAAGATCCTGTGGGACTTTAAAATTCAAACAGACATTTGCCTCACAGCACACCTGATATAACTGTTGTGGAAAAGAAGGAGGTCTGGTTTATTCACATTGCTATACCAAGAGATGCACGAATTAAAGACAAACAACTAGAGAAAAATAACACAATATTGTGATTTGAAAATTGAAGCCGAGCATCTATGAAGGAAAAAAATATCTGTTTTTATTTATTTATTTATTGTTCCCATATTGATCGAAGCCCTTGGAGCAAGACTTAAAGGACTCCCTAGATATTTGAAAATTTTGGACTTATTGCGCTTGAACATCCTAACTCTATAAAAACCAAACAAAACAACTCTACTAGAAACGGCATATAACTGACCTTAACAGTTCTTAGGTCTTTGGTTAGGGCTTGATTTGCTAATTTTATTACAGTCCTCAACAGTGAACCAAATGTTTGATTTGTAAATAATAATAATAATAATAATAATAATAATAATAATAATAATAATAATAATAATAATAATAATAATAATAATAATAATAATAATAATAATAATAATAATAATAATAATAATAATAATAATAATAATAATAATAATAATAATAATTCCAGTCCTCGACAGTGAACCAAATGATTGATTTGTATCCAATGATGATGATGATGATGATATCAGAACCAATATAATATTTTCCTAGCAGAAGTGAACTCAGGCATGAACAGCACAATAATCTCCTGCTGTTGAATAGGAATGATGTTTGCCTTGGGAATTTGAGTTACTGTCATTAGAGACAGTCTGATTTTCTGGGGACTGACCCTAGGTGTAGGACTCTGCCATTGCTCCCTTGTGGATATTAACACCTAATTAACAAATTTTCAGAAACATCCTGCAGCTTAATCACCAGTCAACTGAGAGAATGAGAAAGGGGAAAAGAAATGAAGTCCCCCCCCCCCGCGCCAGGTAACATCTAATAATCAAGGTTGTTGTAATTTGATATTCCCATCTAAATTATGCCACCATTTGACAGTCTTTCCAAATGTGTTTGCTTGGAGGCAGGCAGTGGAGGTGAGAATTTAATTGATTTGAAAAATTCTGTGAAGCGTTGCTTGGGGTTGTAAATAGATTTCTGAACAGGACAATAAAACTTTAATGTATGGATTATTTCTCTGCCCCTTCATTGTGTGCACACTTTGGCAACTTAAAATGGAATTGGCAGTAGTTCAGTGAAAAAACAAGCTATTTTGCACAAAGTGTGGCTGAGCTTATGGTATTCCTTACCACTGCGTACGATGCTGCTCACTCAATTAAATTGCTTCACAGCTAAAAAATAAACCACCTTTCTGGACTACCAATTTAAAGAATCGACCGTGCGACTGAACAGCAAAAATCCATTCTAAATATTGGCTATCATCATGGCGATAGTCTTACTGTTCTTAACTCCTCGGAACAGTTCTTCTGAGGACCTTCCACACCAGCCTTGCAGGTTCATCAACAAAAACATATTGAAACACCACCACAAAAAAAAGCATAATTAGAGTAATTGTTAAAAAACTGCAGCTTCCTTTGATGGACAGTCAGTCTGATCTGGATGGGTTCCCCCTGTATCACAATTCTTTGTACCCAGCTATTTTTTTTAACTTAACCAAAATCTAGGGATTTTCTGTTGAAGACAGTGTAACTTCCTTAGTAAACCAAAAAGAAAAAGTAATTACACTTATATACTTTTTTATTTTATTTTATTACATTTCTATCCTGCCCATTTGGGATATTCTTCCACTGTAGGCAGTGTACAACAAATTAAAAGATTTGTACAATTAACAATATAAAATTAAATATAAATGACACACCAAACAAAATAAATTATGGGCAAAAATAATAAGCAATAACCATGTAACCAGTATTGTAATATAATCAGTATTCAGTGGTGGGATTCAAACAGTACACCACAGTATGCCTGTACTGGTAGTAGAAATTCTGGCTGGCCCTGTCCATCTGGTTGCTGGAGCCTCAGATCATAGGCCTGCACCTGCCTCCCATACCAGAGGCACAGCCTCCCCAGGCTTCCCATCTAGTTGCCAAAGCCAAAGTTCTGCTTAGTGGAACAGTGGGCATCAACACCTTTTCCTTGGCTGAACATTGGCAGCGGAGGAGTGTGTGAGCATAGGAAGTTGCCTTATACTGCATCAAATCATCATCATCATCATCATCATCATCATCATCATCATCATCATCATCATCATCATCATCATCATCATCATCATCATTATTATTATTATTATTATTATTATTATTATTATTATTATTATTATTATTATTATTATTATTATTATTATTATTATTATTATTATTATTATTATAGAAATCTCTCTTAGATGACCCTTTGCAGATCCTTGATATTCCCTGGTTATTCGTACACATTCCTCTTCTTTGAGTGCCGTATCCGATTCTGAATATTGGTGATTCTCATGGCGATCAGCCATGAAGATTGTCCTGGGAGCAATATACCGGTAATATAGCGGCGTTCCGTTTGCCTTCCACATCGCAATGTAGCGCTCATGCCACTGATCCAGTTGGGCAAGTCACTTTCTGATCCTGAGCTTTTTTGGCATAAAGTCCTCATCAGCCCCAGGTCAGGATTGATGAAACTGCTGCCCTCCATAAAGATGGATTCAAGTGGAATCTAGACCATCACTCACACTTACATATTAGGTAAAGGTAAAGCTTGAAAGCCAGTTGTATCTGACTTTAGGGTTTGGTGCTCATCTCCATATTCAGCCAAAGAGCCAGCGCTGTTCTGTGGACATGTGGAAGGCATGACTAGGCACCCGAGTGCATGGAACACTGTTACCTTTCCAGCTGAAGTGGTACCTATTTATTGACGTGCAGTTTCTTGCTTTCGAACTGCTAGGTTGGCAGGAGCTGGGACAGAGACGGGAGCTTACTCTGCCATCTAGCACTTTGGTCTCGAACTGCTGACCTTCCAGTTGTCAAGGTCAGCATTTTAACCACTAAGCCCCTGTAGTCCACTCCTACACATTAACCAAGCCCAAACCTGATTGTCTTACAGAATTGAACTAGAAGGTGTAGCATGTTGCTGGATAATGTGCGCAAAAAACCCCCCTATCTTTGTTTCTGAAAGCACTCTGGTTTGTAACCATCTCCTAGCAGAAATGTTGTATTTTTAGATAGGCCACCTGGAGCCAAGAACAAAACCAACGCAAAAATTTCAGAATGTTCTACCCTGCACTTTTTTGGTAACATTCAAAAGGTGCATGGCCCTGAGGGAACAGCTGCTTCAGTGCTCGGGGTGGGGGTGGGGGGAGGAGGAGGAGAAACATTGAAAGTGTCATGATGACCCCAGTTTCTTATCTTCTCCAACGCTGTGCCAAACTGGTGCTGATTATGGGCTGTCTGGGGCCCCAGATCTCAGGTTTCTGCCTAGCACAGAAAGCAGGCACTGAAGCACAACCTGTGGGTTCATAAACTCACTCATTTGGAGGGAATCTGAGAGGGGGAGTTTATAGACTAGGGGTGCCCAAACCTTTTGTGCCGTGGGCCAGTCACTTAGTTCAGTGGGCCGGTCATGTGGTTCCTCCCACCGGAAGCAGAAGTAAAACGCGCCTGGCAATCCATGTTTTGCAACAGGATGAGATAGATTATAGGCTGTCATTTTCTCTGCTTAAACAGGGGTGCCCAAACTAAGGCCCATGGGCCGGATCAGGCCCCTGATGCCAATTCATCTGGTCCATGCTGCCCTTGTTGCTCCTGGAGGTGTACAGGCTCATTTTACTTCTGCTTCCAGGAGCGACAAGGGTGGTGCAGACTGGATGAATTGGCATCGGGGACATGATCCAGCCCATGGGCCTTAGTTTGGGCACCCCTGTTACAGACAATAAATAGGTATGCTGTGGAACTGAGGGCAGTGGTGTGGTCGCACCTGGCAGTGATGTCCTGCTGTATGAGATTCAATTTGTCAGTTGAGGATTAGGAGGAAGGGGGATTGAAATGGAGATTAACTTTTTGCATGGACAGCATTTTGGAAACTCATCCATGGAAACTTGCCGGCCAAACTTTGCCCTTCTTCACGACAGACCTCTCCTGTTCACGTTTTTGACTAATGGCCTCATCTCCTCCTTTACTGAGGACAAACTTACATTCACCAAGTCAGGGCTTCTTTATGAGAAATCCACGGCCTATTGTTTTATTGAAAATTGCTAGGGGGAAAACAGGATAGTTAATAATGCTTTCAATAGCCATGGAGTTGAATTAAATATCATCTCCCTTGCTTCCAGACAATGGTGGGCACCTCTGAGGTCTCCACCGCTGTGCTCATTCCGTCGTAGCTTTTGACTTTTTCTTTCTTTCCTTTGTTTCTGTTTGGTCTGGTGCTAAAAATATACCTTGGCATTCAGGAGTCTGTTCTCCCCTGCCTTTTCTTATCTGTGAAAAAAAAAAGGTACCCCTCTTGTTTCTGGACCATAATGTCAGTTGCACCAGATCAAAGGCTGAGAACATAAAAGTTGAGATCTATTATTTATTTCCCAGTTTGTGTCAGTACTGCATCTTTCTCTCTCTCTTTCTGCATGTGTATGCAATAGTTGACGATGCTTCTAACGCAGTGTGTGCTACTCCTTCGAAAGCAGTTTGTACCCTACAGACAGTATACATATTAATGCAATCCATCAATTTCTTAACAAGCTTAGAAGGCCTTTGCATATCCCAGATATTAAAAAAAAATTGAAACCGTATATACCTGAGTATAAGCTAACTCGAATATAAGCCGAGGCACCTAATTTTGACCTGAAAAGCCAGGAAAATAGATTGAGTATAAACTGAGAATGGGAAATGCAGCAGCTGCTAGTTAGTTTCAATAATCAAAATACATGAAAATATGGTAAAATTAATTAAATTTTTGGTGCATCTCAATCCGACACGGTCTTGGGACCCTTGTGGTCATTGACCTGAGTATAAGCCGTTTCCCCTTTTGGGGGCTCATTTTTTGGGACTAAAAATCTAGGCTTATACTCGAGTATATACAGTAAATTCTTTCCCACAAGGTTTAGGCTTGCAAAAGGGCAAGATGACAATCCATTCTGAGTTGGCGATCTCTTGGCCTGCGCACAATAGAAATGAATGAGGTTGGATCCAGATGCGTTTGAACTAGCTTGTGGAGTGGGAGATGACACCCACCCATCTGATACTCTGCATTTTTGCAGAGGCACATAAAAAGGCTAGGCTGAAGGTTAATAGAAAACATCACGGTGTTCTGTTTCTTTAGAACTGTAGTATGAGAGGGTGTGTTTTAAGCAGAAAAAATAGATCTCCACTAGAGTTAGTGAAACTCTAAAACTCTTAAATAGCAGAATTCTCACTGGATTTGTGAGCTGCAACTCGTATCCAAGAATGCATTTTTTTCCTGAAGCAGAAAAAAATGCCCATTCGTGTGAATTCATGGTGGATCCCAACTTGCCATGAAGTGACCTACACACTATGATCACGGAGACATCTCCTGCAGCACATATGAAAGTAAACAGGCAGGATTTAACTAACATTGCAATGGACTGCCATAGCTTTGAGGATATTATCAAGGTGCACCTTCACAGCCTGTCCATTTGGCATGGCCTCTTCCACTTCCATGACTGTTGGGAATCAGAGTTCCTCTTCTACTTATTTTGCTGTTGGGCAAAAAATATTATTAATAATAACTTTTCACCGTCTTATGGATCTACAACGAGCAATATGTAGCCCTCAAAATATTGATCGACTTCATTTCCCATCATCCCAGTATAAACCATTTGGAATGGCATAGGGTGTAAGGTAGCGGTAAAAGTCACTCTTGCTTGAAAGCTAGTCATATTTGAGTCTAGGGTTCAGTGCTCATCTCTGTTCACAGCCAAAGAGCCAGCACTGTATACATTTGCAGATGTATCAGTGGACATGTGACAGGCATTACTAGAGTGCATGGAATGCTGTTTACCTTCCCACTGAAATGGCCCCTACTTATCTACTTGGAATTTCTTGCTTTCGAACTGCTAGGTAGGCAGGAGCTAGAACAGAGATGGGAGCTCACCCGGTCATGCAGCACTTGGGTCTCAAACTGCTGACCTTCCAGTCATCCAGTTCTGCATCTTAAATACAGTCCCTGGAATAGGACATAAAGGTAAAGGTTTCCCTTGCTTGAAAGCCAGTCATATCCGACTCTAGGGTTCAGTGCTCATCTCTGTTTCAAAGCCGAAGAGCCAGCACTGCCTACTTCTACAGATGTTTTCGTGGCCATGTAGCTGGCATGACTAGACACTGCAGCGCACGGAGCACTGTTTACCTTCCCACTGAAGTGGTCCCTATTTATCTACTTGCAATTTCCTGCTTTTGAACTGCTAGGTTGGCAGGAACTGGGACAAAGACAGACAGGAGCTCATTCTGTCCTGCAGTACTCGGGAATCGAACTGCAGACCTCCCGCCTTCCAGTCAGTGTCTTAGCCACTTGAGCCACTGCAGTCACATAGCATAAGGTGTAGGAGGCCACAAATACCTAGAGTTCTGCCCTTTAATAATCCATCCCACAATAGTTGTAAGCTTTGTGCTTCCCTCAAAGTGGGTTTTTGTACTTGCTAGCTACATGGGTATTTCACATTCCTACTCCTTCACCCTATTCACCACACTACACTGGATATTCAGAGTACAGTAATAGTAAGGTGCACTAAATTCAATGGCACTCCTTCTGAGTGGACATGCACAGGATGACATGTTTACCCTGGGAAATGTTTTGTCATCAATTTCCAGTAGAAATTATTACCTTGAAATACTTTTAAGAAACCAGAGGTGTTTCCATTAGTCCTGTATTGTATTTGGAAGGCATATTCTGAAGAGCTTCAATATTTGCAACGTTGCATGTGACTCTGAATCTTGTCATTTCCATGCCTGCCATCTGAGAAAGCTGAAATCCAGTACTTCCCAGGTTCTATGCTTGTGTTGAGTGTAAAAATATTACAGCATAAAAAGCATTGCATTAAACAAGCCCGCATTTTCCACCTTTAAACTTTGCAATAATTTTCGTGTGCATCATATTGCAACCTTGAAACTTCCCCAACTATCTATGGATTGTTGTTTCTTAACCCAGCAGAGGTGAAGGTAAAGGTCACCCTTGCTCAAAAACCAGTCGTATCTGACTCTAGGGTTCAGTGCTCATCTCTGTTTATAGCCAAAGAGTCTAGCACCATCTGTGTTTGCATACATTTCCATGGCAGGAATTTAGCAAAATTTAGCAGAAGGCCCTGCTAAATTCAGTAGATTTCTCCTCCTGGTAAATGTTCATCAGGGCATTAAATGTTCATCAAAATATTTTATTTTAAAAGGTGATTTCAAAGTAATCAAGCAGAGAGAAGGTTGTTGTTTTTTTTTTTAAGTCAGCTACAGTGGCCAGATGGAACGAAGTGAAAGTCACAGAGGCAAATAGCTGCTAATTAGCAACGTCTCTCTGTGCTCAGGAATGCAACCAGCACCTATGTAATTAGCCACCAGATAATAATTTTGATATATGTTATTTTATTTACACAAGCTTACAATCAGCAGTTGGTATCTGCCCATCATTTTGAAAGGGAACACATTTTCAACTCAGAGAATCCCGAATCAGAAGCCTCGAATTACAGTTTAGTTGGCTTGAAAAGATGGGGAAGGGGTCCATTGGAGAACAAGCTGCAGTGGAGAAGAGGAATTTTAAGGACTTTCAAGGACTTCTTTTCCTAGAGAAATACTTTTGAAAGATGTGGCCTTTGCAGCATAATGTAGAGACAAATGCTTGATAAGCTCTGATCTCCTTTGAGAGAAATGACATCCACCTTTACTTGACTGGGGGTGATTGTCATCCCACTTGATTGCACCTTCAAAGATGAAGAAAGATTTAGGTACTGTATTTTACAGCCTTTAATTAGATGAAGCACTAAGAAAGAGGTTTCTCAACCTACCAACCATGGGCCAAAGCTGGCTTGAGGCACCATCTCATGTGGTCCATACACTCGCTCTATTCGCTGTTCCTGCTGCCTCCACCACCTCAATCCTTGTCTCCTCTACTTGGTTTGGGGTGTCCCTAATGGTGCTCCATAGCAGGGCGGATGTTATGGATCGCCATTAGGGACACACCAAGCCAAGTGGAGGAGACAAGGATTGAGGTGGTGGCAGTGGGAGCAGAAGCAGAAGTGTTGGACACATGTGGCTGCCTGCATTTCTCCCGGGGGGCCCTCTGGCCAAGCATCGGTGAAAAGGACAGCCTGGACCCCTCCTTCACCCATCCCATGTAGCTCCTCCAGGCTGGGAAGCAAGGAAGCATTGTGTGGGGGAGTAGCGGGGGCTTGGGGTGGGGGAGTGATGGGGCAGCAGCGGCGGGGGTTCCGGCCCACCAACAGTCTGAGGGGACATGAACTGGCCCATGGCTTATAAAGGATGAGGACCTCTGAGACAAGGTAACAACTAAGAAAGCAATAAGTAAATTGCTTTTGCCATCCCGTTGTCTACGTTGGAAATCATGTTATTATTATTTTTATGCACACCTTGCCTGCAATTCTATTATGCTTCCTTGAGGTGGACACAGCTTCCAATTTGAGAATTATTGCTCTAAATGTAATATAATTATCCTGAACTCTACAACCAAAGGATCAGCATTCTCTCTTGGCTTAGAACGACTTACCGATGAGATGCCGGTTTTTTTCTCAGCTTCCGGTGAGCCTCACCTTATCTCTACCTACCAGTGTCGCTAAGATAAGTGTTTCCTCTGTGGCTTCAGATAGAGCCAAATAAAACGTTCTTATGGAATCACTTCCCACCATTTTTCATATCTCCTGACAATTTTAAAAAGTTCTGTCTAGTCAAAAAGTCTTTAGAGCAGGGATGGCCAAACTTTTCAGGCCATGTGCTGGTCACACGGTTCAGTGGGCCTGGACGCATGGGTCCTCCCATCGGAAGCGGAAGCAAAACACACCTTTCAATCTGTTTTGAAACAGGATGAGATAGATTTTAAGATGCCATTTTCTCTGCTTAAACCAGGGGTGCTCAAACTATGGCCAAGAGGCCAGGTCTGCCCCCTGACACCCATTCATCCAACCCACACCACCCTCATTGCTCTCAAAAGCAGAAGCAAAAAACACCCATATGGGCATGTTTTCCCTCCACTTCTGGGAGTGTTGAGGGCAGTGTGGCCTGGATGAATTGGCATTGGGGGCCGGATTTGGCCCATGGGCCATAGTTTGGGCACCCCTGGTTTAGAGGATGGAAAATTCTGGTCCAGTTTAGGATAATTCTGAGCATTGAGGGTTTTTTAAATTTATCTTTTGGTGGCACATTCTGCTATACTTTTTCTTTTAAACATTTAATTAGGACTTGGTGATTACCCCTAATTAGAACTTGGCGATTACCCCCAAAGAACTAAAGGCTCCCTCCTTTACTCCCTTTGGGGGAAGCATCAGAACAACATCATTTCATAATCAATAGTTGATCTCATTAAGAAACACCATTAAAATGACTTCAGAGTATAGATCATAAAAGAAAAATTGAAACTGTTCTGAAGATTATAGCAGGACTTTATTTGCGGAGATAGAAGAAGTACTGTATATATTCAGATCATCAGTACGGTGGGATACTTTGCCGTGGTCTTTCAAAATTGTGATGAAAAAAAATAGGCTTCTTTCAGCAATGAAGTACTCAGATGGAGTCTCAGCTGTGAAAATGTATTTCAAATGTGAAACTATTCATTTATTAAATTCATTTATAATTTTAAAAAACGTTTATTTGGGGTGCCATCAAGCCAGCGTTGACTTATGGTAACGTATGGTGGCATTTTTCAGGGTTTTCAAGAAAACACAGGAATGATTTATTACATCCTTCTTCCAGGAGTGGGACTGCGGTGGCTTAGTGGTTAAGACTCTAGACTCTAGTGGTTAAGACTCTAGACTCTGGTGACTCTAGACTTCCTGGGGGCGAGGCTTCACCGCAGGGAGGTAGGGCCAGTTAAATGGGCCCGCCCCCGGTGACTAATGGATCAGGAAGGATTCCAGAGGGAACTGGGGTGTTTTCCTCTTGACCTGCAATGCGATTCGTCTGAGGCTCTTGTCAACTCATGGAACGAGAGAGTAACGGCAGCCTTGGATGTGATCGCTCCACTACGGCCTCTCCTTGCCCGCGGGCATCGATCATCCCCTTGGTTCACCGAAGAGCTGAGGGAGCTCAAACGGGCAAAGAGACGCCGAGAGCGCCGCTGGGTGAAGACCCGGAGTGAGTCTGATCGAACACTTGTTAGAGCTGCCATTAAAGCCTATCTAGTGGCGATGGGGGCGGTGAAACGACAATATTTCACCGCCCTTATTGCCTCCGCAGATAATCGCCCAGCGACCTTGTTCCGGGTGACCAGGTCCCTCCTTGGAAGAGGGGGGTCTGGCCCTGGTTGGCAGGGATCGGCTGAGGCTTTTGCTGATTATCTGGCGGAGAAAATCGCTCAGATTCGCTTGAAGTTTAATCCCGGCATGGAAGAGACAGAGCTGGGGTTGACCAGAGTACAGTCTGGCCATGTTATCTGGGATCAGTTCAATCCAGTTGGCCCTGAGGAAGTGGACAGGCTTCTTGGATCTGTTCGCGCCACTGCCTGTGAATTGGATCCATGCCCTGCCTGGCTAGTCAAGGCATCTAAGGCTGTGGCAGGCGGTTGGGTCGAGGCAATTATAAATTCATCTCTGCAGGAGGGGCTTTTTCCAGCACCCTTAAAACATGCTTTGGTGCGTCCCCTCCTGAAAAAGCCATCCCTCGACCCTACGGTACTTACCAACTACCGACCTGTATCCAACCTACCCTTTTTGGGTAAAGTCTTGGAGAAGGCAGTGGCGTGGCAGCTACAGGAAGTCCTGGATGAAGCGGATTATCTGGACCCTTTCCAGTCAGGATTCAGGCCCGGATATGGTACTGAAACTGCATAGGTCGCATTGGTGGATGATCTCTGGCGAGAACGGGATGGAGGTCATCCATCCGTCCTGGCTCTTCTTGACCTCTCAGCGGCTTTCGATACTGTCGACCACGGTATCCTTCTGGGAAGGCTCCAAGGATTGGGGATCCAGGGCACTGTGCTGGCCTGGTTCTCTTCATTTCTGAGGGGCCGGACCCAGTCGGTGTGGCTGGAAGGCGAGAGGTCCAGCCCTAGGCCCTTACAATATGGGGTGCCTCAGGGCTCGGTACTCTCGCCTCTCCTATTTAACATCTACATGAAGCCACTGGGTGAGATCATCCGTTCCCACGGGGTGAGGTATCACCAATATGCAGATGACACCCAGCTGTATATCTCAGCCCGTGGAGATCCAATTGATGCAGTGGAAGTCCTATCCAGGTGCCTGGAGGCTGTCAGGGTCTGGATGGGTGACAACGGGCTACAACTGAATCCCAGCAAAACTGAGTGGCTATGGGTAAGGGGTCCTGCGCTATCTCGGGAGTTACCATCTTTGGTTCTGGATGGGGCAGTTTTGCCCCAAACAGACCTGGTGCGTAATCTGGGGGTCCTCTTGGACTCACGACTACTGCTCGAGGAGCAGGTGGCAGCCGTGGCCAGGAGGGCTTTTGCACAACTTTGTGTAATACGCCAGCTACGCCCACTCCTAGACCGGGATTCCTTGCTCATGATCACACATGCTTTGGTCACCTCCAGACTTGATTACTGTAATGCGCTCTACATGGGGCTGCCCTTGGTGACCATTCGGAGGCTGCAGCTGGTCCAGAATGCGGCTGCTCGGGTAGTGATGGGGTGCGGGCGTTATGCTCGTGCCTCACCACTGCTTCGGGAGCTGCACTGGTTGCCAGTATGTCTCCGGGTGCAATTCAAGGTGCTGGTTATTACCTTTAAAGCCCTACATGGTAGTGGGCCAGGATACTTAAGAGACCGCATCGTCCCAAGGACATCTGTCCGTCCCACCAGGGCGGATCGGAGAGGCTCTCTTATCATTCCATCGGCTAGAGAGGCGCATCTCTCTAGCACCAGGAGGAGGGCCTTCTCCGTGGCCGCCCCGGCCCTTTGGAACCTCCTGCCAACTGAGTTACGTCTACAGACAGAGCTCCTGCCCTTTCGGAAGGGCCTAAAAACCTGGCTGGCAGGGCAGGTGTGGGGGTCCAGGAACATGGGGTCCCATGTTGGGTGGCTGATATGATGGGACAGCCACCCCTCCCTCACTCTTTTAAACTTTTAAAATCTTTTTAAACCTTTTAACCTTTTTAAATCTTTTAGATTTTTGTAAATTCATGGTTTAATTCTTTTTTAATTGACTTTTAAGTAATTTATGAACCTCAAGGTTTTAATTTATGAATTTTCTGTAAGCCGCCTAGAGTCAGGTTCGCCTGATTAGGGTGGGATAATAAATCTAAATAAATAAATAAATAAAATAAATAAGATGCTGAAATTGATGACTGAAAGGTTGGCAGGTCTGCAGTTCAAGACCCGAGTACTACATGATGGAGTAAGTTCCTGTCTCTGTCCCAGCTCCTGCCAACCTAATAGTTTGAAAGCAAGAAACTGCAAGTAGATAAATAGGTACCGCTTTGGTGGGAAGGTAACAGTGTTCTGTGCAGATGCAGACAGTGTTGGGTCTTTGGATGGGCTTTCGAGCGAGGGCGACCTTTACCTTTATTTCTTCTAGGACTGTACAGCTTCCCCAAGGGTACAAATGCTGGCTCTGCTCCCAGGAGTCACAGTGGGGAATCGAAGACCCACCTTCTGGCCCCTCAGCCAGATAATTAAACATCTGACTATCCAGCTAGCTTAATAATTGTGTGCCATCAAGTCAATTCTGATTTATGGTGACCCTTTCCTGGATTTTCAAGGTAGAGAATTCTCAGAAGTGGTTCCCCATTCCATTCTTCTGGGACTGTCCATAAAGCTTGCCCAAGGCTACACACTCCAGCAGTTCTCTTATGAGTGGCAGTGGAGAACAGAAGTCCCACCCTTTGTCTCCATGACCAGATGTCTAAACCACTGATTTATCAAGCCAGAAGAATTTAAAAAACAAAAAAACAAAACAGGGAGATTTACAGCTAATCTGAATAACAATGAGAGATCATCTGCCATTACCAATTGTATGAAGCCACGTTGACTTGTATACTTATCTCTTATGCTAACCAATCACTCTGTACCTGATGTGAACAATTTGATGCCATGAAGTCTCATGAAATGGACTTGGTCCATGAAAGCTCATATTAAAATGTCATCATCGACTGCAACTTGTATCTGAGAATGTGTTTTTTCCTGAAGAAGGAAAAATGCCATTGGCATGAATTTGTTGAAGGTGGACCCCAGCTTGCCATGAAGTGACCCACATGCTATGATCATTGCAGAGCCATCTCCTGTGG
The DNA here is from genome assembly GCA_030440675.1 of Furcifer pardalis. Taxonomy (NCBI): domain Eukaryota; kingdom Metazoa; phylum Chordata; class Lepidosauria; order Squamata; family Chamaeleonidae; genus Furcifer; species Furcifer pardalis. Next base: position 123,395,985 of record CP126892.1, on the reverse strand, counting down.
CACATATGAAATGAGATGTGCAGAATTTAACACTGGGACTGGAATGGACTGCTACAGCCTTGAGGATATGGAAAAGGTGCATCTTCACAGCCAGTCCATCTAGCATGGCTTCTTCCACCTCCATGACCATTGTGAATCAGAGTAGTAAAGTGGTTCCACCTCGACTCGTTTTGCCATTGGGCCCAATGTGATGGTTTCCTGTGACATTTTCTCCATTGAGGGGGACCATCACCCCACCTAAAGGGGCTCATCTGCCCATAGTCATTGGCCCCTTTAGATAGTCTGGTTATTTACCGCTGCCAGACACTCAGTGTTGAGTTGCTGGCTGTACTGTCTACTCCATTACTGTAGAGGGATGTCCAGCTAGACATTAAAATATAACAGTTAGTCTTCAAAGTGCTACAGTGTTTTTGTTTTGCTTATTCTCTGAAATGAACAAAATTAAATTCATTTGTGATGAAACCCACTGATTACATAAAACAAACAAATCAGCTGTGTGATCCATATACAAAACAAGTGTAGAAGAAGGTGATACCTATTTTGTTGTTCAGTCACACAGTCGATTCTGACCCTTTGTGACCCTATGGATCATTGCCCGCTAGGCACCTCTGTCCTCCACCATCTTCCTCAGCCTGCCCTGTTTTGTGCCCATTGCTTCTACCTATTTTCGATCATGAAAATAAAATAAAAATCATTGCAAGCTTTCATGATTCAAGATCACTTCTTCGGGCAAAGGTAGAGAAAGTCCAACTTTTCATGGCTTGTTGGTGTTTGCCAGTCTCTGTCCTTAAAAAGCAATGCAAAGTAGCAGTCCACTTTATATCCCTCCCCCACCCAACAAACACATTTCCATTGATTATGACATTATTCAGTTCATTCATTTTAAAATTCATTCATCCACCCACATTATTTTTATTCTCTTATTTTTAGTATTTGATAATCTGATAGAGCTAGTTCTGCCTGTTGAATCTCATTGTTTCCTGCT